>CM022760.1:14154474-14631974 GCA_012411365.1 Ameiurus melas | reverse complement strand
TCCAACGTCTAATGTCCTTTACACAATCCTCAACTTTACTAAGCTTCTGTCTGTCCTCTGGCTTTGCTGACATATACAGCTGTGTATCATCAGCATAACAGTGGAAGCTAATTCCATGTTTACGAATAATTTGTCATAGGGGTAACATATATAAAGTGAAAAGCAGTGGGCCTAAAACAGAACCCTGGGGAACTCCAAAAGTAACCTCAGTACGCATGGAGAAATCACCATTTATATCTACGAACTGATAACGATTGGTCAGATAAGACCTGAGCCAGGAGAGGACTGTTCCCTTAATGCCAACAACATTTTCTAATCTATCAAGGAGAATAGTGTGATCTATAGTATCAAAAGCTGCACTAAGGTCGAGTAACACAAGCAGCGAGACACAACCCTAATCAGAGGTCAGAAGAAGGTCATTTACTACTTTAACTAGTGCTGTCTCTGTGCTGTGATAAGGTCTAAATCCTGACTGATACATTTCATGAATCTTGTTCCTTTCCAAGTATGAGCATAACTGCTTTGCTACAACCTTTTCTAAAATCTTAGAGATGAAGGGGAGATTTGATATAGGTCTATAGCTGGACAATTGAGATGGGTCAAGGTCAGGTTTTTTTATCAATGGTTTAATAACTGCTAATTTAAGAGATTTAGGTACATAGCCAGTGGTTAGGGAAGAATTTACTATATTTAAAAGTGACTTAATTACTCCTGGACAAATCTGTTTAAACAAACATGTAGGTATGGGATCTAGTATGCAGGTTGATGAATTGGCTGATGAGATTAGTGTAGCTAGTTCGTTCTCTATAAGTGGAGCAAAACACTCTAAACATTGATCCGATATTGCCACATTGTCATCTAATGGGTTTGTTATATTACTGACCGGTTGTAATTTAATAGTCTGTATTTCATCTCTAATATTTAAAATGTTATAAATGAAAAATTTCATGAAATTGTCACTGCTATGAAATGATTGAGTGTTTTTCTCTGAAGTGTTTTTATTCCTAGTTAGTTTTGCTACCGTGTTGAAGAGGAATGTGGAATTGTTTTGGAATTGACTCTCCTTCCATGCTGTCTGAAATATCTCCAGCTTGGTTTGGCGCCATTTACGTTCTAATTGTCTAGATTTCTGTTTTAAGGATCGCATTAGATCATTATACCAGGGTGCTATTTTTTTTCTCTAATTATTTTTCTTTTGAGTGGAGCCACTCTATCTAGTGTGCAGCGGAGTGTTGACTCCAAACTTTCAGTTGCCTGATCGAGTTCTACTGGATCAGGCGCTGATCCAAATCTAATTGATGTCTCTGGTAGGTTATTTATGAAGCTCAGTGCAGTAGCTGATGTGAATGTGCGTTTTATGCGGTAGCGAGGTGAGGTGGAGATATTATGATCAATACGGATTATGAATGAGATAAGATAGTGGTCTGAGATAACTTCAGACTGCGGAAAAATTTCGATATTTTCTATACTTACGTATGTTAGTATGAGGTCAAGAGTGTGACCACCATTATGAGTAGGCCCGATTACGTTCTGATTAATCCCTAGTGAATCTAAGATGGACACGACCGCTGTTCTCAGAGGGTCCTCCAGATTATCAAAATGAATATTAAAATCTCAGACGATTAATGCTTTATTTACAGACACAACCAGGTTTGATACAAAGTCTGCAAATTCACTAAGAAATTCAGTATATGGCCCTGGGGGTCTGTAAATAATAATTAGAGGAATTGACTTATTTTTTGTGGCTACGTAATTTACACTGGTATAAAGAATTAAAATTTTAAACTTATGACTATATTTTTATGTGACGACTAGATTTTCACTATGGATGAGACCAACCCCTCCTCCTCTACCAGTTGAACGAGGCTGATGTACATAACTGTATCCAGGAGGACTGGCTTCATTTAATGCTACATACTCATTTGGTTTAACCCAAGTTTCCGTTAAACACATTAAATTAAATTCCTGGTCAGTAATGATGTCATTGATAATAAGAGCCTTAGACATAAGAGATCTAACGTTTAATAGTCCTAGCTTCAGATCAAAAATGCTGGCTGTGGATTCAATATGATTTAATTTTATGTTAATTAGGTTATGAAGGTTACGAGATTTCCTATATATTTGTATAGCTCGGGGAACAGACACAGTCTCTATAGTATGTATTACTGTTGATGGACTACTAATTGAACATTGATTATACTGACTGTTATTGTCAGAAGATGTATTTACTGTAGACAGTCACTTGGAGTGAAGTGCCTTGGAGATGTTGTCGGACAGCAGTTCCGCTCCAACGCTGCTGGGGTGCAGGCCATCAGGACGAAACAACCTAGGGCGCTCCCAAAACAGATTCCAGTTATTAACAAACACTAGATTCTGCTCATTACACCAAGAGACTAACCATTCATTTAAAGCAAGAAGTCTACTGAACTTTTCTGCTCCACGTCTGAATGTGGGAAGAGGTCCAGAGACGATGATCCTCGCTGTGGGTGATCTGCCTTGCACCGTCTCGATCAGGCTGGAGAAGTCCCTCTTCAGAACCTCCGTCTGCCGTAGCCTGGTGTCGTTCGTCCTGGCGTGCAGCACAACCGCTCCAATGCACTCGTCCTTCTTCAGGATCCTGGATACCTGCACAGCGACATCAAGAACACGAGCACCAGAAAAACAGTGTGTGTGTACCTTACCTTTGGATCAAGCTACACGGACGTTCCGCACGATGGAGTCTCCGACGATCACGGCGTTGGGTCTGGTCTGGCGGAGAGGGGCGAAGCGGTTCCGGGTTGGAATCTGGAACACTGGTGGTGGAGAGACCCTCGCCTGGGGTGCAGCCTTCCGCCGCTGGTTCACCCAAGGCCCAAGGTGTGTTGGCGCCGGTGTGACAGAGACCGCGGCTGGGAAAGTCCTGGCTGCACGATCCCTGCACAGAGGAACACACGGCGTAGAGGGGCTGGGAGTGGAAATACCACACTGTGTGTTTACCTTGGGTGTGTGGACAGAAGCACAAGATGATTCCAGCGCAGTTTGTCGCTCCTGCAGCTGGGCCTGCTGGTCAAGTAGGCCGCAGATCCTCCTCTCCACATCCTCCAGTTCCAGCAACACCATGTGAAGCTCGAGCGAGTCATCTGCACTCAGAACAGGAGAGACGGTGGACATATATATATATATATATATATATATATATATATATATATATATATATATATATATATATTTTTTTAAACAGAACAGTGATAAATTCAAAATATGAAATGCAAACGTAAGATAGGCTAGTGGTAGGTGATGCTAGCAGTTACTGCTAATCGCGATGCTAGCGATGCTAGCGGGCTAAAGCTAATCACAAGCTAGTCGTGGATGTTTGTACTAACAAACCAAAATTTAGCAACACCGCAATATTACGATTAGTTTTATCTAAACTAATGTGTTTATATTTGTAAAATGCAAGTAAATATTTTTTTTAAGTATAGAAATAGAAGAAAAGTAATATAATAGCACCAGCTCGTAGGGCAGCGTCAGCTCGTAGGGCAGCGTCAGCTCGTAGGGCAGCGTCAGCTCGTAGGGCAGCGTCAGCTCGTAGGGCAGCGTCAGCTCGTAGGGCAGCGTCAAGTAGTCACTGTAGTGTCACGGTAGCTCCTAATGGTGCAGAACTGATTGTAGTCTTTAGTTTGATGTAATATAACAGTAGCTTCTCTGTGCAAGATGTTCACACAGCCCATCAGGTTCCAGTGCAGGTCTTGTCCAAAAAGTAGCAGGTTCCTCGAGAAACCGAGGAGCAGACATGAAGCTGGGGCTGGTTCGCTGGGGTCATTAGGCGGTACCCAGGTTTAGGAAGTTGTGTTTTCAGGTTTAGACGGGGCTTGACATGGTGGCTGTCTTGTCAGCTTTTTTTTTTATTAAGAAGAAAAACAAACCTCCTGTCACACAGCAACAATCCCATTCTCATTTTTTTTTTATTATACTTACTAGGGATGTCACAATACCAAAAATCTAGTAGTCGGTACCGATGCCACCAAAAGTACACAATACTCAATACCAAAGTCGATACCATGGTGTGGTATAAAATTGAAAAAAATTTAATAAAATAACTCTCCTGGAGGACATCCTCCTCTGACTGATACTGGCAAAGAGGGGTGGGGGTATTATTTTAGTTATCAAACACTGTCTGATAATGGGTGGACATACACTCCTAAACACTGGTGCATGCACGCACACATGCATGCACACAGACGTGCGCACGCACACACACACACACCTTATACTCTGAATACAAGCATTATTTTAAATTCAATGATATGGTGGCAAGCCAAAACGATTTATTAAAGCATGAATATGTGAATAATTATTAGTGACATTAGGCTACATTTAGCTGACAGGACACGGGCTGAATGCATGGTGGCCCATTAGGAGGTAGTTTATAACATTGCAATGCATTATCATTGTTAATAACTGGCTATCACAAACATTACATGGAGCATAACATTAGCTGGTTTCACGGCCACAATGCCAGCTGCCTCAAACAAACATAATATAGGACCACCTTTCAGGTGCTTCGCCAAATTCCAGGTGTTTCCTCAATTTGTTTGAAATGAACGATAGCATTGGTTGCACACCAGAAACCGATACTAGCTTTCCTCTCTTTTTCTCTCAACAATTCGAGGTGTAGCTAAACTTGTTAAGCTAAGCTAATCTTCTGTAGGTTCTCCCATGTGCTTGTAGGCATTCATCTTCTTCACCACTTGTGGACCGACTAAAACACTTTCGCATATTTGCTGCCCCGTCAGGTCCGGAAGAATCGCAACCTCTGTACTTTCGTTACAAATTGTACCAACAGGACTTGGTACCGAATATCGGTTCTAGTGTTCCCAAGCATGAGCATAACTTGGTTGGTTGAGATCTCGGCTTCAGGCATTAGGAGAACTTGGTTGGCAGTGTCACAGACTCAGGCTTGAGCAGAACATGGTTGTCTGTGTCGTCGCCCTCAGACAGGAAAATGGTGAGGGAGGCCACCTCGTCGCCCTCAGACAAGAACATGGCGAAGGAGGCCACCTCGTCACCCTCAGACAGGAACATGCTGAGGGAGGTCATCTTGTTGCCCTCAGACAGGAACATGGCGAGGGAAGCCACCTTGTCACCCTCAGACAGGAACATACTGTAGCTAGGGAGGCTGTCTCTTCCACCTCAGTCAGGAACTTGGCTTGGGAGACTGTCTTTTCCACCTCAGACGTGTACTTGGCTTGGGAGGCTGTCTCTTCCACCTCGGACACAAACTTGGCTTAGGAGGCAGTCTCTTCGACCTCCTACAGGAACTTGGGTTGAAAGGCTGTCTCTTCAACCTTGGATAGGAACGTGGCTTGGGAGGCCGTCTCTTTGACCTCAAACTGGAACTTGACTTTAAGCTGGAGTTCTGGGTCTCAGGTTGGAGCTCTGGAGAGGAGGTCACCATTGTTGTTGTTTTGTTGTAAAAAAATAAATAAATAAAATAAATAAATATTTTATATATATATGTATATATATATATATATATATATATATATATATATATATATATATATATATATATATATATATATATAGTGCCTTGCGAAAGTATTCGGCCCCCTTGAACTTTTCAACCTTTCGCCACATTTCAGGCTTCAAACATAAAGATATAAAATTTTAATTTTTTGTGAGGAATCACCAACAAGTGGGACACAATTGTGAAGTGGAACGAAATCTATTGGATATTTTAAACATTTTTAGCAAATAAAAAACTGAAAAGTGGTGCGTGCAAAATTATTCGGCCTCTTTACTTTCAGTGCAGCAAACTCACTCCAGAAGTTCAGCGAGGATCTCTGAATGATCCAATGTTGTCCTAAATGACTGATGGTGATAAATAGAATCCACCTGTGTGTAATCAAGTCTCTGTATAAATGCACCTGCTCTGTGATAGTCTCAGGGTTCTGTTGAAAGCGCAGAGAGCATCATGAAGACCAAGGAACACACCAGGCAGGTCCGTAATACTGTTGTGGAGAAGTTTAAAGCCGGATTTGTATACAAAAAGATTTCCCAAGCTTTAAACATCCCAAGGAGCACCGTGCAAGCGATCATTTTGAAATGGAAGGAGTATCAGACCACTGCAAATCTACCAAGACCTGGCCATCCCTCTAAACTTTCAGCTCAGACAAGGAGAAGACTGATCAGAGATGCAGCCAAGAGGCCCATGATCACTCTGGATGAACTGCAGAGAACTACAGCTGAGGTGGGAGAGTCTGTCCATAGGACAACAATCAGTCGTACACTGCACAAATCTGGCCTTTATGGAAGAGTGGATATCCATAAAAAGTCTCATCTAAAGTTTGCCACAAGCCACCTGGGAGACACACCAAACATGTGGAAGAAGGTGCTCTGGTCAGATGAAACCAAAATCGAACATTTTGCCCACAATGCAAAATGATATGTTTGGCGTAAAAGCAACACAGCTCATTACTAGAACCAGAAAATATGACTACATCAACCCTTTCTTTTCAACACTGCACTGGCTCCCAGTAAAATTTTGCACAAATTATAATATACTACTATGGACCGATAAAGCACTAAATGGTCTCGCGCCACAGTACCTGTGAGAACTTTTGGTCTTTTATTATCTGCCATGGCTACTGTGGTCAAAAGGTACAGGCTATTTCTTGGTACCTAGAATAGTCAAGGTTACAGCAGGGGGAAGAGCTTTGTAAGGGCTCTTACAAAGCCCCACAGTTATGGAGCAGCTTTCCAATTAGTGTTCGAGAGTCAAACACAGTCTCAGTGTTTAAGTCTAGGCTGAAAACACTTTTATTTAGATTTGCTCCTTTACCGAAGAAAAACTATTCACAAAAGACTTTAATAGAGGCCTCATGGGCATAGAGTGTTGTGATGAACCAGGATGTTTGAATGCTGTTTGCTCACACAAAAGTGCATTGTCCTTAAACATAACATTATTGTACCTAATAATCTCTCCCCCTCTTTCTCTCTGTCGAGGAACACGTCGCGGCCCCCAGGGTCAATTCCACCTTTGGCCACTGGAGGACACCCTGACTGCCTTTGCAGAACTTCTTCTTATGTTGTGTCCTTCCATTTTGTGTTTCAATCTTACTCTTTTTTTTTTTTCATTTTCCCTGATTAAGTAGTGCCCTATTTAATTTGTCTGTTTTTCCTCCGTAGTTTCTGGAGCATTGATTCAAATCAGGTCATGCTTGTTTGGTCCTCTCGTATTTGCTTTTATTTTTTTATGTACTGTATTTTGATTATTTAGTCCTATTTTTTAGGGTGTATTTTCTAGTTCTTATGTTTCTCATAATGCTGGTTCCTAGTGTGTATTTCCTCGTGTTTGTTTTCCTGAGCCTGTCTATTTCCTGTGTCTGTCATGTTACAACCCTCTAATCTTTGGGATGGGAAGTTTTTTTGTGGGTATTGTGCATCTTTTGTGTGCAGGTCCGAACTCCCAGAGTTTTCCAGCCTGCCCTAGCCTGCCCTAGCCTGCCTTGCTCCCATCTCCCATGATGACATCACTGAATGGGACCATATTTAAAGAGGAAGAGGAGAAGAGAGAGTGAAGAATGTTGGAGGTGGTTATGTGTGATTTGGTGTTAGGAGATTTTGTTTAATTCATGTTGTTTGCCATTGATGCTATAAGCATTCTATGTTATGACTGCTATTCAGGCCGTTAGGCCATTGTTGGGTGGTTAAAGGAGGTTAGCTTTTATTTTTGTTTCTTTCCCTTGCTGTGTAGGGGGACTGAGAGAGAGTGTGTGTGTGTGTGTGTGTGTGTGTGTGTGTGTATGTGTGTATGTATGTGTGTGTGTGTGTGTGTGTGCGTGTGTGGTTTTGTGCGGACTGTAGCTGCCAGATTCTTCCGGGGTCGAGCCTGGCTTCCTGGGTGAACGAGGGCTCTTCCGTGCCATCACGCAAGGGCGCACAGTCAGAGGGCGGTGGCTTCATGGAGCCTGAAGGGGAGAACCTGGTACTGCCAGTGGCCATTCACCGTTCGCCGTCAATAGCCTGGCGGCGGGCCTCTGGGAATCGGTAGGCATGCTGTCGCACCACCACTCCCGGCTGGGTTTTGTTTTCATGGTGGACCAGTTGTGTCATCCCTGGGGAGGTAGAGAATACATCTGTGAACTGACCCACCAAGTCTGATAGTTCCTGTTTCTGCCCTGGAGTGAGGTCGTCACCCATCTGGACTGAGGTACCCTCGTCATGGCCTGTCCCTAGGGCCGCGGATGCTGACACTACTGGGGCGGGTTCCACCCACTTCTTTAATAGGTTACCGGATTGTTGCAGACGATAGTTCATGGACCCCTTCCACTCAAGGACTGTGTATGGCCTTTGCCTTTGGGTTAGAAACTTGCAGGCGCTGTTCCACACTAGTAAGAGCACCTGGTTGCCAGGTTGGAACTCTCGGGGTTGTGCTGGGTGGTCATACACTCGTTTATGTTCCTCCTGGGCAGCTCACATATGCTCCTGGACAATCGGGGCCACTCGGTCAATCTTCTCCTGCATTTTCTGCACGTACTCAATGACTGAGCGGAACGGAGTGGCCTGTTCCTCCCAGGCTTCCTGTGCTAAGTCCAGCAGTCCTCAAGGACGCCGCCCAAAGAAGAGATCGAATTGGGTAAAGCCCTTGGAGGCCTGGGGGCACTCCCAAACAGCAAAAAGGACATAGGGTAGGAGGAGATCCCAGTTCCTGCCTTCCTCGTTCACCACCCTCCATAGCATCTGCTTTAAGGTCTAGTTGAACCTCTCAATGAGCCCATCGGTCTGGGGGTGGTATACAGACACCTTTAGGTGCTTAACTTGCAAAAGCAGACACAAATCTGCCATTTGTTTGGACACAAAAGGCGTACCTTGGTCAGTCAGAATGTCTTTGGGTATCCCCACTTGGCTGAAGAGGAGCATCAGTTCCTTTGCGATATTTCGGGAGGTGGGCTTGCTGAGTAGTACTGCCTCGGGATATCGTGTGGCATAGTCCAGGATGACGAGTATATACTCGTGACCCTGGGCGGATTTGGGAAGCAGCACCACGAGATCCATACCAACCCATGTTATGCAAGATCAAAACTCCCAAAGCGAGCAGAAGGACGGCCTCTTATACCCTCCCCTTGTCTGCTGGATGGTGGATTTTTGACCAATCGGTGGCTCAGCCCTACCACCACGCGCTTCTGGGTTGTTGTTTTGACGTGAGGCCGTCTGCGCCAGCGCGGTAGTCGGGGAAGGAGCGATTTTATTACCTTGTATGCCGGCTCTCGGTCTGTCCCGACACTGTTTAGGAGAGGGGTGCTTTTTGTCTCTGTTTTTGGCTTAGGGAGTTAGGGAAGTACATTTGTATTTTTGTTAATTTTCTTTTAGGTAAACTAGCTCTCTAACAAAGAATTCTTTTGTTTATTATTCTGGCCATGGCCCAGACGATATGCCTGGTGTTGGTTCTATGTATGTAATTTACATGTGATTCATATTCATGCATGTGATTAATTTACATGTAATTAATTTTCATATGATTCATTTACATATGATGCATTTTCATGTGATTCATATTCATGCATGTTATTCATATTCATGTAATTAATTTACATATAATTCATTTTCATGTGTTTCATATTCATGTGATTCATTTACCTTTTCTCCCCTCCCTTCCCCAAATATTTCATTGAGAAAAAATAATAATAATAACAAAAATAATAATTATTATCATTTATAATCATTATTATAATCAATTAATTAATTTAAAAAAAAAAAAAAGAATTCCCCCCTGCCTCCCCAGACTAAATAGTCTGCGCCCTTTAACAAATATAATGTCCATACCTTAGTGTAGCATATTAAAATAAAATACAAGAAGAGAATAACAAGATGATAATAAAATAGAAATTAGAATAAATAATATTAGAATAAAGAATAGAGAATAAATTAGAATAAAGAATATTATAAGAGAAAATAAATAAATACATAAATAAATAAATAATAATAATAATAAATAAAATAATAAATAAAATAAATACCAAATAAACAAATAAATAAATAAATAAATAAGGAACACTACACTGTGTAGGTGATGCAGTTCACCCCGGTTTTAAGAGTTTAATGTATTCTGCTGCTTCCTCCGCTGAAATAAAGTCCTTCTGGACACCATTATATGTAATGCGAAGCCGAGCTGGATGAAGTATTCCATAGCGAGCTCCCTCAATATCACGAAGTTGACGCAGAACCTCGTTAAACGCGGCCCGGGCCCAGGCTGTCTGGACTGTGTAGTCAGGGAAAACGGAGATGTTCAGATCCCTCACTTTAATCCGCTGGAGCTCTCTCGCATGCTGTAAAATATCAACACAGTCACTGTGATAATGGATTCTGCATACAATAGCTCGTGGTCGTTCACCAGACTTCGGCTTCGGCTGAAGGGTCCGGTGGGACCGGTCCAGAACCGGCTCCTTCTCCAGACCAAACGCCTCCTTTAACAAGGCCGCTACAGCAGCGGTTGAACAGGTGTCAGCGCCCTCTGGAACTCCGACTATCCTAATGTTATTGCGCCGTGACCTCGACTCCAGATCCTCACATTTATTCTCTAATTGAGTTACGGTCGCAGTGAGAGACTCGATAGTAGTCTTCATATGAACGATATCAGCGGTGTAACCAGAGAGAGTGTGCCCCATTTCCCCCACAGTACCTTTCAATGTTGATATGGTGGCCTCGGTAGCGACTTTATCACTAGCCAGCTGTGTTTTCATGGCCTGCAGGTCAAGCTGGATAGTAGACAGCGCATCACTGAGAGTCTTCTGAAGATTCTCATGGATAGTCTCCTGGTGCTTCAGATGATCCTGAAACTCCTTCCTAAATTCAGCATTGTCCTTCCTCAGTACAGCCAGCAACTCAATGAATGCGGCGAAGTCAGAGCCACCACTCGGGGACTCGGATGAGACCGCGGGTTCACAGGGGGAAGAGAGCGAAGCTACGGATTCCTGGGCAGGAGGCGCGGGCGCGGGTTCATGGTGAGAGGGAGGCGCGGGCGCGGGTTTACGAGAAGGAGACGCGCTCGCGGTGCGCCCTCCAGACCTCAGTTTTGTCTGAATGCTACCACCGGTTTTCAAGTTTTTCCCCGACATCTTTAACGAACCACCGAGTTAAAAGTACAAATAAGGAAACGAAGTAGAATAAGTCAAAATACACTATGTATATAATATTTTATATATAAATTATATTACAAAAGAAAGTGCTAATTAATTACAATTTTTGATCGAAATCAGCAGGAGACTCAAACTTCACGTCTTACTCCATCGAACACCGAATTGAACACCGAATTCGAATATATATATATACACAATCACACATATATATATATATATATATATATATATATATATATATATATATATATATATATATATATATATATATATATATATATATATATATATATATATATATATATATATATATATATATATATATATATATATATATATATATATATATATATATATATATATATATATATATATATATATATATATATATATATATATATATATATATATATATATATAGAGAGAGAGAGAGAGAGAGAGAGAGAGAGAGAGAGAGAGATCATTGTTATTCTTGAGTTACCAGTGATCCTGTCCCCTTCTGGCATCTGGGCCTGGGTAAACCATCCTGTACATCTGTTTGGAGTTCTCATCAGTTGGAAGTCACTTGCTAATGCTAAGGATGGCCCCACCTGGTGCAGCTTAAAGATCATTGAGAATACTGAGGATGGTCCCACTTAAAAATCTTTAAAGTCAGCTATGGACCTTAATTCATATGAACAGTTATGCTTTGATGACTTAGGAGTACAATTGCTATGATAGCTTTAGGACAGCAATTGCCATAAACAGTTTTGCACTCAAGTCTCAATCAGTGAACAGTGGATAAGTTCAAGAAAACCAACTTCATATTAAAGCTGTAATTAAGTTCCTATTACACTACTGCAGTATTTGACCACTTAGTATTAGCACATTTGTAGAAAAGATTTATTCATAATCACAGTATCCAGTGTCATCCAGATGAAGATGGGTTCCCCTTTGAGTCGATTACTTTCAAAGTTTCTTCCTCATATTATCTCAGGGAGTTTTTCCTTGCCACCGTTGCCTCTGGCTTGCTCATTGGGGATAAATTCATATATTTAAAATGTATATCCTGTAAAGTTGCTTTGTGATATTGACCATTGTTAAAAGCGTTATAGAAATAAAACAGAATTGAATTGAATTGTTCTATATGGTCCCTGGAATGGAAAATGTGCATTACTGTTTTTTTCTGATAGAAGGGTCCTTTTACATTGTAAGAATATCCCAAGTGCCTGTAAGCCAAGTATGATCCAGAAGGGCATGAGCCTTAATGAATTAATACTAGAAGGAATTCTGTACATAGCCAAGGGCCAATGTAAAAACTATGACATTACACTTGTTAATTATTGCAGTATTTCTATTAGAATTATATTCCAGCTCCTGGCTAATCCTTTCAATTTGTCAGTCTGAGAAGAACACCAGCAACTGTGACACCTACCTTTTCAGTGTAGAACTACTGGATATTTGAGAGAAACTGCTGAAGGGACAGATGGCAGGAGAATTATATGAAACTGTCACAAAGTGAATCATCCTTATTCTCCACAAGCATCCCCTGGCATGACTTATTATTTTTTGCAATGATAAAATGAAAACAATACCAATATTGCTGTTCAATTATTTACACTAAAAACACACCCATGGTTTGAGGAGGATACTCCTCCTCCTCCAGTTATGAGTAGACCATTCTGCTTGAGTACTGGTCAATTACCGCAAATACCTTTTCACCATACTGTATTGCATACATCTGTCTCTTCACCATACTGCATTTTCACCATCATCTTCACCATAGTGCATTGCTTACATCTCTGTCTCTAGTAGCTCAAACTCTAAGCTATGTATAATCTGAAGGTACAGAGGCATTTTAATTGCCCTCACCAGGCATTCTATACAGAGAAATATAATAACCATGAACATTCCTGCTGTCAGGTCCATTTTTAGCTTCCCTCGTTTCACTTCTCGTTTCATTTCATTTGATGGCCAATAATTAGTCTAATAGACTTTTGTAATTTTCTATTTAATTATTTTGTTTGTCAGATATTGCAGATCTTGGAGTTCAATAAACAAAACATCAATTTGCATATATTAATATTAAGTAAACACTTGGTCTCAAGACACAACAGACATGATAATTCTGTCTAAAATATTAATGATCATACAGAAACCTTAATGTTAGAGGTTGCATATTGACCTTACATTCTTAAAATGTATATTTATGAGGTACCTTAAGCATTTGAAAACATTTTGTGATGACCTGCAGCATCTAACTCCACACCAATTAAATGTATTTATTCAACAGCATGTTCAGAATTTTTCAGATTTTCAAAATGCATTTTAAGCTAATGATTTACAGTCATTACCTATTACGTATGTAATAGTTATGTAATAGTAATAAAATAATTAATAATCAGATGTTTACAGTGATTAAACAATCGCTTTTTTTCAATTTGTATTAATGCAGGAAATGTTCCTTGTATTAAGAATCTGTTTGTGGTTCATTTGTGTTTGTGTGTGTGTGTGTATGTGTGTGTGTGTGTGTGTGTGTGAGTGAGAGAGAGAGAGAGAGAGAGATAGAGAGAGAGAGAAATAAAAGGTTCACAGCATAAGAAAAATCATCTTAGCAATAGCAATATTTCTGATATGAAAGAAGACTATCTTAGTAATATTATCTACATGTGCATCAGTCACCAATTGAGATGCTGTCTCCACTAATCTCTTCTGTGCAAACTCCACCCTACATGCATAACTGCCACAGTACAATCGGAGTAGGATGTAGGTCTATATTTCTGCTTGAAATTGTAGAGATTCATTACATACGTGTTTTACTCATTATATACTTTCATTATGTTTTTTTGTAATTGTTTAGAGGTAAAAAAAAATGCATCTAATTCTAATGCTTATATTTCTGCAGTACAATGATATGAGGTAATCATTTACACTTATATATTTACAGATTATTGTTCCGAATTATCATCTGCAACTTGCTAAATGTAAAAATAAATAAATAAATAAACAAATTATAAAAAGTATAGTTTACATAACATATATACACATCTAAAATGTACAGTGAGGGAAATAATTATTGGACACATCAATATTTTTTTCAGTAAATATATTTCCAATGAGGTTATTCACATAAAATTTATCAGTCTCAGTATTAACTAGAGATGCACCGGTACAAAATTTCTCAGTCGATACTGATAACAGATTATTCAGAGTGATATCGGCCAATAACAATAACCGATATTGATAGTTTGGTGGTTCTGCATTTTATGCCTTCTTTTAAATTAATAATAATTCATTCCACAATTCTGAAAGAAATGCAAATAAAACCTTTAATCTTTCCATTTCAACAAGCTGTTTCACAATAACTGGTCTCATAAACAGAAAACACATTGATCAAATTAAAATTTAACACATTAACTAAATTCAGATAATTAAAGTAAGATTTTTTAACTTATTGAATGTTATTAACTCATATTAACATAATTAATTGAATGAATTCTAAAAAAAAACCCTCATGATAGGCTCACATTCATTCACCATAAACAAAAACATTTCTACTTTATCATTGAACATCAAACTGGTAATATACTGTATCTGTCACGGTTCTTCCGGAGTAACAGTGCAAGCTGAGTGCTGTTGCGCACGCGCAGACTTCTTCCGGGGTGACGTCATGTTTTCGCCCCCTCGCGTCATGTGTGACGTATGCGGCAGGTCCCCTGGAAGATATTGCGGGCTAATTACTGTGTGTATATATACCATGAGCCGTGCTTCAAACGGCGCGGTTGAATGCTTGGACTTATGTGTGCATTTATGTATGCCTGCCATTTATGGCGCGAGTGTGACTTCTGCGAGTATTTGTTTCAGGTCCGGTTTATGCCATAGCCTTAGCATTAGAATTAGCTTTAGCCAAAGTCCTAGTCTAGTTTAGCTTAGTTGTAGAGAGAGCCTTGTTTCTGTTTCTGTTTCGGTTTGGTTTCATCACTTGCAAATATTCTGTTTGGCTTCATCACTTGTAAATAAACCTCACAATTTGAACTGCAAATGCATCCTGCCTGCTTCTTGCCGTCACACCTCATGACAGTTTCAACCACCGTCAACATGGATGCAGCACGCAAACGGAGAGGACGCCGTGCCCGGGCGTCTACACCAAGTATCCCTGTCTGCAGCTGATCGCAGTCAGAGGCAGGTTCTTCAGTAGAGGAATGAGCTGCATGACTAAGTGACCAGCAGTAACTCCAAGATATCTGCATTGAATGATGAGAAGCGGAAGTTGGAAGCTCGTATTTCACAGCTGGAGGAGGAACTTGAGGAGAAACAGGGCAGTGTTGAACTTGTTAATGACCGATTGAAGAAGGCAAATGCCCAAGTGGACACGCTGAGCACCGAGCTAGCGGGTGAGCGCAGCAAGGCTCAGAGGAGTGAAACTGCTAGGCAGCAGCTGGAGAGACAGAATAAGGATCTGACTGCCAAAATGCAGGAGCTGGAAGGCTCGATCAGATCGAGTTCTCAGGTCCACGACGCCCAAGTCTAGACTCAGTCCCAAGTCCACGATGCCCAAGTCCAGACCCAGTCCCAAGTCCACGACGTCCACGTCCAGACTCAGTCTCAAGCTCACGACATCCACGTCCAGACCCAGTCTCAAGCTCACGATGCCCAAGTCCAGACCCAGTCCCAGATCCATGTCCCTGTCACGGCTCAAGTCCCGGTCACAGTACTGGCTCAGGCCCCAGTCACCACCCTGGCTCACGTTTCCGACACCACAGCCATGCCTCACATACCCGACACCACAGCCATGCCTCATGTTCCCGACACCACAGCCCTGCCTCACGCTCCCGACACCACAGCCCTGCCTCACGCTCCCGACACCACAGCCATGCCTCACATTCCCGAACCACAGCCATGCCTCATGTTCCCGACACCACCGCCACGTCCCTTGCTCAAGCCACGTTCCTCGCTCAAGCCACATCCCTCGCTCAAGCCATGTCTCTCATTCAAGCCACATCCCTCGCTCAAGCCATGTCTCTTGTTCAAGCTCAAGCCATGTCCCTCGCTCAAGCCATGTCTCCCACTCAAGCCACGTCTCTTGCTCAAGCCACGTCTCTCACTCAGGCCACGTCTCTCGCTCAGGCCATGTCCCTCGCTCAAGCCACATCTCTCGCTCAGGCCACGTCTCTCGCTCAAGCCATGTATCTAGGCCAAGCCACGCCTCTGAGCCCTGTTCCGGCAACGCCTCTGAGCCTTGTTCTGGCCACGCCTCTGAGCCCTGTTCTGGCCATGCCTCTGAGCCCCGTTCCGGCCATGCCTCTGAGCCCCGTTCCGGCCACGCCTCTGAGCTCTGTCTGTTCCGCTGGGGACGCCGCCAAGCCTGCCTCTTCCACTGGGGACGCCGCCAAGCCTCCCTGTTCCGCTGGGGACGCCGCCCAGCCTGCCTGTTCCGCTGGGGACGCCGCCCAGCCTGCCTGTTCCGCTGGGAATGCCACCCAGCCTCCCTGTTCCGCTGGGGATGCCGCCTAGCCTGCCCGTTCCACTGGGGACGTTGCACCGCTCCCAAGCACCGCTCCCAACAGCAAGAACGTCGCTCATCCGGTCTGCCCGGCTGTAGTCCTTGCTGCTGTAGTCCTTGCTCTGCTTCCCTGCTCCGCCAAGAACAGCCCGCGGTTTCCTGGTGCTGTAGGGGACATTCAGCCCAGGGGCCCGGGGCCGCCAATGAAAGGAGAGGACTCCTGGCACTCCGGAGGCAGTGCCTTTGGGGGGGGGGTGTTCTGTCACGGTTCTCCCAGAGTAACAGCGCGAGCTGAGCACTGTTGCGCACGTGCAGACTTCTTCCGGGGTGACGTCATGTTTTCGCCCCCTCGCGTCATGTGTGACGTATGCAGAAGCTTTAGCCAAAGTCTAGTTTAGCTTAGTTGTAGAGAGAGCCTTGTTTCTGTTTCAGTTTGGTTTCATCACTTGTAAATATTCTGTTTGTCTTCCTCACTTGTAAATAAACCTCACCGTTTGAACTGCGAATGCATCCTGCCTGCTTCCTGCCGTCACGCGTCGTGACAGTATCGGCCTAATATAAACTCTTTTTTTGATGATATTATCTCATATTAAGATTATCTGCATATGAAATGCACTACTCTACAAATATTTTTCTGTGCAAAACTAAATACCTATTTTTGTCAACTCATCTTCATTTAAATATTTAAACAGTGTAATGGTCCTTTAATTCAGCAAGAGCAGCACGAGACTAGCGTGGGGGAAAAAAATAGACTCAACACTGAAACTCCCGTTTCACTTCCGGTGTAAAAGTTTAGCAGTGCAGAGCTTATAAACTGCAGTTTTGTTGTCATCCCACACTAGAGACATCATCTTTACATATAGCACAAAATCAATGTGTTTTCCCACCCTCTTTTGATTGATAGGATATAATCTGCCCTGATCATCAGATGTTTTTAAACTATCAGCCGATAGCCAATAGCAGGAAAAATAGCTTTTATTGGTGCATCTCTAGTATTAACTCAAGAAATACGAAAATATAAAGAATTCACAAGTCCATAAATAAAGTTATGCGTAATAAAGTGACTTGCGATGGACTTGCATCCTGTCCAGGGTGTACCCTGCCTTGTGCCCGATGCTCCCTGGTATAGGCTTCAGGTTTCCCCGAACAAGGAGTAAGCAGTAGAAAATGGATGGATGGATGGATGGATGGATGGATGGATGGATGGTTGGATGGATGATAATAAAGTGAAACATCTCCCTTCAGATTATGGGGAGTTGGAGAAAGAAATGTTTCCCTAGATGCTCTTTTGTATCATGGAGGTTCTGTTACTTTAAAGATTGGATTCTGACATCCATGTGGATGTGGAGAGTGGGAAGGCAGTAGATTGTCCCTTTTCTTTGTGTAGGAGGCCAGTCTGTTATGGGCTGACCTATGAGGGTCATTTAAAGAAAGGAATCAGTCTGACAATCTAAAGATAAATAACTGAATTTAAGAAGGTGTTATGTGTCATGGTAAAATGGTACCTCATATGTAAAATATTTGACATTTTGTCAAAATGTCTAACTAAGTGAGACATTTTGTCATTTGGAGACTGTTTGGAGACTTGTATCAAAATATTCTATGTTTTTTATTGTCAATAAAAATTATATTACAAAAATGTTGCTCTATACAAAAGTCTTAGAAAATTTACACAATTTACAAAACTTAAACAACAACAATAATAATAATAGGTGTGGCCACCTTTAATATTAAAACTGCATCCATTCTGTCAACCTTTCTGAATTCTTTGTCTGCCAGATTTGCTTATCTTTTTGCAAGTCATACCACCCGCACCAATTAATTATTGAATTGTATCTTTGTTAACAATAAACATACTGTAACTATAACATTATTGTATACAAACTATAATATTATTCTGCTAATACTTTAGATAGCCCACATACATTTAAAATAACTTAAATTTACAGACTCAGCAAACTATACTGACTGTCATGAGTTTATGAACAAATTCTCAACAGTCAACAGATTATATTTGGTGATGTTTTGTAAATAGATTTTTTTTTCATCCAGGGTGAATTTGAATCTCGCACTTAGGATTCCCAGGAAATTCTCCCAGTCCACTGTGACCCTGACCATTATAAAGCTGAGAAGGAATTAATAAATGTTTTGTAGATCATCTATAGACTATCTGCTTGTGTTTTGTCAATCAGCACCTCAAAAAATTAACAACATTTAATTCTTTTTATGACAAATTAATCCTTAGGAACATTCAAATCTCTTATACTGACACAGGCATGCAGGGAACATTATATATACATCTAGACATACTTAAAACAAAAAAGGGACTGTTGCACAGTCAATATTACACAGTATACCTATTATATCCCTATAATCTCCATTGAAAATTGGAATTGATTTTCCAATGTTAAACACAAAGACAGGCATGCATGGTAAAAAAAATAAAAATTGTTCAATGATTTTAATTATTTAAATCGAAAAACATCAATTATAGATCCAACAAGTGTGTACTGAAAATTAGAACATGTTCTTAACCTCTTAAGAAAGTTTATGTTAAATATGTATTGTAAAGAGGGGGCATGGTTTCTTAGTGGACAGCACATTTTCCTCAATCTCCAGGGTTGAGGGTTTGAAAATATCTTGTCGGCTGATTGCCCTTCAAAATTTACTCTAGCATATGAATGGATGTGTGAATGTGTGTCTTGCAATGGGTTGGCACCTTGAGCAGGGTGTCCCCCACCTGGATAGACTCCAGGCTCCCCATGACCCTGTGTAGGATAAGCGGTAGAGGAAAAGGATGGATGGATGTATTATAAAATTTTCATTTTTAGCATGTTTGTTGCCATGAACAATTTTCACCACTCTCCTGCTCGGTGTTCTCTACATTTAATTCTTAATCATAGGGCTGATTTGGGAAGGATTTATGGATGATGTAGTGTTCTCAAACTACTGTAACAGTGATACTGCCACATCTAACAACTCCAGCAACACTGCTTCTATGGTATGGTTGTTTCAAGCACAATACTCACTGCTATGTCACTGCCATGTCAGCAGACTAGCAGCAGAAGTATCTGGGCAGCAGTGGGCCGGTAGTCAGTGATGCATGGGAGAAAGGTTGGCTGAAAATCTTAGCATACCAACATACATAATGTTTATTATGTATGTATACATAATAAACATGCTGTTAAATTCTTTTTAGTGAGATTCTAGGTATGGGGTTCAAATAAAGAACATGTTGAGTGTAAAATTTCTACCAGGTCATTCTTATAAATTGTTACTATCACTGGTAGAGAGCTCAATATTTTCCTGTCAAAATTTGATAAAGGAGCCTAATGCCTATGAATGCACCCATTACAATGTTTTAATATGTTGTATGCCCTTTAGTTATCACTAACTATGATGATCCACACTTAACTTCATATGACAGACAATAGTTTAATTGAGATATCTTTGTGACAAAACCCTAATTAATTAGTATGGCAAGCACACAAATGTAAACATAAAACCAGTGAAAATAACGGGTAGGTAGTTATTTAAATTTTTTTATTTTTTTTAAATTTATTTTATTGTGGTGGGAGGGTGGAAGAGGGGAAATGAAAGGAAAAAAAAAAAAAAAAAAAAAAAAAAAAAAAAAAAAAAAAAAAAAAAAAAAAAAATATATAATAAATTTTTTTTTTTTTTTTTTGTGTAATAAAAAAAAAAAAAAAAAAAAAAAAAAAAAAAAAAAAAAAAAAAAAAAAAAAAAAAAAAAAAAAAAAAAAAAAATTTTGAATGAAAATGTTACAGTGAGGGAAATAAGTATTCAAAAAAAAAAAAAAAAAAATTTTTTTAAAAAAAAAAAAAAAAAAAAAAAAAAAAAAAAAAAAAAAAAAAAAAAAAAAAAAAAAAAAAAAAAAAAATTTAAAAAAAAAGAAAAAAAAGGGAAAAGTTTTGATCCCCTGCTGATTTTGTATGTTTGCCCACTGACAAAGAAATAATCAGTCTATAATTTTAATGGTATATTTATTTGAATAGTGAGAGACAGAATAATAATAATAATAAAAAAATATAGAAAAACACGTAAAAAAATTGATAAAAATTTTTTACGTGTTTTTCTATATTTTTTTTTCTATATTTTCTATATTGTTTTTCTATATTTTTTTTCTATATTTTCTTATATTTTCTATATATTTTTTTTTTATCAATTGATTTGCATTTTAATGAGGGAAATATGTATTTGACCCCTCTGCAAAACATGACTTAGTACTTCACAGAGGTCAGATGTTTCTTGTAGTTGGCCACCAGATTTGCACACATCTCAAGAGGGATTTTGTCCCACTCCTCTTTGCAGATCTTCTCCAAGTCATTAAGGTTTCGAGGCTGACATTTGGCAACTCGAACCTTCAGATCCCTCCACAGATTTTCTATGGGATTAAGGTCTGGAGACTGGCTAGGCCACTCCAGGACCTTAATGTGCTTCTTCTTGAGCCACTCCTTTGTTGCCTTGGCCATTTGTTTTGGGTCATTGTCATGCTGGAATACCCATCCACGACCCATTTTCAATGCCCTGGCTGAGGGAAGGAGGTTCTCACCCAAGATTTGACGGTACATGGCCCCGTCCGTTGTCCCTTTGATGCGGTGAAGTTGTCCTGTTCCCTTAGCAGAAAAACACCCCCAAAGCATAATGTTTCCACCTCCATGTTTGATGGTGGGGATGGTGTTCTTAGGGCCATAGGCAGCATTCCTCCTCTTCCAAACACAGCGTTGAGTTGATGCCAAAGAGCTCCATTTTGATCTCATCTGACCACAACACTTTCACCCAGTTGTCCTCTGAATCATTCAGATGTTCATTGGCAAACTTCAGACGGGCATGTATATGTGCTTTCTTGAGCAGGGGGACCTTGCGGGCACTGCAGGATTTCAGTCCTTCACGTAGGTAACACACATAGTGTGTTACCAATTGTTTTCTTGGTGACTATGGTCCCAGCTGCCTTGAGATCATTGACAAGTGTAGTTCTGGGCTGATTCCTCACTGTTCACATGATCATTGCAACTCCTGGTGAGATCTTGCATGGAGCCCAAGGCCGAGGGAGATTGACAGTTCTTTTGTGTTTCTTCCATTTGCCAATAATCACACCAACTGTTGTCACCTTCTCACCAAGCTGCTTGGCAATGGTCTTGTAGCCCATTCCAGACTTGTGTAGGTCTACAATCTTGTCCCTGACATCCTTGGAGAGCTCTTTGGTCTTGGCCATGGTGGAGAGTTTGGAATCTGATTGATTGATTGCTTCTGTGGACAGGTGTCTTTTAGACAGGGAACAAGCTGAGATTAGGAGCACTCCCTTTAAGAGTGTGCTCCTAATCTCAGCTCGTTACCTGTATAAAATACACCTGGGAGCCAGAAATCTTTCTGATTGAGAGGGGGTCAAATACTTATTTCCCTCATTAAAATGCAAATCAATTTATAACATTTTTGACATGCGTTTTTTTTTGGATTTTCTTGTTGTTATTCTGTCTCTCACTGTTCAAATAAACCTACCATTAAAATTATAGACTGATCATTTCTTTGTCTGTGGGCAAACGTAAAAAATCAGCAGGGGATCAAATACTTTTTTCCCTCACTGTATATATTAAAGCAAAAAAAGTCATCCAATACCAAATAGTCCTGTGTGAAAATGTATTTGCCCCATAGGTACTAATTCCCCAAATTTATGAAACTGCATTCATAATGGGGTTTAGTTGAACTCGACGCAACCAGTTCTAATTACTGCAAACAATTTTCAATCAAATCAACACTTAAATAGAACTTTTTCAACAGCATGAAGTTGGTTAAAAGGTCTTACCCAGTAATATACCATGCCAAAGGTGAAAGAAATTCCCAAGATTATGAAGAAGATGATTGAAATGCATCAGTCTTGGAAGGGTTACAAAGCTATATCAAAGGCTCCAGGAGTCCAAAGAGCCATGGTGAAAGCCATTTTCTCCAAATGGAAAAAAAAACTCAGCACAGAAATGAACTTTCACAGAAATGGCTAACCTTCCAAAATTCCTCCAAGACCACAGTAACTACTCATCCAGGAAGTCAAAAAAGAGCCAAGAACTACAGGCCTCTCTTGCATCAATAAATGTTACTGTTCATGACTCCACTATCAGAAAGACACTGGGCAAAAATGGCATCTATTCAAGAGTGATGAGGTGAAAACCACTGCTAACCCAGAAGAACAATAAGGCTTGTCTGAATTTTGCCAAAACACACCTTGATAATCCTCAAAGCTTTTGGGAGAATATTCTGTGGATTGATGAGTCGAAAGTGGAACTGTTTGGAAGACAGTTGTCCCATTACATCTGTCATAAACCAAACACCAAATTCCACTAAAAGAACATCATACCTACGGTCAAACATGGTGGTGGGAGTGTGATGGTGTGGGGATGCTTTGCTGCTTCAGGGCCTGGGCAATTTGCAATAATTGAGGGAAACATGAATTCTGCTCTCTATCAAAAAATCCTAATAGAAAATGTTCATCAGTCCGTAAGTTGAAACTCAAGCGCAACTGAATTAGGCAGTAAGACAATAATGCAAATCATAGGAGAAAGTTCACCTCTTTTTTTTTTTTGTGTGTGTGTGTGTGTGTGTGTGTGTGTGTGTGTGTGTGTGTGTGTGTTTGTGTTTGATTGTTTGTTTGTTTGTTTTCCCCCCAAGAATATTCCATAAGAAATTTTGTAGAACTGGTACAATATGCTGTTTCTTTGTTTTTATTCATTCTATTTTGTGCACAGATAGTTGTCAGTTCAGTCTTGTCTAATCCTTTCGAATCCCACTTCAAACCACTACTGTAGTAAGTTTTATACCATGACAAAGCTCCTAGTTATAAATAGAGTTTTGTAAAGTGTAATCAGATATGTCTGCTCAAAAGGTTACTGCAGTATCAATAGGTGTGTATCCATGCAATCATGTTTCTGTCTGTGTTAATATGTTTCCTTATCATGATATATTTACATTTAATTCCTTTTATAAAGTTGGTATTTAAAGTCATTATAAAAGTGTTTTGTTAGTGTGTTACTTTATTGTTTGGTTTCCCAATAATTTGCATGCTGTTGGTTTGCTCTTAATCTTTATATTTGCAGCTCTGTCCTACCTGTCATTTACATCTCTTCCCACCCCAGTCTCTTCTCTGATATTTTGTTGCTGTGTTTTGATGGACAGTAAAGAGGGTGATTGGCATTAATGTTGACAGCCTCAGCTAGAGCTAGAAACTATTGACCTTTTTTTTTTTTTTACTCATAAACAAACATACTCTCATATATGTATATATTGATGATATATGAAAAAACCTGATTTATTTTCCAACATGTTGCAATTATTTGTTGTTCTTGTCAACCTTACCTAGAAAACATTTAAAGTTATTCAGTCTTTTTAACAACTACATTAAAGGTCTGTCAAGTAAGCTAATAAAATACTGTACTCTATCCTGTGCAAAATGAACATCATGTCAATTTTAAAGCACCTATACATTTTTTTGTTGTTGTTAAATACATTAACATTTTTACACCATCAAACAAACACATTAACATCCTTTACAGTCAACATTTTGGAAAAGACGTTTTTTAAACATTTGTACACAAACAAAGAGCTCTATGTGTGGTGGATCTTGATGGGTCCACACAGACTGTTCTTCATCTCTCCGACATTGACCTGGCTGGTAGAAAATTGGATGCATCCAATATGTCTAGAAGAAACACCAGAGTGGGGCTCAACATGAGGGGCAATAATCCCTTTCCCAACTCCTCAGACTCGGGGAGTCTGCTTTGCTGTAAATATTTTGCAATTGTATACTTGTATGAAGTTTTAGGCAAGTACTCATGAAAGAGCTCTGACATCAATCAATATGGATTTACCTTCACTTATGATTCTCTTAACCTTGTTCCAGCAGAGTAAAACAAAATGGTGTACCTTTACATTAGAATGTATTATTTGAATAATGCATTTGTATAAACAAGTGTAAATTGGAGGAACACACTTTTTTTTAAAGAAAGGTCACATGAGTAAAAGGTTTTTACTTTCAAGCACATGATCAAACAGTCAGATACAAAGCTTGCTGGTGTAACACAGGACTATCATAGACATTGTATGGATTCATATGTAAAGGTTTATTGACAGACAAGGCCACATGGGGCAGCTGTGGCTCAGGTGGTAGAGAAGGTGTCCCCTAATTGTAGGGTCAGCGGTTCAATTCCTTGCCCACAAGTCTTCACATGCTGAGGTGTCCTTGGGCAAGACACTGAACCCCAAGTTGCTCCCAATGGCAAGCCAGTGCCTTGCATGGCAGCTCTGCAGCCATTGGTGTGTGTGAATGGTTGAATGAGGCATAGTGTAAAATGCAGTCAGGCTCAAACATGGACATTTTTCAGTGCTTTTCTGGTGCTAATTTCTCATTTGTGGTTTGTGCTGTATTTTCTATTCCCATGGGAGGTTAGTGGTAGCTTGCTTTCAGTAGTCTGAAAAAGAAATATGTATATATACCACTGTCAAGTGTTGCCAGCTGTCAGCAATTAAGAGATTGGTGACTAGTTATTTAATTGTTGCTGCGCACGTTGCGCGGCATTATCCTGGCATTGACCTAAACTTCACGGGAAATAAATGGAATCTAAGAATCGGGACTGGACTAAGAGAGACAAAGCTTAAGAGTTGCAGCTAAGCAACACCAAGCCAAGCAAGTTGTGGGTTCATGTCATGCCCTAGTTGAGTGTTTATTCCATGCCATAGTGGAGTGTTTATGCCATGCCATAGTGGAGTGTTTATACCATGCCATAGTGGAGTGTTCATGCCATGTCTGAGTTAGATGAGTGCTCCCTACCATAGTTTAAGGAGTGGTCATGTCTTAAGTTAAGGAACATTCATGCCTTAGTTCAATTAGTGTTTCGGTTCCATGTCCTCTGTTGGTGTATCAAATAAAGACTTCCTTCCTGTGCTTACTTCCTGTCAAGTCTCATTTCGTAACAAATGCCAAATGTAACAAGATTACATTTCTTTGATTAAAAATTAACTTTAGTAAGAGTACAAATATGACCAGTTGAACCTACTCTTAAAAGTTTTTTTTTTTTTTTTTAAATTTACTCAAGTAAATTTAATGAATTAAATGTAGTGCATTACTACCACTCCTGCCCCTAGCCTATTACTTCTAATGCTTTCTAACTAACAACTTGTACTGTATTAACTTCTGCTGTCATTTCCATTGACATTGACTGGTAGGCTCCCTATGTCACTGTAAGTATAGGTGGCTGACGGGGTCTAATATAATTTGAATTATTCAAATTTTTTATTCAGGTCACTCCATGCTTATGGGGTTTCTGCCTTGTGACTCCTGGTTATATATGTATAAGGTGGAAAAAGCATTGCGCACACATCTTTCACTTGGGGTGCAATAATAAATGTTGCTCCATAGAGCTTGGTCTCTCCTGAGGCTTCTCCATACAGTACACATAAATATAAGTAAATTTAATATGATGTTTTTCCTCACCACTGCCAATCTTTCCAGGTATATGTCATTACATTAAGAATGTTATCATGTAAGAAGTGATCTAGTGTGTGTGCAGAATAGCATACTGCATTGCTTTAGAATAGGTATTATGTATTTATTTATTTTTTTTAAGTGGCGAGCAGAGAATACAAAATGTGTAACTATTAGATTTTGATTTAATCCTAAATCAGGATGTTGTCTTTGTAGTGTCTGCTTTTTGCAGATCATGTGGTCCTGATGGCATCATCGGTCCGTGACCTGCAGCACTTATTGGATTGGTTTGCAGCCGAATGCGAAGCGGGATGAGGATTAGCACCTATAAATCTGAGGCCATGGCTCTCAGCAGAAAACCAATGGAGTGCCTACTCCGGGTAGGGAATGAGAACATAACCCAAGTGAAGGAGTTCAAGTACCTTGGGGTCTTGTTCACGAGTGAGGGGACATTGGAGCAGGAGATTGGCCGGAGGATCAGAGCAGCGGGACCGGTATTGCAATCACTTTACCGCACCGTTGTGACGAAAAGAAATCTGAGCCGGAAGGCAAAACTCTTGATCTACCAGGCAATTTTCGTTCCTACACTCACCTATGGTCATGAAGGTTGGGTAGTGACCGAAATAACTAGATTGCGGGTACAAGCGGCTGAAATGTTTTTTTTCAGGGGGGTAGTTGGCCTCTCCCTTAGAGATAGGTTGAGAAGCTTGGCTATCTGAGAGGAACTCAGAGTAGAGCTGCTGCTCCGTTGTGTTGAAAGGAGCCAGTTGAGGTGGTTCGTGCACCTGGTAAGGATGCCCCCTTGGCACCTCCCTAGGAAGGTGTTCCAGACACGTCTAGCTGGGAGGAGACCTCGGGGAAGACCCAGGACTAGGTGGAGATACTATATTTCCACACTGGCCTGGGAACGCCTCTGCATCCCCCAGTCAGAGCTGGTTAATGTGGCTCGGAAAAGGGAAGTTTGGGGTACCTTGCTGGAGCTGCTACTCCTGTGACCCGATTACGCACAAGCGGTTGAAGATGGATGGATGGATGGATGGATGGATTGATAAAAATGTCATTTAAAAAAATGTCTGATGACACAGCACAGTATATGCTTATTAAAATATGCTTCTCAAAATTAAATAAGGCATTACGTGCATGAAGCAATAAGTGCTCAAATGTACACACATTTTCAACTTTCTATCAGTCAAGAGTGAAATCCATTCTACTGAGGACCTACATTTGCTGAAAAAGCATATTGGAATGCTTATTGCAGTAGTGCTATCCCAACACAAAAAGCCAATGGAATGCAAACGGCTGCTGCCATTGCTAATTGCAAAAACACAAGTTTAACAAACCAAAGGTGCCATATTTGTTTGTTAGCTGCCACCACTTACCACTTCACTTCTCTCTAGTGAGCAAAACAAATGAGAAATTGTTTTATTTATTGATTAAATGTATCTCTCCTAGCTGAGGTATATCAAATCATTCGAGTGGTTCAGTAAAAGAGATTGTCAAGTCTGCTGCTTTCTAAATAAAGCACACAGTATTTGACTCAAGGAAAGGAGTTGTTCTGATTGGAGAGCATATAATGCAGGCTATATTGTTTTGCTGAATTTACACAGATTTCCTGCAATTCCACCCCTTTCACATTCTGCCCACCCTACCTGCCTTTATTTCCTAGGTTCAAAATGAAATACATGAAATGTTGCTACTCATGAATTTCCAACCCTTTGATGTCTTTTGCTTTTGAACAAAATAGGTATATTAAAGATGAAGAGGACAGAGGCATTTTCTAACACTTGGTTCTCTGTGTAACTCTGTGGCTTAGGACTTCTTTCTCCCAAACTCCCTCTCATGACACACCATGCTTGCATCCCTTTCAAAATAAATGTGGCATATATTTTATATATATGTATAGTGTATATATATATATATACATACATACATACATAGTCAGTGCAGGCTGTTTAAATTTGGTTTACATGGACAGACTGTTAGATTTATATGGAGAGGTTTGTATCAATATATTTATACAGCACATAAAGCCATTACTGTATACCAGAAAAAGTAAACATTTGGGATAACAGTCCGGCTTACTGGTTTGTAATGTCCACTGGATCGTAGGTTTTTTGGATGTTTTAAACGTCTTCTATGAGATAAATCAGACGTTTTCATCTGAAATATATGAGTTATCTGAGCCATTGACTTCAAAGTCTACGTATAAACACTCCTTTAGCAGCTCTAGCAATACATTTCTGAATACCTTATTGTGTATAAATAAAGCTGATACTAAGTTGACGTATGTATTTTTAATAATGGGGTATATTTGACAATTTCAAATGGGAAAATAACCCTGAAACTATTAACACATTTATGAAATAAATTTAATACAGTGTTTTTGTAAAAATGAAACTATCTTTTGGGTTGAAAAACAACCCATTTTCTCTGTTAAAATTAACAATCCAACTTGATGGGTTAGTTTAGCCCAAAATGTGTTCTGTCCTATATTTACCCAGCCATTGGGCTAAAAATAACCCAATTTGGGTTGTTTTTAACCCAGTGATTTTTAGAGTGTACTAAGAATAGGATGTCCATCTAAAATGTATTTTCTTGTGTCTGATGAAAAACTGTAATTGATTAAAGTGTGGGGTTGTTTGTTTGGGGTTTCTTTTTTGTTTGTTTTCTGGTTTGTTTGTTACACCTTAATGGATTAGTTTTCTCCCAACCAGAAAATCTTTACGATTTCTATTTTATTTTCAGGAAGTCTATATTTGAATACAGTCATAATTTTCAACAAGAACACATAAGTTGTTGACCAAGACTGGGTGCAGATTTAAAGCAGAGAATGAATTTGCTAACTTCGAATAATTCATTTAAGTGTCAGTTTAACTTTAAAATGGAAATCCACCCTTTTGTTTTATTTACAGCATAATTTGTACATGCAGCGTGTTTTGCAGAAAGTTGTCTATCCTGAAACATATATCTTTCACATTTCTTTACAGTATTTGGGATAGGCAACTGTGGTCAAGTGGACATGTATTTGCAATAGTTTTTGTTGCTCAAATTATCAATGGCTCTACATTTGTCATCTGAGTTTAAATAGAGTAATGTGAAAAATAAGTACATCCCATTGATTTTTTAATTTATTTTTTTTACATATGCGGACAAGTAAACATTTGATCATCTTTGAATTAGTGCCTATTATTAAAATTGATATACTTGAACAAAACCACAAGGAAAATTAGATTTTTGATCATTTATTTAACATAAATATCAATACATGTGATACTTTTTCTGTGGAAAAAGTAATTACACCATTGACCTCAGAAGCTAGTATTGCCCCATTTAGCAGAAATGAATTCTTGTTGACAGTTTTGCATAATTGTCTACCCGTCTCTGACATTGGCTTGCTGGAATTTTTGACCACTCTTCCATGCAATATTTTTGCAAGATATTTGAGGATTTTCTTGCATGTACTGGCCAATTCAAATCCCCCCACAACATTTAAATGGGATTCAAATCCAGGCTTTGACTAGGAAATTAAATAACCTTCCATTTTTTCTTTTTGAGCCATTCCTTGGTGGATTTGCTAGTGTGCTTAGGATAATTATTTTTCATCAAGCACTCTTTGGCATGATGCAGAATTCATAGCCGAGTCAATGAATGCAAGCTGTCCAGTCCCTGAAGCAGCAAAGAATACCCAAACCATAACATTTCCACCACCACTGTGCACAGTTAATATGAGGTACTTACACATCTGCGGTTATTGTGGCCAAACAACTCTAACTTTGATTTGTCTGAACAGAGCACATTATTCCAAAAGGCCTGGTCTTAGACTATATGCCCATTGGCCAACCATAGTCTTGCATTATTGTTCTTTTTAGACAGCAAAGGCTTTTCCTGGCATGCCTCCCATGCAGATCCATTTGTTGCAATCTCTTTCTGATTGTAGAAGCATGCATTTTGACACTGAACGTTGCAAGACGTATTAGCAGATCATCTGATGAAATTTTAGGGTTCTTGGAGACCTCTTTTTGCATCAGGCCATCTGCTCTTGGGTTCAATTGGCTGGTATGGCCAGTTTTGGATAGTTTTGGATGAAGTGACAGTTGTTTGAAATCTGCACCATTTGTAGATTATTTTCCTTACAGTGGAATGATGTATTTAAAATAATTTTAAGATCTTTTTAAATCTCTTGCCAGACTCATAGGCATCCACAAGATTTTTTTGATGACATGATGACACTCAATAACAAAGAGAACACCAGACACTAGATGTGAGAGGGGTAAAAATAAGACAGGTTCCCCCTGCACTCCCTAAGCAGGTTCTAATAACTGGCACCCAATCTTGAATGCCTAATTAAAATTTTATGGATTTGAAGGTGTGATAAATGTAGGGGTACTTTTTCCATGTTACTGATCTGTTTTTTCGTTAATTTAAAATGTGAAAATTAAAATTTTACTGTATGTGTAATTTAATAGTTTATCACTTTTATTAATAGGCACAGTTTCAAAGAGGATCAAATGTTTGCTTGTCCAAATATGTCAAAAAAGCCAACAATTTCCATAGGGTGTACTTATTTTTTTCATATGGCTGTATGCATGGGAAACAACTGTACTGTGTCAATGTGCTACAGTTTTACTGTAGACATTTATTTCTCTGTGTTATGTTTCTGGATTTTGAATATGTGTAATTATTGTTTATTCTTTACATAGAAGAAGCAGACATGTGTGTCTGTGTGTGTTTGTTTACTTACTTAACCAAATTATGCTAAAGTTTAGAGGGAGAAAATGGTGGGATTCCTTTCAAAGAAAATAAAATTATGATTGAACCACAGAAACAGCTTACGGTCTTTTAATATTTTACTATTGTATGGTACTTTGGAGACAGACATGGGTGACATTTATCTATAGTTTACTAATAAACTTTATTTTATAGAGCCCCTTTAAAAGCAGTTTCTCAAAGCACTTTTCACAAAATAAGCAGTGCACAGAAATAAAAAATAAAATAAAATAAAATATAATAATAATAATAATAATAATAATAATAATCAAATTAGACATCAGCAAGCAAATGCTAGTTTAAAAAAGTGTGGGTTGAGTTGAGCTTTAAATATGTCAAAGGTCTGAGCTTCCCTAATTTTGAGGGAGAGTGAGTTCCAAAGGGTAGGTGCATAGACAGAAAAAACCCTGTCACCCACAGATCTTAAACAGGTTTGTGGAACAGTAAACAAATTAGACTGTGAGGAGTGCAGTTTGGGGTGTAAGGGATTAACAAATTAACTAAGTACTGAGGAACCAAGCCATGTAATGCTTTGTATGTCAGCATCATAATCTTAAAATTGACACAGAACCTGACTGGGAGCTAGTGCAAGGACTCCAAAACAGGAGTAATATGATTGCATGTCCTGGACCCAGTCAGGATCCTGGGGGCAGAGTTTTGTACATATTGGAGCTTATCGAGTGTGGATTTAGAAACTCCAGCTAAAAGGGCATTACAGTAATCTATTCGAGTAACAACAAATGAGTTTATCAGCGTATCAGCTACAGCGGAGTTTAGCATAGGGTGCAGTCTTGCTATATTTCTGAGGTGAGAAAAGGAAATGTTAACAGTGCTCTGTACAAAAGAATCACATCTAAGATGGATATTAAAAATTTTCTAAAGTTCCTCATTTTACTTCTCTAGAAGTTCCTCTTCTCTACAGTCTCTAGAACAGAGTCATCAACAAATTTTTTACTAGATATTACATATGCTATAATAATAATTATTATTGTTATCATCATTAGTACTATTATTATTATTACATGAACATTGTAGATGAAGAGGCATCTCTATGAACAGTGTTTAAAAAAAAACAAAATGTAAAAGAGACTCTGTGCAGTATGCAGTATAATGGTACTGCTGCATTTGTCAGCGCTCCATAATTCAAGGCCTTTTTATGAATACAGAAAAGAACTCATAATAACAGCACTTCCCAATGAGGCTATGTCTGTGTGAAACTGTCTGTTCTAAAATGACCATTGTGTATAGAATTTACTATTCAGCCTTCAAGGTAAAAACAACATGCACCAGGGGAGCTGGGTGGTAAATGCCTTGACCTTAAAGTAAATAATGCATTCATATGGCAGTGTCCGAGTAAAATAACAGAGTTGATGAATATAACATTATCTTCTCTCGGCCCTACAGACACTCACTAAAATTCAAAGTAGGTATGGTACGCCTGCACTAAAACTTCAAACTTTCCTTCTGTACAGTTAAACTCTTAAGTCTGCTATCCACTAGCATTTCTTTTTACGTTTGGCTAAAGAGCAGTAGTAAGCATTTCCTATATTAATCACTTACAGTGACCCACTTGGATTCATTTCATCGACACCTCCACTTGTTTTCAGCAGTGAAGCAGTTAGTCCATTAATTGATCACTGCAGGCAGTACAGAGAGAGATTAGCTGGATATCCTTATTCTGGATTAAGTCCAACCATGACAGTTGCAATGACTCTGAACCATACTCCATTTAATTTATATTGGAAGATAAATCTATTGAAAGATGTGTAATTATTATGACAATTACTGAATGTGTTGATGCTGCACTCTTACACTTTTATTTGTTTATGTGCTGACAGAGATAATGCTTACAATTCTTTTACAATGTATCTAATCTATGCAACTGTAATAACTCCAACTGGCATGTGTATAGGGCAACCTATCATTAGTACTATGCATTTTAGGCTATGTCGATGCTTTTATTAACATAAATATTAGTCTTGAGAGATCATTGCATATCAACATATTACTCCTGTGTAATACTGCAAGCCCCATGCATGACTTCCAGATTGTAAGATTAAGGACTTTTGTGAGATTAATAATGTTTTTGAACATACATATTGTATGTTTCAAGGTTTTAATGTGTTTCTAATGTGCAATTTCTTAATTGTACATAAGAAAATGTCTTTAACTGACTTATATCATGGATTATTGAGCTCTGTAAAAAAAGTAACTTACTGATAATATGGTAAACAAAGTCACAAGCCATTGTTGTACAGCACATATGTTTGTATGTTCAGATTTATATATATATATATATATATATATATATATATATATATATATATATATAAAATATATACATACAAAACCATTACAGTTTTTTACAATTGTTATGACATTTTTTTCAATACTTTTAACAATTTTTCTGAACTCTTAATACACCAACACCACACAGCTGGCAAAACGGGTAATTTCATGCTCGAAATCACACATTGACTAAACTCCAACACTAATTTTCAAAATTCAATAATACACTTAGACAATAAACTATGTCTACCAAAACACTAACATGTTCTCTTCCAACAGGAACATTTAGTCAAACACAGCACAATGTCATAAAAACACCAACATCAGATGGAATTACAGAAACTGCATTATTTTATATGTGTCAGGTCTGCCCTTATACAATAGACAGTATATTGTATTGATCATACATTGTGCTTTGCACTGTAGTTTCTTTTGAAGCCTCTCTACATTAAAAAAAATAATTTTAGTAAATGCATGCATTTTGTTTGCTTTGCTAAAGAAATTCAATACAAAGAATGAATGACCCATCTCAGAGTAGCTTTATAAAACGTACAGTATATGAAAAAAAGAAGACAGAGACTTGCTACAGAAAAGGTTCTATTTGCAACAGGAAATTACTGCAAGATAACAAAAATATACAACATAGTTGCTTTTTATTGTGTGAAAAATACAAAATATTCAAACAGAAAAAAGCCACAGAGCATCATCAGGAAAAAATTTCTTCTAATCTGCCATACAGGCATAAAGTCACTGTACAGAAAAACATGGTAAAATTACTGTATGTACCCTTTGCAATGAGAGGAGCCCTTATACCATATCCTACCTGTTTATTTCTTGAAAAATCCGCTAATGTGTCCCGGCCAAGATTTACTCATTCACTAGCCTCACTCTATGATAGCCCATGGTTTATGACGTTCTATGATAGTAGCTCTTATTTCATCAGGTACTCTAGCTCTGGCCCTTCTCAGAGCATCACCATGCATTCTAACTCCTCTCTCCATGTTGCTCTTGTTCAGGCATTCCTCACCCTTGCATTTGTCCCACTCATCTCCCTTGTCCTAGGACTCATCTTCATGTAGGCATTTTTCTTATATTTTTCCTTTATTGTTCCTTTTCCACACAAGGTCACCCCAAAAAGGTCCTCTCATACTGTATACCATATGGTCATGCGATTGAAAGAACCTCAACAGCTGAGTGTGTTTCCTAGATGGGAATCAGCCATGATTGATCTACTTACATAACATCAATCAGTCGTTTCTCAGTAGCAATGGAATAAAATACAGGGGATACATGTGTTTCAATTCACAATATGAACAGCTGTTCACTTTGACTTAACCTATAAGTTAGGTTTAGAACATGACGTTTGTTTCGACACAGGACTCAAGACAGGAAGTAAACGCAGGAGTGTCATCTTTATTTTGACTTAAGCTAAAGACTTGCAATGGAAACACCCATCCCTCAACTCGGAATGAGACATGAAGTACAAAACTTAGAACAGGACTATGCCTAGAAACACTACCTTAACTCAGGTACAAAACATTCATTTAACTTAGGCATGAACACTCATTAAAGAAAGACATGAACACACAACTCCAGCATGGCATGAACGCTCTTAACAAGGCATAAACAATAGCATAAACTTAGGAACAGGAAAACAGACAGAGCATGGTAACATCACAACCTGGCACCATAATTAATTCAATCTCCTTCTCTGTTAGTCCTTTCTCTACTTTACTTTAATACCACACGATGTGTACAGCAACACAGGGGGTTTAAATAACCAGTCACCCTTCACTTAATTGCCAACAGCTGGCAATACTTGACACAGTCTTACCATCCATGCGCATTTCAAGCACGTGCGCGCTCTGAAGCTACTCGTGAACGCTGTCGCCACAGCGCCATCTGCCAGCGAGATCATGACAACGTTACCTGTTCTGACATACAGTGTGAAAGCATTTGTAAATTTGGCAGTTCAAAATTAATTTGGTCTTGGTTGAGCTTGTGTGTAAAAGACGTTCAAGCATTTTAAATTTGTGTCAAAGCAAGAAGAAATGTTTTAATTGTATAGCCTACACAGACAGGTGTTGTGCTAACTGTGTTAAGAGTGTAGGAAAATTGTTAATAGTTTTGAAGAAACTGTCATAGCAATCATAAAAATAAATTCAATTTGACTATCTAGATTATCCAGTTTACATAAAATTAACAAATTAAAAAGCCATAGTCAAAATTCTATAAAACTAATAGAATAAGGTAATATAAAACTTTATAAGATAAATCACAACTTAAAAATACACATCAATTCAATTTACATTTACATATATTCACTTAGCAGACCCTTTTATCCAAAGTGACTTTCAAATGAGAAAAATACAAGAAAAGTGATCATTTCAATAAAATTTTATTTGAATAGCACTTTTTACAATGGACATTGTCTAAAAGCAGCTTTACAGAAATATTTAAACACAGGATACTGATTTTAAGTGTGTGGATTAATCCCTATTGAGCACACCGGTGGTGACAGTGGCAAGGAAAAACTCCCTAAGATGATATGAGGAAGAAACCTTGACAGGAACCAGACTCAGAAGGGAACCCATCCTCATCTGGGTGACAGTTGGGTTAGTGAAGTGCTGGGTGGGTTGATCAGGGATTGGTGTCGTCCTTGGGGCTGCAGAGGGCGTACTGGAGTCTCCTAGTGCGGCTGAGATCCCATTCAGTAGTGTGAATGCTGTGTGAATGCAGTCAGGGAGCGAAGTCTTCCATCATGTCTGAATCCTCGGGAAGACACACAAAGCATAACTTTAGTCCCTTTTCAGGAACCAGCCCCTTGCTAGACAAGGTTGCCCCTTTTAAACGCTCCCACCGGTTGCTAGACGGTGGAGATAATTAGCCACTGATAATTAGCCACCAGTCATGTGTGTGTCTGCGGTCATGCCTCGCAGCCATATGCTCTCCGGCTGTCCTAAACATTGGTGGTGGAGCTGTCCTTTCAGAAGGACCGTTCTTTCTCTTTTGTGCGTCAGCACAGTGGCAAGTTGCATATATTATGATCAATACGCAATTTAAACGAGATGAGATAATGATCTGAGATAGCTTTAGACTTTGGAAATGTGACCACATTTTCTATATTTAATCCGTATTTAAGGTCAAGAGTGTGACCACCATTATGAGTGGGTCCTATTACATTCTGACTGACCCATACTGAATCTAGAATAGACCCAACTGCTGTTCTCAGAGGGAATTTCGGGTTATCAAAATTAATATTAAAGTTGTCAACAATTAATTTTTTGTCTAGAGAAACAACCGGGTTCGAGATCAAATTTGTAAATTCACCTAGGAATTCAGAATATGGCCCTGGGGGTCTGTAAATAATAATTACATTTTTGTTTAGCTCGGTGAACAGACAGAGTCTTGATATTGTGGAACGTAGGTGACAACTCAGTGCAGCTATCAGACAGTCGATTTAGCCTGCTTGTCTGCTCCCTGGCCTTGGCTCTGGATTGTTAATGATTAACTAAGCCTATTCTGAGATTATGTGCTATGCTACAAGAAATGAGAACAGCACCTTCCCGAGTGGGATTGATACCATCCCACCTTAACAGGCCAGGCTTGACCTCAAAACTACTACAATTATCTATAAAGCCCACATTGTTTTTGGAGCACCTTCTGGACATCCAGCATTTCAGCTACCATAAGCTGCTGTAAGCTACATCGCCATGCATTGAGATGGGACCAGAGCATACTACTGCATCGGACATTGCCTTTGCTCATTTACACACCTCTACAACGTTACTCTTAGTAACCTCTGACTGACGAAGACGTACAGTACATCGTTAGCTCCTATGTGAATAACTGTCTTTGAAAACCTGTGCATGCCTAAGACCCTAAGATTACCTGCTATGTCTGGTGCCCTGGCTCCCGGTATACACCTAAATAAGCTGCCGGAGAGTCATTTCATGTGACTTAAGATAGAGTCTCCTATAACCCGAACTCTTTCAGGTTTCTCAGCTGGTGCTTCACTGAGGAGAGCAAACCTGTTAGACAAGTGGAGAAGAGTGGTTGCACCCTTGGGCAAATCTTAACATTAGCTGAGAGGTGCCGTCATTATCCATTCAACCCACCTTGAAGACTCTAATGCTTAAAGATGTCAGCCCACTGATCTTCGTGCACCACTATAACATCTACTAGCAACTTTTATAAGGCGATATAATCTACTCTTGTTGGATAGATTGAGGCTGCCAAACCAAAAGAAGTACAGTACACTTTTTTCAAATGTATGTGAAGGCCAGACTATCACATCCATATATGTTTCTTCCCCAAACTGCTGACACAAATTGAAAGCACAGAATTGTCTATAATGTCTTTGTATGCAGTACAATTAAGCTTTCCGTTCACTGGAACTAAGGGGCCCAAATCTGTTCTAGCATGAAAATGCCACTATGAACAAAGTGAGGTCCATAAAGACATGGTTTACCAAGGTTGGTGTGGAAGAAACTGAGTGGCCTTCACAGAGCCCTGAGCTCAACCCCACTGAACATCTTTGGGTTAACTGGAATGCCAACTACATACTAAGCCTCTTTGCCCAACATCAGCACCTAAACTCACTAATGCTCATGTGGTTGAATGGGCAAATCCCCACAGCCACATTCCCAAATCTAGTGGAAAGCCTTCCCAGAAGAGTAGAGATTATTATAACAGCAAAGGGGAATAAATCTGGAACAGGATGTTCAACAAGCACAAAAGGGTGTGACTGGTCAAGTGTCCACAAACCTTTGGCCAAATAGTATATGTACAAAGTTAAAACTGAATGAATAAAATGTAAATAATAAAATGCACATATAGTGCATTGTGTGCTTTAATGTGCTTACATTAAATAAGAAATTACGTTTCCCAAAATACATCCTTTGCTCCACCTTTTTTTTTTTTTTTTTTTTTACAAATTATATCTGTTAGCCTTAAAATTGTTTTTACTGTCCAGAATGATGCCCATGTATCGGTAACCACCATGTCGGTGTCCATAATTACAATACGAGTGTGCACAAAATAAGACCTGAATGCAACCTTTCTATTTGAATTTACTTATCAAATCATATCTCAAAGTTAACATCATGAACCATACATAGGGAAATAAGTATGTAACTATTGTGATACTATTTGATAGTAAACTATTAAAATCACATCTAGCTACTTTTGCATTTATGGCTAATTTTGCTCATTTATTTATTTTATTATATGTATTACTTCTTTTTCCTTCCTGTGAAACTGCTTTGCTTATTTGCTGAGTGTGAGTCATGCAGCAGAGTAGCTTCCAGTAAGATCAAACTGAATTACATGAAGACTGTGATTAATGAGAATTCACCAACACAATACCTTTACAGTGGCAGTGGTATCTTTGTGTGAAGACAGTGCAACACTGTCTGAAGCACTGCCTTGGCAACAAGACAATGCAAGATATTGGGGTTTTATAGTACAACGAGTGAGATTTAAACGGCATTTGTAGGTAATTAGGTGGTCAGAGAGTGAAGTGGACAGGGATCTCACAGGATCACAATGGTGAGTTGGGATTTGATCCATCTGCCCAAAGTATTGATTGGTTTTGTTGAACATAAGTAAGGCTATTGTCGTATACAGTGTAATTGTTTTGGCCCTCTGTTTTTTGTTTTTTTTTCTCAGTCCTAACAGGATCATTGCAATCTGAAATGTTTGATCAAAAAATCTTTTCCAAGAATGAGTAAAATAAGACTTGTTAAAGGAGAAATTATGTGCATTTAGTGTCTCAGAACTGATAATTTTTTCCCATATTACTTATTAAAAGCTTACTTGCACAAATCCAATGACTTCACAATCCATGATAAAAATTCATGAGCTGTTGATTTTTCCAAGAAAATCTTTTTAAGAAAAGTATCCAGTATAGGTGTAAGTTTATATAGGTATAAGTTATCACAGACGATTATTGTATCTCGTTTAAATTGCATATTAATCATAATATTTGCACCATGCCACGCTACCATGTAAAACGTACATTCACATGAGCCACAGCACCAAGCTTCATCAATATCATCCCAGAGACATAACTTAGATTTGGATCACTGTCTGATCCCAGGGAACTCGATCGGGTGACTGAAGATTTACAGTCAACACTCCGCTACACACTAGATAGGGTGGCTCCACTCAAAAGAAAAAAATATTTAGAGAGAAAAAGCTAGCACCCTGGTATAACGATCACCCTGGACAGGGTGCCAGTCCATAGCAGGGCACAATCACATACACACTCACATACTCATTCACACACTACGGACACTTTAGACACGCCAATCAGCCTACCATGCATGTGTTTGGACTGGGGGAGGAAACCGGAGTACCCGGAGGAAACCCCTCGCAGCACCGGGAAAACATGCAAACTCTGTCGGCACCAAATTGGTAATATATATTTTAAACAGCATGGAAGGAGAGCCTCCTGAACTATAGAAAATCTCTTAGTGCTACTAGAAAAGTCTCTCTCCACCTTAATAGAAGAAAACAAAAACAATTCTAGATTTCTAAATCAACAAAATATCTAAATTAATAACTAGGAATAAAACAACCACAGAAACAGGCAAACAATCATTATCTAGCAGAGAAGATTTCATTAATTTTTTCATTGGTAAACTTCCAAATATTAGATGTGAAATTCAGGCTATTAAATTAAAACCAGACAGTTTTAGAACTAACCCTATAGATGATAATATAGCAATATCAGATCAACGTTTAGAATGCTTTACTCCCATTAGAGAGACCTAACTAGCTTCATTAATCTCTTCAGCAAAATCATCAACTTGTATACTAGATCCCTTACCTACATGTTTCTTTAAAATATTTTTCCTGGAGTAATTGAACCCCTTCTAAATATAATCAATTATTCCCTTAGCACTGGTAATGAACCAAAATAATTTAAACTAGTGGTTATCAAACACCTGATTAAATGACACACACTTGTATGTTTCAGCCAAGCCAGATGACAGACACCAGCTTAATAAAGTTGAAGAATGTGTAAAGGACATTAGACACTGGATGCTTATTAACTTCCTCTTACTTATTTCTGACAAGACAGAAGTACTTGCACTAGGACCACATGCAGCTACAAGTAAGCTTTCTGATTACAAAGTAACTCTGGATGACCTTTCTGTTTCATCATGTTAAACCGTAAAAGACCTTGGGGTGATTATTGACTCCAGGCTTTCGTTTGACACTCATGTAAATAATATTACTAGGTAAGAAATATAATGTCACCACATGATGCAGAAAAATTTATTCATGCTTTCATCAACTCTAGGTTGGATTATTGTAATGCCTTACTGTCTGGATGTTCTAGTAGATGCTTAAAAAAGCTCCAGTTAATCCAGAATACAGCTGAGACCTTACTAGAACCAGAAGATACAGTATGACCACATCACCCCTATGTTATCCACACTGCATTGGCTCCCAGAACAATTTCACATTGATTATAAAATACGACTACTGACCTATAAAGCAATAACTAGTCTTGTGCCACAGTACCTGGATGAACTTTTGGTCTTTTATGATCCGCCATGCCTACTTCGATCAAGAGGTGCAGGCTATATGTTGGTACCTCGAATAGTCAAGGTTACAGCAGGGGGAAGAGCTTTCTCTTACAAAAGTTCCACATTTATGCAATAGCCTTCCAATTAGTGTTCAGGATTCAGACACATTGTCAGTGTTTAAGTCTGGGCTGAAAACATATTTGTTTAGTCAAGCTTAGTGAATATTTTTTTCTTAGGTAAAGGAGCAGATCTAGCGGGCTCAGATGAGGATGGGTTCCCTTTTGAGTCTGGTTGCTCTCAAGGTTTTTTCATCTTCTCTGGGAGTTTTTCCTTGCCACAGTCGCCATTGACTTGCTCATTAAAATATATATCCTGAATTTATATATTTCGGTAAAGCTAGTTTCGGATAATGTCTATTGTTAAAGTGCTATACAAATAGAACTCCATCCATCCATCTTCAACTGCTTATTCCTTCTTCAGGGGAACCTGGAGCCTATCCCAGGAGGCATCGGGCACAAGGCGGGGTACACCCTGGACAGGGTACCAGTCCATCGCAGGGCACAATCACATACACACTCACACACACATTCATACACTATGGACAATTTAGACACGCCAATCAACCTACCATGCATGTCTTTGGACTGGGGGAGGAAACTGGAGAACCCAGAGGGAACCCCCGCAGCACAACCCCGGACCCTGGAGGTGTGAGGCAAACGTGCTAACCACTAAGCCACCGTGCGCCCTACGAATTTAATTTAATTTAAATGCATTTTTACTCCTCTATATCTGACTTTTCTTAATATGTATAACGGCATCTGCATATTTGTGTTTGCTTTATATAATTTAATTTTCTGTTACTTTTAATAGTGTTTTTAAATAATATATTTGCTGCATGTCAAGTTATGAGAATATGAGATGGATGCAAGTGCAGTTAAGAGCTTTATGAAGAGAGAGTGGCGGACAAATACAAAAACATGGCTAAAACAATAGAACCTAAAGGTTACATCCTTTGAGGTAGTGCTATTGCAGCTTCTCCAACTTCATTTTCAGTTTTCAAAGAAAGTCAAGTTCGGAGAGGGTTGGTAATGGATGAAACTTGTTTTTCTTCTCTGTGAAAACTTTGATGAAGTGGAAACACTTTTAATGTCAAAGTGTGAAACCTGTTATGTTGCTGCTTTCACTGAAAGGATTGTTCTTCCTCATACTTATGTTTATTGGAGGACAACAGAAAATTATGACTGTATTTTTTTTGTCGAGTTTTGTGAGTGCAGCATAATGTGCTCCAACATGAATATTGACAGATTCCAGATTATTCTAGATACATCAAGAGTGGCAAGAGGAGATTTGGAAGATTGAACAAGGAGATTGTGACAGAAGACCACTGAGGCCCTGCTGCATTATTTTGATGCCCCAAACTGGCATGTAGTCTGTAGTCAATGCAGTGATGACATTAATGTTCATTTAAATATGAAGATATAGGTGGTGTGTAGAGGGGCATGAAGAACAACACAGGTTATATGCAGATATCACGACCTGAGACAGGGCGCAATCTTGAAAATACCAATGAGCAGAACCTGTTCTTTGAATTTAACATTCAGACCGAAGGAGTGGGCCATCTTCAAAACATGAACCCTTCAGACATCCAGAACGCAACAGCATTTCTCAACAGTAACATATTCCTCTTACTCCACATAGATGATGTTTGAGGCCAACCTATCCAGTGGACTCAAACAGATCTGAAGCAAGACTCCACTAGCCTGAACATCAGACACACTGCACAACAGGTGAGGATGGAGCTGAACAGGCTCAAATCAGCTAAGGCATCAAAGCAAGATGGCGTCAGCCCAAGCAAACACAACGCATGTGCTACCGAGCTTTGTGGAGTACTTCAATACATATTCATTCTGAGTCTGAACTTAGAGAGAGTATCTGTGCTGAAATCTTTACTAGTTCCTGTAGCTAGCCCTGTACAACTAACAACTACAGACCAGTGAACTCTCACATCAAGACCTTGGCGAGACTGGTTCTGTCACAACTATGATGACAGACCCAACAGTCCGCTTACCAGACAAAGGTAGAAGTGGATGATAACATCATCTGCTTGCTTCCTCAAGCCTGGATTCACTTGGAAGGGCCCCAAAGGACCTGAGCAATGTTCACTAAAATAATGTTCTTTGACTACTACCACTTGTAAAAGTTCTTTAATGACTATGCGATACTGAGGTCCATAAAGGCAGGACAGAAGGATGCATGCAAGAGTAATGTGGGCAATTTGGTGGCCTGCTGTAAGCAGAACCATATAGAAATCAACATAAGCAAGATGAATTAGTTGGTGGTGGATTTTAAAAGAGGGAAACATACTCCAACCCCTGCAGGTATCACAGGGAAGGATGCTGTACAAACCTCCGATCCGTCATGTACAGTGGCTCTCACCCACTACACAGCACAATGGGAAATGTGAAGGAGCACCTTTAGCAAGATGCCAGAAGGTGCTTTAAAGAATTCCTTCCAGTTGCTATCAAACTTTGTTTGAAACCATTCCTGTGCCACACACAGCAGAAATATAATTCAATCGAAAAAAAAAAAAATTCCACATGGTCATCAGTGTGTTTTTATGGATTTATAATTATTAATTTTTTCACTTAGTCCAAAGTTATTTAAAAGTGATACAAATCATTTGTTCAAAAGTGATTGTCATTGTAAAACGACCCTGCTGAATTAACCACAAGTTCATTTAGAAAATGCATGTTAATTCCTGTCCTCCAATTAAACACTGAATCCTTTAGTATACAGTTCCCTGAGCAGTCAAACATGTTTGTTCATTTTTTTGTGCTAGATATGATATTCATGCATTAAAAGAAAATGAGGAAATACTTGGGAGATGGGCAATATAGTGGTGGCAAAACAGTGTCAAAAGTAATGAGAACAATTCAGTAGACATTTGCTTATGGCTATTTAAGTATTTGTATTTCTTGGCAAGTGTGATGCTCTTTACTGACAGGCTGATTATTAAATCCCCATGTTTTACTGCAATGGAATGATTGTGAAAATATATGTTTGTCATGGCACCTTATCTCCTGTCATCCATCAAATGTTTTCACCACCTAAAAGCTATTTATGAAGGTCTGGTTTCTTATTCATTCAGACATTCATTTTTCTTTTTCCTTTCTTGGTGAAGGTCACAGTGGCAATAGACTGAGAAGGCCAGCCCAGACTTCTCTATCCCTTACCACAGATGCCAGCTCCTCCTGGGGATCCCCACATTTTCCCAAGACAACTGTGAGATATAATCTCTCCAGCAGTTGCTGCGTCTGCCTTATAGTCTCCATCCAGTGGAGTCTGATATAGTAGAATTATAAAATCACCTCTAATGGCTATTCTTGTGCAGAGGAGGAGCTCAGCAACTTTGCAGATGAACCTCACTTCTGCTGATGCTGCTATTTTACTCAAAGATTGGCAACTAACAAAGTAGTTAATCTGAAAACTGAGCTCCTGTCTCACCACCACACACTGATATTGAAACAATAAGACTCTGGGCACTGACCTGATCTGTTTGTCTGTGTCTCACACTCTCTATTTCTGTCACTTATGAATAAGATGTCTAGGTAATAATACTTCTTCACCAGCGGCAAAGGTCTCTCCCCTAAACAGAAAGGACATTGCACTCTTTTCTAAAAGACAACCCTGACCTAACCCTAAGTGTTGACACATTAATTAATTAAACAGGCAACCCATTGGCTTGAACTACTCCCATGGAAACAAATTGCAACGCATCCAGAAACAAAGGACCATGGGAAATGTAGTCTCAATTGAATCCACCCAAAAATGCAGCAAGCACACCATTTATTCATCTACATTTTTGGGAAGTACCTACAAATAGACTGATACTAATAGACTGATCAGCATTATACTTGCTTGAATCAACGTATTGTAAAAGGGGGAAATAGCCCGGGGACAAAAGGGCGGAGCACAGAGACACGGAGAACTGGTTAACAGGCAGCAAAAGCTGAGGTTTTATTTAATCTTCAGCAGAGTAAGGGGGCGTGTGTGTGGGTGTGTAAGGCTGGGGAGGCGGACTGACATCGTGACGCTCGTGGGGGCGTGTCGGGGGATTCCCGGAAGGAGCCTCGGGGTTCCCGTGCCGTCCCACAGCGTTGCGTCGTCACAGCCGCTGTCGTCCTCTCCCGTGCCTCCCGCACCTTGAGGGAAATATGGACGAGAGAGAGAGAGAGAGAGAGAGAGAGAGAGAGAGAGAGAGAGAGAGAGATTAGTCACACCAAAATACGGGATTCCGCGTCAGCGGATGGAATACCTCTTGCTCACTTACTCACAAAATCTCCATGAGCGGAAGGGCATCCTTTTATTCCCTCTTTCCGGTGTTGGACTGGTGGAATTCTCACAACAGATTCTCCAATCATCGGACGGCGCGGCCTCTGCGGTTCCACCCCGCCATGACGGCCCTTCCGGTTAGCGTTGGGTCCGGCGCGGGGCTGCCTGCTTCGCGCCGGTGCGGCAGTCGGACAAGGAGCAATTCTTTTACCTCTCGCGTTGAGTGTCGGTCCGCCGCGACAGTATTAACACATTCAAATGGAACAACAGCGTTCTTAAAAATACATACTCTTAACTCTCTTTGTTACACTTGTTACACATGCATCTACAGCAATTATGTTTTTCCCCCAAAGATTAAGGACAAAACTATAAAGTACAAGCTTACACAGACAAGAGACTTGCAGTGATTCCTTTCTAAACATCAGTTTGCTGAGCAAACAGGCACAATTTAAAGTAGGCTAAGTCACATCACCTGCTCCCATATTCAGGATAACCATGCTGAGAGCAGTTCTTTTTACTAAGAGGGGCTAAATACAGAAATTAATCTTGTAATTAAATACTTTTTCATGTAAACCATACATAATATTTTTTCTTAAATCTAACCAACTACACATTCCATTTTTTTCAGGCTCACAATTTTTAATATGTTCTGCTGCTTGTTGCTAACAAGTTCTGAGAGAGGTTCACAGATCCGCGGGCCAAACACAAGCAGATAATGGGCTTCAGTGCAAGAAACAGCACCATTGGGTTGGTAAAATAATATATGCTGTATATAGTATATGTCCTGCCAGAACTACTGTATCTTCTAGGTAGCTGTGTTTGTTCATATGAAACATGACTGCCCCTGCTGGTCTTGTCTTTCCTGTGCCCATAGCATGCGCGTGATATCGCATGAAATCGCAGGAACCCTTTTCATTTGACACACGTTTTCAATGGCCATGTCTGTAGAGGGACCACAGGGGAGGTTTTGAAGGGGAATGGAGAGGCTCTCAGAACTAAGAGGTCCCTATAGGCATAGAGAGGCAGTTCCAATTTGAAGGTGGTCCCTTTTCCTCTTAGAATTCAATTCACAATGAAAAAAAGCTCACTGAAAGCAGAAATATCCCAAGAGCTGAGCATAGTTTAATGTTCCATTTGTGAAATAGGCTGTTTTTTTATTATTATTTTTTTTTTACAGATATTACTGACCTAGAAAAGTGCTCAGCCCTCAACCAGTCCAGCTGTGACGGAGGTGAACTCAAAGAGCTCATGGCCAAGGATGAAAAATCAACTAGGACAGGCAGAAAAGTTTATAAAGCTGCAGACATTAATGAAGGTTATGGTGCTCATGAGTATCAAAGTGAGAAGGAAAATATTTTTAAAGGTTTGACAAAGTCTAAGCACAAAGCAAAACTCAAACGTGTAGATGGAAAAAAAGAAAATAAATAAAAACACTGTATGTGGTTTGTTGAAATGAAACATCACTTGGTCTTTTTATAAGCTTCAGTTGTTTCAGTGAGCCTGTGCCCCAATTTAGACTCAGATTCCTGCTCTTGGCTGAGAGGAGCGGAACCTGATGTGGGAAGGCCCATCCTCATCAAGATTTAAGTACATTCAAGATTTGTGTTGTACATTCTGAGAGTTAGTATTTTAGTTAGTATAGCCTTCCTGTACGCATTAACCTGTCTGGCCATTTTCCTCTGTCCTCTTACATCAAGGTGTTTCAGCCCATAGAACTGCCCTTCAATTTATTTTTTTATGTTTTCATTCTTGGAGCACTCTATGTAATCCCTAGAGACCGTTGTGCATTATAATAATAATAATAATAATAATAATAATAATAATAATAATAGTAATAATAATAAATATTATGCACAACAGTGACTATATTATAATAATTATTAATAATAATAATTATTATTATTATTATTATTATTATGTTTAATTTATATAACGCCTTTCCAGAGTTCAAGGACGCTTTACATTAGTAATACAATGATACAAGCAACGATACAAGCAATGAACAATCATGGACAAACACAAAATGTGAAAAGCAATGAGCAATGCATAGCAACATATTAGGAAAGATAACCTTGAGAAAACAGACACATTTTTAATTGGGATTTGAACTCAGAGATGGATGTGATACTGCGAAGAGTCAGAGGGAGCAAATTCCAGATTTTGGGTGCAGCTATATTGAAATACCTGCCACCCATGGTAAAGGGACGAGATCTAGGGACAGAGAGGAGTCCATGTTGGTGTTCTGATAAGAATGATCTCAGTTTTTTCCATGTTAACTTTAAAAAACTGGAGTTAAGTCATCCTTTTAATTAATTTACACATGCTGATAGCTGATAGTCTCGTCAGTGGGAGCAGATCTACAAGTTGTATAGATTTGAATGTCATCAGCATAACAGTGGTAACTGAAACCGTGGCGGCAGATAAGTTGACCAAAAGGTATAATATATATAAAATCAATAGTACCGGTCCAAGAACTGATCCCTGAGGGACACCTAATTTTAACGATGCAGTGGGCGACTTATAATCCTGCATAGAAATGTAAAACTCTCTAAATGTAAGACTGTACTTTCCAGTATTTTAGAAATCAATGGTAAGTTAGATATAGGGTGAAAAATAAAACGAACAGTAGAGTCAAAGTTTTTTTTTTTTTTTTTTAGAACTGGAAACACTGCTGCAGTTTTAAGTGGTTGAGGGAGAAACCCACAAGCTAAAGAATTGTTAATGAAGTGAGAAATAGGTATAGAGAAGACAGAATAACAGCGTTTGAGGAGAAATGTTGTAGCAGGATCAAGGTGGCAAGATGAAGAACTGGATTTCAGTATTAAGTCACTGATAGAAGAGGGGTTCATAGTAGTAAAGCTAGACAATTGTTGATAAGCTTGGTCAGGCAGAAAACTCAAATCTGAGGCCTTGCCTATAAAGAACTGGCATAAAGCATTCAACTTTTCCTGGTAATAATACAAGAAAGAGCAACAGAACTCTTCAAATGCATGAACATCAAGTGCTGGGGGTTGGGTGAACTTATTGATTGCGTCAAACAAAACCTTAGGCCTATTGCTTGCTTTATTGATCATTGTGGAAACATAATTAGATTGCACAGAGTTCAGAGCAGTTTTGTATGTGTTGAGGTGGTCAATGAAAGATAGATGGTAAAGAGTAAGACCAGTTTTCCTATAAACCCACTCAAGCCATCTGCCAATGACATTTAAGGCCCAGAGCTCAGGTATATACCAGGGGAAATCGTGGAAGGATACATAATATTTATAATAGGGGACAGGCCTGATCTTAATAGGAGCATACATTTATTCCATCAATTTATGTCTCATAAGTAAATAATTAACTAATATTCATAGGTATCTAAATTGCATAAAATAATTGTTGGCTTCAAAACACATGGAATGCTTATGAATTCTATGACACATTTATATTTTATGTTTACACTATATGGTCCAAATACATACTTGGGATACTGCAGTGTTACAACTAATCTTTATGTACCTACTCTCAGTCTGCTGTAATTACTTTTTCAAACTTTCATGAGGATATTGGTCAAGCAAGATCCAGGCACATTTTCAGTTGAACATGTCTATAGCTGACAATGTATTTGGGATTGTGATGAAACAGTAAGGCTATCATTGTAGAAACTACAGTGGTGTGAAAAAGTGTTTGCCCCTTCCTCATTTCCTGTTCCTTTGCATGTTTGTCACACTTAAGTGTTTCGAACATCAAACCAATTTAAACAATAGTCAAGGAAACACAATACACAAATGCATTTGTAAATGAGGTGTTTATTATTAAGGTGAAAAATCCAAACCATCATGCCCTGTGAAAAAGTGATTGCCCCTAAACCTAATAACTGGTTGGGCCACCCTTAGCAGCAACAACTGCAACCAAGCATTTGCGATAACGTGCAATGAGGCTTTTACAGCATCCTGGAGGAATTGGGCACTCATCTTTGCAGAATTGTCTAATAGTTACATTAGAGGGTTTTCGAGCATGAACGCTTTTAAGGTATACCACAACATCTCAATAGGTTCAGGTCAGACTTTGGCTAGCACTCCAAAGTCTTCATTTTGTTTTTCTTCAGCATTGGTGGTGGACTTGCTGGTGTGTTTGGATCATTGTCCTGCTGCAGAACCCAAGTTCGTTTCAGCTTGAGTACACGAACAGATGGTCGGACATTCTCCTTCAGGATCTCTTGGAGACAGCAGAATTATAGTTCCTTTTATCACGGCAAGTTTCCAGGTCCTGAAGAGCAAACAGCCCCAGACCATCACACTACACCACCATATTTTACTGTTGGTATAATGTTCTTTTTATGAAATGCAGTGTATTTCTAGCCAGATATACTTGGACACGCACCTTCCAAAGAGTTCTCTTTTGTCTCATCGGTCCACAGAATGTTGTCCCAAAAGTTTGGGGATCATCAAGATGTGTTGTGGAGAAATTGAGACGAGCTTTGATGTCTTTTGCTCGCAGTGGTTTTCTCCTTGGAACTCTGCCATGCAGGCCATTTTTGCCAGTTTTCCTGATGGTGGAGGCATGAACGCTACCTTAACTGAGGAAGTGAGGCCTGCAGTTTTGGAGTTGTTGTGGGTCTTTGTGACCTCTTGATGAGTGTCGCTGCGCCTTGGGGTAATTTTGGCCGCCAGCTGGGAAGGTTCACCACTGTTCCATGTCTTCATTTGTGGATAATGGTCTCACTGTGGTTCGCTGATTCCAAAGCTTTGGAAAGGCTTTATAACCCTTTCCAGACTGATAGATTCAATACTTTCTTTCTCAATTGTTTCTGAATTTCTTTGTCTCGGCATGATGTGTAGCTTTTAGGATTCTGGTGGACCTTACTGTGTCAACAGCTATTTAAGTGATGTTGATTGACATGTGAATAATCAGTGGTGTGGCTAGAGAAATTGAACTCAGGTGTAAACCACAGTTATAGTATTTTTACAAGGGGCATACTTTTTCACACAGGGTATAATGGTTTGGATTTTTTTCACCTTTAATAATAAACACCTTCATTTACAAATTGCATTTTGTTTTACTTGTGTTGTCCTTGATATTGTTTAAATTGGTTTGATGTTCAAACACTTAAGTGTACAAACATGCAAACAGGAAGAGGAAGGGACTTTAATTATACTTTAAAGCAAACTAAAGCCAGGCTGTGATACAATTTCAGTTATTTGAACAAATATCTGTTTGATAGACTGGATTAATAGATAATGACAGAATTTTGTGTTTATTAAACATTTGCTATGAGTAAAAAATATATATATAGGGGAAAAAACATAACATTGTGACATGTGGTGAAGCTGACTATAGTGTTCTTTTGTACCTTTCTGAAATCATATAAACTTAAAGTAAACGTGAAGTTCAGCAAATATGTTGATAAATTTCCTTGCACAATTCAATGATAGACAATAATTTGTTGTTCAAAAAGTGATTTTGGCATAGGCCATCTCTCACTTATAGTATCTGCATTTGATTCTCACACTTTACTTTTGCTGTTGGACTTCTGATACAAGATGTCCTGTGAGCAGCAGCAGTCATGGTAGCTGCAAAATATCCCAGGGTTTTCCCTGATTTTATCCCATATTTTCGCATGAATCTTCCCCCATCGATTAAATTTGTAATACCATAGGCATGTTTTGCTGATTAGTTTTATAGTTTTAGGTCACTAGTGTGACAAGTGTTTCTGATATTGTCAAGTTAGAATCTTTAGTGGAATTAACACCTGACTGCAGTGTTTTTGATATTGTCTTCCTTACTCATCACATGTATTAATGTTTTAATTATTAGCCCAAGGCCATGTTCATTTTGTGTATGTGGGAGCTGCTAATTCATTTTCATGGTTCTTGTCTTCTCCTCACTCTTCTGTCAGCTCATCTGCTTTAGGTCTAAAACATGCTGGGTTTTTTTTTTGCCTCTGTTCTCCTTCTGTGCCTCGGGCTGCCTCCTCTGCTCTCTTTTGTTCTATTATACTGATTTCTCAATTGGTTTCCAACTCATTGGAGGAGAGGCCCAATGTTTCAGCATGAGCACATATCTTTTCATGTTTTATTTTACAGCTGTGATCTTCTATGAAGATCAAGGGCTTTGCCCATCTAACACTGTGGTATGTGTTAATAGCAGGATAAAACTGTAGCCACTTCTTTCTCAGATAATAGGAGCAGCCACTTTCATATTCACGTGTAAGTATGTTTTCAGGGTACCGAGTTTGTGCTCCATTTTTGTGGGATATAACAATGTCAGCCAATATTTAAATTTCACTGAATTCAGAGAGTACCATGAACATGGTCTAAGAAATGGAACTTCTAAAGAATGGGTATCTCAGAAGTTACAACCTTGCAATCTTGTGAGTTACATATTGATTAAGTTATTGCTAACACTCAGAACAGTTCCAATTAAACTTTCAATTAGTTTTGTAAGCTCAATTTGAAATGTTTTTACAAATAAACTTTAATAACTATTATTTTTATTTGTAGTGTGAAGTGTATATTGCATATACTGTACCTGTAAAGAATATTCCAGAGGGTATGCATGTGTGTGTGATGCACATTTGAATGCATACAAATACTGACATACCAATGGCACACAGACTTCTAAAATCCAGTATAATTTGATTCTCTATTTCATGAAAGCCACACATGATCTCAAAGAAAGCAATCCATTTCTGGCATGGCACTTTGCATAATACAGATTGTTATATTCTCCCACTTTTTCTTTCTTTTGGATATGCAATTCAGGGGTTTCTTTTGAACACCAAGCATTCTTTAATCTGTGAGAGTTTCAAAAGCTGGAACAGAGGGATGATGAATAGAAAGAAAATGCAGAAACATATAAAAAAAATTATTAAATAATTCACCCATCTCTGTGAAATGCAAGCATTTAACTTTTTGTCAGGGTCAGTTTAACTGTTCGTCTGATGCATGTCAACATCATCTTTTGATGAGAACACTGTATTCAAATATTGGCAGAAAAGAGTGAAAAAGAATGCCAAGGACATTGCTCAGTAAATGCTGACTAATTTCATTTATAATGCAGCACTCGCAATTCATAAATTGCTAACCTATTCCTGTCAAGTTGGCCCCATTATTATAGTGAAGGGAAACATCATAAACCTGAACAATTGAAGCATAGCACTTCATTTACTTTGCTGTGTAGGTCAAAAATGATGAAAGTAGAATTGGGTCAGGTCTTGCTCACAATAAACAGCTCCTGTGACAATGCAGACAACTAACTAATTGAGATGCATCAAGCTAGCATTTCAGATGTAGAGAGAGAGCAAATTTATCCAATAAACCAGGCCTTTCATTTTAGTCATCTGTCGACAGAATTTTCACTTAAGAAACTTCATTACTCCATAAAGAACAGAGTATATGGTACTTTGCATTTGAAGCATGTTCAGAAACCACATTAGTTATTGAGCCTCATTCATTCCATTCTGTTCTGTCCGCTCTAGTCTTCTGCAATATTTGATTCTTAAATCTCGGTCATTCTCATGAGTTAAACTCTCACGTGAGATCACTCATAGTGAAGTAGAGTCCAAATAAGAGAGAGTCAGAATAAAAATAATGCTAATAAAAATAGATAACAATAACACAAACATTAAATATATAGGATGAATAAAAGAGTTTGGCTGTGTCATGTAATGGAGGCACAGGCAGGAGCAAATGCATTTATGGTAGTTTAAATGGTATAACAAATCCAAAGAAACAAGCAGAGGTCATGCGATCAGGCAAACAGTCCAAAGCAAGCAAGGTCGAGGTTTATGCCCTTGACACAAAGTCGAGGGCATAAACAAAGTCAAACCCAGAATAAAAAAAAAACACAATAGAAAGGCTTGATAATGATAGAGACAATAGCAACTGAGTGTTTACTTTGCACAGTATGTGTCAGTGATCATTCTATTACAAAGGGGAGGTTGCTCTCTGTGTGTGTGTGTGTGTGTGTGTGTGTGTGGAAACGGTGTCAATAATTAGAAGTCTGGAGATGGTGAACATGTATGTGTGTGTGTAGTTGTCCTCAGCCATGTTTGTAGTTAGTGTTGCATTCTGGGTAATTGAGTTGCTGGCTTCAGATGACATGACAGGCTGAACATGTTAATTTTGTGCAGTAGTGTTTATAAGCTATAGGTACAATTAAACAAAATTTTAAAGAACTTATCTTCTGTAACCACTGTATCCTGGTCAGGATCACAGAATCTAGAAGCTTTCCCAGAAAGACTGGTTGTGTAGGGACTAGACCCTGGATGGGCTATCGTAGGGCACCATGTACACACATTCAAGTCTGGGGCAATTTACAGTAGCCAATCCACCTACTTTTGGGAGGTGGGAGGAAACTAGAGAAAACTAACATGGACGTGGGATCAACATGTGAAACTCTAAATAGTCAGTAATCTAAGCTCAGGATCAAATCTGGGATTTTGAAGCTGTGAGGTATGAATGCTACCCACAGCACCACCATGCACAAACTATGATTTCTAAAACTACAGATTATGCCAGACCCACACTCTCGGGGACAAAAGTTACAATTTTGTATTAAAGACTGTACAAACCATCGTCACTGGGGTGGTACCTCGTAATGTGACAGATTTGTACGTTAATATAAAGAAACAAATGTGTACCATTCCGATATGTACCTTTTAAGGACATGATTTGTACCAAATTGTAACTTTTTTATTTTTTAATCTTGCTGGTACAAATACAGTGGGGGAAATAAATATTGGATGTGTCAATTTTTTTTCAGTAAATATATTTCCAATGAAGCTATTTTTCAGGATTTCCCCATGAGCGCTATAGCATGCAGCATGCTCGGAAACCCGAGCGTGAGCTCGAAGCGCAAGCTCGATGGATGAGCTCGGTGCACGGGCGCGCGCTTTTGGGTTTTCAAGGACACTGACTTTGTTTACTTTCGACAAGTGCATTTGTTATGGTTTATGTGCTGTCTCTGTCCCTGTATTGTCATTGGTTATTTCCCGTCTGTGTCATCATTAGTCTCAGCTGTTTTGTGCTCACCCTTGATTACGTTGGTCATTTAAACCCCTCGTGTCTCTTTGCACTTTGCAAAGTATTGATTGTGGTAGCCATACTAAGCGTTTGTACCTTGTTTCATAGACTTTGATCTTATTTCTTGTGTCTCGTTACGTGCTTTTACCTTGCCTAGTTTATGCCTGTTTGCCAAATCGCCTGACCCATTGCCTGTTTTTGACCATGCTATTGTCTCATGATTTGGATTTGTCTGCCTGCCTCACTTTAATAAAAGCTCTTATCTGCATTTGCATCCGTCCTAACCTCTATTACGTTTAATTACGTGACACTATTCACATGAAATTTTCACCAGACATCAGTATAAACTCGACATCTCGAAATATAAAGAACTATAATATAAATAAAGTTGTGTGTAATAAAGTGGAATGACACAGGAAAAAAAATATTGAACACTAAGAAAAAGCAGTTCTCCAAGGTAAGGTAAGGCAAGGAACCAAATGAAATCCGTAAGTAATTATACCCCCTATCTGGGCAAATTAATATTAGCTGGGTTAGTACATTGATGGACTATAAAAAAGGTTTTTCATTACCAAGGTGTCATACAAGAAACATGATGGGTAAAAGCAAAGAGCTCTCCCTTATTATTCCAAAACATATTGATGGAATCGGATATAGACGTATTTCAAAACTTCTGAATAGTCCAGTAAGCACTATTGGGGCCATTATCTGCAAGTGGAAGCAACATCACTCCGTCGTCAACTGGCCATGCACAGAAGCTGCTCACAAAAGAAGAGAGTCAGAAGAACAGTCAGAAGAGTAGACCAAGAGGTGCCAGTGTCACAGAGAAAAGAATAGGCAATGTTAAATATTCAACGTATAAAAAAATATAAATAAATAAATAATGAATGCAAGATAAATAGGTTACAAAACATCATCTTTAGTATTAGCTGTCAATTAACTATCTCTAATGAGACTTTGTTGGTGGTCTTCATAAGAAATGACAAAAACTCTTGTTCTGCTGCAAAACATTAGTTACATCTGATTTTCTTCTATATAAGACATACTTTATCACATTTTCAGGGTTCATCTGGAGGGTTTTAAAGTTCGCAGTGAATGTACCCAATCCTGACTCAGCATAACTGGCGTTAACAAGCTGTAATCTCTTTTTTTTTTTTTTTCTTTTTTTTGGGAACTGACAAATCTGCAGGTGTGAGATATGGCTTATTCAACACAGGATTCGAGACGGAGTTTAGGCTTTTTAAGCCATCTTCCTGGAACAGACTCCAGCTCTTATTTCATTGCAAAATGTTTTATCAGTTAGTCTGACAAAGAAGAACATGAGCCAATTTAGTTCCTTAGTGACATCAATAACAAGTTGCACCCTTTTCTATCTCATAGATTTTTGTAATTAGCTCCCGTTCCTGAACACAAAGCTCAAACACCTCTTGCTTTCTTGTTGCATCAGCTGTGGGATGTGCTGCTTTATTTTTCATGTATGCTTCTTCTCTCTCTCTGATCCCACTTCATAGAGAATATTAAGGATGTCCTGTTTACTCCCAAAGAACTAAGATTCGTCTGACATCATCATGTCTTAAATCAACAAAGAGAGATTTTATTGTATTTTGGGTTGGCCAGGGTACACTAACAATAAGTAATATTTTGAAAGAAAGACTTTTCAAACTACAGGAGTGGAAAGTTTTTTCAAACTGTTATTTTCTATAAAAAATTTATTTTAATGTTACCAACATTTAAAGTTTAATTTTTATTGAACATTTCTGCTGAACATTTCTATAGAACAGTACACTAACAGTATAGACACTGACTGGAAGAAGCAAGTTTTATTTTAATTTTATTATTATTATTTTATTTATTATTATTTTTATTTTTTTACAAAATATGAAATGTATATAAACATATGACAGATGCAAAAAGATGCACCTGTAAAAGATGAACAAATAAATGTGCAATGGTTAGTTTTCACAATATTAAGTGCATAATTTCTATTGAACCATGTCGTCTCAATTTAAACCAAACTAGATGGCCAAAAGTATGTGGCCATACCTGACCATCACAGCCATACAGTGCATTCGGAAAGTATTCACAGCACTTCACTTTTTCCACATTTTGTTATGTTACAGCCCTATTCTAAAATGGATTAAATTAATTATTTTCCTCAAAATTTTACAAACAATACAGCATAATGACAACTTGAAAGAAGCTTGCTTGAAATATTTGCAAATTTATTCAAAATAAAAAACTCACAGACTTTGCTCAATACTTTCTTGAAGCAACTTTGGCACCAATTACAGCCTCAGGTCTTTTTGAGTATGATGCTACAAGCTTGGCACACCTATTTTTGGGCAGTTTCTCCCATTCTTCTTTTCAAGTTGGATGGGGAGCGTCGGTGCACAGCCATTTTCAGATCTCTCCAGAGATGTTCAATCGGATTCAAGTCTGGGACCTGGCTGGGCCATTCAAGGACATTCACAGAGTTGTCCTGTAGCCACTCTTTTGTTATCTTGGCTGTGTGCTTAGGGTTGTCCTGTTAGAAGATGAACCTTCGCCCAAGTCTGAGGTCCAGAGTGCTCTGGAGCAGATTTTCATCAAGGATGTCCCTGTACATTGCTGCATTAATTTTTCCCTTGATCCTGACTAGTCTCCCAGTTCCTGCCACTAAAAAACATCCCCACAGCATGATTCTGCCACCACCATGCTTCACTGGTATTGGCCAGGTGATGAGTGGTGCCTGGTTTCCTCCATAGATCACGCTTGCCATTCAGGCCAGAGTGTTAAATCTTTGTTTCATCAGACCAGAGAATTTTATTTCTCATGGTCTGACAGTGCTTCAGGCGCGCATCATGTGCCTTTTACTGAGGAGTGGATTCCATCTGGTCACTTTACCATACAGGCCTGATTGGTGGAGTGCTACAGAGATGCTTGTTCTTCTGGAAGGTTCTCCTCTCTCCACAGAGACACGCTGAAGCACTGTGAGTGACCATCGGGTTTTTGGTCACCTCTCTGACTAAGGTCCTTCTCCCCACATTGCACAGTTTGGCCGGGCAGCCAGCTATAGGAAGAGTCCTGCTGGTTCCAAACTGCTTCCATTTATGGATGATGGAGGCCACTGTGCTCATTGGGACCTTCAATGCTGCAGAAATGTTTCTGTACCCTTCCCCAGATCTGTGCCTTGATACAAACCTGTCTCGGAGGTCACCAGACAATTCCTTGGATTTCATGGCTTGGTTTGTGCTCTGACATGCATTGTTAACGGTCAGACCTTATATAGATGGGTGTGTGCTTTTCCAAAGAATGTCCAATCGACTTAATTTACCACATGTGGAGTTGTAATCAATCAAGTTGTAGAAACATCTCAAGGATGATCAGTGGAAACAGGATGCATCAGTGGAAACAGGATGCTCAATTTTGAGTGTCATGGCAAAGGCTGTGAATGCTTATGTACATGTGCTTTTTTTGTTTTTTATTTTTAATAAATTTGCAAAGATTTCAAACAAACGTCTTTCACGTTGTCATTATGGGGTATTGTTTGTAGAATTTTGAGGAAAATGAATTTAATCCATTTTGGAATATGGCTGTAACATAAAATGTGGAAAAAGTGAACTGCTGGAACATGTTAGGGCCTTTTAGTTCCAATGAAGGGAAACTAATGTTACAGCCTACAATGAAGGTTTTTGTTCAATGTTACGAAGACTTTCTTTGTGTTAAGTATTTAACCATATTAGCTAATAGATCATGTTTCTGAAAATGTCATCAAGGAATTACCAGCAGATATAGAAGAACCTGGAATAACCTATCTGCCAATTCCCATAACTTTGTAACTAAGGAACTTTGTGCGGTTTTAAATGCAAATACAAATTATGATTTGAGGATTTTTTTATTGAATGTTTTACCATTTACTTCTCCATTAAACATTTCATTCTTTATGAAGGTATCACTGCGTTACAGAATTTCTTCTAGATTTACCTAAAGTTTTTGCACAGTATTTTACAGTCCCCTCTAAAAGTATTGGAACTATACATTGAAGACATCTGGGTTTAAAATAAAAAGATGGATATGAGATATATCAGATTTTCAGTTTTAATTTCCTGTTATTTAAATCTAAATGTAACTTAGAACAACGTAGAACATGCCTCCTTTGGTGGCAGGTTTATTTATTTATTTTTAACAAACGCAGTCTTCACAGGACAAACCCATGGCATAAACAAAGAGTAGACATTCAGAGCTATTAACTGTTTAAACAATCAGGCCACACTTTGGCAAGAAGAAACACCTGTCAGTCACATGTTCCAATATTTTTGATCACGGTGCGCAAGATGTCTTCCATTGTGCTATTAAGGATTTTGATTACTGTTAATGGTTAAAGTTCACTATATTTTCACGGTCAATTCACAACATAGGAAAGTAAAGAAAATCAATGTACATGTTTAAAAAAAAAAAAAAAAAAAAGCAGCAAAATGTACTTAAAATGACTAACAATAGAATTGATATGAGATTGCACAACCAGTACATTCAATTTGTATCTTCCTGAGAGAAATTGGAGAGAAAAAAAATGGAAAACAATATCACAAGATAAACATATATGTAAAATCTACATTAGCAATCAGGCAACAGTAGAGCCAATAGTAGAGCAAATAGGAGCCTGGTTAAATCCCAGCTGGTGTTGAATTTTAAATGAACAGTTATTCAGTGATCATTAAATATTTTTATCTGAATTTTGAAAATATCTTGAGCATGTTTAACATACCATTAGTTCCTAGCATGTAAGCTTTGACTGTATTTTATATTAATTTAATTAGTTTCTTCCTGCTTCTCCTTGTATTGCACATTTGTTCTCTTCCCTCTGTAAGCTGCTGTGGAATGTGCTGTTTAGTCTAAATCTTGTTTATCAAAAAAGCATGGTGTTGGTTTTATAATTTTTTCCCCCTCAAAACAAATAGTTAAATGTTATCTACTAAAATTTATATAAAATGTCGGTGAGAAAGGTCACATAAGACCAACCTCAATCTTAGTTTTCTTTGTTTATTTATTTATTTTTACAATTACAATATTGAAAGAAAAAACAACCAAGTGAAGAGGGCATGAATGATATTACGGATAAGGATATTACGTATACAAGGTAGGGATCTTTTTCTCATTGGGTGTTCATTGTCATTGTCACCAAGTTCACTGGTTTGGACACTAATTCATTAATCTGGAGTTATTAAGTAAACCGAGGCTGAGATACAAAAGGGAGAAAGCAGTAATTATAATTAATGAAACAAATCAATGTGAGATGAGTAAACAGGCTAAACTAGGCAGAATTCAGTAAACTTAAACAGGCTAGCTGTGTGCATGTTGGAAAAGCTAAGTAACATAACTGACAAAACCAGGACTAAGATCCCTCAAAGGCTGTCTTGGAATTCCAGGTAAGGATGTTGGTGTAGATTTCAAACAGGTGTGCTTGATTTAAAGTTCAGGGGTATTGAACTGAGCTTGTGGTTGATTATCCCTAGCCAGCCACCAAACCCATAACATAATGGGAATTGTAATTCAACAGTTCAACAGAAATCAGTGAGGACAAAGACATTTCAAAACTACACTAATTTCACTTTCTCGTGACAGGTGGTGGTCTCTGCTTGCTATTCAAATGATGATTTGCTTTTAAAACCCTTGGCAGAAAGTGGTTAATAGAGCCAGTGTTTTATTCACATCTCGTTGCTTACATTCTAAATTCTAGGGCATACTGAGCTCCAGTACTTTGACCTTGCTTGAGGGTTCTGATGGTGGCCTCTTTACCTTCTGATAAAGAAGATTATGATCAAACATATTGCAAAATAGTGTAGTGTAATGAAGTGGACATATGACCGTGTAATTTCACCCATATCAGACTACACTGGAGTAGCCAGGTCAAAGCCTTCGCTAAATCATTTTAATCAGAGAAAAGTTGTTTTGGAGGGGTTAGATGCGTAACCCAGATGTTCCCTTTCAAAGGGAACTTTGATGTTGCATTTAGCATAACTCTATGAGAACAAGAATACCCACTCCGTCACACCGAGGGTACGGCCTGTTCAAAAAACCCAAACCCGAGGGTCACTGCAAGACACTCGAGCCAGGGGTGGAATGAATATCCGTCTGTAAAAATGAATTAATGCGTGTGGCGTAAACCTCCCGGACACAGCACACACATCCTGTAAGGTTATCCCTTTGGACAAAGCCTTCGCGGAGGCAACAGCTCTAGTGGAATGAGCCCTTATGTCCAGAGGCGTGGCAAGACCATGCACCTCATAAGCAATAGAGATTGCTTCAACTATCTAATTAGAGATGCGCTGCTTTGACACAGCATCACCTCTATGGCGCCGCCAAAGCAGACCAGCAGCTGCTCCGACTTACGCCACTGGCCGGAGTGGTGGATGCAAGTACAGCGAGCACTTACTGGACACAGCAGGTGCATCTTCTCTTGTTCCAGTGTGGGGAATGGAGGAGGGAAGAAAGCCTGCAACACCACAGTGTGGGCAGCCAATGTAGGCACTTTAGGAATATAATCTGGCATTGGATATAGAAAGGCCTTGACTAATCCGGGGGCAAAGTCAAGGCAGGAAGGAGCAACAGACAGAGCTTGTAGATGTCCTACTCGCTTAAGAGATGGCAGGGCCAGCAGAAGAGCTAGCCTTAGAGTCAGAAGCTTCTCAGAGGCTGACTCTAAGGGCTCAAATGGGGTCCCTGACAGACCTTCCAGGTCCACAGAAAGGTCCCAGGAAGTTATGCGCAGCCTGCAGATGGGCCTCAGTTGCCTGACACCATGCATGAACCTCGAAGTTAGAGGATGTTTCCCCACAAAGGCTCCATCAACAGGGGCGTGGCTGGCCGAAATGGCAGCCACGTAAACCCTGATTGTAGAGGGAGCCGACCCTGCTGAGAAACATTCTTGCAAAAACTCCAGGACTGTAGCTATTGCACAGTTCACTGGGTCTAGCTGACTTTCATAACACCAGAAGACAAATAGCTACCACTTGAGTGCATACAATTTCCTAATGGAACCTCAGTTGTGAGACCAGAATCGAGGAGCTGGTTTCCAGACCCAGTTTCCATAGTTCTTGCCGAGGGTTATAAATAAACCCTCCAGCTTGAGACAGTAGATCCACTCTAAGGTCTCAAATGGGGCACCTAACAGACCTTCCAGGACCACAGAAAGGTCCCAGGAATGTATGCGTGGCCTGCAGATGGGCCTCAGCCGCCTGACATCTCGCATAAACCTCGAAGTTAGAGGATCTTGGCCCACAGAGGCTCAATCAACAGTTGCTTGTAAACTCTGATTGTAGATGGAGCACACCCCACTGAGAAACGTTTTTGTAAGAACTCCAGGACTGTAGCTGTTGCGCAGTTCACTGGGTCTAGAGTGGATCCCTGCAGATGGGGATCTCAGGAGTGCCATCTAGCAGGGATATTATCTCTGAGAACAGGCCAATAAGGTGCTACTAGCAGCAGACATAGACTGTCTTGGCAAACTCTTACTAGAACTTGTGGCAGCAGAGCGATCAGGGGAAAGCATACATATGTGACCTTGGCCACATGTGCATCATGGCATCCAGACCTAATTGTGTCAGGAGGAGTGAGGACGAACCACAGCAGGCCCTGTGTTGTCTCCTCTGAGGCGAACACATGCAGTCATGCCTGGGCAAACCTCGCCCGATGGAATCCACCACTTGTGGATGGAGCCACCAATTCCTGGGCCTCAGCCCCTGCCTCAACAGGATGTCTGCCCCCATATTTGCAGAGTGTACATTGCACTCACTGACAAAAATTCCTTCTGCCCAGAGAAGAATTGGTTGCACTTGCATGAACAGTGGGTGTGGACATAATCCTCCCTCAAGATAGGAGTCCACCGTTGTGTTGTCTGTTAACACATGGTGACCTCTCAATTGAGGAAGAAGGATTTCAGTGCTGGAAATATGGCCCACATTTCTAGGCAATTTATATGCTGCTCCACAGACCGTGAGCTGAACAGCCATCTAAGACCGTTCTCCAGCCCGCGAGGGAGGTGTCAGTCATTAACTTCATGCAATAAGGAGACCTCCATAGATTGTGAACCAAGGCTAGAAACTGCCAACCCTCAAATTCTCAGAGCATGTAGGTCTCATCTCGCGTGAGAAGGGGGGGGTTTTTTTTTTTGGGGGACAACAAAAAAAAAAACACACCCCGGAAAGTGTTTTGTGGGGTGCCCGCCCCTTTGGGGGGGGGGGGGGTTGTTGGTTTTTGGGGGTTTGATTATTTTTTAGTAGTATAGATACCTAGATGGCGTCGATGGGCCAGATCAAAAGACTATAGGTTCACTCGCTGGAGTCATGAGTTGGATGACGACAGTGAAATAATACACCAGATACACAATTTAAGTTAACTTTGTATATTGCATAAAATAACCAATAGGAAAAAATACAACAGTAAGGAAATAAAATAAATGAAATAAATACAATTTTAGTATACCAAACTTATATCCTAAACAGTCATCAGAAGAACACAGGGTTTGTACACTAAACAATTATTAAGTTAACACAACTTCCTTCAACAATGTGATACTCAAATCAGATCACCCTGAATAACTAACTTGACTAAACTTGGGTCGTGGTGAGACAGAGTTCAAAGTCCCACGGTTTACAGAGTACCGAGTCAGTGCAGTCTGAGTGTCCTCCTCCAAAGGAAACAAGTGTCAATGTGCACACAGTTCTACCTGATCCCTTGGGCCAAGGGAAAAACTAATCAGAGCTCTCGGACGTGTGCTGAAACGGCAACCTCCTAGCTGCAATCAGGTTCGAGATCAAGTGGGGTTGGCTCGCCATCCATTACTGGAACAATTTGTCTGAGGTTATCCAGAATCTTCGCCGACGGGTCGGACTCCACCGTATCCGCGGTCAATCAACATCTGAACTCAACATTAAAACCTGACCAGTGCAAGAGAATGGCACATTACTCTAGCATGCCTTCCAACTTAGAATCTCTCGTGGCACTTTACACTGTTGGCAATTTACACCCGTAACAGCAGAATCAACATGCCGCTACGATGCCTTGGTTATTACTGAATCTCTTCCTATCTCCCTCGCTATCTGAGAGGCGGGCTCGGCCATCCCATTGGCTGGAATGTAGCAACTCTCACTCCTATAGGCTGATGTCCTGACAGCACCCTGACTTCGTATTGGATAATACTAATATTCAGTCTGACTTATTTATTTAATTAATACATTTATGTCTCAGTTTTACCCCTGTGTTACATGTGCAATAGGCCCATAAGCTCCTAAAGTCTCCCAAGATCCAGCTTTATCTTGCTCAGTGCTGATAAGATTGACCCTACGCATGTTGGGGAAAGAAACGCCCTCATAATAGTAGAATCCTTATAACCCCTAGAAAAGTTGTCCACTGCAATGTAGAAAGCATACTTTTCTGAGGTCCAACCTGAGCCCCAAGCTCTTCATGTGGGTGAGAACAACATCTCAATGCTGAACCGCCAGTTCCCTGGATCGTGCTAGAATTAACTAATCATCCAGACAGTTTAGTACATGGATGCCCTGGAGTCCCAATGGAGCCAGAGTGACATCCATGTACTTTGTGAAGGTTTCTCTATGGACATATGCACCTTTTAGAACTATTATCACAAACTACTCCTCAAACTGAATCTGTGGAATGACAAGTTTGGGCGTCGGCATCTTGAACCTGTATGTCCGAAGAGTACAGTTCAGATGACGCAGATCTAAAATTGGCCGCATACTCCTTTATTTTTTGTGGACCAGAAAATCAATAGTAAAAAAAACTCCATCCCTCAGGTAACGGGTTACATACAGTGAGGGGAAAAAAGTATTTGATCCCCTGCTGATTTTGTATGTTTGCCCACTGACAATTTTAATGGTAGGTTTATTTGAACAGTGAGACAGAATAACAAAAAAAATAATAAAATCCAGAAAAATGCATGTCAAAAATGTTATAAATTGATAACGAGGGAAATATGTATTTGACCCCCTCAGAAAGATTTCTGGCTCCCAGGTGTCTTTTATACAGGTAACGAGCGGAGATTGAGAGCACACTCTTAAAGGGAGTGCTCATAATCTCAGCTTGTTACCTGCATAAAAGACACCTGTCCACAGAAGCAATCAGTCAGATTCCAAACTCTCCACCATGGCCAGGACCAAAGAGCTCTCCAAGGATGTCAGGGACAAGATTGTAGACCTACACAAATCTGGAATGTGCTACAAGACCATTGCCAAGCAGCTTGGTGAGAACGTGACAACAGTTGGTGCAATTATTCGCAAATGGAAGAAACACAAAAGAACTGTCAATCTCCCTCAGCCTGGGGCTCCACGCAAGATCTCACCTTGTGGAGTTGCAATGATCATGAGAACAGTGAGGAATCAGCCCAGAACTACACGTGAGGATCTTGTCAATGATCTCAAGGCAGCGGGGACCATAGTCACCAAGAAAACAATTGGTGAAACACTACGCCATGAAGGACTGAAATCCTGCAGTGCCTGCAAGGTCCCCCTACTCAAGAAAGCACATATACATGCTCATCTGAAGTTTGCCAATGAACATCTGAATGATTCAGAGGACACCTGGGTGCAAGAGTTGTGGTCAGATGAGACCAAAATGGAGCTCTTTGGTATCAGCTCAACTCGCCATGTTTGGAGGAGGGGAATGCTGCCTATGACCCCAAGAACACCATCCCCACGGTCAAACATGGAGTTGGAAACATTATGCTTTGGGGTGTCTTTCTGCTAAGGGGACAGGACAACTTTACCGCATCATAGGGACAATGGACGGGGCCATGTACCGTCAAATCTTGGGTGAGAACCTCCTTCCCTCAGCCAGGGCATTGAAAATGGGTCGTGGATGGGTATTCCAGCATGACAATGACCCAAAACACACGGCCAAGGCAACAAAGGAGTGGCTCAAGAAGCAGCACATTAAGGTCCTGGAGTGGCCTAGCCAGTCTCCAGACCATAACTCCATAGAAAATCTGTGGAGGGATCTGAAGGTTTGAGTTGCCAAATGTCAGCCTCGAAACCTTAATGACATGGAGAAGATCTGCAAAGAGGAGTGGGACAAAATCAACAACCTCATGTCCCCTGATACATCCCTCCCCGACTCCTCAGGACCACTGTTCTTTGTCTGCTTGGCCTTTATGACCATTCTCAGATCAGACTGGCCTGCAGGCTGCAACTGTTACCACCCGGTTCCCCTGGCTGTCTGCGGGGGTTGGTAGGCTGCCATATTCACCTTCTGTGTCTCCTTCGTACTAGAGCTGGCCTGAACTCCACTCTTGGATGCCCGGGTGAACTCGACACAACAGGGAAGGAACTGGCTGAATGCCGCCATATGTCGAGCAGGTCTGCTTGGTAAGCCTGCAACACTGTCATTGTCTGCAGTGACCCACAAGCAAAACTACTACTGCATCGGGCTTGCTCACCAATGCCATGGTGGCTTCACACAGTGGCTTGGATGGCAAAGCCGGCCCCTCTAATTATTTGCCGTTGATGGAGAGAGGTAGCTCGCAAGCACCTCCTCCACCTTCAGCATAGCCATGCTGTTCATTCCCCACAATGGCCGAATAATCCAACATCGTGATGTTTCGGCCAGCCATGCCCCATTGATGGAGCCTCCGCTAACTTCGAGGTTCATGCATGATGTCAGACGGCTGAGGCCCATCTGCAGGCCACGAGTACCTTCCTGGGACCTTTCTGTGGTCTTGGAAGGTCTGTCAGGGGCCCCATTTGAGCCCTTAGAGTCAGCCTCTGAGAAGCTTCTTACTCTAAAGGTAGCTCTTCTACAGGCCCTGACATCTCTCAAGCGAGTGGGAGATCTACAAGCTCTCTCTGTTGCCCCCGCCTGTCTTGACTTCGCCCCTGGACTAGCCCTGCCCACCCTGGGGTGTTGCAGGCCTTCTGCCCTCCTCCATTCCTCACACCGGAACAAGAGAGGATGCACCTGCTGTGTCCAGCAAGTGCCCTCTGTACTTACGTCCACCGCTCCAGCCAGTGGCGTACGTCAGAGCAGCTGCTGGTCTGCTTTGGTGGCAACAGTAAAGGTGATACTGTGTCAAAACACCACATCTCTATTTGGATAGTGGAAGCAATCTCTATGGTTTGCGAGGCGCGCGGTCTCGCCACGTCTCTGGGCGCGCGTCTCTAGCCTGTTGCACCATGATAAAACAAAGTTTGTCACTGAGCAAACCAAGGCAGACATACTGTTAGGATTTGTGAATCTATATCCCGGGAAGTTCCCTCAGAAATTTGTGATTTTAAACTATAGATTCTCCAGGTTATGATTTTTAAGAATATAGAAAGTGAAAATACAAGACAGACAACACCCTCACCTCGCTACACAATTCCCACACCAAGGCCTTGGGAGAGTTTGCCAAATGATCGTTCAAATGGCAAGACCTCTCATTAATTCAAAGAAAGGTAGAGTATACAGTGTATATCAGGCTTTACACTCAGAGACAATGGGTTAACTATTGATTGGTTAGATGGAAGGGCATATTTGCATGAAACAAGGTGGTATGTAAATGCACAAATGGTGAGGGGCTTTATCCATCCAGACCTCAGTCAACAGAGAAACAAAGAAAACAGGCGTTAACACAGGAACCAGGAAACAAGGGGGTGTTCACAGGGAGGGGAGAGTGTTCACAGTAAAGTTATCACATACCAAAGGGACAAAGCAATAATGGTACTGTGTAAACAGCCAGAGAGTCAGGTCATCAGCAAATTAAGTTGAGGCAAACAGGCTAAACAAAACAAAATAAAGTCAAACCTGTGTTAACAAGGCACATGAGGGAAAGTTTTTTTTTTTAATCACTGATTAGACAAATATATTATAAAAGTTATTTATAGAAGTGGTGTTGCTTGCAATCAGTTGTTGATTAAAAGTGTTTTGATTATGAACAGGGATACGGTTTTGATTGATCATGTAACAGGTTTTTAGTTTGTTGGCTGGCAATCACGTGATATTTAGTTTAGAGTTTTAGCAGACACAGATATGACATCAGCACTTTAATGACAGTTATATCAGGACACTTGATACATGTTAGAGGAGTCATGGTCTCTGAAATTAATTACAATGATGACCCATAACAGGTAATTTGAAACAAATTATGATTTAAATGTTCTTTTAGTAAAGGCTTTATTTTTGCATAATGTTTACTGCATATTTTTAAACAGCTACACAAGATAGGCAAAGTGGGTGAGACTATACTGATTAAACAAAAAAAAGCTAACACTTAAAGATTAATTTTATTAAAAGAGAGAAATTAGATTTATAATTGTAATACTTTCAGAGTAGAGAACCAAACATTTTATAAAATAACACTTTAGGAAAAGGTATGGAAAAACTGGCAAACATACATACACTCACTGAACACTATTTGGTGTTCTATTGGATTCAGATCTGATGACTGGGAAGGCCTCTGAAGAACATTGAACTCATTGTTGTTACGGATCATAGTTGGAGGCAGGTGCAGATTAGACTCTTTATTTAACATAAATACAAAACTCAAAGTAAACGCGGTCTTCAGTGGCTAACGAGAAACATGGCATGACTATCACTTCTTAGCATGGAGATAATCCATACCAGCTACAAGTGCTTACAACTAATACTCTAACAACTAATAATAACGAGCCCCGTGCTCAGTAACTCGTTTAAATAACAATTGTCATTAACTCAAAACACAAACACCTGTGACCCATAAAGCTAACGCTAATCTAATCCGGAAGCGAGTGAACAAAAGAAACTCACGTGGCTTGTCCGAAGACGAGCCACAGTGCCATAGTGCCCTCTGCTGGCCATCTCGTGACAATGGTCATGTTCATGAAACCAGTTTGAAACAACTTTTGCTTTGTGACGTGTATTATGATGCTCAGAGTAGCCATTAGACGATGGTCATGAAGGGATGCACATGGTCAAGCATTCAAGCAAAGATTGATTGGTATTAAGAGACTCAAAGTGTCAAGAAAACATTCCCCACATTGTTACACACCTCCGCCAGCCTGGACTGTTGACACAAGACGCAAGTTGGGGCATAGATTCATGTTGTTGGCACCAAATTGTCACCGGACCATCTGTAGGGCTTAGCAGAAGTTAAGATTCAAGAGTCAAATCCCAAAAGATCCGCAGTTGTAGAAATATTCAAACCAGACAATTTGGCACCAACAATCATGTCACAGTCAGTATTAATGAGATTACCCCCCCCCCCCACACACACACACACATACACATTCTGATGGCTTTTGTCACGTAATGTTGGGTTGAGACAATAAGATATTTTACCTATGGGGCGTGGCTGGCCGAAACGGCAGCCAGGTAAAAACCCTGATAAGAATTTTATTGAAGAGAGGCAGTCAGACAAATCCAAACTTGAATCCAAAGCGTGGTCAAAAACAGGCAAATTGTCAGGCGAATAGCAAACAGGATAAACCAGGCTAAGACAGGAATCAAGAAACGATGACAGGATCAAAACTATGAAGCAAAAGAACAAGAATCAAATGAATATGTTACGGAATGCAAACGGGCATGAAAGAGGCAAGGCAAAGCGTGAAACGAGAAACAATATAAAAAATCATGACCTGAACTACGAAGAACAAACTAGTAATTACTAAGTGCTTGGTATGATGATAACACTCTATACAATACACAATACTTTGTGATGAACAATGGGGAAAACACAGAACAGCTGAATCAATGTGACATGTCTGGGAGTCATCCACTGACAATGCAGGGGTGAAGACAGGACAGAAATCATAACAAATTCACACGTGTCAAAAGTAAACAAAGTCTCTGTCATTGTAAAACCCAGAAGCGCAAGCTCGGCTTCGGGTTTCAGAGCGTGCTGCAAGCTCCAGCACTTTCAGGGGAAATCGTGACAGTTTATGTGAATCTTACCCAAATCTTATAGCCTGTATCTGAATGATTTTATGCATTGAACTGGTGTTACATGATTGACTGATTAGATAATTGCATAAATGAGTCAGTGTACAGGTGTTCCTAATAAAGTTTTCAGTGAGTGCATAGACATGCAAGCACAATGAGCACTGCCCCATCTGATGAAGTCAATTGTAATAGCAAAATGTAATCTTTTCTGATTAAGGTCTGAAAAGTGTTGCTTCCATTTTTTTCTGCCACTGCATTACGCCTTTTGTCAGGGTAGACAAAGTTGTCAGTCAAGCTGGCAAAGCTATTTTCCGTTGTCAATAGGACAGAAGGGGAGAACACTCCCAATAGAGAGGAGTGATTAAAGTGTGACTGAGCTGAGAGCAGCTCAATTCTACTGCTGATCTATTGACAGACAGATGAGTCCCCCCAACCACTTACTCACTCACTCTCACATATTTTCAGTATTACTTTGAATGAAGAAGTTCCTCAGATTATAAGGAAGTCTGTAGAGGATGCATCTCTGGTGATAACTAGATTGTATAAATGGAGGACTTTTCTTTGGTGTTAGCATGCCATGTATCTAGTCTTTCTCAGTGTCTTGCAAAAGCCAATTTAGGGCAATATCTTTACAAATAAATAACTAGTTTCTCACTATGAACATTTCATCCACTCAACCTTAGGCACAAGTGTACCTGATGAAGACAACAGTCTCTGTGGCACTAAATGACTACATACAGTAACCTTTCTCTGAGTATGCTCCAGCTACTTACATTATTTTAACAATCATGATTCAGTCACTTTCAGTAAACATTTTTCCATGGTCAGGGTCACAGTGAATCCAGAGTAAGTCCTGGTAACATGGGAGAGGCAGGAGAATTCACCCTGGATGGTCTGTCCATGAATATTTAGATATCAATTTACAAGTTCATAGATACAATTAATTGTTCAAAATAAACTTCAGCATAGAACTGTAAGTGCAAAATATTAATTTTACCACTCACAACTGGTCATGAAAGACACTATGGTCTTTTTTGTCCATCTAAACAAATACAAATGAGCCTTAGTGTTCTTCTGGGTTAGCCGTGGTTTTCACCTAGCCCAGGGGTCGGCAACCCACGGCTCCGGAGCCGCATGCGGCTCTTTGATCCCTCTGATGCGGCTCAGCTTTTGAAAATAATTAATGAGTATTTAATTAAAATGTATTTTATTTTAGGCCGTTCATTTTCATAATGTAATTCTTTAAAGATTATGGCAATCTTTTAGCATTGTCACGACTCCCCCGGGAAGCAGCGCATATGTGCTTGCGTCTTCCGTGGTGACGTCATGTCTTCGTCTCGGCGGGTCAGAGGTCATGGGGTCACTTGTGTTGTGGAATAGCGGGCAGCTGTGAACGGTTGCGGCACTAAGGACTGGAAGTCTATTTATAACTTTATATCTAGTTAGATACACACAAAAAGGTACACATTTCAGTTCATCCATCTTCTACTGCTTACTCCTTTTCAGGGTCACGGGGAACCTGGAGCCTATCCGAGGGAGCATCGGGCACAAGGCGGGTCCATCGCAGTCCATCGCAGGGCACACGATCTCACACACACACACACACACATACAGACACTTTAGATACGCCATTCAGCCTACCATTCATGTCTTTGACTGGGGGAGGAAACCGGAGTACCCAGAGGAAACAATCGTATTTCGGGGAGAACATGCAAACTCCGCATACACATGGCCCCGACGAGACTCGAACCCTGGAGGTGTGAGGCAAACGTGTTAACCACTAAACCACTTTGCACCCCATTTCAGTTCAGGAAAACTTAATGTAGTAGAAAATGTAAAACTGTCACAATGTGAAGGGTTTTCTCAGGCTGCCACACACATAGGTTGTTCAAAACATTTCCCTGGTATTGTATCTCCATGTATTTAATTAATTCAGTATAGTTTATACACTATATGGCCAAAAGTATGTGGACACCTGGCCATGATGCCCATATGTGAGTCTTCACCACACTATTGACACAAAGCACACAATTGTCTAGAATGTCTTTGTATGCAACTGCACACTAGGTCTCCTTGCCAAAAAATGGTGCCCAACCTCACGTATACAGATGTTACTGAGTGAGCACAAATCCCCACAGCCATGCTCCAACATCTAGTGGAAAGCCTTCCCAGAAGAGTAGAGGTTATTATAACAACAAAGTAGGTGTAAATGTGGAATGAGATGTTCAAAAAGCACATATGAGTCTGATTGGTTAGGTGTCCATATACTGTTGGCCATATAGTGTAAATATGGAAACAAATTAAAGGCTTAGTGCCATGCAGAGATAAATATGTAGAGTATTATATGAATTTTCTGCTCTCTGCCTTACTGAAACTGCCTGATTGAAGGAAATAGTGTTTAAATTAAGAATCCAATGAGAAATCACTGCTAAATTATTGATGGTGTGTGTTTAGTGTCTGCTGAGACACTCTGTGCTGTCTTCCTACCAACATATTAGTGGGAAACGTTGCAGAGCCAGACATCCACTAATACACAATAACTCACATGAACAATGTCTGTCTCTGCAGACGCTGAGCCTCTGTGCAAGATTGGTCTCTGTTCACACAGCAGCATAAACACTCTCACTCTCACTCTTACATACACAGCATTAGATTATGGAAATGAGAGTAGGGAGCATTGATTCCAGTTTAATTTCTTTAAGAAGCATTTAATTTAAACTAATAAATAAATAACTAGCATCAGGTGTTTTGTGAAGGGTATTGTGTAAATGTAGTGATGAGAATGGAATAACAATCACAGTTTTTGATGAGAAAAGTTTACTCGACTGACACTCAGCAGTTCATTAGTGTACATTAGAGATTCACAATGTACAGTAGTATGTTTCTCAGTGTGTTGAGCACTATGCTGATCACGAGAGATTGGGCCTGGAAACACTAATCAGATGATGATCATGATAACAGCTACACATGGAGAGTATTTTATTGTCATAGTCAATGACCTTCAGTGTTTCTGAATAAATTGGGTAAAATGGTTTGTTTTCTGCAACAATCTCAGAATAAACATAGCAATGGCATCATTGGACTTTCTATGCCCCCAGTGTGATTTGACAGTATAATTTCATCCATAGTATTTGCTTCCTTTATGTAATAAGGACATTTTTGTCACTGCTTCATTCTTGTAAGACTAATAATTATACAAAAGAGAATAGTTGTCATTTTCAATTTCTGTGATTTGACCTTCCTTGCAAAGTCTATTTGCATTACATTACCTGATGAATCATGCTGAAGCATAAAACAAAGATCTTTATGGTTTCAGCTCAACTCTTCAGTAATTGCTTTATCCTCAGGGTAAGAGTCACGGTGGATCCAGAGCTTATCCAAGGAAAATGGAATACAGTCTGGATGGGACACCAACCAATCCATCAGAAAACATCATGCTCACACAATCACACTCATTTGCACCTTGGGACAGTTTAGCCAATCAACAATAGTTCTGACCTGTTTTTTGAGACTTTGAAGTAAACTGAGAGCCTAGAGAAAACTCACACAAACTGCACATAAACAGTTACTGGAGTTTAGGATCGAACCCTGGACCGTGGAGCTGTGAGGAACCAGCCTGCTGCACCACTGTGCTACTCCTCCTAATATAGAGATATGTTATAGGATATTCCTTGAACTATACAGCACTGTAGTGGAATTACAATGTATTGTCTTAAATGTTCTATACTTTAAAGTGTCATTGTTGATTAAAATCTGTTCCCCCAATGGAGTTGAATCCGGTATTTTGTTAAAGAATTAATGGTCTTGAACTTGATTTGATCTTCATATTTATAATCACTTTTTTCTGAGGTTTTAGATATGTTGTAATTGAAAACCATGCCAACTGCAAGCCTCCTATAGTGAGTGAAATTTTTTTTTCGCTATTATTTAGCCTGTGGTCATTCATATCTATGGACAAATTATCCTACACCTATTGGCAGAATATGCAAAACCCCACACATTTACCCAACACAAGGATTGTGCCTGGGACCCTGTAATTGTGAGGAGGGAAAGCATGCCGTGCCTGAAATGGGACAGAATGTTTCGCTATGTCTGTCAAGTGTGCGATAATGTTTTTTGTTTTGTTTTAGGGTTGTTTGTTTTTGTTTGTTTTTTGTTGTTTTGCATTTTTGCTTTTTATATGTGGACCATAGAAAATCTGTACATGAAACCTTTGAGTCATCCAACTTCAGGCTGCCACATCGCAATAAACAAAGCTGCAGGGAACTACAGTAAAGTACCTTTACCAAACAAACAAACAAAAAAAAAACCTGGAGTTTTAGCTCTGCAGTTCAAATGCAGTGAAATGCCATACTACTGCAATACAAAAAATAAATAAAAATAATACAGTAGCATTGCAGTAATACCAGAATTGTACAGCATTCATTTTACTGCCTGTGTACTCCAATGTGCAAATACATTTTCACAGCATATTCACAAGTATTACTGCATCAGTGTGCTGCAATTGTATACACAACTGCTCATGCACCGTGAAGTGGTTACTAACACCTTTTAACTGCACATGCCATATGTATTAGTATAGCCATTACATATAAATCACTAAGATATTCTGCTGCATTGGCATAAGTTAATTTAACACATAAATTCAATATTCAATTCCATCTATTGCCAGAAGTCAAGAGAGCAATATTGGTTATGTCTTAGAGGAAGCATGTGTTTGCCTCACTTTCCCCAGTTTGTAGTTGTCATGTGATAGGGGAGAGTTAGCTAGTGGGTTGACTATTGGCAAGACTAAATTGGGGTGAGAAAATGGAAGAGAAAATAAAACATGAAGGAGTTACTAACCTTAAAAGGACCAATTAGAATATTTCCAGTCACTTAAGGCTTATCGCCTCAGTCTTGACTTGGCTACCACAGCCTTGATCTTCTTGAATTGATTTGTCCAGTTCTATACTTGACAGTCTCACCATTAGTGGTCTTGACTCAAAACCAAATGACACAGTTCACATGGACTAAAAAAAAGTTATTTACTTTGTGGCCAAATTCAGGACACAAATTAACCAGGTTTGGGTGAGCAAGAGTAGCAATCAGAAAACAGTGGACCAATTTCAGCATATGAGGCTTCACAGGAAATCAGGGTAGTGTAAGGATTGAAAGTCACATGAATTATGGAGCAGGGGCACCTGTGTGTATGACTCCAGAAGTATTCGCAATGGAGAGATATTTTACATTATATATCAGGAGCATTTTTTTTCTGACTCATTTTTCTTCTCTTCGTAGGAACAGTGTGGGCATAGTATTAAGAATACAGTGTTAAGAGTTCCATAACAATTCAGGGAAAAGGGAGTACTTGGGTTTTATACTTTCTTCTTTACATTACACACTGCATTTTGCCCTTTTCTACTCTATCAGCTGTATCCAGTTTTTACATTCTGGGAGTAATTTGTTATCTTTGGCCCTTAATCTTCAGTATTTAATTTCTATGTGATTCTGCTAAAAATGGGACTGTCATATTTTGTGTTTTCAACCTACAGTACAATATGTTAGATTACAATGTCACATCTCAATCCATGGCCAGTCCAGGAACCACCCCAATTAGACACACAAATCTAGCCTGCACATTGTATTACTCCCACTTTCCTGGTTATTAACTGTTTCCTGTCAAACCCTCATTCAGTGCAGTGTGTGTAGACAGTATATACCAGCTCACTTATTAATATTCATTGCACAGTTTTGCTATTTCCTGTGTGCATTTCTGAGTGTTGTTTCTATGTTTGCCTTTCCTGGTTTACCTCTTGCTTCTGCCCCTAATTTAGATTTTTGGTTGCACTATGATGCTCTGCTTGTCTAACCATTTGACACCTGTCTGATTACAGACTACATGTTTACTTGTTTGATTTGGATTATCAGTAAAAGGCTTTCATATAGGCACATTTTATTGGTTGATTGAGTGATGAATTGTAGTCTACAATAATACAATACAAAGTAGTGCTGTTCAGTTGTCTGTGTGGTTTTGTTACTGTTTTGAATTCTCCTCCCCTGTCAGCTCATTTGTTTTCGTTACTTCAGTCTATCTATACTCACTGTCCACTGAACACCTACATTGCATATACATGCAATTATCAGCCAAGCATGTGATAGCAGCGCAATGCAAAACAAAACAAAAAATAATCATGCAGATATGGTCAAGTGCTGCAGGTACTATTCAGATCAAACATCAGAATGAAGAAAAAGTGTGAACTCTGTGATTTTGATTGTGGCATGGTTGTTAATACAAGAGCGGCTGATTGGGGTATTTCAGAAACTGCTGATCTCTTATGATTTTCACACAAAACAATCTCCAGCTCTAGTTTCCACAGAATGGTACAAAAAACATTGAGTGAGTGAAAGTTATGTGGGTGGAAACCCCTTATTGATTAGAGAGGTCAGACGAATGGCCACATTGGTTTGAACTGCAAGGAAGGATATAGTAACTCAAATAATCACTCTTTACAACCAAACGCAGTTAAGCTAGCTGCACTTCACCTAAACTTACAGTTCACCAATTTACCGACCTGCTAGTTGCTCTCGACTTTTCGCTGAATAAAATGATATTTGTGCCACTACTGTAATAGCAGTTTAGTCTACAAACATCACCTCCACGTTAAAACTCCGGTTCTCCTTTTTCCCGCTCTCGTAGTGTCACTCCCTCTCCGTTCGCTACCTCTCCCCCCCTTTCCTTTTTTTCCTTCTTTCCCACTCCCCAACAAAGGTGACCTCTGATTGGCTACGAGTTTAATTAAACAGGCAACCCATTGGCTTGAATTACTCCCATGGAAACAAACTGCAACTCATCCCGAAACAAAGGACCATGGGAAAAGTAGTCTCAACTGAATCCACCCAAAAATGCAGGAAGCACACCATTTATTCATCTACATTTTTGGGAGGTACCTACATGTGTAATCACGAAAATTCATTACAGTTTTTATATGAAGTCTGTACTGTTGAACATCTCCACAGTTCACTGATGGAGATTTGAGTGCAAAACTGTTTATGGCAATTGTAGTCCTAGTATTCATAGCATAACTGTTCATATGAATTGATAAACCATCTTATGGTTTTTAAGAGGTACCATCCTCAGCAATCTCAGACTTGATCTTTAGACTGCACCATGTGGGACCAAAATCAGCAGCAGCATGTGACTTCCAGTTGATGAGAACTCCAACCAGAAGTAGGGCATCAGGATGGATCAAGCAGATCCGGAGTACAGAAGGGGTCAGGTTTATTGATAACTCAGGAGTATCACGTGTAGCTTGACAGAAAGAGAACAGGAGAGAGAGGGAAAGAGAGGGAGAGATTATCAGGTATGCTTATTGTTCCATAATGGTTAAGGACAAGGTACTTTGGGTGAGTGCATGCAGGGACTCCGGCAAGACTAGCCTAACTAAAGGGTGGGGCCAGAAGGTAACACATACATGAGGTCACCCTGGTACATAAGGCAGCCAGCCACTCCACCATCAACAAACATGGGTGAATGCGTTAACGTGGGGGGACAGCATCCAAACATTCCAGTTCACCACAACATTCCAGCCCTCTAGATCTGCTCCTTTACCTAAAAAAAAAAAAAAAAAGCTATTCACAAAAAGCTTGACTTAATTTTTTTTTTTTACCTGGACTTAAACACTGATACTGTGTCTGAGTCCCGGACAGTAATTGGAAGACTATTCCATAACTGTGGGGCTTTGTAAGAGATAAGCTCTTCTCCCTGCTGTAGCTTTCACTATTCAAGGTACCAACAAATAGCCTTATAATCAGTGAAAAATTTTACTGGGAGCCAGTGCAGTGTGGATAAGATAGGGGTGATGTGGTCATGTCTTCTGGTTCTAGTAAGGACTCTTGTAGCTGCATTCTGGACTAGCTGGAGTTTGTTTACATTATGCACCTGCTGGAACATCGAGACAGTAAGGCATTACAATAATCCTAATATTACCAAAAAAAAAAAATTCTACATCATTTAGGGACATTACATTTCTCATCTTAGCAATATTTCTGACATGAAAGAAGGCTATCCTTGAAATGTGATCTACATGAGCATCAAATGAAAGACTGGAGCCAATAATCACAAATCTTTAACATTTGCACATGATGAAACAGAAAGGCCATCCAGAGGTACTATGTAATCGGAAAGCTTACTTCTAGCTTACTTCTTTCAAGTGGTCCTAGTATAAGTAATTGTCTTGTCAGAATTAAGTAAGAGGAAGTTAATAAGCATCCAGTGTCTAATGTCCATTACACATTCCTCAACTTTATTAAGCTGGTGTCTGTCATCTGGCTTGGCTGAAACATACAACTGTGTGCCATTAACATAACAGTAGTAGACAATTCCATGTTTATGAATAATTTTCCCAGAGGTAGCATATATTTTTTTACAGATATATACAGATAGAGGTAGCATATACAGAACCTTGCAGAACACTAAACTTTACCTCAGTATGCATAGAGATGTCACCTGTTTACATCTACAAACTGATTGTGGTCAGTGAAATAAGACCTAAGCCAGCAGAGGGCCATTCCCTTAATGCCAAAAAAAAAAAAAACAATCTCAGCATGCACAAAACATCGAACATTGAGTTGGATAGTCTACAACACCAGAAGACCACACTGGGTTCCACTCCTGTCAGCCAAGAGCAGAAATCGGAGGTGATCATAGGCACAGGCTCACCCAAATTGGACAGTTGAAGATTAGAAAAAAATCAGCTGGTCTTTTGTTTTGTATTTCACAGTAATATTTGTTGGTAAATGAGACCTTTTTCTGTACTCATGATCAACACACATGAATCAAAGAAGGCCTTGGCTGAATATATGTTGTGTTGACACCACATGACACATCTTACGCAAATCTGCGTAAATCTGCAGTAATTTTTTTAAAATGTCAAGTTTCTCTTGAAAAATCAAGTTTGCTTGATTTTGCTTTAATTTCTGCGATGGCCAAAATGCAAAATCCTGGAGGGACTGGTTATGCAATTAGGCTGCATTAACTACAATATAAGATGGTAAGCCTACAGTTCATGATCAGACAAGTACTGGAAGTGAGATTGCAGGTACAAGGGAGACAGAAAATAAATAAAAATGTTTTATTAAGCTATTTGTCCTCAGGCAACTTCAATATTTTAATATTAAGATGGTGATCTTGAACTAAATAAATAGTTATAGTTTAGATATATTTGGGTTACTTAGAAAATCATTACTACTATGTCCACCCATTTCTGAGACTGAAAACATTTTGATCCTCTTCTTTTTTTCCCCCTCCAAGTAAGGTGGACACCATGGAGTCTCAGTTCTGGAATAGAGGAAGCCAAAAGTGAAATGTCTGGTACAGGTAAAATAAGCAGAAAGAATTATACATGCTTTTGTCATGCTCTCATGAGGTGAAATTTCATGTTTCAAATATTTTACACTGATAGTTAGCTAATAGTAATAGTTGTAATATTTAAAAGTTGTGCTTTTTCAACAATTGTATATAAAGTTGTCCTTTTTCAACAATGTGGAGACAGTCAGCCTGTTGACAGCATTATGTCCTTCTCTATTTTGATATTTGATTTTAACATTAACTGACGCTTGGCCTGTGGCTACATGATATTTTTGCATTGAGGCCCATGACAGGCTGATTACACATTTGCATGAATGAGCACAGGAGTTAAATTGGTCAATCAATAGTTGATCTGTGGTTTCAAAAGTTGTTGTGGGTGTATGGCATTTCCTGGGTGGGTGTGACTCCGGGCCTGATTATTTGTCACAGTCGGTATGAAAATAGTCAATTGGTTGATATCAGGAAAGCCAGACTCTTACATTATGGGCCTTTTCTCATTGGTGAAAAGGAAGTGGATATAGGTCAGACCATGGTATCCAACACTGCAGGGATAATCCTACTAATTGATGGTTGTGAAATACACCACAAGGTTTTCTGAAAAGTGCTTGTAACTAAAAATCATATACAAAGTGCAAGTGCATGTGCTTTGCATTGTACTTTACATGTGCAACATAATTGGACATGCACATATATACTATATGGCCAAAAGTTTGTTTACACCTGATCAAGCACACGCATATGTGCTTGTTTGAACATCTTATTGCAGATTTAAAATAACCTCCACTCTTCTAGAAAGGCTTTCTTCTAAATTTTAGAACATTACTGTTTCAGGTACTGATGTTGGGTGGCAGATCACCCAGGCACAGGTACAGGCAAACTTTGCACAGACCAACAGAAAAGTAGCCATCACTAGCTCACAGCTTTTGCCCCTTTCAAGTTCAAACTTCCAGTTCATTCGGTATGTGCATGTGTATTTTACACTCTGCCAGCTATGCCTCTCTTTTTCTTTCTCGCTCTGGTTATGGCAGTCACCGAAAGCACAAAGAAACACACATAAGTAGAGTGGTATTAATAAGACACAGGTGAGAATCATCACACATTACCTGCCAGTTCAACCTGTGCTATATATAGTAGTGTATCACAGTTACAGCCCAACTCATTCGCTCACCTTCAACAACTACTCCAGCCTGGTCAGGGTCGTGGCAGATCTGGAGTAAACCCTTGCAACAAGGCACAAGGTGGGAGAATCCACAACAGATGGGACACCAGTCCATCACAGTTAGTGCCCAGCTGAGGGCACAGATTTTTCAGAATTCATTTTAGAAATCAGTATCTGCTGATAAGTCACTGAGTTTTCAGCTAAAATCAGCGGGTCCTTGTAAAACCACTCTCTCTAAATGGCACATCTTCCAGCAAAGTGAGATTAGCCATGCTGCAATCATTAACATGCCAACTATGTTGGTGTTTATGGGGATTTGAGCATAACCACAAATTTGTTTGTAATTTAGCAAGTGTTCATTTTGATAAATCCCACACTTTACACTGAAAATTTATGCACATGATTTCTTCAAAGCTTCGGGTGTACACACCATTTATAAATGATGGACCAGGAGTATGCAGAAACCAGTAAAGGGCAGTTATAGCTTGAGGTCCCTAATTTCCTAAACAAATAAAAGCTGTTTCTGAAGCAGCTCCTTTTAGTTATCAACAGTCTGTATCTTCTGCTGGAAGGGAGGGAATAAGATTGGAGACTCTTAGAGAATCAGAGGAGACTCTTAAATTCCTTTTCTTGAAGTATTTGATTAACAGGAATTGCACTGAGGGGAGATCATGTCTGTTTTTGAGACCTTCTGCACAATGAATTTAACTTTCTTCTTATAAGTCAATATTGCCATACCAGACAATGATGCATTAGGTCAGTATGCATTGGGTGATTGCAGAGTAGAACTGTATCAGCAGCTGCTTCTTTAGTCTATACATCTACAGTTTTCTACAGTTTTCTGTTGGCTATTGTTGTTGATGATATTGGTGATATGTTCAGGTTCCACTGAAGCAAGCTGCTCATATCTGTGCCTACAACTTTGAATGGATCTGTGACACTTATTGGTTACTTATCATCCATCTATCTTCTACCGCTTATTCCTTTTCAGGGTCACTGGGAACCTGGAGCCTATCCCAGTGAGCATCGGGCACAAGGCGGGGTACAGTCCATCCCAGGGCACAATTGTTACTTATAATTTCTGACTAAATTATTGTGATTTGTTTATTTCCAGAAGGCTGCAATCAGTTCCTTAGTTTTGAATGTGTTGAGGATGAGGTTGTTGTCCTTGCACCATCATATTGCTGTTGCCCTGAAAGAGAGCACTGTTTTGATCATTCTGCTATTTAATTGATTTTACCATTACACAGAAATTAAGTACAGTATATTGTGTACAATGTGATCATAGTGCTATGATTTGTTAATAGTAGTGAATGTGAGAGAAATATATTTTAAAGGCAATGACTTCAGCAATAAAACTTAAGATAAATAGTTCATAATAAGCTAAACACAATGCATTTCAAATCAACTCATGGGTTTGTGCTCCTTCAAATTTGTAAAACTTATGGTACTTATACAGTAAACCATGACTATTTTTTTGGAGAGATTACAGCATCTGGTCGTAGTTAGTTTCATGCCTTAATGTGCACCGTTTTGCTTTGGAGGTGTACAGAGATGAAACAGTGCTGCTGTTTATGACATAAACTATGATTAATATTAGATGCCAGAGCACCTTGTTTGTAGGAGTACAAGCTGCCAGTAAGATTGATACTTAGCATGCAGCATGATACGTCTGTCATAGTCCATGGCATGTAAGCATAATTTGAAAATTACTTGCTCATTCGAATATACTCAGTGCTGTTATATACATGATAGAAAGATAATAATAAATTAAATAATTTTTTTTTAAAAAATACACAGTTTAATGCAATTTTGAGTCATGTTAGTCATCACATAATAGTTATCACATACTTTCCTTTGAATACTTTTATTTTTCGTGTAGGCACCTCCCAAAAGTAGTTGAATAAATGGTGTGCTTGCTGCATTTTGGGTGGTTTTCCATGTCCTTTGTTTTTGTACGTGCAATTTGTTTCCATTGGAGTAGTTCAGCCAATGGGTTGCCTGTATTAAACCCTAGCCAATCAGAGGTCACCTTTGTTGGGGAGGGAGAGAGGGAAAAAAGAAAGGAGGGGGAGAGGAGCGAAAGGAGAGGGAGAAAAGGGGAGGAGAGGGAAAGAAAAAAAAGAGGTTTAACGCAGAGGTGATGTTTGTAGACTAAATTTATTAAAGTAGTGGCACAAAATCATTTATTCAGAAAGGAAAGCAACTCCGCTGTGAATTTGTGAACTGTAGGGAAGTGCAGCTTAGCTGCGTTTGTTTGTTTTGCACTAGCTGGGAAAAAAAAACAAGTACAATCTGTAACTCGTGGACTATGGTCTTCGTGAGGGGACGGACATCTGTAACCGCCAGTCGCAGTGTCGCTGTGAAACTGAAGGACGAGTACTGGGGAGAACTGTGCTAGGTAGCATAGTAGCTACTACGCTGTTAAGGAGGAACCCATCGCTGAACCTGCGTCGCTGAATGAACCTTCTGGAACCTCGCGTCGTGGATTCATTCTCTCAGCTCGTGACCACAGTGGCTAATTCTTCTGTTCCAGAGGCGTGAGTAACGGAGAGGTTTTGTAGCGTTCATTAAAGGAACCAAGGAGGATTTTTGTTTGTATGTGCACCAACTCACGGGCCCCAACAGAAAACCCAAGCGCTTGGTGAAGGTTCTGAACAGTTAAAAAGGGTTTAAGTGGTAAAATCCAAACTGTACTGTTCCTGTTGTTTCATAATTAGAAAGGAGTGTTTGCGTTATTGGACTAAATTTTGTTTCTAATACATGTATACAGTTTGAAGTTTTTGTTTAGCATAATAAATGTTTTTTTTTTTTGTTATACATACTACCTGGCTTTACTGGACGTTTTTAATTTAATAAGGTTTATATATATATTTGGCCTAGTTGTACTCAATATTTGGTTCTGGGGAATAACAATACCGCTCATAGTGTGTGAGTGGGGTAATTCTTCAGTGGAGGAACGCGCTATTAGGGATTAAATAATTTACATACATTTCTGCCTGTTATAGTATAACAACATCTGGTAATTAGAGGTTTGCCAAATTCACCACCAACTGCTAAATACTCAGGATCCTGTTAATTAAAACCATTTACTGTAGTAACCTTCTTACTATTACATTTCGCCAGGAAGGGGTTACATTTTTGGAGGCACTGCTGGGATTCTCTCTGTTTACCAGATAGGCAAAGTTTTATTTATTTGTAGTCAGTAACCTTTAACACAACCTGAAACAACACCAGTCAGTAAAACTTTCAGTACCTGTAGTGTATTTTAGTCATGGATTTTTCTCAAGCAGTTCAGTGGGGTCTGCAGCAGACTGTCAATCCGTCTCGTACTATACTATTGAGTAATGTTCCAATATACACTAGCAAGGAGACCATTGATAAAGTCCTAGACACAGTTAAAGTCTTTGGTCGTACCAAGATAGGTGATCGACGTGGAGACTCTACTGGCACTCAGTTGTTCATCTTAGTGGAGACTAGCTTTGACTTATCCCCTGACTCTATACCTCTGGAAATAGGCATTGAAGGTGAGGCTCAATAGGACTGTGCACCTTGTGGAACGCCTTCATACCCCGAATGTTGCTCCCGAGGACGATTCTTTCTGCAGAAGCTGATGTCACTACTTGAAAAGGAAGGAAGTCTATGGAGGATTTTCAGGCCGTTGTAGAAGAAAATCGAGCTCCCAAAACAGATGTGAATTTGGATTTAGTGACTGCTATTGGCAAATTAGTGGACAAATGCAACCAAGTGTCCACTGATGGACCTAGCTACAGAAAACTTAGACTATTCTCAGGAGTGAAACCTGTACCTCAAGGTGGGGAAGAATATGAGCCTGGATGGAGCAGGCAACACAAATGATGAGGAGTGGCAAGTACTGATGCTGCTAAGAGACAGCGTTTAGTGGAGAGTTTAAGGACCAGCGATCACGGCGACAGCTTGTGCTCCCAAACAGTATCATAGCATCGTTCTGAAGTCTTTGCATGATAATAATGGACATCTAGGTTTTGACAAGACATATGCCCTTATCGCTGACAGATTTTTCTGGCCACGCATGAAGTTAGACGTGGAGGCGTATTGCAAGACGTGGTGAACGCTGCATAAAGCGGAAAACCTGCCACAGAAGGCAGCGCTTCTGTCACATATTACAGCTCGGGGCCCATGGACCTTGTGTGCATAGATTTCCTTACTATCGAACCAGATTCCCGTGAATGTGAGTAATGTGTTGGTAATAACTGACATTTTACACGTTATGCTCAAGTTTCCCAACCAGAGATCAAAGAGCCATAACAGTTGCCCGGACATTGTGGGAGAAGTACTTTATTCACTACGGCCTTCCCAATCGCATCCATTCTGACCAGGGCAGAGATTTTGAGAGAGTCAGTTGGTGAAAGAGATGTTGACCATGCTGGGTGTAAAGAAATCAAGAACATCGCCACCATCCACAAGGGGACCCTAACCTGAAAGGTTCAATAGAACTCTTTTGAACATGTTAGGAACTCTTAAGCCTAGTCAAAAGTCAAGATGGAGTCAGCACATTGCTCATCTGCAGTACGCGATACAATTGTACACCCAATGAAGCCACCGGTTTTCACCCTACTTTTTAATGTTTGGTAGAGAAGCCCGACTTCCCGTGGACATTTGTTTTGGTGTGTCAGCTGATGGAACTTCGCAACTTCATACCGAAATACGTGGGCTAACATGAAAAGAGAGAACTCAAGCAGCTTATCAGTTGGCCCAGGCTGCTTCTGCCAAGTTGAACCAAGGTAACAAAGAGAGATACGACCAGAAGGTGCGTATCATTGTTTGAATCCTGGAGATAGAGTCCTTATTCGAAACCTTGGCCTGAAAGGAAAACAAAAGCTTGCAGATCGCTGGAGTGCAACCCCTTATGTGGTTGAGAGTCAAATGTCTGATCTTCCCGTCTATCGTCTTACACCTGTAAGTGGTTCAGGACCCGTCAAAGTCATGCACAGCAATCATCTTTTGCCCTTAGGACAAGAAGTAAGATTAAGCCCTGAGGTTGACCTCAAAACTACTCCTCCTCCAAGAGCTCTCAGGCGCAGAACGGTGAAGGAGAGGAAGCAGACTCCCAATGTTGAGAAAAATGATCCTCCAGTTGATATCCCCTGGGAGAGCAGTACTCTTCAGACTCTGAGTCGGAGTATGGCCATTACCTTGAAGATCTGATAGCCAACCAGTCAGAGGAAAGCTGTGTTAAGCCAAGAGATGATGCAAGGCTTACAGAGTCCAACACCCCTTACTCAGCTCTAGACGTGCCAGAAGTTGTAGTGAGTTTACCACCTTCTGAAGATGTACCTGTGGGGATAGGTGAGAGTAGGGAGGTAGAAACGGAATGTTCTGTTGAGACTGTTTGCACTACAGACATGGCAGATGCAGAAAATCCAGAACCAGAAATAAGGAGATCAGAGAGACAAAGAAAAACCTGCAGAACGTTTGACGTATTCAAGGCTGGGTGAGCCTAGTGCAGAGCCTGTAGGGGTAAAGCATAACAGTGTTCATGCAGTTCACTCACCCATTATGCACTTTCTTGAACACTACAATCATGCATGGTGGTGTAACTCTTTTTGCTCAATGCAAGTCATGTGTGACTAAGAGATCACTCTTTTCTCCTATTATAATACCTGTTATCACATTTTGAAGGCCCATTTTTGATACATAGTAATTAGTTATCTAGTTCTATGTGTAGCCAGCATGGGGGCATGCTGGATTTTTGGGTGGGGAGAGTGTAGACCTCCCAAAAATGTAGTTGAATAAATGGTGTGCTTGCTGCATTTTTGGGTGGATTAATTTGAGACTACATTTCCCATGGTCCTTTGTTTTTGAATACGTTGCAATTTGTTTCCATTGGAGTAGTTCAAGCCAATGGGTTGCCTGTTTAATTAAACTCCTAGCCAATCAGAGGTCACCTTTGTTGGGGAGGGGAGAGAGGGAAAAAAGGAAAGGAGGGGGAGAGGTAGCGAACAGGAGAGGGAGAAACACGCGGAGGAGAGAGCGGGGAAAAGAAAAAAAGAACAGCGTTTTAACGCGAGAGGTGATGTTTGTAGACTAAACTTCTATTAAAGTAGTGGCACAAATATCATTTTATTCAGCGAAAGGAAAGCAACTATCCGCCCGGTGAATTTGTGAACTGTAAGGTGAAGTGCTAGCTTAGCTGCGTTTGTTTGTTTTGCACTAGCTTGGGAAAAACAAAGCTAAGTACAATCTGTAACTCGTGGACTATGGTCTTCGTGGAGGGACGGACATCTGTAACCGCCAGTCGCAGTGTCGCTGTGAAACTGAAGGACGAAGTACTGGGGAGAACTGTGCTAGGTAGCATAGTAGCTACTACGCTGTTTAGGGAGGAACTCCATCGCTGAACCTGCGCGCCGCTGAATGAACCTTCTGGAACCTCGCGTCGGGATTCATTCTCTCAGCTCGTGACCACAGTGGCTAATTCTTCTGTTCCAGAGGCGTGAGTAACGGAGAGGTTTTGTAGCGTCTCATTAAAGGAACCAAGGAGGATTTTTGTTTGTATGTGCACCAACTCACGGCCCCAACAGAAAACCCAAGCCTTGGTGAAGGTTCTGAACAGTTAAAAAAGGGTTTAAGTGGTAAAATCCAAACTGTACTGTTCCTGTTGTTTCATAATTAGAAAGGAGTGTTTATGCGTTATGGACTAAATTTTGTTTTAATACATGTATACAGTTTGAAGTTTTTGTTTAGCGTAATAAATGTTTTTTATTTTTGTTATACATACTACCTGGCTTTACTGGACGTTTTTAATTTAATAAGGTTTATATATATATTTGGCCTAGTTGTACTCAATATTTGGTTCTGGGGAATAACAAACCGCCTATAGTGTGTGAGTGGGGTAATTCTTCAGTGGAGGCACCCGCTATTAGGGATTAAATAATTTACATACATTTCTGCCTGTTATAGTATAACAACATCTGGTAATAGAGGTTAGCCAAATTCACCACCAACTGCTAAATACTCAGGATCCTGTTAATTAAAACCATTTACTGTAGTAACCTTCTTACTATTACATTTCCGGCGCCAGGAAGGGGTTCGAAGTAAACTTCACTTAGGAAGTGTTATGCTCCTTTGTAGATTTGTAATGGTTACAAAAGATCCTTATTGAGGCAAAGGGTTTGAACTTGACCAATATGGAGATTTGCATTTCTGAGAACACTATGATTGTTTTTATCCACGTTGGATAACTACAAGAGACACACATGCACACTGGCTTGGATCTGATGTTCAGTAAGAATAAATCCAAAAAGTAGATTAAGAACTGTCTCCCTCCTGGATAGTACAGGACAAAATTGGTAACTTCATAATTAAACAACTAATGTTGGGAGAATGTTTCTTGGAATAGCAGTCTGAGAGACACTCATGTTTAGAACCATATCTATTGTAACTTCACAATGGAAATGTAATATCAACTCCAGCAACCTTGGCAAGGATGTTGGAGAATGTTGCAAACTTATACAATGCGTGCAATACTCTTTCTTTCTTTCCTTCTTTAAAGTAATGTCAAAGTTACTAGTATGAAGAAAATAAACTAGGTGGTTATTTTTTGTTTGGGATATTTTTTTGCTCACAAATAATGCAATTTTGTTTTGCTTTATGGGTTATAAGTTCTGCAGTGCTATAAATGAAACAAGAAAATGTAACTAACAATGATTTTAATAGAACAGTAGATTAATGTACCATCTTATCAACCAGTTTAGATATTTACATAGATTCAACCAAAATGTTTTTTTTCTTTAAAGTTTAATTTATATGATTTGAAAAGAACAAAGTCTAGATGGCCAACATTGTTTATTTATTTTTATTTTTGTATTTTTTAAATATTTTTTTTATGTTACAGAGAATATTTTTCTACTTCTCTAAAGAAAGTCATTAAATAATATACCATTTTCACATAAAAACATCATGGTTGCACGTGAATAAATTAGACACTCTTAAGAACTGCATGGCAGCATGTGACCATATATTTTATTTTTATATTTAACATATATTAAGATATTTAATATATAGAAATTTCATTATTTTTGAAAGCTTCTTTACATGTTCTTAAGACTTTGCACAGTATCATTTGTAATATATTCTACTCGTGCATACAGTATGGATAAATGTGTGATCAATTATAAGCAAGATTATGAATAATAAATTAATGAATAACTATATTTAACTTATATTTTATACAATATATTTTATGGGGCGGCTGTGGCACAGATGGTAGAGCGGGTTGTCCACTAATCGTAGGGTTGGCGGTTCGATTCCCAGCCTGGATGACTCCACATGTTGAAGTGTCCTTGGGCAAGACACTGAACCCCAAGTTGCTCCCGATGGCAAATTAGCACCTTGCATGGCTCTGCTACCGTGTGTCTGTGAATGGGTGAATGAGTGTTACACACAGTGTAAAGCGCTTTGGATGAAAACGCTATATAAGTGTGCCTTTTACCATTTACAACATAATATTGAGATACAACCCTTTTAAATAAAGGCTTAACTTAATAAAAAAATTAATGCATAAAAGAAAATCTGAGTAGTGTATTTACTAGTTTGACATGTATATTAATACATATATCATTTATTTAATTCAAGAGCTACATATTAATTTATTATGAAAAAATTATTGCCAAATGTAATTGCCTAATATTAGCAACCCCAATAGCAAAATCACACTGATTCACTGTTGATTGTAGTTTAAGTATGATCCTTGAAACATCACTGACAGTGCTTATTACATTTTATATGGATTCAATGTTGAAAAGACAACCATGGTTAATATAAAATCAGCATTTTTTCTACTGATCTGCATAATCATTGATCCAGTTCATTTAAGCTTTGTTTAATCGATCCAAATTGTTTAATCCATCCATCTTTCCTGACAACAACTTCTTATAACCCAACATCCCACAAAAATATGTATAGGTAGGTGTGTGTGTGCGTGTGTGTCTGACCTGTCAGAATGCGTGCATGAGAAATAATGTAATGCAAATAATAATAATAATAATAATAATAATAATAATAATAATAACAATAATAATAATAATAATAATAATAATAAGCAAATAAAAAAAAATAAAAAAAAGGGTTGGCCCACATAGAGAAAATGGAGCAATCCATAGGGAAAATGCATGAACTCCCCGATGGACAGTCTGCCCCTGCACCTACAAGTCAATGCCATCACTCTTCCTGCTTCATTCTTCACTATCGTACTATCGTGTATCTCAGTATCAAGTCAAAGTAGTGGTGAAAGTCAGTTTACAAGCACAAATCTAAATCAAATCAAATCTAAAGGTGCTCTCCTTTTTAATTCCCTGTTAATATGATGAGTCCCCCTTACAGGAAGATTTTACCCTTACTATATACTGTGCTGTCTTTAGTTCAATCATGTAAAGGAAGCAAGCTAATGTTAGGTGCCGGTACAACTGGAAATTCATAAGATTCTGAAATTTAACACTAAGCCTTAACAGGAGTTACTTTATACAGGTAAAGTAAATAATAAGTCAAGGAATTAATCATAAATTGTTTATATATTTGTCACGTCAACATTGTTTACATAGTAGAAATGCAGTGAATATAATTCTTTGTCAAGTTCTATGACTTTTATTATTACCTGTGTTTAAAGTAACTAAACCATGTAGTAAAGCAAGATGGATATTTGATGATCAAGGTTGAAAATGGTTAAATGAAAAGTGCAGAACAGTGTGCAAATGTATATACAAATGCACAGAGGAACAACAATTATAAGGATATTAGAAGGATATTATGTGAATAATTACAACTAGCTTCAGTTGCTAAGATTTCATTTATCATGAACATTGTTAACATTTCTGTGTGAAGGCATAGCCTAAAGCATGAACCATCAATAACACAATATGCTTCAATATAGGTCATTCTTGATTTTTGAATTTAAGGCTCTGTAGTAATAATACTAAACGTGGAAAAAATATATAATTCTCTTAACTTGGTACTACATTCATGTAGGTGTTTAATATAAATCTGATATGTCATTAGCTACTTTATTCAGCAATATCAAGCTGTTGTGTAGAACAGTGTTTATGCAAGAAGGCCATTCATAAGAACTGCTAAAATAGTACACACAGGTAGATGCATGTTTAGTGGTAAGGTGATTAGAATGTTCTCTGCAGGGCGGTTGGAGGGGTGGTGTTGGGTGAATAAACGTTCTGCTGCTCTAGTTACTCACACAACATCAAGGCAGTGAAAGCAGGGAAACGAGGTGAAACTGCACTCAAACTAACATGCAGAACCAAATTTTAAATAGCTATGGATATTATGACTTGATATGAGCTCAACTGACTGTTCTCCCACCAGTTGAAAATGGAACACACACACATATATACAGTGGTAAGAAATTTCATGGTTTTCTACATAAATTTGTAATAACATGTGATCTGATCTTCATCTAAGTCAAGGGTATTGACAAATATAATGTGTCTAAAATAATAACACCAAAAAATTCTGATTTTTCATGTCTTTATTGAACATATTCATTCAACATTCAAAATGGCAGTGGAAAAAGTAAGTGAACCCTTATAATTGCCGTATTTTCCACTATAAACCTTCATTTGAATGACCTATTTTAAAACTTTGTCCATATATAAGGCGCGGTTATAAGGCATACAAAGCTACAGTAGAGGCTGGGGGTTACGTTATGCATCAATTAGATGGGGCGCTAAGGGAATGTCAACAAAACAGTCAATAGGTAGTTAACTTATTATATACAACCCAGTGTAGTTTAAGGTAAAAATGTAGTGCAATGTATATACCCACATAGTGTGGGGGACTTTCTCGTTCAATAATATTCAAATATAGACCAATAGTGCAAAGCGTAACAATATTAATAACTCGTTGCTCAAAGTTAAAATCACAAACACACAAAATAAACACTAAAACTCACTTTTACTAAGTTATTCCTCATCCACGAATCCCTGGAATTCTTCTGTGTCGAATTAAACAGTTGGGCAAACGGGTCCACAACAGGCTCTGTCTCTAGCGGATGGGAGATTGTTTTATACCGAAAGCACCAAGGACCGCTTTTAACCTTAAATTGTTGTTGCATATGTAGTGTTGAACTTACCTCTCTCTTGTCAACAACCCCTTTCGTTTTGTCCTCAAATGTAGCTCTCATTCCTCGGCTCTGTTTGTTTATTGGTGTTTGTCCTCCACCATTGTTTTGTGCTCTGTGGTTTCTGGGGAGCCTTGGTTTACGCAGGCATGTTCTAAAACCGGTGTGGTGTGGTCGGTGGGTGTTGGTAGATGGCTGAGGTACGTAGTTTGGTGAGGGAGCGGCTAAATCGCTGTTTTTTGGCCCTTTTGGGCCCCCTTGACCTCACAGGAGGCGCTGCTGCCTGTGTGGCTCTCGCTTGCTTTTGGTAAATAACTGGTTAACCCCCTCTTGGTAGCAATAATCTCAACCATGCACTTCCTGTAGTTGTGGATCAGACCTGCACATCGTTCAGGATTAATTTTAGTCCATTCTTCCTGGCAGAACTGCTTTAGCTCTGTCATATTCTTTGGATGTATGGACTCTGACTTGGCCACTCCAAAAGGCGGATTTTGTTTTTCTGAAGCCATTCTGTTGTGGAATTGCTCCAGTGTTTTGGGTCATTGTCCTGTTACATCAACCAACTTCTACACAGTTTCAGCTGATGTACAGTCATTCTTACATTATCGTGAAGAATTGTCTGATATACTTGGGAATTCATCTTCCCCTCATGCAGCAAAGCAGGCCCAAATCATGGCGTTTCCTCCACCATACTTTATGGTTGGGATGATGTTTTCATGATGATATGCCGTGCCCTTTCTACACCTGATATAGTGCTGTGTGGTTTTTCCAAATAGTTCAATCTTAGTTTCATCAGTCTACAAAATATTTGACCCATATCGATGTGGAGTGTCAATGTGCACTTTTGCAAACTTCAGGCATGCAGCAATGTTCTTTTAAGCAGTGGCTTCTTTCGTGGTGTCATGCCGTAGATACCCTGCTTGTTCAATATTCTACATATTGTAGACTCATGAACAGAGATGTTAGCCAGTTCCAATGATGCTTTCAAATATTTGGCTGTCTTTCGGGGTTGTTTCTTTACCTCATTGATGAGTCTTCGATGTGCTCTTGTTGTCAGTTTGACTGGGCACCCAATTCTTGGTAGAGTAGCAACAGTCCCAAAGTGCCTCCATTTGTATTATGTTTGCCTAACTGTAGACTGGTAAATTTCTAAAGTCTTTGATATCACTTTGTAACCCTTGCCAGCTTTATGTAAATCAACAATTCTTGATCGTAGATCTTCTGAAAGCTCTTTTTGGCGAGGCATGGCTCACATTAACGTGAGCTTCTTGAGCAGAGTAAACTTCAAAAGTTTGAGGGGTTTTTATCAGTCAAAGTAGCGAGACTCCAGGTGTGCTAAAACCTGATTCCAATTAGCTTTTTTGAAGTCATTAACTCAAGGGTTCACATACTTTTTCAACAAGCTCTATGAGGTGTTTTTTTTGGTTGTTCGCAATAAAGACATGAAAGATCAGATTTTTTTTTGTATTATTATTTTAGACACATTATATTTGTCAATACCCCTGACTTAGATGAAGATCAGGTCACATTTTATGACAAACATATGCAGAAAACCATGAAATTCCATAAGGTTAACATACTTTTCCTTGCCACCATATATATATATATATATATATATATACAGTGGTGTGAAAAAGTGTTTGCCCCCTTCCTCATTTCCTGTTCCTTTGCATGTTTGTCACACTTAAGTGTTTCGGAACATCAAACCAATTTAAACAATAGTCAAGGACAACACAAGTAAACACAAAATGCAATTTGTAAATGAAGGTGTTTATTATTAAAGGTGAAAAAAAATCCAAACCATCATGGCCCTGTGTGAAAAAGTGATTGCCTCCCTTGTTAAAACATACTATAACTGTGGTTGTCCACACCTCAGTTCAATTTCTCTAGCCACACCCAGGCCTGATTATTGCCACACCTGTTTACAATCAAGGCATCACTTAAATAGGAGCTGCTTGACACAGTAAGGTCCACCAGAAGATCCTTAAAAGCTACACATCATGCCGAGACCCAAAGAAATTCAGGAACAATTGAGAAAGAAAGTAATTGAGATCTATCAGTCTGGAAAGGGTTATAAAGCCATTTACAAAGCTTTGGGAATCCAGCGAACCACAGTGAGAGCCATTATCCACAAATGGCGAAGACATGGAACAGTGGTGAACCTTCCCAGGAGTGGCCGGCCGCTTAAAATTACCCCAAAAGCGCAGCGGCGACTCATCCAAGAGGTCACACAAAACCCCCCACAACAACGTCCAAAGAACTGCAGGCCTCACTTGCCTCAGTTAAGGTCAGCGTTCATGCCTCCACCATCAGGAAAAGACTGGGCAAAAATGGCCTGCATGGCAGAGTTCCAAGGAGAAAACCACTGCTGAGCAAAAAGAACATCAAAGCTCGTCTCAATTTCTCCACAACACATCTTGATGATCCCCAAGACTTTTGGGACAACATTCTGTAGACCGATGAGACAAAAGTGGAACTCTTTGGAAGGTGTGTGTCCAAGTATATCTGGCGTAGAAGGAACACTGCATTTCATAAAAAGAACATTATACCAACAGTAAAATATGGTGGTGGTAGTGTGATGGTCTGGGGCTGTTTTGCTGCTTCAGGACCTGGAAGACTTGCCGTGATAAAAGGAACTATGAATTCTGCTGTCTACCAAGGGATCCTGAAGGAGAATGTCCGACCATCTGTTCGTGTACTCAAGCTGAAACGAACTTGGGTTCTGCAGCAGGACAATGATCCTAAACACACCAGCAAGTCCACCACTGAATGGCTGAAGAAAAACAAAATGAAGACTTTGGAGTGGCCTAGCCAAAGTCCTGACCTGAATCCTATTGAGATGTTGTGGTATGACCTTAAAAAGGCCGTTCATGCTCGAAAACCCTCTAATGTTACTGAATTAGGACAATTCTGCAAAGATGAGTGGGCCAAAATTCCTCCAGGACGCTGTAAAAGCCTCATTGCACGTTATCGCAAACGCTTGGTTGCAGTTGTTGCTGCTAAGGGTGGCCCAACCAGTTATTAGGTTTAGGGGGCAATCACTTTTTCACACAGGGCCATGATGGTTTGGATTTTTTTTCACCTTTAATAATAAACACCTTCATTTACAAATTGCATTTTGTGTTTACTTGTGTTGTCCTTGACTATTGTTTAAATTGGTTTGATGTTCCGAAACACTTAAGTGTGACAAACATGCAAAGGAACAGGAAATGAGGAAGGGGGCAAACACTTTTTCAAACCACTGTATATATATATATATAAGAAGGCTGGATAGATGGATGGATAGGAGTGTATATATAATCCCATCAAAGTATTTTCTTTAGGTGAGAAAGATTATTGCAACAGATAGTCTTAAAGTAAATTACTCTTCATACTTGGTTTCTTATCCCTTGCTTACAATAACTTCAAGACCCTCTGACATCAGCAATAATGACATCACCATTCTTCCTTTGGCATGCTTTTCCAGGCTTGTACCACAGCTCCTTTCATTTACTGTTTGTTTTGAGGAGTTTGTCCTTTCAGTCTCCTCTTCAGGAGGTGAAATACATGCTCAATTGGGTTACATTCTGGTGATTGACATGGCCAGTATAAAACCTTCCATTTTTTTTCCTCTGATGAAGTCCTTTGGCAGTGTTTTTTGGGTCATTGTCTTCCTGTATTGTATGATGAAGTTCCTCCCAATTATGTTAGCATTTCTCTGTAAATTGGCAGACAGAATGTTTCTGTAGACTTCTGAATTCATTGTGTAGCTATCATCTTAATTAAATCATAAATAAAGAGTAGTGAACAGTTTCAGAGTCAGGTATGCATTCACAAGCCAATCCCCCACAACATCTACTGTGCATGACCGATGAGCTTGCATGTTTTGGATCTCACCCATACATATACATATATACATATAATATACATATATAATATGCATGGTTGTGCATCTTAACACATTTTTGAAAAGGGTCTCTGGGCAGTAATCTGTTGATGGAAGATTTATGTTGGACTGATTGGCCAAGCCATGCTGCCCCAATATTTTAAAAGTGGAAACCCTCTCTAGTGGTATGTGAATTTATGACTGTTCTTAATCTGTCATGGTGTTTGGACAGAAGCACTGAGGTTTAGAGCACTAGAAAAGGACAGTTGAACCCCTGACTACTACCCTATCTACAGGGAGGTGACCTAAAAAAAAAAAACTTATTTTTTAGAGGTTATATATAGGTTATATATATTAAAAAATAAATAAATAAAAAATAAAAAATAAAAAACTCCTAACCTGTCCTTTGGACAACAGCACTAAGTTTGTTTTACTGATTTAAAGCTTTCCTCAGATCTTAGACATATCTTTCTTTCCTCAGGTCTTGATAGCTTGCTGTATGCTTTCTTGTTATTTACTCAGTATCATATCTGCATAAATTAGGGTGTGGTTAATGTAAATCAGATGTATGATAATGTTTTATGCATATGACATAAATATGTGACTACTAATAATACTGTTATTATTTATTACCAATCATTTTATGTTGCATGACACTTTCATGAATCAGACCCAGATTTCTACACAGCTTAATTTATACAATTGTGCATGTGGAAACGTTGTACTAAGTTTTACTTTTTTTAATATTATTAATTATTTTTTTTGATATTTTTTATAGTTTTTTTTTGTTTTGTTTTTTTGTGTGATTAATGTAATGGTGTTGTTGTATAAAAATAATAAAAAAAAGGATTTGAAAAAAAAAAAAAAAAAAAAAAAAAAAATGGTGTGTGTAATTTTATTAAAAAAAAAAAATAATTAAATAAAAGATTTTAAAATTAAAATTTTTTAATAAAAATAAAAAAGTAGCTTTTATGTCCCACTTTAATAGGTGAAAAAAAAAAAGGAAGGAGGAAAGAAAAAAAGAAAAATTAGGCCAGAAAGGAGAAAATAAGAGAGGGGAAGGGCGGTGTGAGGTTTTTAGTAAAGTTTTGTGGGTTGCTTTGATTATTTGTAAGGGGAACAATAAATATATAGGAAAAAGCGAAGGGTTAAGGTGGGGGAGATAAGGGATGTGTCGCTATATATATGGGGTGTGTGAGGGGGGAGGGGGGGGAAAAGAAGTTTTTAAGGACTGATATGTTTGATGAGGGGGGTGGCTCCTTTAAGTATAATTTAATTACTTTTCTTTTTAGGTTGCTTGGTTGGGTTATTAGTTTTTTTTTTAAGGGGGGGGGGGGTCGGGATTTCTATTTAGGTGGGGTGGGTTGGGGAGGCTTTTTGTTTAGGTGAGGTGGGCGGGGAGGCGTTCTACATTTTATTTGGGTATGGGGGGGCAGCAGAGCTTTTTTTATAGAATGGGGGGGGCGTCGCACATACTTATGGGGCTGCGGGGGGAGCAGGCTCAAAAATACGGTAGCGGGGGGGGGGGGGTCTTGTTTCGCCGGGGGGTGGGGGGCGGGGTTGCTTTTCCTGCTTGCGCGTTGGGGGGCGGCGGTGTTCCTGCTCGGCTTGGGGGGGGGGGTGGGGCTTCCTTCTTCTGTGGGGGGGGGGGGGGGCGTCTCTTTCTTCGTTGGGGGGGGCGTCGTTCGTTTTTTCTGCTGGGGGGGGGGGCGTGCTTGGTCTTTCTTGTTGGGGGTGGGGGGTTTGGGCGGGCTTTCTGCTGGTGTCGGTTGCGGGCGTGTCTTTGCCTTCTCCTTTCGCGGGGGGCTTCTTTTTTTCCTCTCCGCGTGGGGTGGGGGTTTTTTTTTCTCCTTTTGTAAGCGGTGTGTGTTTTTTTCTTTCTGCCAGCGGGGGGGGGCTTTTTCCTCCCAGATTCTTCTGGGCTCGTTTTCTTCCTCGACGTGAGAGGGGGGCTTCTTCTTCTTCTCTACAAGCAAGCGCGGCGCCTTGCTTCGGCGGGGGGGGAGAGGGCGCCCTCGCCTTCTCAGGGGGGAGAGGGGCGCATCGTTTAGCAGGGAGGAGGGCAGAACTACTCCCCGTCCAGGGAGGTGGGGGACAAGGGAGCACATAAGCCCCGGGGGCAGGGGGGGGACACAGGATCAAGCAGGGGGAAACGGGGGAACCCCGAGAAAGGGGGGGGCGGCGCGCGCCCCCTGCCCCACAAGGACTCGCTTGGAAAGTTGTTCTCTCCTCCTCTCCCGCGTTGAGGGAGGGATGTTCGTTTCTATTATCTGGAGGGGTGTTACATCTTTTTTTTTGTTTTTTTTATAATTTTAACATAATCTTTCTTATAACGTGGGGGGGTTTTTTTGGCTTTTTTTGTAGTGGAGGGTTGTGGTTTTGGGGGGGGGGGGGGGGGGGGGGGAGGGGAGAGGGGGGGTTTATGGGGGGGTAGGTGTGGGTGTGGAGGGGATGTTTAAAAAAAAAAAAAAAAAGAAAAAAAAAAAAAAAAAAAAAAAAACAAAACAAAAAAAAAAAAAAACAAATTTAATATATTTTTATATATAAATAAATAGTATATATAATATTTTTTTTTTTTATTTTTTTTTTTTTTTTTTTTAGTTATTTAAAAATTTTTTTTTTTTGTGTTTTAATATATTATAAAATATAAAAAGTAATGGTAGTGGTGTTTTTGTTTGTTTTTAATTTTTTTAAATAAATAAAAAAAAAAGTTTTTTTTGGTTTCTTTTAAACAAACCGTGACACGATACAAGTAATGGAGTTTAATAGTCACTCTGATATTTTGTACTCATGTATCCAATTTTCGAAACATTATCTACCAGCACCAGCAAAATGCACACTAGCTCTGTTTGTCTACTTTTTTCCCTCTTAATCATGGCAGTAAAATGTAATTTACGTGAGAACAGATGTGAAGTGTTATTGCAGGAGTCTCTAAATGCATCGTGAAACACAATCATAGAATATGAAACACTTTTCATATGAGCACATTTTTAAAAGGCTTTGCTAATTGACTTTTTCAGGCCATATGGTAATGTTTTATGAATATATTCTGATGCACAGAATCATAAACAGAATAACTGCTGAATGTCATCATGATATTCAAATAATAACAAGAAAATATGAATAGAAAATACTATTTAAGACTGACTTTTTTGTATCTCTGTTGGAGGAACACTCTCCGAAATAAAATCCCATTGTATATACCTTAGCAGTGTTTTCCTTAGGTAATCATTTAATTAGCCCAAATGCATGTACTGTAATATTAATGCCCTCCACTAATATTGGTACCCTTTGTAAATATGAGCAAAGAAGGCTGTGAAAATTTGTCTTTATTATTCAAAGTAAAAAAAAAAAATTCACAAAAATAATCTGCTCACATGAGATAAACAATTGCAAATAGAATACAGGTTTATATAAAAAAAATCCTTAATAAATATAGGTCTGCCCCAATTATTGGCGCCCTTTTTAGTAAATACGTTGTGTTTCCTCCCATTGCTCATACTTACTTTCCTCTTCTTTGCTCATATTCACCAAGTGTGCAAATATTTGTGGAAGGCACAGTAAATCCTTCACTATATTGTGTACAGTGTACCACTGAAGTCCATTTTGACAGCAGAGCAATTGTCAAGTGCTGACTGTGAAGTGATACAGAAAGTGAATGAGTGGGTAATGAGTGTCTACACCTGTTCCTGCAGTCTATTTGTGTACTTTTCCTATTTCAGTAGGAGCTAAAACACCAGAAAGAGATCTGGGTTCTTCATAGCAAATAAAAATGAAACAGAGGGGAAAACATCTTGCATTTTGATGCTATCTCCAGTGCCATGTATGTAAGTACTCATGACATAAACCAGTACTCAAACAGGCAGAGAACGAACCAAAACAAAAGTCACGTGTCCACTACACCCAGTTCAGTCATTTGTATGTGCGCACTCAGAAGCCGCTCTCTCTCTCTCTCTCTATATATATATATATATATAAAATTAAAAAAGGTACAAAAATTTAAATTTGGGGAAGGGCGGAAGAAATTCTATGTTGGACTAGACAGAGCAATACAGTCAGGAAAATGGGTTAGAGGAGCTGAAGTTCCCATATCAAGTTAATTAAATCTACTGTATTTATATCAGTATATTTTCTGTCATGTTTGGGATAATTGAAAAAAAATAGTAATATGGCTTGGTGGTGAAGTGGGTAGTGTTGCTGCCTCCTAGCTCTGGGGTCCTGAGTTCTGTGGTATTTTGCAGTTCTTCCTGTATTCATTTGGATTTCCTCCCACCAATCAAAAACATGAAGGTAGGTAGATTTTTCACACTAAATTGGCCCTAGGTGTGAATTCTCCCACATTGTGCCCAGGGTTCCCCGAATAGGCTCTAGATTACAAACCTGACCATGATAAATCGACTATTGAATATTGAGATAAATGAATGAATGATTGATACTGGTTCAGGAAATTGCTCAATAATGAATATGACTTTATATTCTGTTGTGTGACTTTCTCAGAGGTGAGACATCTCACATGTGCACACACATATCAAGGTAATCTGTGGTCTCCCTCCATCACTGTGGCTCAGGTGGTAGAGTGGGTTGTCCACTAATCATAGGGTGGCAGTTCGATTTGGCGGTTCGAATTCCGGCCCACATGACTCCACATGCTGAAGTGTCCAGAACACTGTACCCCAAGTTGTTCCCGATGGAACGTTAGTGCCTTGCATTGGTGTGTATGAATGGGTGAACGAGACAGTTTAAAGTGCTTTGGAAGCGCTAAGGTTAAAAAAGCGTTATATAAGTACAGACCAGATCAGACCCTTTGTTCCCTTCAGCTTCTTATCACATTTGATCTACCCCAGATGCCCTTCATAAATTGTTTCTCAAACAATACCAACATGGATGGTTATCCAAGTCAATCCATGACAATCTCTCAAATTGTATACTAGAGGTGATACAATCAATCACTCACCACTCAATCTTCCTCACCTTTATGTGATGGAGACACTTCCATCATGCTCTGGGTACATTCCATCATATACAATTTTATCTGCATTTTCATCCACTGCCTTTGTTAGTTTATCAAAAAATATTTTTTGTCTTGCTTGTGTTCTTTCATTCCTTCAATGGAATTGTATAATTAATATTCCTTCTATAAAATTATAAGACATTTCTGAATATAAACATACTTTTTTTTACTGGACAATTTATATCTCTCTCTCTACAGATATGATATTAGATGTTGATTTTGATCTAATTACCATTTACTATTACAAGCTTAGGATCACCCGATGCTTTTCTTTCTGTGAGAGAGATTTCAGTCATATTTGAAATGTTAACCTCAGCATCATACATGTCAATAAAGCATATCTGAAACATTGAACAGGGCATGGAATTGCAGCGGTTGATATTCTCAATATAGGAAATATTAGGTGGCTTTTTCATCATTCTCTGGCAACTATATTAAAGTGAATGCTGAATTCAAATACTCATTTCATTTGCTTTCAGAGAGCTGCCTGACAAAGATAAAGGTGTAAGCGCTCCACTTACTATTGACAGTGCTTGAATCAATATCAACAGGGAATACCAAAGTGAGTGTCGAAATATTTGATGAATATGTGGCACTTGAAACTATGAGTGATCCTTATTCACAGCTTGAGATCAGCATTAAGTAAAGGTCATTGTCATTGTAGCTCTCTGTTTAGGAATGTGAAGAACCATTTTCTTCTCACATTGAAGCTTTCTCCTCATCTCCACATCAAAAAAACTTTCATCCAGGTCTTCACAGGCTGCGTTCACACTGCATGCTCTCTCACCATGTTTCTTTATGTAATTTCTAAATGCATGTTGCTTTGTCAGTGTGTGACCAACTGTTTATTGTATTAACATTTCAGGAATATTATTGCTGTGCAATAGAGTTCTGCACAATAAAAATATTTTCCACTGCAAGCATCCCTTCCACTGCCTGAAGGAGAAAGCATATTCCATTCACTATAGCATTCTAGCTTTGTTTCACGTATATTGCATGTGTGCCCTGTGTTGGATTATGTATCAAGGGTTATTGAACATACTAAAACACATACAAGTGACTCTTAATACAGCTTTGGGGAGTGCTCATATGCTTCTTGTTATTGCTGGTAAACTTAGGTTTGGAGATATGTCAGATGTCATGATGCATCAATGAAACACTATTGTGAATAAGAATGACACTAGGGAAGAACTAATCTATAAACAAATGAACATGGCAGGATTACTTCATATAAAAAAAAGAAAGATGCAAAGCCACTACAACATGGATGGTTAATGAGGATCAATCCTAGTTGTGTGTATATGTATAAGTTAAGCAAAAAAAAAAAATGCATTTCTAATGCATTTTTAAAAAATATATTAGGTTTGTTTGAGGTGCTGGAAAAAATAGATTAGAGACAAACTGGAAGAAAATTTATTTTTTGAATTCCAAAATCTTGGAAAGTATAGAAAGTGCTTTTTATTTAATAACTGTAATTGTACACTAGGTATGTATGATGTCAACAAAATCAATGATATTCAACAATAAGAGTAGTTAACAATATATTCCATTATACTGTACATCAGGTCTATGTTATGAAGCATGTTATGGTGCGCAGTCAGTTCATTTATACTAAAAATGCATTGGAAAATGGCAGAAAATATTACATAACAGAAATAATGGAACAAAGTTTTTCAAAGTAGGGGAACATTTTACAGGGAGCACAGTGGCTTAGTGGCTAGCATGTTCGCCTCACACCTCCAGGGTCGGGGGTTCAATTCAAACCTGTGGGTGTGTTACTTGCATGTTCTCCCCCTGTTGTGGGGGTTTCCTCCGGTTACTCCTCCCCCAGTCCAAAAACATGTATGGTAGGCTGATTGGCATGTCTAAAGTGTGTGAGTGTGTATGTGATTGTGCCCTGCGATGGATTGGCACCCTGTCCAGGGTGTACCCTGCCTTGTGCCAGATGCTCCCTGGGATGCTCCCTGGGATAGGCTCCAGGTTCCCCGTCACCCTGAAAAGGATAAGCGGTATAGCAGATAGATGGATGGGAACACTTTACATTATACTCACAACATATCTTGTGTTTTTATTTGAGAGATATTTTGCAACTAAATTTTTTTGTGGCCATTCTGGAAAAACAGTTGAAGCATAATGTAACCAAGGTTGAACAATACTTATTAACCACTAGGTATTCTGTTGAGCTGTCCTAATTTTCAGATTGCCAACTGAATCACAGATGTATGGTCCATCCATCCATCCATCTTCAACCGCTTATTCCTTCCTCAGGGTCGCAGGGAACCTGGAGCCTATCCCAGGAAGCATCGGACACAAGGCAGGGTACACCATGGACAGGGTGCCAGTCAGATGTATGGTAATTTTTTATATTTTATATATATTCTTTGTCAGAAAACATCTCAAAACATCAGTAGTTTGTCTGACAACTCCATGCATTGAATATGACTGTACATGGTCCCTAATGAATGATTACTCTATGAGACAAATTAATCACTTATTTCATACAGAGCTTACAGCAAAAGCATTTAGCCTGTGAGTAGCATTGGTAGATGTTTTTCATTTAATTTTCTTAATGAAGGCAAATTTTAATATGTGTTGTGTGTCAGGTCAAGTCTCTATCCTGCAGTTCACACTGAAGATGCTGGGAGTCAATTTCTTTAAGATTTGATTCCCTGATTGACAGATTGCAAGCAAAATAAATTGAATATCTGAGCATTTCAGTTAACAAGTCAGGTTGTGCCTATCAGATTTTATATTGAAGCAAACAAATCCGGGCTAAAAATGCAGGTAAGGTTCTCCTCCGGCAATTGAGACCATGAACCAGTAGTCAAAATTTGCACTTGATTTTTCCATGCTAGGATAGGTCAGCAATATTGTATTGTAATTAGTGACCTGCCAGTTAATTAAGCCTAGTTAAGAGTACTGCAGTAGTATTCCATCCATCCATCCATCTTCTACCACTTACTCCTTTTGAGGGTCATGGGGAACCTGAAGCATCGGGCAGAAGGCGGGGTACACCCTGGACAGGGTGCCAGTCCATCACAGGGCTGTAGTAGTATTAGTTGTTTGAAATGCTCAGAAGGAATAATTTTTGAAATATATGTTTGGTATTTCATATGTTTGAAATAACCCAACTAATTGATTAAATGAAAATGCAGATTAATAGATTTTTGATTATCTAGCCCTAAGTGTACATACACACACACACTTTCTAGTACTATACTTAATAGAGGTTCAGGATCATGAATAAAAAAAAAAGTCACCACTGACCTGAGCTCTTTAGCACCATGTACAGCAACAACATTTTAATCTGCTTTTCTGAGGAAAATGAAACCATCTGCAATAAAAAATAATAGATTCTATAGATGCAGAGCAGAGGGCAAAGACATGCCTTCCACAGCACCCACTCAGAATATTTCTCCTCCCGTAATAGACTCCTGTACTGTAGATATGTCTCCAAACACTGTTTCTAGGTAATAAAGTCATCAAAGTCATACCTCTAATTTCTGGCACCTCTGCCCTTCCTAGTGGCCTCAGTAGAGACAAAAACAGAAAGACTGAATCAGAGGAGAAAATAACTTTCCTGGAGAAAATATTAATTGCTTGCTTCATAATTGACATTCTTTAAAAGGTCATAGTATACATCTTTGAGAATTGTGGAAATAGATTATGAAATGGGAACATTGCTAGAACTGCATCTCTTTTCAATTGAGATTACACTATTTCTCAATTGTTAAATATAATTCACCAAGAAATGGAGATAATTTTGGTATGAGTGAAGTAATGTACAGTAATGATAACCAAATGTGAACACACTATATAGTACATTTTTCAGAATTAACAGATAATATGTTCTAACTAAATACAAATCCAGATATAATACTGTATCTCACAAAAGTGAGTACACCCCTCACATTTGTGGAAGGTGGAGGAGCACAAAGCCTCTAACCTCCACCAGCTCAGTGATTCACTCATTGTGGAATGGAAGAGGACTCCAGTGGCAACCTGTGAAGCTCTGGTGAACTCCATGCCCAAGAGGATTAAGACAGTGGTGGAAAATAATGGTGGTCACACAAAATATTGACACTTTGGGCCCAATTTGGACATTTTCCCTTAGGGGTGTACTCAATTTTGTTGCCAGTGGTTTAGACATTAATAGCTGTGTGTTGAGTTATTTTGAGGGGACAGCAAATTTACACTGTTATACAAGCTGTACACTCACTACTTTACATTGTAGAAAAGTGTAATTTCTTCAGTGTTGTCACATGAAAAGTTATAATCAAATATTTACAAAAAATTTGAGGGGTGTACTTACTTTTGTGAGATACTGTAGGTGCACTGTTCGTTTCACAGGACATCTGATTGAGACTAGAGGTATAAATGTTAGATAGATTTTACTTTTGTCGCAAACCATCACTCAAGCTCATAGGACAAACGAAGACCATTGCCAGCATTTCTAGCATTTTTAGTAACTATTTGGTAAGGATCAGAATAGTTTATATTAAACTATGAGTTTGTTTAGGTTTTGGGGAATAGAACCAAACAAATTGTATTAGAAAATATTTGTGGTAAGTATAAATATAATAAATGAGTAGGAATATTGAATGAGTTTGAGTTGAATGATTTAGGTGAATGCGTTAGTCATAGTCATAGTCATAGTCCATTTTCGTTAATTTAGTTCACGCTGGTTTCTCCGCTTCCAGTCCCTCGCTGTAATTTACGTTTCATGTTTTGTTTCATGCATCGACCCTGTTTTCCGTGACCACGACCTTGATTCCTGCTTTATTAAAGAGACAGGCAGACAAGTCCAGAAGACAAGAGACAAGTTCAGAGTCAAAAAACAGGCAATGTCCAGGCAAGTGGCAAACAGACTTAACAAGGCAAGGCAACAACATTTGATTTGAATCAAAAACCAGAACAACGGAACAAGACTTGGTAACAACAGAGACTAAATTGCAACTGAGTGTATACTTTCTGACAAAAAGTCAATGACAACCCAGAAACATGATGCATTGAATGACTGAAGCGCATTGAATGACTGAAACTCAGAGAGTGAAATACCCGACATCTCACAACCTCCACAGTTTTAGAATGCTTTTCCTCTTCTGCCAAGTGACCTTCTGAGAGCTGATTCAATAAATTTTTTATTTGTAAAGCACTTTTGACAATAGACATGGTCACAAGGAAGCTTCACAGAAACAAATAACATCTGGGTATGTTATCAGGTACATAGAGATGTGGGAACCCAAATGCAGAACACGGACACAGGTCTGAAAATGACCAGGATTTGTTGAAGGCCGAGAGGTTGTGTGAGAAAAGCACATTGAACTTTGGTAGTCAAGGTCAGGATTCAAACTTAGGTCCACAGCATGAGAGATCGATTAATGTCACACGTCATTACATCCCCACGCCACACCGTCCGATGTTCTCTCCAGAATTTCATGTATCATACAGTCCATCTTTGTTATGGTACTGTATAGTTTTGGCTGTTTAATTTTTAATTTTAAGAAAGCTTCAAGTGCAGTTAATTATATGTCATGCTAAACGTGCAAATAGATGACAGCTTGAATCCACGGGCTGTGCTAAAACCGCATACTTACAGACGATATAGTATATAGAAATACATGTATTTCACCTACTATATAAGATAAGATAACCTTTATTGATCCCTCACTGGGGAAATTCCCTCGTTACAGCAGCTCAATTACACAAAAACAGATAGGAAAGAATACACATTAAACAGAAATAGAATTGAGATAAAGTATCTATCTATCTATCTATCTATCTATCTATCTATTCTATCTATCTATTATCTATATATATATATATATATATATATATATACATATATATATATATATATATATATATATATATATACACACACAATAGGAATAGAAAAATAAGAATTAGATTAGTAAAAAAATATTAATACTCTATTAATATTAACTACTCAATGTATGTGTATAATTTGAATATGTGCAGATGTGTAACACCTTGTTTATATACATGAGTGAATAAATGGATTATTAATAGAGAGCTGAACAACAAATAATAATAATGAGTGGGTTGCTAATGCAAGAAAACTGTTATTAGTGCTACATTATGTTGTTGTTGCATTAAAGGGTCTGACTGCTGTCGGGATGAACGACCATATGGTAGGTTAGTACGCAGTTTTGGACACAGCCGTGCTCTCTTGTTTGCTGTCAAACGGTTGAGCACTGTGTGCACACTGCCATGTGTGTATGTGTCCTGTCACAAAATGAGGTGAAAACTCCCACACAACGTTAATAGTGTGATTAAGGTGTTTACATGTTTATCATTCACGTTGATAATGGGACTAAAACAGGAATACTCCACTAATAAAATATAAAAAATATATAAAAAATGCTGTTTACATTATAATTTCGTAATCAGAGTATTGTCTTTATCGTGTTAATATTGAATTATTGTTGTCCATGTAAATGTACTGTCTGAGAGGAACCAGACACAAACGGGAACCCGTCCTCATCTGTGTGACAACTTATAGATACCTTATAAATCATTTCCTTCTATAACTGTGTACTACATGGTCAAAAAGTGCAATTGTGTAACCTTGAAATGCATTATAGTTTTCTTATGAAGTCTATTTTGTTGAAGTTATCAATTGTTCACAGTTAGAGACTTGAGAGTAATACTGTTTGTGACAACTGCAGTCCTAAAGTTATCATAGCTATTGTGGTCCTAAGCCATCATAGCAAAACTGTTTGAATCAATTGCAATTCAAACCAACCTCATGGTTTTTAACTCATACCATCTACAGTAATCTCATGTATCTTTAGGCTGTCCATGTGGGAGCATCCTCAGCAACAGTGAGTGATTTCCAAGTGATGAGAACTCCAACCAGAAGTAGGGCATCAGGATGGATCAGACAATAGTATCCAAACATCCCAGTTCACCACAACACTCTATGCCTGTGAGCCCTGTAGATCTGCTCCATTACCTAAGAAAAAATATTCACAAAAGGCTTGACTAAACAAATATATTTTCAGCCTAGACTTAAAGGCCTAGCTGCCTAGCTGATCTCCATCCCTCTCCAGTTTCCCATCATCCAATAATGATATAAGAGGTTGGAATACTGAGATGTCGAGCCACTCACAATGTCACATTAGACAATATAATACAATCAAGCATTAAAGAGATGTACCTGGGGCAACTATTTGTGGTCTATGTTTAGATTATATTCTCTTGGAGTCTATAAGACAAAATGTGAATTATTCTGGTGTCACCCTGCCTGTGTGATAATGTCATTCTTTATTCCCATCCTGTGATCATATATACTGTGGTAACTTTTTTTTATCTACTCTTATAAAGTTAAGTACTGAAATTATTTCTAATTTCACTTGCATCACACAAGTGGTAGTGTGCCAGTGTGCCAGATACATTCTGCTGATATCAACTTACTTCCTTTTATCCGATTCACTCTCCTTTCTTTTCTTTGCATAGCCACTGATGCATATTAATGACCAGATAGAGGTAATCACATCACTAGAGTTTTAGTTAACACAGAGCTATAATGAATCAGAGTTCCTGTAATTAGGCAATTTCTCACTGCATCAGTCCATCACATTCAGTCCATCTCTCAGAATGAGATGAGCTGATGCTCATGCACACATACATACACACAAAGAGAGGACATTTGAAATTTAACTTTTTAGGATAACGTTTTAACGGCTTGTCATTAAACCTCAATCTCATGGTTTGCAAGTCCATTAATTAAAATGGACAGTGAATTTTAAAGTAAACAGTGCCCCCTCTGGTGGAATCTGGTACTGTCAGAGTGTCAGAGGTGTACAAGACAGAAACATTGTTCACCAGACTAATATGAGACTTGCTGATCTTTGAAATGTAAACAAATGCACTTCTTACTAATGTAACTATGGAAATATTATATATTTATATATCCATATATTTATATATATATTTTTGACTGTGTGTGTTTGTGTGTGAGGTGGAGTATATCTTACTGGTGACATTCAACTGCTTTTATTTTCATCAGATTTCTTAACATGTGTAAATATTTATTTTAACATAAAAATAAATGTTTCACAGACATTTGACAAACCAAAATTATGGGTTGCTGCCACTGCAAGAACAATCAGATGTCCTTCCTGTCTCCCTGTAGCACTGTCTTATGTGTCTTACATTACAGACATGGCAGTTTATTGCTCACAGCTGCAATCCTCATGTCTCCCTGTAACAGGCCTATGGAATGTTCACGCAGGTGAGCAGGCACCGTAGGCATCTTTCTTCTGTTTTTTTCCAGAGTCAGTAGAAAGGTATATTTAGTGTTCTAAATTATTGTAACTGTGAACTTAATTGCCTACGGCCTGTAGACTGTTCATGTCTTAAGGACTGTTCAACAGGTGCATGTGCCATAATTGTTTATGGTTCATTGAACAAGCATGAAAAACAGTGTTGGATTTTAGAAAAGTGTTTGGATTTTACAAAATTATCTTTAAAATACAGTCTCCTGAAAAGGGCTTATATTAGAGATGCACCAATGTGTCGGCCAATATTCTCTATGGCGAATAAAGGCAAATAAAGGCAAATTTTATGCCGATGTTTAAAAACATCTGATGATCAGGGCCGATGTATCCTGTGAATCAAAAAAGTTCGGAAAAACACATTGATTTCATGCAGTGTGTAAAGATTATGTCTCTTGTGTGGAATGACGACAAAACTGCAGTTCTCTTTCAAAGGGAACTTCAACGTTGCATTTAGCATAACAATATGGGAAGCGAACTTGCGCACATGACCGGTATCTGAAGTTTGTGTAAAATCATGCCTCTACTTATAGGCCTGCCATGATCAGGTGATGTGACAATTAAGCCCGTCGCATGATATATATATATATATATGTGGCACCTGTGAACCACACCCCAGCCTTATTATCTTCAGCGAGATTGCATGTCTGTTGTTTGTGTGACAAAAAACGATTCATTTCTAATCTATATTTTCTCAAAATCTCTACATTTTCTATCCCTTTTTTACAAAAAAGAAAAGAAAAGACAAGGAAATAATGAGCGAGAAAGAGTTCATAAAGTGTGTTACGCCATGCTCCTGTTTCATTACGGGAGGAGACAGACACACTTTCTGTGTGAAGTGTTTGGGTGTAGACCATGCAACAGCGGCCCTCGAAGGGTCTGACTGTCAGCACTGTGAACATTTCACGATTAGGTAGCTACATTCTTGACTTGCTCTCTTCTCGCCCGAAGGGAGTTGAGCCTCGCAGATCTAAGGTATGGATCTGGAAGAGTAGCCAGAGACGAGCGCTGCTCTATCTCTTGCTCCGGCTTCCGGGTCCTACTCTCCGCCTGACTTTGGAACTTGCATCGCGACTCCTCCTTCCCCTATGGAAAGCCAAAACCCCCTCGCTGACTCCGAGGAGTTAGTAGAGGGTGCCATTGCACCTTAAACCGACAGCAGCTCTCAAGCATATAAAGAGCTGCTTGAGGTGATCACTAGGGCAGTTGAAAAGTTGAATATAGACTGGCCCAGGGAAGTTTATGTGGCTTGTAGCAGGCTGGATGAACATTTCTCTCCAGTGAAAATAAATATAAAGCTCCCTCACACCGCAGAAAACTATGAATTAATAACAAGTTAAGAAATCTTACTTTAATCTTCAGAATTTGTGTTAATGTTTATTTGAGTAATGTGTTCTCTGTTTATGAGACCAGTTACTCTGAAACAAATTGTTAAAATGGAGAGAATAAAGTTTTTATTTGCATTTTTTCAGAATTGTGGAATTAATTATCATTAATTTAAAAGAAGGCATAAAAGGCAGAACTGTCATGATACGAAGTTGAGTACGAATGTAAGCGTGGATTTTAAAACATTTAATCACAAAAACCAAATACAAAATGAGTCTGCAACAAAAATACGAAACACTTTGGCGTGCTTGTTAACCAAGAAGTGCAGGTGGTCATGTGACTGATAGAGTGTGGTGCAGCGGCTGCTGGGAGTACTGGAGTACAGATTTTCTTCCCTGATAGATGACAGAACACCCCCCTTCCCCCACTAAGGAAACTTCTCCCCGAGCAACAAAATACACTCTATCCCTCTGGCGGTCCTGGCACCCTGGGAAAAATGTCCCCAGCTGGACCAGAAGGCTGAGTGGCATCCTCAGCAGAGCACGAAATTAAAGCAATGTTCTCAGTGGAACAGGTAAGCAGAGCAACGTCCTCAACTGGGCAGGAAGGCAGAGCTTGGTTGTCTGTGTCAGCAGACTCAGGCATGATATCCCAGGCCCGGCTTGAATGCAGCACAATGGCCACTGCACATTCAGCAGGAGGAACAAGTCTCAAGGGGGCCTGATGGGGAGGCTACATTCCCAATCATGCTCGAAGGGAAAGTGCCGCTCTCCGCATGGTACACAGGGGGAGTGAAGTTTTCCGCGAGGCCAGAGAGGGGAGCGAGGTTCTTCACGAGGCCAAAGAGAGGAATTATGCTCTACGTGAAGCACAAGGGGGAAATGATCCCCTCCGTGGAGCAGGAAGGGGGAGTGACATATGGCACGCAGCAAAGAAGAGGAGCGATGTCTTCAGTGTAACACGGAGGCAGAGCAACATCCTCAGCAAAGCAGGTAAGCAGAGCGACGTCCTCACCCGAGCAAGAAGGCAGAGCAAAATCCTCAGCCAGGCAGTAAAGTGGAGTGGCTTCCTCATCGGAGTGGTAAAGCCAAGCGATGGCCTCAGTGGAGCAGAAAAGCAGGGCAAGGTCCTCTGCAGAGCAGGAAAGCACAGCGGCGTTCAGCACGGCGCAGGTGAACAGAGCAGAGCACGTGGGCATGTCTGGAGACAGAGCAATGTCTTCAGCATACCAGGGCGACTGAGCGGCGTACTCAGCTAAATCGAAAGGCTGAGCCGCATCCTCAGACGAGCAGGGAGGCTGACTGACGTTTTGCGTTGACTCTGTTTGCTGGACTAAATCCACAATAGGGGAGGGAGGCTGGGAGATGGTTCCAGCCCAATTAAAAGGCTCCCACTTGTACCAGGACTCCTGGACCCTGAAAAATTCCACTGCATCCATGATTTGGTCTTACATTCTGTCACGATACAAAGTTTGGTACGGATGCAAGCACGGATTTTCAAACATGTAATAACAAATAAACAAAATACAAAAGACTCTACAACAAACATACGAAACACCGTGGCAAAAAATAAACACGGCAGCATAGACAAAAGCATAGTACGACAACGTGAGTCCAGAGTTCCTTCCCTGATACATGTTAAGAAGTATTGGTATCGGCCGATATCACTCTGAATAAACGGTTATTTGTATAATTAAGATATCATATATCTTAAAATATGGCAAACTTAAAGAGCAAAAAGGTTTTCTTCTGATTACTAAGGTTAATGGTTAGACTCATGTGTAGGCATAATATTTCATTAGTTACATTAACTGTTCATAAATGCTGAAGATTTAAAAGCCTATATGGTGCAAAAATAGGATGTGAAGCCTTTGCTCTGAGATTTCTGGTTAGTAATCTCATTTACCTACTTGCCTCAAAGCAAGGCTTATCACCAGATAGTGCACCAGTCTCAAACTTGACAGAGGTTTAAAGCACAGGACTCTCACTCTCTTGTTATTTGAATTCCTAGATACTATAAAGTCGTCTCCTAATATATGTCCTGCAATTTCCTTATACCAAATTACAAAGATATATCACTTCCCTGTGTGACAATATGAATATTTGACATGATTTATAGATTTGCATTGGAAAATGGAGATGATAATGAAGGACTGAGTGAAGTCCTGGACCCAGTCCTAGTAAGGATATTCATCCCACAGCAGGGGTGAATGAGAGAACGACAGCCTTTAATCCTTTTGCTCTCTATTCCCACCCCCTGTTGATGGGCTCTTCTTCTTCCAAAGAGCTGTCAATGTAGGCAGATCAGATTGCACTGGACATCACATCATCCATCCATAAGTTCATATTTCATGAGGTGTCTTTCAGTAATGGAATGTCATTGACATCTATTGCAGTTCACTACCATTTCTATCTATTTCCCTGAATATACAGTACTGAGCAAGTCTTAGGCACATGCAAAGAAAAGCTGTAGATCAAAGATGTTTTCAAAAATAATGAAATTAAATGTTTCTCCATTAAAAAAAATACTATAAAAGCAATAAACAGTAATAAATGAAACAAAGACAATATCTGTTGTGACAACCCTTTGTTTTTAAAAACAAAAGTAGTCTCAGGTATAATTAGTGTAGTTTTATAAGGAAATGAACTGTATGTTTTACTGAGCATCTTGCAGAACCAGCCACGGTTCTTCTGGAGACTGTTGCACTCGCTTCTTATTTGTACAGCAAAATTCAGCAGCCACCATTATGTTTTTTGTCTGTAAAGTGTCTCTTAAATGGTAAATGCACACTTATATAGCGCTTTTATCCAAAGCGCTTAACACTGTGTCTCATTCACCCACACACACCAATGGTAGCAGATGCCATGCAAGGTGCTAACTTGCCATCGGGAGAAACTTAGGGTTCAGTGTCTTGCCCAAGGATACTTCAGCATGTGGAGTCACCCGAATCGAACCGCTAACCCTACGATTAGTGGACAACCTGCTCTACCAACTGCGCCACAGCTGCCCGTACCGCCCTTACCTTACCGTCTCTTACCACTTAATATGCTGCTTTCTTTACTGACATACAAACATTTTTGTAACATTTAATTTTACACTGGACAACTAATGTTTGGAAATCTAAAATGTATTTGTACTGACTCAAAATAAAAATCGATAACAAAAAAAATAAGGTGCCTAAGACTTTGGCACAGTACTTTAAACCCCCCCCCTCCCTCTTCGTCATTCCCTCTATGCATGTCCATTTCTCCTGTCTTTCTTCCTCTATCTCTCTCTCTCCAGCAGTATTTTTAATTTTGTAGCTATCTTAACTTGTTAGAATTGGACTCACTGCCTCAGATGCAGGTCTTTTATCCATTTTCTTCACTTTTTTCATTGATTTCTTAAAAGCAGCTGATCAGTGGTCCTTCTGGATCACTCTAGCTGACACTCATAAAAAAAGATCAAATTAATCATGAATGAACAAAAGAGAAGAAAAGTAAACAACTTTTGAAAAGCGAGGGCAGAAAGAGAATTAGGTAGAAAAGTACTTGAGGGAGAGGGTGCCCAATATGGTCTCTGACTCTGACCGAAGAATTAAAGGAATTTACGTGAAGCATTTAATATACAGGAAATCCCAGTGGTGCAGTGGGTAATTCTGCTGCCTCACACCTTCAGGGTCTCTGGTTCCACCCTGAGCTCAAGTTAGTGTGTGGATTTTCCCATGTTTGCATGGGTTTCCTCCGGGTTCTCTGGTTGCCTCCCACCTCAACAAAAATGGCAGTAGATGGAAGAATGGCTACAATAAATTGCCCCTAGGTGTGAATGAGCATGTGTATTGTAACTTATAACAGACTGACATCCCAACCAGGGTGTTTTCCTGCCTGTTCAGATCCTTGTAACCCAGACCAGCATAACATGGTTAATGAAGATGAATGAATGGAATTCATCTGAAAAGCTGAATCCATTTAGTTACAGTGAAAGTGAATTTAATGGTTGCAATACATTTTTCATTATTCCAGGTATATATATATATTTGTACGATTGTGAGAATTGTTTACAAAAGAGACTACAGTACTAGGCATTTCTGTAAGTCACTCTGGATAAGGGTGTCTGCCACATGCAATGTTCATTAATTTAGGCCTCACTAACTGATACTGTAATTTCCAAAATTCATTCTGACATAGAATATGAAGTATTAAAGGGTCAATACATTTAATTTTGAGCAGAATAAGCCAATTAAAAGTTGGAAGTTCATAGTACATTAGCAGTAGTTTCACACTCTGCTGCTGGGGATGGTCCAATATGGATGCCTTAAATTTTAACAATAATGGTTTATACACAAGACTCACCCATTCTTCAAAAAAGTGGTATACTTGTAAATAAAAGCATCTACTGGTATCATAATGACCCTGGTGATCATAATGAATAACCTTTCAACATGCTAAGTACTGAGTTTGGCTTTATAGTATACAGCTGTAGAAAACTAATGATTTATAGTCTCACTATCCAGTGTCACTCAGAAGAGGATTAATTCCCTTATGAGTCTGGTTCCTCTCAAGTTTTCTTCCTCGTGTCATCTCATGAAGTTTTTCCTTGACTCTGACCCCTCTGCCTTGCTCATTAGGGATATAAATCTATATCCAGATTTCTTTAAAGCCACTTTTTGCCACTGTCTATCGTTAAACATGATATATAAATATTTCTGATTCAAAGTGAACTGAACAGTCTACCTAGTTGTAGAAAGCCTGCCTGTTCCAAACCTGAGACACCAAATGTTGATTCATTATTAAAGTTAATGAAACCCATAGCTAGTTCATTCATTAATTTTCAGTAGCTGCTTTGTCCTGGTCCATGTCATAGTGGATCCAGAGTCTATCCCAGGAACACCAGGCATGAGGTGGGAATACACCCTGGAGGGATGGCAGTCTATCACAGGACACCATACAAACATGTACACATTTTATTTCAATTGTTCTTTGTTTTTTGTTCTTTGACTTTGGTTCTCACTATTGTCAAGAGAAACGTGTCTGTACACCCAGTTGTCTTTTGACTACAAAACACATCTGTAGGTGACTCTGCATAATGTCTTCTGCCAAATGCTATAAATGTGATTGTCAATGTCGTCTTTAGGGAACAAATAAATGGATTTACATTCGTTTGATTTATACTTGCTCTCACTACATGTTGATTACAGTCATGTGCCTGTGACTGCAGAAGAATAGAGGAAGAGGGGAGTTAGCTTTGTAGCTTTTCTTAAGACTTTTAGTCAGTACAAAAAAAAGAAAAGAAAAAGAAATTACTATTTTCATTAGGTTTTACATAGTTTTGACATCAGGTTGATAATCCCAGTCTGATCTCTGAAAAGAACAAGTAAGGATGATGTAGCAGTATTATGTTTAATTTTGTACACATTAATTCATAAGAAAAAGTATGCATGTTAATCCCCATCACTAACCTTAATTTTCATAGGATTTCATATGAATTAAGTCAGAACTTTCAAGTGAGACCTTTTTGGACAATCCTTATGAATTTTGCAGGAGAACAGGCTGGAAAGACTACTGAATAATTGGTTTTCTCCATGTTTTACTTGTGAATGCACAAACACTGATGACATCAGTACTAAAGAGACACAAACATAGCATGGTTTCTAAAACATAGGTCATCAATAGAGCATGAAAATAGAAGGTAAACCCACCTCCTCTGTCTCCATCATTTTTAGATGAATGAAAGAGTGTCCTAAAAGAGCACAGGCAAGCGTATAATTCGTCTCACTAATCTAAAGGTTATCATTAAGACAGATGACAGATGTGCCTGCAGACCACTGCCTTAGAGATACATTACTTCACACCAGGGGAGAGGCATTTGATTAAAGACTGTCTAAAAAAAGTTTTCAAAGCAGTGGAGACACATGTACAGGCATCAGAGAATATAAGTACTGAATGAAATTTGACAGATGACTTTCCTGTACAAGACTGTTAAAGGAAGAATTCTGCACATCCAGCATGTAGAGCAATGCTTCTTGTGTTATACTTGCAGAGTTTTCTTTTTATCATGCTGTCTTATTATCAAGCTGCTTGGGTTTCTATAGTATCAATGATCAATGATGTCCCAGGATTTACTGTTATCAGTGAAAATACACATTGAATTTTCCTGTCAATATTTAAGTAATCTTAGTCATCAATGACTCCATAACAAATTCTTATGGCATTACTTTTATTGTGCATATACTGTAATGTCACTGAATATATAATGTCACTGAATATTGAACAGCCAATTTCCTTTGAAAGGGAACTTTATATCTTTTTTATAACCAATATTAAGTCTGTTCAGCCTGATCAGGATACAGCAGTTACTGAAGATGAATGAATGAATGAATGGATGAACGAACAAACAAACAAACAAACAAACAAACAAATAGACAAGGTTTAAGGAGATTGTTTGTTTTCATTGCAGTCTGCACAATAGTCCAGACTATCCTGGAAATCATGAAGTGGAAAAAATATATATATTTAAAGAAATGCTAGAATTGTGAACGGGAAAGTAAAGAAAAAGTAATCTGGTTGCAAATTTTCCCTCAAGTTACACAATAGGTGATCTTTCATAAAATTTCATGCCTTGCTAAAATAAGTGGAAAGATTACCTCTACATGAATGACAGTAGTTGTTTGGCTCATTTTGAGAAACATGCTTCACTTTATTTATAATTAATATACATGCACTGTAGAGATACAGTGAGGGAAATAAGTATTTGATCCCCTGCTGATTTTGTACGTTTGCCCACTGACAAAGAAATGATCAGTCTATAATTTTAATGGTAGATTTATTTGAACAGTGAGAGACAGAATAACAACAAGAAAATCCAGAAAAACACATGTCAAAAATGTTATAAATTGATTTGCATTTTAATGAGGGAAATAAGTATTTGACCCCCTCTCAATCAAAGATTTCTGGCTCCTGGGTGTCTTTTATACGGGTAACGAGCTGAAATTAGGAGTACACTCTTAAAGGGAGTGCTCCTAATCTCAGCTTGTTACCTGTATAAAAGACACCTGTCCACAGAAGCAATCAATCAATCAGATTCCAAACTCTCCACCATGGCCAAGACCAAAGAGCTGTCCAAGTATGTCAGGGACAAATTGTAGACCTACACAAGTCTGGAATGGGCTACAAGACCATTGCCAAGCAGCTTGGTGAAAAGTGACAACAGTTGGTGTGATTATTCGCAAATGGAAGAAACACAAAAGAACTGTCAATCTCCCTCGGCCTGGGGCTCCATGCAAGATCTCACCTCGTGGAGTTGCAATGATCATGAGAACAGTGAGGAATCAGCCCAGAACTACACGGGAGGATCTTGTCAATGATCTCAAGGCAGTTGGGACCATAGTCACCAAGAAAACAATTGGTAACACACTACGCCGTGAAGGACTGAAATGAACATCTGAATGATTCAGAGGACAACTGGGTGAAAGTGTTGTGGTCAGATGAGACCAAAATGGAGCTCTTTGGCATCAACTCAACTCGCCATGTTTGGAGGAGAAGGAATGCTGCATATGACCCCAAGAACACCATCCCCACCGTCAAATATGGAGGTGGAAACATTATGCTTTGGGGGTGTTTTTCTGCTAAGGAAACAGAACAACTTCACCGCATCAAAGGGATGATGGACGGGGCCATGTACCGTCAAATCTTGGGTGAGAACCTCCTTCCCTCAGCCAGGGCATTGAAATTCGGTCGTGGATGGGTATTCCAGCATGAAAATGACCCAAAACACACGGCCAAGGCAACAAAGGAGTGACTTAAAATCTGAGGAGGGAGCTGAAGGTTCGAGTTGCCAGATGTCAGCCTCGAAACCTTAATGACTTGGAGAAGATCTGCAAAGAGGAGTGGGACAAAATCCCTCCTGAGATGTGTGTAAATCTGGTGGCCAACTACAAGAAACGCCTGACCTCTGTGATTGCCAACAAGGGTTTTGCCACCAAGTACTAAGTCATGTTTTGCAGAGGGGTCAAATACATATTTCCCTCATTAAAATGCAAATCAATTTATAACATTTTTGACATGTGTTTTTCTGGATTTTTTTTGTTGTTATTCTGTCTCTCACTGTTCAGATAAATCTACTATTAAAATTTTAGACTGATAATTTCTTTGTCAGTGGGCAAACGTACAAAATCGGCAGGGGATCAAATACTTTTTCCTTCACTGTATATCTGGGCACATTAGACTTGCAATAAGTGGCTGCTAAATATAATCAAAAATTAAAATGACAGATTGTAGAAAAGTGGTTGACAGCAATGGCAATTTATAAGGTCACTACATTAAACAACTAACCATTTTTGTGGTTAAACATATATTTGGTTTTAGGTCAATCACTAAGCAGAGCCTTTACTGTGAAGAAAAATAGAAACATATTAGAACGGTTGCTCTTGTGTTGCAAATTAAACATGGAAGTTAAAGCTGAAAGTTTGGAAGCAACAGTATGATTTAAAAAAAATGTTATTCCCATTATAATTAATATAATTATACATTTAATATTAAAAACTAAGTTTTATTGTAGCCCTAATCATTTACATCTGATTCTTATGTTCAAATGCTCCTTGAGGTTGTATATAATAAAAACATGTTTAATGTAGGGCTTTGTTATCAACAAAGACCATTAAGCCTTTGCCCTGCCATGGACTTACAACCTGTCCAGGGCGCACCCCGCCTTGTGCCCGATGCTCCCTGAGATTGGCTCCAGGTTCCCCCGCGACCATGAAGAAGGAGTAAGTGGTCGAAGATGGATGGATGGATGGACCATTATGTCTTTTCCCAATTAATCCATTTGATAAACGGTACATCACTGCACAACAATGGGACATTTTTGAAAATGTATTTGACTAAATTAGACATTTAAAGAACATGTTGGTTATTGGTTGTATTTAAATAAAAATATTTTCAAACTTACAAACGCTTTTTTCAACTTTTGCACTTGTCATGAAAAGTAATCTGAAATGATAAATTAACTGCTTTCTGTTTTTTATGTTAATTTATTAACTAATTCAATTACTAATTCCAGTCAATTATCAGTCAATAAAAGTTGTATTTTACTTGAAACATATTAAACTTTGACTTGGGACTCTTTGAATAGAGTTTGCAAAGGCACTGTTGTGATTCGGCCATAGGCATGAGCCTGAAGGGTGAGTGCCATAGCGAAGCACACAATTGTGAGTGTGTTTTTGCTTTTAGACAACAGTTCTATATACAAGAACTTAATATAAAATCACTGACATTTCTGACACAACATGGTTTATTTTTTTCTCCTGTTTATTTGTGCTCTTTATTTGTCACTCGCAAAATAAAGTTTAACAACATGTTCACACAAATGCAACACATTTTCTACAATTTAAATCATTTTAATAAACTGTATGAAGTTGGGCATTATGTTTACTCATGACCAAAAGTATGATTTCACATTAGATCATAACAAAAGTTAACAAATAGAAGACAATAACAGCAGAAACAGTACACTATATCAATTGATTATTTTGCGTAAAAATTATGCATTTGCATGTGGGTGGTTGAATGTGCAGGTGTGTGTGTTATACCTATCCAGGGGGAAAAAAGTTATACTTGTCGGGAAGTCAAATGTGTAAATATAAAGAGTACATTAGTACAAAAATAAAATAAAGTGCTTTTACATTAGCACAATACAGTGCAAGACACACACTCACACACACACACACACACACACACACACATATATATATATATATATATATATATTATTGTAGCGGGCTGGGCGGTGCACAGAGACAGGAGGCGGAAGTAAGCAAAGAAACTCAGGCTTTATTCTGGAATTGGTAGAGTGTAGGTCCGGGGGGCGTGTGTGTAGGTCCGCGGCGTGGTTATCCAAAGCGCTTAACACTGTGTCTCATTCACCCATTCACGCACACACGCACACACTCACACACCAATGGTAGCAGAGCTGCCATGCAAGGCGCTAGCTGGCCATCAGGAGCAACTTGGGGTTCAGTGTCTTGCCCATGGACACTTCGGCATGTGGAGTCACCCGGGCCGAGAATCGAACCGCCAAGCCTACGATTAGTGGACAATGTCCTCTACCAGCTGCGCAATGGAGAGCGTTTGTGAACAGCAGTTTTCAGCTCTTTCCACAGATTCTCAATTGGATTCAGGTCTGGACTTTGACTTTCTAACACCTGGATACGTTTATTTGTGAACCATTCCTTTGTAGATTTTGCTGTATGTTTGGGATCATTGTCTTGTTGGAAGATAAATCTCCATCCCAGTTTCAGGTCTTTTGCAGACTCCAACAGGTTTTCATCCAGAATGGTCCTGTATTTGGCTGCATCCATCTTCCCCTCAATTTTAACCGTCTTCCCTGTCCCTGCTGAAGAAAAGCAGGCCCAAACCATGATGCTGCCACCACCATGTTTGACAGTGGGGATGGTGTGTTGAGGGTGATGAGCTGTGTTGCTTTTACGCCAAACATATCGGTTTGCATTGTGGGCAAAAAGTTCGATTTTGGTTTCATCTTACCAGAGCACCTTCTTCCACATGTTTGGTGTGTCTCCCAGGTGGCTTGTGGCAAACTTTAGACGAGACTTTTTATAGATATCTTTGAGAAATGTCTTTCTTCTTGCCACTCTTCCATAAAGGCCAGATTTGTGCAGTGTATGACTGATTGTTGTCCTATGGACAGACTCTCCCACCTCAGCTGTAGTTCTCTGCAGTTCATCCAGAGTGATCATGGGCCTCTTGGCTGCATCTCTGATCGGTCTTCTCCTTGTCTGAGCTGAAAGTTTAGAGGGACGGCCAGGTCTTGGTAGATTTGCAGTGGTCTGATACTCCTTCCATTTCAAAATGATCGCTTGCACAGTGCTCCTTGGGATGTTTAAAGCTTGGGAAATCTTTTTGTTTAAAGCCAAATCCGGCTTTAAACTTCTCCACAACAGTATTACGGACCTGTGTTCCTTGGTCTTCATGATGCTCTCTGCGCTTTCAACAGAACCCTGAGACTATCACAGAGCAGGTGCATTTGTACAGAGACTTGATTACACACAGGTGGATTCTATTTATCACCATCAGTCATTTAGGCCAACATTGGATCATTCAGAGATCCTCGCTGAACTTCTGGAGTGAGTTTGCTGCACTGAAAGTAAAGGGGGCCAAAATTTAAATTCAATTGCACGCGCCTTTTCAGTCTTTTTATTTGCGAAAAAGTTTAAAATATCCAATAGATTTCATTCCACTTCACACTTGTGTCCCACTTTTTTGTGTGATTCTTCACAAAAAATTAAAATTTTATATCTTTATGTTTGAAGCCTGAAATGTGGCAAAAGGTTGAAAAGTTCAAAGGGCCGCCAATACTTTTTGCAAGGCACTGTATATATATGTGTATATAAATATCTATATATATATATATATATATATATATATATATATATATATATATATATACTATCTATCTACTTTTATATCTATCTATCTATCTATCTATATATATATATATATATATATATATATATATATATATATATATATATAAATATATGACAGCATAAAATGAATACAGGACGCAATGGATATAAAAAGGCAACAACCCTGTTAAAATAGTAGGTAAAATAGTTTCTGATGTAAAAACAAATTTAGCCAAGATAAATCACCCTTAATTGGAAATTACAATGTATCAAGAGTAAGTGGAAAATAATCAGACACATTTTAGGGGAAAAAATGAAAGCTTAAAAAGTTACAGTAACAATTGTTGCATAAGTGTGTACACCCTTTTACAATTGGGGATGTGGCTGTGTTCAGAATGAATAACTTTCAATCTCATTTTCAAAAGGTCAAAGCTCAACTAAATCACCTAAAACCATGTGGCAAAATGTCATGGTCTGATGAGACGAATTCCAAAAGGTATAATAATTCCATAATTCCAAAAGGAATGTTTGGTGCCAAAAAAACACCACCAAAAGAACACATGTGAACATGTGAAGGTGAACCATGGTGGTGGCAGCATCATGCTTCATGGCTACTTATCTTCAACAAGAACTAGGGCTATTATCAAGGTGTAGGGAATCAGGAAAAACTGCAAATACCAGCCGATATTAATGTAAAACCATCAGGCATCTGCTAGTTAACTGAAGATGAAAATAAATGTCACCTTTCAGCATGACCGTGACCTAAAGCATACATTAAAATCAACAAAGGAATGGCCCAGAGCCCAGAGCTGAATCCAACTAAAAATCTGGGGCATGATCTGAAGCTGGCTGTGCATAGGAAATGCCCTCACAATTTGATGAATCTAAAATATTTTTGCAAGAAAGAGTGGGAAAATATTGCCAAGTCAAGTTGTGTCACTCTGATAGGCTCTTACCTATAAAGACTCAGTAGTGTAATAAAATCAAAAGGTACTACAACAAAGTATTAGTTTAGGAGTGTGCATCTAAGTAATTTTTTTTTTCCCCCTAAAAAAAGGTTTCTGATTGTTCTTCACTTTATTTCTATACTTTATTTATACACTTTATTTCTTTACTTTTTTCACTTTATTTGTATACTTTTTGCAATTTCACATTAAAGGTGGGAAAAGATCTGACATGATTTATCTTAGTGTCATACTTTTACTAAACAGCACAGACAAGCAAAGGGAACACACACACACACACACAAAGTGAAGAAGTCAGCATCAAAAATATGCACACCATAAATTGGAAGCTGAGATGAGGGACCTCCATGATGGAGATACAGCTTTCCCACCCTCCTTTCAACAAAGACACTAAGCTCCTTAGGGATTAACTATGCTGGGTTAGACACCCACTAAAAGTGTCAGTGCAAAAAAATTGAAAAGAGAAGTAGCAGGGAACTGCTTCAGGACTGGGAGGCACTCAAAAAGAACTAGCAGAGGTCAAATACATAATGAGAAAAGAACTGTGAAAGGTGAGATGGATATGAAAAGAGTGCCGTCTGTGCTCTGGCACAAGCTGCATCGGAGGAATAGTAAAAACGAGGACTCTCACTCCTTCCTCTTTCTGTACTCAGTCCACTCTTTTCCATTTTTATAATGTCCAAATAAAATCAATATACGTACATGATATGTAAATGGGAAAACAGCGCAGTGCACTGAAACTAAATGACATTGCAGCTGCTGCACCATATGAGCACAACAGTTTAAGATTAAGTCTGTTTCATAACATATACTTACAAGGAGCATCTTTTCAGACATTATCATATGATGTGATTCAGTATGATACAGATAAAGACCTGTGAGAAAATGTATGACTTGAGTGGTTAAGGCCAAAAAGAACTGTTAAGACACACAAAGTCTGTACACACCTTCTTCGTTCGGCCTTTTCCCATATCTACTTGGGGTCAGCTCTCCTAATCTTTTCCCTCCATTTTGCTCTGTTCTGGGTCGTCGTTGGGTCTATATTGTCTCTAGCAAGGACTTTATTCATAACATTCTGCGCTGCGTCCCGTCACCCACATTCCAATTCGCTATGCGTACATTTGCGGCAAAGTTACATCGACCATAAAAGTACGCATAGTGAGTAATATGGACCGATATGGAGGCAAAAGATTAGGAGAGCTGACCCCAAGTGGATTTGGGAAAAGGCCAGACATAGAAGGAGTGTACAGACTTTGTGTGTCTTAACAGTTCTTTTTCACAAAGTCTGTACACTGAACTATAAATTTCAGCAGTACACAGACATTGAGTGGACAAACCAATAATCCATCTTTAACAATAAACCAGCAAGGAACTCAACTATAATATTATTTCCTCTCAATCTGTATTTTGACAAATCCCGCCCTATTGCACTAAGAATATTCCAGCTACCAGTACTAATAGCTGTTATTCACAAGCAGGCCAGTTAATTTGAAGCCGGACTGTGGACATTCCACTAGTATTGTTTTATTTTATTTACTTCTCATGTGGGGAAGTAAATAGCACCAGGAAATTTAGGACATGGTCTGATATTGAGTAAACTGAGTTAACTTTCCCCTCTCCTCAACTTCTTCGCTCTCCAATATAATGCTTCTGTGCTCTATGTCTTAATGTCCCGAGCTGTCATATCATTATCGACTGGAGGAAAAAGGAGAGAGATGGAGATCACCTCTTAGGTCACATGGTGTCTATGACTGAATCATGATGGCATCCTCAGTCACTCATCAGCAGGAATTACAGGAAATTGTGGCTGTGAAGAAGTGTGAAATAAGGAGCACTCATTTTCAGATGATGAGACAATGAAGAAAAAAATTTTTTCAGACAAATTAATAATCCCATATGACTTGTCACAGACTGTAGCATAAAAATGGACCATTATTTATTTACATTTCAGCTATATATATATATATATATATATATATATATATATATATATATATATATATATATATATATATATATATTAGGTTGCACAGTGTAAGTAAAGGCAAGAAGGCATAATATGATATAATATAATATAATTATAAAAATATAATGTCTAAACCGCTGGCAACAAAATTGAGTACACCCCTAAGTGAAAATGTCCAAATTGGGCCCAATTAGTGATTTTACATCCCCGGTGTCATGTGACTTGTTAGTGTTGTAAGGTCTCAGGTGTGAATGGGGAGCAGGTGTGTTAAATTTGGTGTCATCGCTCTCACACTCACTGGTCACTGGAAGTTCAACATGGCACCTCGTGGCAAAGAACTCTCTGAAGATGTGAAAAAAAGAATGGTTGCTCTACATAAAAATGGCCTAGGTTATAAGAAGATTGCCAAAACCCTGCCACTGAGCTGCAGCACAGTGGCCAAGACCATACAGAAGTTTAACAGGACAGGTTCCACTCAGAACAGGCCTCGTCAATGTCGACCAAAGAAGTTGAGTGCACGTGCTCAGCATCATATCCGGAGGTTGTCTTTGGGAAATAGATGTATGAGTGCTGCCAGCCTTGCTGCAGAGGTTGAAGGGGTGGGGGGTCAGCCTGTTAGTGCTCAGACCATATGCCACACACTGCATCAAATTGGTCTGCATTGCTGTTGTCCCAGAAGGAAGTCTCTTCTAAAGATGATGCATATGAAAGCCCGCAAACAGTTTGCTGAAGACAAGCAGGCTAAAGACATGGATTACTGGAACCATGTCCTGTGGTCTGATGAGACCAAGATAAAGTTATTTGGTCCAGGTGAGGAGTGCGAAGACAAGCGTGTCTTGCCTACAGTCAAGCATGGTGGTGAGAGTGTCATGGTCTAGGGCTGCATGAGTGGAACCATGAATGCCAACATGTACTGTGACATACTGAAGCAGAGCATGATACCCTCCATTCGGAGACTGGCCCGCAAGGCAGTATTCAAGCATGATAATGACCCCAAACACACCTCCAAAATGACCACTGCCTTGCTAAAGAAGCTGAGGGTGAAGGTGATTGACTAAACCCTATTGAGCATCTGTGGGGCATCCTCAAACGGAAGGTGGAGGTGCACAAGGTCTCTAACATCCACCAGCTCCGTAATGTCATCATGGTGGAGTGGAAGAGTACTCCAGTGGCAACCTGTGAAGTTATGTACTGTGTACATATGTACTGTGTGTGTGTGTGTGTGTGTGTGTGTGTGTGTGTGTAAAATATATATATATATATATATATATATATATATATATATATATATATATATATATATATATATATAAAAAAAAAAAAAAGAGAGATGCAAATAAAAACTTTATTCTCTCCATTTCCGGTTGTTTTACACTAACTGAACTCATAAACAAAAAAAACACATTACTCACATTAATATTAGGATATTAACTAAATTCTGAAGATTAAAGTAAGATTTCTTAACGTATTGCATGTTATTAATTCATATTAACATTGACTGAATTCTACTAAACCTCCTGTTAGGCTTACATTCACTCACCACAAACAAAAGTATTTCTACTTAATCATTGACATCAAACTGGTAATATATAATATAACTTTTTTTTTGATGATATTAACATTAAGTGGATATGAAACATACTATTCTACAAATATATTTTCTGTACAATATATACTTTTTTGTGAACTCATCTTCATTTAAATCTTCATTTAAAACAGTTTACTGTCACTTTAATTAAGTGAGAGCAGCTTGAGTAGCGCAGCAAAAAAACGCCGAAACTCCTGCTTCACTGCAGCAGTGTCTAGTGTAAAAGCACACATTTGTTAACATGCACGCCGAAAAAAAATTATGCACTGCTTCTGCTCTGCTGCAGCGTGTGGTGTAAAATTTTTGCAGTGCAGAGCTTACAAACTGCAGTTTTGTCTTCATACCACACAAGAGACTTCTTTACACACAGCACGAATTCAGTGTGTTTTCCAACCCTCTTTTGATTGACAGGATATAATCGGCCCTGATCATCAGATGTTTTTAAATTATTGGCCATCAAATTGCCTTTATCGACCGATACCAATTATTAGCAGACACATCGGTGCATCTCTAATATATATCTATATACTGTATATATGTGGTGAAAGTGTCCATAATACCACCTCCACATTCACTATTAAGCTTTTCAGTGAAATATTTTACAACCTTTACCAATCCTGTCAGTTAGGCCTACAGGAAACCAATTAACATTTCGTGGTCAGGTAAGTTATTCTTTCTTTTTTCACATATTCTGTTTTTGGTCTCTTGGATGGCTACTGGGAAGAGTCACACAAATTAGCAGTGTGAGCTGGGGGCCTCAATTACCTCGAAAAGGTCTTGTGTTCCTTTTTCTGTGTGGCCAGCAGAGAAGATGAGCAACAGAAAGGCACTGGTGGAAAAGAGCTGCAGGAGGAAATAAAGAAGTGGGCTATAAAAAGGCATTCTGTAGAAATAGAGAGGCAAAACAGCTGGTGAGGTGTGGAGGACAAATGACACCTCTGTCAAAAGGGTTTCCCCTTGGGGGACAGCAGATGATTTTTTACAATCTCATTATGCCTCAAAGTTCCCCAAACCACCACCACTGTTCACAGAATATATGCTGCAATCTTTTCTGTTTTGCCTAAGAAAATCCATGACAGTAATAACACTGGTAGCCATTTAACACTTAAGCCAAAGTATTTCTATTATTTCCTTTTCAATTTATTATCAATATTACACACTACTGGCATATTTTTGTAGTAGACTATAAGTAAATTTTGATTGTATAGCAGGTGATAGCACCTTCTGAGATAACAAACAACATCTGTTCAAAGCTGTCTAAAGTATTTATGTAATATTAGCCATGCCTTTAATATTTGATCTGCATAATTGCTCTGTTAATAATATCTGCACTAGGTGACATTTATGGTGAGGATTGATCTTTGCTTCTTATCTGGGCTTTAGTCTGTAGATTTGGTGCTAATCCATAAATTATTTATTCTGACCTCATATTTCTTAGGTATTAGATCTCATTAGCTCTTAATATACACACACACACACACACACACACACACACACACACACAACATCAACATGCATGCATATTGTCACGGTTCCCCTTTGAGACAACGTGCTCGAAAGCGCAAATACGAGAGCACGTGCTTTTCCCGAGTGACAGCTGGACACGTGAGTTTGTTTACGTTTCTGTCATGTTCTCCTCTCTGTTCTGTCATTGGTTGTGCTGTCACGTGTGTCGGTTTTGCGCTCAGCTGTTAGCGATTAGGAGGCTGATCATACCGGCATATATACCGTGCGCCTCCCAGCACACAGCGCGGAGAATTACATAGAGTTACATAGAATATACATAGTATAAACTTAGTTATCACGGTCTTGTTTAGATTTAGTTCATACTGGGTTATCCGCTCCAAGGTCCACGTTCTAGTTCACGTTTCATGTTTGTTTCATGTTTGTTTCATGTTTAATATCTCGACCCTGTTTTCCATACCACGACCTTGATCTCTGTTTTGCCCTGTTTATGCCTGTTTGATGTTCGCCTGACCTTCGCCTGTTTCTGGATTCTGTTTATGGATTACGTTTTGGATTTGTCTGCCTCTCTTTATAAATAAACATCCGTTCATATTTGCGATTGCATCCGTCCCCTTTATCCGCTGCATCAGGGATGTATGACACATATACACACCTAAAATATGTATAAACAGAGAGATGTAGCCTTCTGCAGAATCCTGTAATTGCATAGTCATTAGTTAAGGCACATAATATTCACTCAGTGTCATGATGACTCATGGCATAATTATACGCACCATCACACACCAACACATGGAGAGAGAAAACATGCAGTGCGAACGCAGCTTATGCAGACATGAAAGTACTTTTCATTAGGAAATATGGACATCTATTTTTTCTCACAATTAGATTATGTATTAGAAAGACTGCAGTAATATAAACCTTGCAGGTCGAACTGTCTACGCTCTGCTGTTACAGAAAATGAATCAACATCTGACCAATCAGAACCATGCATTCAATAAAACTGTGGTTTAAAAATTTACACACACAATAAGGCCTAAGACCATACCAGCAAAATGCATCACGTTGCATACTAGAGCTACAGATAGTACATAATGTTTTTCTTATGCAGGGCTCTACAGTGCAACTTTTAAAACATATTTCGGCACCCCGGTGCAACTGACCTGTTCGAAGGTGTATAATACAATAGAAATAAAAAAACTACAACTCCAAAATGCACAAAAATTACTTTTGCACTGCTTTTCATCGCCTCAGTCAACTGAACAAGTGTGCAAATACTGCAAAGAAGCCATTATGATGACAAGATTAACACCGTACATCACCTGCTTCTCTCAACTTGCCGATCTCACAAACGAAATATTTTATTGATCATGCAAAATGACCTGAACCTACGACCGTGACCTGCTCGTGTAGCCACAGCAGCGTCAGGCACCAGTAAATTAATAATTATGCTAACGATATAAGGTGCGTTTAATTCAAAGTTATTTATTAAACAATTCCTCACCAATTATAATCAAGAGTAGCAACTGTTCAGTCTGCAAACATACACTGCTGCTCTCACTTCAATCTCTTCACCAACTCTAATAGACAGCGCTTTCACTTCATTTAAGCTCACGTTTGCTAGATATTACCAGAGAAGGAAACTCCAATTTTCTTGTTTTTATTTAATACCCCAAAAACGCAATATCAGCAGACATGGCAACACTGTATTGGGGGAACCCATCTAAGGAACCACATCATTTAATATAAAAAATAGATATTATAATAAATTCATAAGATATAAATACAATGACAAATGAAACGTTTAATTACTGTGGGTTGCATTTAAGATCAATTTGACATTAAGCTTAGTAGGCTGTATTGGCTTTAAAAATCCTGATCAGAGCAACCATAATGAACACCATTTAACTAAAGCGCTTTGTATCTGATGGGTAAATGAACTCACCTAATCACATCCTACAAGATTATTCAGATATGTACACAATATATGCAGAGCGGTTCAAGAATTGGCTCCAGCCAAGAACCATGATGTTTGAAATTGTGGATAATTAGAAATCATTGACTGCAAAATATTTACATAATATTGCCAAGGATTGCTAACAGGCTTTCAGCAGTTACACATCAATATTGGTTGAGAATTTCCAGAAGTGCAACAACTGCACATTTTCTTCAGTTTTATCCTCCCTCTCTACAGTTCAATCAATAATTGACCTACAGTATCTGAAATAACAACATATACGCTGTATAAACAGATCTTTGCCTGTACATCCCTGTCCCTGTGTAGGTCACCTCTCTGTAGATGTAGTTCAATAACTGCCTTCTTGACTGTCCTCTTCTGTGAATTGAACTTCAGTCTGCTTTCTGGAAAAACACTCTGATGGACATAAATTCTTATCTCAGTGGCAAAATTATTTGCTCATAACAGATAACATCGGGATAGCATGGTTTGACCGTCTCTCCCAAATTAAATCATTTTAGTTGCTGCTTCTAATTTGGTATTTGGCAAACTTTAGTTTGGGCAACAGCAGGACACACAGCAGTGGGCCTTTTAGAACAATTTAGCATGAAGCTGGGTATATTGTAGTTGTCAGAGATAGATAGATGTAAAAAGCTTTGCTTTCAAAAAAAAAAGAAAATCTTGCACCACACAAACTCACACTGATGGTGTGATGATTTATATGGACTCTAAAGCAAATATATTAATACGTCCCTATTATATAAATATTTGTTTTATGGTTTCGTGACTTTTTTCTTCATTTCACTCTCACTTTTTCTCCTTATTTTGAAAGAATGTCTTAGAGGACTCAGTTTGTATTTCCAAAATGAAAATGTGTGTGTGTGTGTGTGTGTGTGTGTGTGTGTGAGAGAGAGAGAGAGAGAGAGAGAGAGAGAAAATAGTTTCCATAGAGATGAGTGAACATACCTAACAGATTTGAGGGGAAATGGGACCTCCTACCATCTGAGCCTCAAGTCAAAGACATCAAGGAAACAGTCAGCTGGTGGGAGAATGGTCAGTGGAGCTCAAACCTCCAGACAGCCATATTATCCACAGCTAATTAAACTCTGGTGCTGCACATATGAGCGAGTGCCTTTTCACCTCATCTCGCCTGCACTCGTAGCTCTGCTGTTGTGTGATTAACTTCAGGGAGCAGCAGGACGATCTGCTCACACATATACCCACCTCACACAGAGATGAAAACACTCTCTAAACACACTTTAAGAGAACATACCAAACACATACTCTACTCTGCTTTTGTGTGTGTGTCAATAACTATTGAAATTTAATGAACCATTTTTATTTTATTCGTGTTTCAGTAAGTAGCATTCATCTTTCATATACAGCTGATACCCTAAATGAACTAAACCACAACCTGTAATGTAATGGATTATATAAACTAGATAATAGATTTACCCTCAATATTCTGGTAAAATTTTGATCTTCTGTCATTTGTTCCTAAGTCAATGGCTTCAATGACAATAACACAACTTATAAACAAACACACAAGACAGCAACGTTGTCTGCCAACATATAACAGTCTGCATTATATAGTCCTGTATTTTATATTTTCACAGTAAAATAGAATAATGCAGATTTGGCAAATAATGCCAAATTTTTTGGCAAATTTAAAAAAAATAAATAAATAAAATTATATATATATATATATATATATATATTTTTTTTTTTTTAAATTTGCCAAAATTTGGCAAATAATGCCAAATCTACATAAAGCAAGTATTTGTTTGCTTTCTTTTTAATGTATTGACTGTACATGTACAGTTAATACCTAGAACTGTAACAGAAATCTTTACTGACAAAACCTAATGGCTGCATCCCTCTGACTGTAGATTGTATCTTTGCTTGTCATGAATTTAAATAGTGTTTGAGTGAATAATTGTCAGACCAATAATCAACTATTTCATTATGTAAATGGCGCACTTATATAGCGCTTTTATCCAAAAAGCTTTACACTGCCTCTCACACACACTCACACCAATGGTAGCAGAGCTGCCATGCAAGGCGCTAACCTGCCATTGGGAGCAACTTGGGCTTCATTGTCTTGCCCATGGACAATTCGGCATGTGGAGTCATGCAGGCCGGGAATCAAACCACCAACCCTACGGTTAGTGGACAACCTGCTCAACCACCTGAGCCACAGCCACCCTATGTCCGTTAACCTCCTCTAAAAATGGTTTCACTGATTCTGGAAGAATATAATAGATATTCTAATGTGTGGAACTAGAATACGCGCCTGTAAGGATTAAAGCAAATAACAGCTTTATCTTCACCTTTCCTCCGTCAGCCTTTCTTGTCTCTGCTTCATTTACTCTAAAGAAAAACTAGCGCATGTGGGTTATCACGGAGCGTATACGGCGCGGGGAGTCTAAATGAACACACTGGCAACCAGAGCAGTTCAAAGAGACGTCCGATTTATTGCAGATTCACAGAGGTTTATATAGGCAAAATAGCCGTGCATAGGCGTACTGATGTTGAAATAATATGGCAGTTGAACTGACTGGTGTCACAGCTCAGCCAGATCAGAACTCCAAGTCCCAAGATGCAACACTTGCTTCTCATGCACGCATGCGCTCTCATCCCTGGAGTTCTGATCTAAGACACCTGCCGCTAATCAAAGACTCACACACTCAGGCACCGCTACTTAGGTTTGCCAGTTACAGAGTTGCACTGCGAAGTATACGCTCAGTTAACTCGTTCTCTGCGTTACCAAGCTTTACTACCGTCTTTGATTACCTCGACCTTAGTTTACGTCTTCGACCACGCTCTTTGTCTTGCCCTCGATTATCTGTTCGTCCGATCGCCTGACCCCCGCCTGTTACTTGTTTACGTATCTGGATTATCCCTCTACTCTACGCTTTCGTCCGCCGCCTGCGCCTGCTTCCGTGCCCCTTCCCCGCGATAACTGGCCACGTACGTGAAAAACATCTTAGGCAATACAAGAATGTACAGCATTCTTGAACATATATGGTCTGATGGTATGGTTCGACTAACACAGAAAAGAGGAAGTTCCTATGATGACATGTTAAATCTGGCATGTACACATCAAACAGATTCTGTAAAGTTCATGAGACAGAAATCAAACTATAACCTTAACATTCTTATACATCCATTACAAAATTTCCCAACAGCACCGCTGGTGCAAGAAGCAAAAGAGGACGCTGCGAAGAATGGTACAGTGTGCAAAAAACAAAACCGAAACAGGAACATCAGAACTAAACTAAACTCACTGGACTAGCACTGCTAGTGCTAGCGACTAGAGCCAGGAATACCGCTACACACGTAGATACATAGTTGTCCTTAGAACCGAGCATAAACTTTAGCGGAAACATTTGCATAAGCACGAACATAGACATAGTCTTTGATACAGATATTGCTACTGAACCGCGCCGTGTAGAGCACGGCCCGCGGTATATAAACATTCCCTCATTACTCCAATGGGCTCTCAGCGGTGCGTGATTCCCAAACACGCCCACACATGACTCTATGACCTGACGTGACGTAGGCACAGTGTCGCTGCTCTAGGAGGGCTGTTCCAATGCGGAAGGAGTCCGTGCATGCGCAGTAGCACTCGCTGGGCGCCACTGCTCCGGGCGAACTGTGACAAATACAATCAAAAATTCTAGTCCAGCAATATATTCCTCAGGTTATGAAAAGCTTATAAAATTCTCGATATACAATAACAAGGTACTTTTACTTCACCAAGTAATGTGTAGTATTTTGTCGCTCGGCACCACTACCTTTCCGCTTTTCACATCAACAGTTCAATGATACTTTTTAATTAAAGAAATTTCAATGCGCTCACTATTGTTTGTTGACTGTATCTGTACGGAACTAAGTTCAATACTTTTAATTAGTGTAAAAAACCTCTTTATACTGTGTGTGCCTCTTGCAAAGTGTTCTCTGAAAGAAACAGATTTGCGCTGCAGCTACATTAAAGGTATTCTTTATGTATAAAAACAAAACTATCAAATATCCATATTTATCAATGTTTATTAGAATGAACGATTCCCAAAGCAATTTATAAAGGTTTGATAACTGTTGCAAAAAATTAAAGTAAATACTATCAACTTTCAAAACTTACAAATAAATACTTAAATACATTTTTATTGCTACTTCAAAGTATCAGGATAAGTGATCAGGAGTGTTTCTAATGAATTAATGTGATTATGCAGTGAATTATTTTCAGGCAGCAGAAGCAGATGCAGGTGCAAATGTATGCTTTTATTAAACAATATGAGTCAACAAAAAACTCCAAAAATGTGGGACACAACAGTGGTCAAAAACATGCAATTGTCACGCTATAAATAAACAGAACAGACTAGTAAAACCAAAACCTCAAACCAAAGGACAAAAGCAAAGTCAGAATAAACAGGATATCCAACACTGAACAAGGCTTGGCACATCAGGAACAAAGACACTGGTGATATTTTGTCTCAGAATAATGTTTGTTGTGTATATGGTAGTGAGTGCTGATTAAAAGTCCAAGGGTCTGTAATGAGTATTCCAATGACTGTAAATGTGACAGTGAGTGTGTGTGCTGGGAACTGAAGTTCATGGCGGCCACGTTTGCAGTGCAGGGAATCCTTGCTGATTCTAGCATAGATACACACACACACACACACACACACACACACACACACACACACACACATACATACATATAAAAAAATAAACTTTTGACAGAGCATGACAGCTAACCTCTGGTATTTTTAACAGGTAGCATCATCTAATATAAAATAACAGCAATCATGACATGTCTTATTATTCATATTGCAGCAAATGCCTAAACAACTATTTAATTTTACCTTGTACTAAGCATTAGAGTAATTTTATTTTGTGCAATAAATCAGCTACACAAATGAACACATCACAGTTGCTTTTTTAATTCGAGTTGCTTGTTGAAAAGTTAGAAATGCAAAGCAGCTGTCCCCACTGTTGATACTCAAAATGTTTAAATACTATATGCATTAAATACTGAATTATTCAATAAGTAACTGTGTAGCTCATATTACCATTTACCACATATAACCACTGACCTGCAGACCCAACCAAATAAACATCAAACTCATGAAGCATCCTACAGTCCTAGGATCCCTAACGAGCATGAGGATTTGACCTTCTGTCTGCCACTGAGACATCCTTTGAGGAAGTTAGACAGATCAAACATACTGTTAAGCTGTGCACTGAAGCCACCCTGACTCTCTGCCAGTAAATTTTAATTAATCCAATACGAATCCCCCCCCCCACCTTCAGACTAAAATACTTATGTATACTTATCTTTAGTACACACTGCTGCTGATCCAGTATGTGAACACTAAACAAGAAATGCTAATACTGACATCATCCAGCACCTCCATTTCTTTGCATTCATTACTATCCATATGCACAGTTCTCTTTTTTTCTGTTTCCTTTCCTTTAGACATACTTCCATTAAAATACAACTTATGAGCCTAAAAAGCTGTGCATCACACTTACTTTTTCAGAAGACAACCGCGCAGGATACTGGGTAAACACCACAGAGAGGTATTAATGATAAACGACACTGAAGCTGCACTTGACAAAGATATATTGTCTCTGCCCTGAATTACACACAGGAGGTTACACCATTCAGATCAAGTATGCCTGTGTAATCTCAGAAACACAACTTAAACATACAAGTAACAACTGCAAATCAGAGTTTTTGGAGTTGCAGGACTAAAATAACAGCAATTCATGGGAATGTTTAAGTAAGCCTGTCATACAGTGCCTTGCGAAAGTATTCGGCCCCCTTGAACTTTTCAACCTTTTGCCACATTTCAGGCTTCAAACATAAAGATATAAAATTTTAATTTTTTGTGAAGAATCACCAACAAGTGGGACACAATTGTGAAGTGGAACGAAATCTATTGGATATTTGAAACTTTTTTAGCAAATAAAAAACTGAAAAGTGGTGCGTGCAAAATTATTCGGTCCCCTTTACTTTCAGTGCAGCAAACTCACTCCAGAAGTTCAGCGAGGATCTCTGAATGATCCAATGTTGTCCTAAATGACTGATGGTGATAAATAAAATCCACCTGTGTGTAATCAAGTCTCTGTATAAATGCACCTGCTCTGTGATAGTCTCAGGGTTCTGTTGAAAGCGCAGAGAGCATCATGAAGACCAAGGAACACACCGGCAGGTCCGAAAATACTGTTGTGGAGAAGTTTAAAGCGGATTTGGATACAAAAAGATTTCTCAAGCTTTAAACATCCCAAGGAGCACTGTGCAAGCGATCATTTTGAAATGGAAGGAGTATCAGACCACTGCAAATCTACCAAGACCTGGCCGTCCCTCTAAACTTTCAGCTCAGACAAGGAGAAGACTGATCAGAGATGCAGCCAAGAGGCCCATGATCACTCTGGATGAATTGCAGAGAACTACAGCTGAGGTGGGAGAGTCTGTCCATAGGACAACAATCAGTCATACACTGCACAAATCTGGCCTTTATGGAAGAGTGGCAAGAAGAAAGCCATTTCTCAAAGATATCCATAAAAAGTCTCGTCTAAAGTTTGCCACAAGCCACCTGGGAGACACACCAAACGTCACACCAAACGTTGAGAAATGGCTTTCTTCTTGTAAACATCTCTTTCTGGAGCAGTTCTTCAAGCAGCTCATTTTGCATGACAGCAACACATCGTTTAATTAGAGTAGATTAACACCTACTCTTACCGGAAACCCATACTGCCCTTCAAACTACTGTGTCTTAAATTCTTTATATTGGATGTGGCACTGAAAGACTGCACTTGTGGATGAATTACAGGGAAGACTTAGTCTCAAATGTATACTGATGTGACTGTACTATATAGGTTGATATTCTTTGCAATACATTAGCCCCTACTGATGATTTCACAGCCTGACTAACTTGATATATAACTCATGGATGAAGGACTTCAGTTTGCCATCTGATATCTCTTGTTGGAACATCTTTGGTGTAATGGATGCAGAGAGAGAAGTGGGAAGTGAAATTAACTGACCTGTGAACAGTGCTAGTAGCCAGAGGAGAGCAGGGCAAGCTGAACATGAGGCATATGAGAAAGAAGCAACATTTTCCACATAATTTCCTCTAATGTGCTACCACAAAAATGAAGATAAAAAAGGTAAGTAAATACAGCAACTGTCATCCTAGGCTCCATTTCTAACACCTCCCGTAAGGAAGGCACTGTGGTGACAAGTGGAGGAGCATGGGAGAGGAATTTAATGTAGCTGATTCATCTGCCATTAGCACTGCCTGTGCAACCATCAGAGGCTAAATCCTGTGCCCTGTAGGATTACACATTTAAACTGTCTGTCTACATCTGCTTAGCTCTTTCTCGTTCTAAGTTCAACATGGTTATACCCCTGTGAAACCTTGTAAATGAGAATGTTATCTGTATTTAAGTAGGTTAAGACAGTGATGTGAGATTTGTCTGAGAACAAAGATGCTTCTTCCTGTGTGTTTCCTTTTAATGATCTAGGTCATTGAATGTGTTGTTTAATCCTCTATTTTTAACAAAGTGGATCATTTTCCCTTTTAGAGCTCATTACTGTTAATGACTGTATTTTACTCATAGAGCATATAAGCATAATGGGGCATATTAAAACTTTATAAGGCTTGTTCCTTTTCTCTTAAACTTTAAATGTGTTTAATAACATACATTGAAGAAAGCATAATTACTATCAAAGACAAGGTACATAAAATATTCCACAGTTTTAGATGACTAATAATGACAGATATCAAAGCTGTCCGTAATTCATTTAGTCCAAGCTGTTGATTTTTCCCCTCACCCATTTCTCCTAAGACTTCACACTGTGTTTCTCTAGCATTTACTTCATGCTGCGAACCAGTACCCTTCAGGGAGTGTGTGAAATAAAGAAGATGGACGTGTTGTACCAGAGCAATGTACACAGAGCAACTGTTCAGTTTAGCATTACAGCATCCCCCCACCCCCCACCCACACACACACCCCCACCCAAAAAAAAATTAACTTTTGATCTTGTATTCTGATGACATACAGTGTAAAGCCCAACATTGCTACATCTGCTGAGTGTAACGGGGGAAACTACACATTTTGTATTCAAGCCTGCAAAGGGAAAAAGAAGGAAAGTCTACAGGTTAAGTCAATCTGTTAAAATTTGTCATCTTTATCATTCCTCATTTTTATTTTGGTGTAATACAGCACCAAATGACCTTGGAGGACATTTGCATATTTTCTTAGAAAAAATAGGTTTCACAATAGATATATAAAACCCTTTTTCCCCTCCCATGTGCATTTTGTGCCCCATTACACAGGTATACTGAGTAATCTAACAAAGAAAAGGAAGAAGACGACAATCATAAAAATAATCACATTTTCCTTTTGTATCTTCCTTTTTTTCACAAGTTTTTCCATATGTCATAATCCAACAATAGTCCTTTTTCACAGCTTTGTCAGAACAATCCTGGTAATCAGGATTGTGTTGTTCTATATCTTTCTTGTTCTCTCTGACAATAGATGGCAGGATTATGGATGTCAGTGCCTCCCAGCCTGCTATTTCAAAAACAACCTCCTGACATGTGCCATTTTAATTATTAACCTGCCAATTCTGTTCCTGAGGGACATGCTAGCCAGGAAGGAGCTCTTAGCTAATCCAACCATTGGCTTTATTTTTATTGAACATCAAACAATGTGTGCATGGTCTTGTGCATGTGTATCTTGTTAAACCATTCTAGTTTGGATGAGGATGTGTGTTCACAGACATTTCAAATTTCCCACTGGCCAGGTTCAGTGCCAGTGCACCAGTCAGGCTTTATAGTAGGGGTGCAACATATCACAAAACTCATGGATCAGATCATAGTATGGTTTTTGAGTCATGGATGGGATAATTTTTCGGATCAGCAAAAAAAAAATGCTGTAGTTGGGGGGGGGGGATTTTCTTTCCATTTATTACTTAAAGGAACTTATGCCAATGATTTTAACAAAAACAACATTCTTCTGCTACTCTGCTGGCCACGATGACTTATCAACTGCTTAACATGCATCGTTCAAGTGAACACATGACTGCTTTGTCTGTTTCTTTTCATTGCAACTCTGCATCGAGTTTTAAGAAATTATTACTTTAAAATGAAACACAGGCAGTAAAACTGTATTTCACTCTGCGATGGTTAAACTTTGCAATTAATCCACGAGTCACATGCATGCCGAACCATGGGCCGGGGTCCATACGGATCAACTACAATCAGTTACACCTTACTTTATAGTAATCATCATCATCATCATCATCTACAATTGAAAATAAAGCTGCTACATCTGCAAGGTCCATGTGTTTAATATTTATGGCATACTTGTAAATAACATTTATAACAAGGAAACAAATCTAAAGCAATGTGCTTCACAGTCTGCTTCACCACAGCACTTCACTTTTTCCACATTTTGTTATGTTACAGCCTTATTCCAAAATGGATTGAATTAATTATTTTCCTCAAAATTCAACAAAAAATACCACATAATGACAATGTGAAAGAAGTTTGTTTGAAATCTTTGCAAATTTATTAAAAATAAAAAACAAAAAAAAAACACATGTACATAAGTATTCACAGCCTTTGCTCAATACTTTTTTGAAACTGCAATGGCACCAATTACAGACTCGAGTCTTTTTGAGTATGATGCTACAAGCTTAGCACACTTATTTTTTGGGCAGTTTCTCCCATTCTTTTTTGCAGGACCTCTTAAGCTCCATCAGGTTGAACAGCCATTTTCAGTAGTAAATAAATTACTTTAGTAAATTAGTAGGAACAGAAGTAACGTAATGAGTAAATGCGCCGCGTGCAGAGCAACTAATCGATAATGAGATTCATCAACGATTTTCCTAATTGATTATTAGCGATTTTATCGATTAGTTGTTGCAGCACTAGTCCTAAGGAAAGCTTCAGATTGAAAAAGACTGTGGGCTCGGACTTTTGTAACACTTGTCAGCCTTAATGTGAGGGAAAAAAGTATTTGATCCCCTGCTGATTTTGTACGTTTCAATTTATAACATTTTTGAAATGCGTTTTTCTGGATTTTTTTGTTGTTATTTTGTCTCTCACTGTTCAAATAAACCTACCATTAAAATTATAGACTGATCATTTCTTTGTTAGTTTGCAAATGTACAAAATCAGCAGGGGATCAAGTACTTTTTCCCACACTGTAGGCTGAGGTATGCTGGACTAGTATCTAGGTTCAGAGGAGCAGCAATGAAACTCACACAGACCATCAAATATGTTTGAACTTCTGGCTTATATTGACAAAAAGTGAGCAATCATAACATGTGCTTTGCACACAAAAGGAATTTTTTCACATCACATTCCAAGATACAAGAGAATAATGAAAAAAAATTGAAAGGAATATAAATGATCAGTTACCCCCATCTTTCTCCAATAGGTTGTCTTCTATTTGTACTAATTCAACTATTATCATTCACCTAGTGGTTTTATCCTATTTAGTTCATATGTAATATGGTTTTATTATGTTCACTTTTAGGCCTAAACAAATTGAGTTTGTTTTTTCCTCATTTACTCAGTGTTTTTTTTCACCAAGCAGTAGTATTTAGAATGCTTCAAGATAATATAATGTAACAAACATATGCATCACTTAAATTGGAAAAATCATTCACTTTTCATCAATGATGAATATATATTACAAATATATATATTTGAACAGGGCTCAAAAAGTTGACTGGAAATGCTGTAAATATTGTTGAATTCCTTTGGCTCCCAGCTACAATCTGTCGAAACATGTACATAAATAAATTAAACTGTACACAATTCCCTATGTACAGTTTTCAAAAAATAGTGCTCAGTTAATAAAAATGTCAGTTTGTGTAGGTTTTTTGGTTAGTGCATTGTAGCTGACACCTACACAAACACTGTACAGTTGAATTTTTTCTTCAAGTCATTCTCTTCAAATGCGATTGATCTTTAAATTATGGTATATTTTGTGTATGAGCCCATTCAGTAGTGAAATACATGGCAGATTTTACATATGATTTAATAGCTTATTTTAATAAATATGAAAAATCTAAAAGATGTGCATTATAGCTGACACCTAGTCAAACACTTTACAGTTGGTTTTGTGACTGTACATCATTCTGCTCAAATGCTATTGAAGTTCGAAATGTGTATAACAATGTCATATGCAACTTTAGAGACAGTCCCTTAATTTCCGCATATCTGGGAATATCAAACGTCCAACGTCAAACCAACTTTATGCCAGTCAGATAGATAGGGAAAATATTTTATGATTGTAGCACCTCAAAACAACTTAAATTTAGTTTTCCAAGCATGTAATCAAAATATTCTTCACACAACCGGTCACTTTCAGCGTTACCTCCCATCTCCTCATCTAGCATATTCTCTCTCACTTAATCAACACGTGTGTTGTTCTTAAAGGGACCATGTTCTTGTTTTCCCTCAGTGTTTTATACATTTCAGGTGCTTAGTTAAGTAACCCAGAATTTTATTCTAAGATTTCCTATATTTGTATTTTTATTATTTTATTTTAGGTGCTTGAGGTTGTGTATTTATACTTCTGTCACTATTGAAATTTTAACCTGGGTTACACTTTATTTTCCTGGTAAAGAGGCAGGCTGCTGCATTCTTAACTGAGTGAACCTTACTTAAAGAAACAGCAGGGCAGGCAGCCAGAAGAATATTACTATCTAGAACTTATGAAAGCATGCTCTAGTTTCTCAGAATCATGTTGACATAACGCAGATTTATAATTGTGGCTATGTTTCTCAAATGATGTTTTTTTGGTTTCAAAATTGAAATCAACTAAATTATGTTGAGCAGACCCACTATCAGTATTTCTGTTTTGTCTGAACATTTGATAGTTTCCAACTGTATATGATTTTGTACATTCTATAATTTTGCATACCTGTACTACTGAATGAGGCAAATATCTCAAATATAATTGTCCCTCATCAGCATAGTAAAGCCATTTTTTCAACGTACACATACCAGGGCTGGATATAAGATAAAATAGATAAAACTGAAACTTGTAGGATACCATGTTGTACCTTTTTAGGATATGAAGAATCAGGTAGGGGTATGTCATATAATATCTAATCAGACAAGAACTTGTCCAACTCTGTTTTCAAGCCTGTCCAGTGAAAATGTGTCAAATGCTGCACTCATGCCAACAGTACAAATACATAAATATGTCAACAATCAGAGGCAAGCAATTGATCATTGATTAATTCAGCCAGTGCTGGTTATATACTATGATGCTTCCAAATTCAGACTGAAATACATTGTGCATTGTGTTATTATTACTGTCAAAACAACAAACCTGACAACTATCTGGAGTGTTTGTAGGGGTCAACTTGTGATTTATTATGGAACAGCAACTGTCTTCAAATCTTGGGGACATAGGCCACGATGAGTGACAAATTTATTAGCTTTAACAAGTGCTCCCTAATCACTTTTAATAATTCCATAAGTAACTTAAGCCAAGGACACAGGTGGCTGGTATAGACTCTGGAGAACAGCATCAAATGCAGAGCATGTATTATATCCAGTACGACCAAATTCATCTTGTATAATGGCACCTCTTGGGTTATCATTACGGGCGGCTGTGGCTCAGGTGGTTAAGCGGGTTGTCCCCTAATCCACTAATCGTAGGGTTAACGGTTTGATTCCCAGCCCACATGACTCCACATGGCAAAGTGTCCTTGGGCAAGACACAGAACCCCAAGTTGCTCCCAATGGCAAGTTAGCGCCTTGCATGGCAGCTCTGCTACCATTGGTGTGTGAGTGTGTGTGAATGGGTGAATGAGACACAGTGTAAAGAGCTTTGGATAAAAGTGCTATATAAGTGCTCCATTTATCATTAGATAAATGGATAGATTAGTTCATAATGTTCATAACGCTGGCAACCTACTCCTGAAGTTGCCCTTCTGTTCTTTTTCATAGAAGAAATTTCCATAAGTAATTTAGGAATCATAAATAAACACGTGTGTTAGTGTGTTGCTTTCTATAAAGTTCTGAAAGTAAGCTGTTCTGAGAGAAGGGCCTGTTGGTAGGAACTAAGGGATTCCCTCCATGCTATTCAGAATGCTATTCTCCCATGCTATTTTCCCATCAATCATCTGGGTTAAACCTATTCCCAGAGAAGGGAAATGTTACGTGATGTTACATGAACTTCACGCTTAGCATGAAGCATGGGAACGCCTCAGCGTGTGACCACAGACTTCAGGTCTGTGTAAAATCATGCCAATTTATGGCTTGCTGTGGCCAGGTGACATGGCATTTCGCGCATTGTGTGAACATAAAAAAGCACATGTAAACCACGCCATCAGCTTCTCTTTGTTTGAAGTGAAGACAATTGCAAATATACCCCAGCATAACAAAGCTTCGCAACTCAGCGTTGCATGAACTTCACGCTGTGGGAATGAGTATACCAACTTCATCATACTGAGGATATGTTCTGTCCAAAAAGGTTTGTGTCTCAGGGTCACTGCAAGATCCTCGACCAAACTGTAATACCAAATGAATGTGTGTGGCATAGATCACCCAGCTGCAGCACACACAACCTGTAAGAGTGCCCACTAGATAAAGCCTTTGAGGAGGCTACACCCATAGTGGAATGAACATTTATGCCCAGAGACCTCTGGGCCTCATAAGTAATAGAGATTGCTTCCGCTATCCAATTAGAGATGTGCTGCTTTGTAACATCTAAGCAGACCAGCAACTGCTCCAACTTATGCTAGTGGCAGGAGCGGTGGACGTAAGTACAAAGAACCTTTACTGGACACAGTAGGTGCAATCTTTATCATTCTGGTGTAATGAATGGAGGAGGGCAGAAAGCCTGTAAGGCTACTGGATGGGCAGCAGATGTAAGCACTTAGGAAAATAATCCAGCCTAGGATATAGGAGGGTGTTAAAAAAGAGCTACCTTTAGGGTCAGAAGCTTCTCTGAAGCTGACTCTAACGTCTGTCTGACAGACCATCCATGACCACAGAAAGGTCCCAGGAAGGTATGCGTGGTCTGCAGATGGGCCTTAGACATCTGACACCAAGCATAAACCTTGGAGTAAGAAGATGTTGCCCCACAGAGGCTCCATCAATAGGGACGTGGCTGGCCAAAATGGTGGCCATTTAGACAATAACTGTAGAGCCAACCCTGTTGAGAAACTCCTGGACTGTAGTTATTGCTCATTTTACTGGGTCTAACTGATGTTCCTCACACCACAAGACAAAAAGTGGCCACTTGAACGCATACACTTTTTTCATGGATGGTGCTCTAGTGTTTAACATGGTTTCTGCCAGAAAAGAATTAGTTAAGCCTGCCTGAACAGGGGGTGTGAACGTAACCCCCCCTGGTGTTGACCCTGGTGGTGAGACCACTGCTGTATTGTCTGTCATAACTAACTAAGGAATGCAGCCCACATTTCTAAGTGGTTTATATGCCACACTTGATGAGAGTCAAGCCCGTGAGGGAGGCATCTGACATTTGCCATCTTTTAATAAAGAGAAGCGTCTAGAGTGTGACCCGAGGATAGAAACGGGTGACACCTCCGAGCTCTCAGGGCATGTAGGCATCACCGTGTGACAGTGATTACTCTCAGGAATTTCATCTTCAGCCGAAACCCCTGACTTTCAGCCACCAGTGAACAGTCTCATGTGCAATAGACCCAATTGTTTGACATTGGCTGCTGCTGCCATTAAACCCAAGTGTCTCCATAGAGACTGGAGGGGATGCCCAGACCTAACTTTATCTTGCTCAATGTTGTCACCTGATCACCTGCCGTGATCAGGTGACGTGGCAATTAAGCGCGTCACATAATATATATATGGCACCTGTGAACCACGCCACCAGCCTTGTAATCTTCAGCGAGTCTGCTTGTCTGTTGTTTGTGTGACAAAAGAAAAAGAAACACTTCATTTCTGCTCTGTATTTCTCAATATCTCTAAACGTTTCTATCCCTTTTTTAGATGTTCAACAAGCACATATGTGATTGTTAGGTGTCCAAAAACATTTGGCCATATAGTGTCTATTCAGGTGGAGTGTGCTTATTTAAAACACAGTAATTATGTGCTTTAAGCCGTGCTTCTATTTAATTGAGAAGATTAAGGTCAAAGTAACTGAAAAGTTTGTGAACAGACATCATCTTTGTGGTCAGAGATCTTATGTTTATTAAATCCTGCTTTAAGTTAAATAGCTTACTTGCAGATTGTAAAGCTTTTTTTTCCAGTTTCATTTTTATTGAACGTTTCTGCTGAGGCATTTTTTAATACATTTACTTGGTTAACACCACAATATAGTTTCCAGTTATAGGACAAAGTAGCACCTTGGCTTTTTATCCCAGTTTGAACAGGAAAATGAGTATGTGGGTAGTCTTCGACAATAGAGATATCTGTAGAAGTGTGACTAATTGTAACCATGACAACACTACTGTTATCTGCACATTCACAATGCTGAAGGTAACTCTTAAGCTCATCAACATTAAGAGCCATAAACACTCTAACCATGTTTTAACAGTTCTAGCAAGAAATATACATCTATTTATGCACTTTGTTACACAAGTTTTCACTGCTGGCAAATGTTATGAGGCAACATGGAAGAGGTTACTTTCTACCCCTTTTCTCTCTACATGTCAGAGTTATATCTATAAAGCCAAACTATTATACACACTGCAACAATTTAAGTCATGTATTTAAAGCAAAGAGTCTATTAAATAATTCCACAATCTTGTTGGGACAGGGCAATAGGGCGTAAACTATAAACTCAGACTAAGACTATAAACTTAGAACCTCTGCCAAGAACTGTCTTGGTTACCATTCTAAAATGTTTATTTATTCCCAGAATTCAGTGTTAGCATTCGTGAACAACAACAGAATGAAATACTTACTTTTTTAACTGATTGATTCATTAATCGTCTTTCTGAATTTCATGGCATAGCAATTACTGTACTGTATCTAAAATTTATGATGTCATGCATTTTGATTTTTTACCAATACAAATGCAAGTTTAGTTTTAAAATTTCACAATAAATCTTATATTAATCTCAGTGATGATTAAAATAAACAGTGATTATAGAAATGAAGCTCCGAAAAAGCCATCCCCATGGACTGTAAGACTCTTAATAGCAGGTGTTTGTTTGTTTGTGTGTGTGTGTGTGTGTGTGTGTGTGTGTGTGTGTGTGTGCACGTGTGAGTGTAAGTAGAAGACAGAGGGAATGGGACCACCACAATCACATACTTAGTTCAGATTTACAAACAGCACTTATCTCATTACTGCCAGGGCAAAAAAACTCTTAATTTTGACCTCCACACATTGTACAGTTGCTGTTTAGATCATGTAAGATAATGTAAACTAAGTGTTTTACCAGCACCTGTACTAGGAAAAAGTGTATTCTCAACCAAAAACCTATTACTTTGTTTGTATTTACAAACTGCATTACTGTAACTCATGGAATAACTCTGATTCCATTATATTATTTTTATTTTTTACGTTCACTTGCAGCTCTGATGGATAAAAGAAAAATGAGACAAAAAATGTTTTGACAGACTGCTCCTGATAAAATGTAAAATATTCCAGATTCTGGATGCTTCTGGAGGCAGACACACAGGTGCCCATGCTGCATAATTCATATGACTTTCAATCTTCACACTGGCCTGATTTCCTGTGCAGCATGAACCACTGAAATTGGTCGATTCTCTTCTGATTGTTCCTCGTCTCTGCAGATGCACAGTTCATCTGTGTTTTAGATTTGATCTCACATAGAAAGCCCAAAGTTTTAGTCACTCCGACTATCTGTTCAATTGCTTAAAAATTTGCTTAGTTGCAACATATGAAATATTTACTGATTTGAACTGAAGCAGCTTCATCTCATGATGAGTATATACAGTACAATGCCTTTGCATAAGTACTCACCCTTTCAAATTTTTCCACATTTTGTTGTGTTGTATTGGATTTTTGGCATTTGATTTGGTGTATTTTTTATCGTAACACCATTGTTAATTAAACCAAATAATCAGAAATTTGTTGGTTGCATACATATTCACTTCTCTTGGTCAATACTTGGTAAAATCACCACATTTGCAAGTCTTGTGGGATATGTCTATAAAGGCTTTGCATATCTTCTAACATATTCAGATTATCTAAAAAAAAAATTATCGTGGAGAAGGTTTTTATCCTGTAATTTAATTTAAAAAGTGGAACTTTCATATATTCTAGATTCATTACATATAGTGAAATATTTCAAGCCTATTTTTGTTTTAATCTTGATGGAAAGTTCATGGAAAATAGATACTAGAAAAATCCAGTATCTCAAAAATATTAGAATAAAGAATTTATAATACATCAACATCAACCTGAGAAGAGCTCTAATCAGCTAATTAACTCAAAACACCTTTAGACCAAAATCACTATTGCTCAGTGGTCCAAAGTCCTCTTTTCGGATGAAGGTAAATTTTGCATTTCATTTGAAAATCAAGGTTCCAGAGTCTGGAGGAAGAGTGGAAAGGCACAGAATCCAAGGTGCTTGAAATCCAGTGTGAAGACTTCATAGTCAGTGATGATTTGTCATCTGCTGGTTTTGGTCCACTGTGTTTTCTCAAGTCCAGAGTCAATGCAACCATCTACCAGGAGATTATAGAGAACTTCATGCTTCCATCTGCTTACAAGCTTTATGGAGATGCTGATTTCCTTTTCCAGCAGGACTTGGAACCTGCCAACAGTGCCAAAACTACTAGTAACTGGTTTCCTGACTACGGTATTACTGTGCTTGATTGACCAGCCAACTTGCCTGACCTGAACCCCATAGATAATCTATGAGAGACACCAGACCCAGCAATACAGATGAGCTGAAGGCTGCTATAAAAGCAACCTGGGCTTCCATAACACTTCAGCACTGATGCAGTAGTTCGTACAAAAGGAGGCCTGACCAATTATTGAGTGCATTGAGTCAACATTTCTGTATAAATTTTTTGTTCTAATATTTTGAGATACTGGATTTTTGATTTCCGTGAGCTGTAAGCCGTAATCATTGTCACGGTTTCCCATTTAAGCAGCATGTTGGAGAGCATGTGGGCGCGCGTGCACGAGCAATGTGCGCAAGCACCTGCTTTTGGTTTATTGACAATCGTGACATTGTGTACATTGGACACATGCTTTTGTTATGTTTCTGTTATGTCTCCTCCCAGTTCTGTCATTGGCTGTTGTTTAGCGTGTGTCTGGATTGCTGTCAGCTGTCAGCAATTAACACACTGATTGTGCTTGTGTATATATGCCGCGTGTCTCCCAGTACTGAACGTGGTATATTAAATAAGATACAACATGTTATAGTAGATTAGATTAGTTTAGATTCCACACGATAGTTAACCACAGTCATAGACTTTGTTATTTTTCATGTTATGTTCCATGTTAGATTAGTGCATTTAGTCCACGCTGTTTTCCCGCTCCCAGTTCCTCGCTATAGTTTATGTTTCTTGTTTTGAATATCGACCCTGTATTCTGTGACCGCGACCTTGATTCATGCTTTGACCCGTGTATGCCTGTTTGCCAATCGCCTGACCTTTGCATGTTTGTGGATTATGTTCTGGATTACGTATTTGGATTCACCTGCCCGTGTCTCACATTAAATAACTGTTAAACTGCATTTGCATCCGTCCCTATCTTCGTTACGTCTTGAGACATGACGATCAAGATTAAACCAATAAAGGCTTGAAGTATTTAACTCGAACCATCCTCTTTACAGTGTGTTGAGACTATATAGACACACATCTTCTTCCAGGTTGATTCATAACATTTCCAGTTGACTGGAACTTCTTAATTACTGATCTGATGGTGGAAATGGCCATTTTCAATTTTCTTATAGCCACTTCCCATTTTGTGAAGCTCAACAACCTTTTGCAGCACATCATATATTCCTTCATCTTACCCATTGCTATGAATAACTAAGGGAATTTGGCCCTTGTTACCTCATTAATACCCCTGTGAAGTCATGGTTGCATAATTTCCTGTTCCTAGTCACCCAGGTGTACTAATATATTTATTTTATATATCAATGGGAGTATACTTCAAATATCTTATATGAATTCATAGGGGTGTCAATAATTGTGAAACCTTTTTATCAAAAATCTAAAAGGTTTACATCATACCTGAAACCTACAGGAATACTTTAAAGGTTGGTTTTGTGACTTTAAGTCTTTCTCTTCAAATGCTATTGAGCTTTAAACTATGGAATATTTTGTTTATATGTCCATACGGTATAACAACATCACAAGGTTTAGATATGATTTGACAGTTTATTTAATTAAATATCAAAAATGGAAAAGGTGTGCGTTATAGCTGACACCTAGATTAACATTTTACAGTTGGTTTTATGACCAAGTTATTCCCTTCAAATGCTACTGAAGTTAGAAACATGTATAACAATATGTAACTTTAGAGAGGTTCCCTTAATTTGCGCATATCTGCGAATCTCGAACATCAAGCCAACTGTATGCCAGTCCGCTAGGTTCATCTTCTCTTGTGGCTTGTCAGCACAATCCCACAATCAGGGGCCATCCCAGAGAAACATTACAATAGTATCGGCAATCCATTGCTCTTCCTGTCACAGCCCCATCAGAGCAAGACACCAGATCCCAGAATACCACACGCACCTCGCACGCATGCATGCGCTCAGCCCCATCAGAGCAGGACTCCAGATCCCAGAATACTAAACGCACCTCGCACGCACTTTCTGATCTGAGACACCTGTTACCAATCACACACCCAATCCCTGTCTAGTAGTTAAGGAATCACTTACCTTGAACACATTGCGAAGCATATGCCTCAGTTCCTCTGCAATACCAAGCACTCATACATTGTTGTTATTTCCCGGTATATCTCGATCTCTGCCACAGCTTTTCGACTACGTCTCTGTTTTGTCCCTTCTATTCAATGAACCCGTTCGCCTGACCCTTGCCTGTTTCCCTGATCTGAGCCATCTAGTCATTCTCGGCTTGTTATTGTTCACTCGTCATCCACTCCTGCGCTTGTGCCCTCTCCCAACCTGGTGACACTTCCTGTGAAGACTTGAATTTTAAGACCTAAATTTTTCAGCCTGAATTTGTGGGGTTGAAAAATCATGTGTTGAAATACTTCCTGATGAATAATGAAGATGGTATTTTAACAACTGAATATTTTGGAATTCTATTTTAGGAAGGTGAATGTGTGCATTGAATTTTGAATGCTAGAATTTTGTTTTCATACAAAATATACAAACCCAATGAATTGCAGAGGAAAATAATTCAATCATTGTTATTGCTGTGGTTTTTTGGGGGGGTTTTTTTTGCCGATTTGTGTCAAATTGATGGGCAGAAAAATTTCATGTCATTGCAATATGTTTTTATTAAATTTATGTTATTCAACATGCCATTTTGTCTTGAGGACATTTGGCACTATTATAGTTCCATACAGAACTCACAGACATTGTATGTAATATATATATATATTGTAGCGGGAAGGGGCGATGCACAGAGACACGGAGGTGGAAGTAGAGCAAAAACTCAGGCTTTATTCTTGGTTTGGTAGAGTGTAGGTCCGGGGGGCGTGTGTGTAGGTCTGTGGGGCCAGGCTGACGCCGTGATGCTCGCGGGAGCGTGTCGGGGGAATCCCGGAAGAAGCCTCGAGGTTCTTGAGCCGTCCCTCAGTGCTGCACGTTGTCTCGGCTGGCGCCGTCCTCGTCCGTGTCGGTGCCTTCCGCCGAAGTATATGCAGGGGGAGAGAGAGAGAGAGAGCGATTAGTCAGCTTTAGAGGGAGTACGGGTGAATACCTGTACGAGGATCCGTTTCGGACGCCAACCGTTTCGGTAAGTCGGTACTCAACTTTCCCGGGCGGAAGGGCGTCCTTTTATTTCCGCCATCTGGGTAGAGAGTGGTGGAATTCTTCCGTCCGATCCTCCAATCCCCAGACGGTACGGCATCGGTGGGTCCTCCCCGGCATGGCGTCCCTTCCGGTTAATGCTAGGTCCAACGCGGGGCTGCCTGCTTCGTGCCGGTATGGCAGTTGGAAAAGGAGCGATTCCCTTTCCCCTCACGCCGAGTGTCAGTCTGTCGCGACAGTACCCCCCCAGCTCCGAGCCTACTGCCGCCGGGTGGTGGGCCCATAGCGCGTCCCTCCGTGAGAGCCCGTCGGCGTTCCCGTGTAGGGTCCCCGCCCGGTGTTAGACCTGAAAACAGAAGTCCTGCAGGGCGAGAAACCAACGAGTTACCCTGGCGTTAGTGTCCTTGGACTTGGCCATCCATTGGAGGGGAGCATGGTCCGTCACCAGAATGAAGGGTCGGCCCGCCAGGTAGTACCTCAGCTCCTCAATGGCCCACTTTATTGCCAGGGCCTCTCTTTCCACCGTGGCGTATTTTCTCTCTGCAGGGGACAGCTTCCGTCTGATGTAGATTACCGGGTGCTCTTCTCCCTCGAAGGTTTGGGAGAGAACTGCGCCCAGCCCGGTTTCGGATGCGTCGTTGTGCACCGAGAAGGGGAGCATAAAGTCCGGGTTGCGCAGCACCGGCTCGCTGGTGAGGGCCTCCTTCAGAGTCCGGAAGGCCCGCTCGGCGTCGGCTGTCCACCTCACCTGGTCCGGCTGGCCCTTTTTTGTCAGGTCTGAAAAAGGGGAGGCTATCGCAGAGAAGTTAGGGACAAACCTCCGATAATACCCCACCAACACCAAGAAGGCACTTTTTTTTTTGACCTTGGCCGAGGGTAGCCTTTCACCACTTCAACTTTCTTTGCCTGGGGCTTTAGCATCCTGCGCCCAATGCGGTATCCCAGGTACTGCGCCTCGGTTAGCCCAAGGTGACATTTCTTGGGGTTGGCAGTCAAGCCAGCGTCCCGGAGTCCCTTTAGGACCTCCCCCAGATGGAACAGGTGGTCCGACCAGGTGGAGGAATGGATGACTACGTCATCCAAGTAGGCCGCTGCAAAGCTACGATGGGGCCGTAGGACGATGTCCATCAGTCGTTGGAAGGTGGCCGGTGCCCCATGTAGTCCAAAGGCGAGGACCCGGTACTGCCAGTGGCCCGTGGCGGTGCTAAAGGCCGTCTTGGGTCGAGCGTCGGCCGCTAAGGCTACTTGCCAGTACCCCTTGGTGAGGTACAGGGTGGAGATGAATAGGGCCCTCCCCAGGTGCTCCTCAAGGTCGTCCACTCGGGGGAGGGGGTAACTATCGAAATCCGAGACCAGGTTGAGTCTGCGAAAGTCTTTGCAGAGCCGAATGCTCCCGTCGGGTTTTGGCACTACAACGATGAGGCTGGACTAGGGGCTGTTGGACTCTTCGATAACTCCGTCTCGTAGCATTCGCTCCACCTCTTCCTCGATGGCCTTACGCCGGGCCTCTGGGACACGGTAGGGCCTCTGTCTCACCACTACGCCGGGATGTGTCTTTATGTGGTGGCGCACCACTTGGGTCCTTCCCGGGGAGGAGGAGAACACGTCCGCGAATTGGTCCACGAACTCGAGGAGTTCCTGTCTCTGGGCGGGGGTGAGGTCTTCCCGAGGTTGACCAAGCGCACGCTTGTTCTGATCTGTGTCCAGGGCGGTAAGCTGAAACCACCAGGGCCGGTTCTACCCACTTCTTCAACAGGTTAATGTGGTATAGTTTCCGTCCGTTCTCCTACCGGGCTGTTGCAGGCGGTAGTTGACGGCCTGACGTCTAGAATGGTGTAGGCCCCTGCCAGCGGGCCAGGAACTTGCAGGCACTACTGGGTACCAGAAAAGTACCTGGTCCCCTGGGTGGAACTCCCGAGGCTGCGGGGCGGTTGTACAACCGCTGCTGTTCCTCCTGGGCGGCGCAGGTGTTGTTGGACTACTCGGCCCCACTCGGTCGATCCTGTCTTGCATTTCCGTACATATTCCACAACCGAAGCAGTACGGGACGGCTGTTCCTCCCAGGCTTCGGGGCTATGTCCAGTAATCCTCGAGGGCACCGGCGAACAGCAGTTCGAAGGAGGTGAAGCCGGTGGATGCCTGGGGACACTCCCGGACGGCAAAGTGCGTAAGGGGAGGAGGAGGCTCCCTTCCCTTCCCTGTCTTTACCCCCCCCGCCGCAGCCATCCGGTTAGCGTTAGGCGCCAGCCCGTCAGTCTGGGGGTGGTAGACCAACGTCTCCAGGTGCTTCACCTGCAACAACTGACACAGATCAGCATTAACTTGGAGCAAAGGGCGTGCCTTGGTCGGTTAGGATGTCTTTGGGGATTCCCGCGGCTGAACAAGATTACCAGTTCCCTGGCGATGTTGGGGAGGTGGCTTTGTGCAGTGGTACCGCCTCCGGACCCCGGGTGGCGTAGTTCGACCACCAGGATGTACTCATGGCCCCGGGCCGACTTTGGGAGGGGCCCCCAGGTCCATGCCGATCCACTCAAAGGCCCCGATGGTGGGTAGAGGGATGAGGGGCACTGCGGGGCCTCCGGGGAGCGGTGCGTTGGCACTGGGGACACTGCTGGCAGAACCTCTGGACCTCGGCACTCATCCCGGGCCCAGATCGGTCCTTCAGTTTTTCCACTGTGTTCGCGGTCGCAGGTGACCCCGCCGAGTGGGCATGGCGAGGTGCATGAAGAGTGGTGCTGGTCCTTGGTACCAACAGGAGATCTACCGGCTCCCCGGTGGCAGGCCCATTGGTAGAGGAGGCCACCCCGGACGAGGAAGTACGAGGTGGGAAGTCTCAGGTCGGGGTTTTGGTCGACCCCCTCTACAACCCGTGCCCGGGCCCAGCAGTGCTTGAGTCGGTCGTCCTCCTTCTGTTCCCGACCAAAAGCTCCCTCTCGGTTCACCTGATGGACGACAACAGACATAGGGTTATCGATATAGAGGACTCACCTCCGGGAGTGGCGTCCCCGTTGTCCTGGGCGAGTAAGCGGTCCGGGCCCCGGTCCTCTGCTTCCGACATTGTGGCTTCCCTGTCTCGGACAGTCCCTCCCCAGGAGTAACGGTACGGGGAGGTCAGGGATCACGCCCACGTGGAGAGTCCAGCTCCCGGTCACGCTCTTGATCGGCACCTCTGCTGTCGGGACTTCCCGGGTGTCCCCATGAACGCAGGTCACAGTGAGGCTTCCACCTGGCCGGAGTCCGCGGAGGAGGGCGGACGGTCGGGCGAGGGTCACCATGCTCCCGGTGTCCAGCAGCGCGATGATCGGCCTCCCTTCAATCCACACCTTCTGGGTGGGCCCCTCCAGCAACTGTAGCGCATGGAGGGCGCAGCCGGCCAGCCAAAGTTTCTGGGTCGGTCCGGGAGGCCCCAGTTCCGGCTCCGTGGGCATGGGCTCGTCGGGGGGAGTTACTTGGATACGTGCGACCTCCGGCGGGTTCGCCAAGTGCCAGCTGGGCGTGGCCGGTCAGACCGGACTCCCGAGGCCCCTGGGGGTAGGTCCAAGGGCTGTGGGTCTCGCGGGTCGAGCTCGAGGGCGGCGGTGGTGCGCTCCAGGGCCGTCAGGAGCTCCTGGGGCCCGTCGTGCCATCCGGGGTAACGCCCTCAGGAACCAGTCCATGGCCACCTCTTCTGCCACCTCGAGGGCCGTATGCTGGTCTGCCACCTTTTGGTGAGTCGGATGAGGGCGTTTAGCTGCCTGAAGGGGCAGTGCCCCCGGCTGATAGACCCAGCAATGAAACTCGGCGGCCGCTTGGGGAAAGCTTCGGCCGCACCACGCCAGGACGACCTCCTTCATGGTGATGTAGTCCACTGCGTCCTCTGGCTCGAGACTGTTATAGGCCTCGCGGGCCTCTCATGTGAGCAGGGGACCTACGGCATGGGGCCAGTCGTCCTTATCCCATCCCTCGCGGCGGGCGATGGTTTTGAAGGTTTCAAGGTACGCCAGCGGGTCGTCATCAGGAGCCAGGGGGGGAGTAGGCAGCGGAGCTCACGTCCCGGGTCCGGGAGAGGCCTGGAGGCCGCGCGGGACTGTAGCGCCACCAGAGTCTCTGTCGCCACCTGGAGGCTTTCCGTGAGTTGTTGGGTGACGGCCAGCTCGCGGTGGCGTGTCGGGGGAAACCCAGAAGAAGCCTCGGGGTTCTTGAGCCGTCCCTCAGCGCTGCCCGTCGTCTCGGCCGGCGCCGTCCTCGTCCGTGTTGGTGCCTTCCGCCGAAGTATATGCAGGGGGAGAGAGAGAGCGAGAGCGATTAGTCAGCTTTAGAGGGAGTATGGGTGAATACCTGTACGAGGATCCGTTTTGGACGCCAACCGTTTCAGTAAGTCGGTACTCAACTTTCCCGGGGCGGAAGGGCGTCCTTTTATTTCCGCCATCTGGGTAGAGAGTGGTGGAATTCTTCCGTCCGATCCTCCAATCCCCGGATGGTACGGCATCGGTGGGTCCTCCCCGGCATGGCGTCCCTTCCGGTTAATGCTAGGTCCAACGCGGGGCTGCCTGCTTCGTGCCGGTATGGCAGTTGGAAAAGGAGCGATTCCCTTTCCCTCGCACCGAGTGTCAGTCTGTCACGACAATATATATATATATATATACGTTATATATATATATATATATATATATATATATATATATATATATATATATATATATATATATATATATATATATATATACATAATATATAATTAAGTAAATACAATGTCTATGAAGGTAGATGCCCCACATGTACCTGTAATCATGAGCATCATCTCATTACTGTTGCCAGTACTGATCTCACTACACTGAGAATCTCTAAAGGACCCTAATGAACTGCTGAGTGTCAGTAAATTGAACTTTCCTCATCAAGCACTGTGATTATTATTCCATTTCCCTCACTACATTTACACAATACCCTTCACAAAACACCTGATGCTGCCCTGTTATTTATTTATTATTTAAAATTAAATACTTCCCTAAAGGAATCCAACTGGAATGGATGCTCCCTACTCTCATTTCCATAATCTAATGGTGTGTTTATGAGATTGTTGTGTGTGTGTGTGTGTGTGTGTGTGTGTGTGTGAGAGAGAGAGAGAGAGAGAGAGAGAGAGAGAGAGAGATTGAATGCTGCTGTTTGAAATTAGATGATGCTGGCTCAATGGTATGTGTGTAATCCAAGATTCCCTGCCACCACAGGCAACACAGTGGTCTCTGGTGACAGAGAAGCACATGAGTACATGCATAAGCATACAAATGGAATTAATAATTTATCTACAATTTCTTATTGGAATTTAGAGACTAAATACTATTTCCTTAATAGTGGAGGAATATTGAGGAGATGTTCTGAAATGTCAACATTATGTTCTCTGTACACACAAAGAAATATTCACCAGAATTATTGTAAACCCATTATGCCATTGTCTATGTCCTGGGCTTCCTCTCTGTCCCTTTAGGGGTTTTGTGTGTGTTTCTCAGTGTGTGGAGCTGAGAGATAGCAAAGATGGGAACAGACAGCGTCTATCTCTCTCATAACACCTCTGTTTTGATTTGGACACTGCAATCCTGGGGAATCAGTTAGATGAACAATCCCAACAAGCCATCAAAATAATAAGTACCTGATTGCAATTCAGAAGTGCAGTTTTTTTTCCTCCTTCCAGTAAAAGGTAAAACAAATCCACTTTAATACAGGTATTGCATAGAGAGTCTTGTTCAAGATCTTATCCTGTATGTTTGTGAGTATGTTTAATCATATAGAGGAAATATCGATGTGAAACCAAACAATGTCATACAGTGCTGTGAAAAAGTATTTAATTCTTCTGCTTTTGTGTATCTCATACTAATATTTTTAGTCAAAATCTTCAAACAAAATACAATATAAAACTGTCACGGAACGTGATGTAAGGGAATCAGGCAGGATGCAATCGCAGGTGAACAGTGAGTATTATTCACAAAGTGATAAGCAGCACAACCAAAACGGAAACAAGCAACATAACTCCTTCAGTACACTAAGCTAAGCTAACTAAGACTGTGGCTAGCACTAAGGCTATGGCCTAAACACAACATGAACCAAAGACTCACTATAGTCGCACTCGCGCTATAAATGGCATACATACAAAGCCCTATTTGTATGTCCATATATTCAGTTACATATTCAGTCATATACATTCAACCACGCCGAGTGAAGCACGGCTCACGGTATATATCCACCCAATCATTAGCCAGCAACCGCTACCAGCTCCGGGCAATTCTGCATACGTCACACATGGCGTGACGGGGCGAAGACATGATGTCACCCCAGAAGCAGCATGCGCATGTGCGCCAGCGCCCAAGGTGCGCTGCTGCACGGGGGAATCGTCACAAAAACAACCTGAGTAAACACACAATACAGTTTTTTATTTATTTTTTATTTTTATTTTATTGAAGCAAAAAAGTTATCCAACACCTATCACCAATGTGGAAAACTAATTGCCCCCGTAAACTTAAAATCTGGTTGTGTCACGTTTAGCAGTAAGAACTACAACCAAATGCTTCCACTATCTGAAGATCAGTCTTTCACTTAATTACAGGACTAGGACTCACTCCTATGTTTTGAATCATTGTCTTGCTCCAGTTGCGTTTGTGTTTCAACTTACAAACTGAAGACTGGACAATTTCTGGCAGAGAGTTGCCCAATCCCTGAAGCAGCAATGCATCCCCACACCATCACATTTCCACCACCATGCTTTACCATAGGTATGATGTTCTTTTTGTGGAATTCTTTGTTTTGTTTACATCTGATATAATGGGACTCCAGTCTTATAAACAGTTGCACTTTCAACTCATCAAACCACAGAATATTCTCCCAAAGGTTTTCTGGATCATCAAGGGGTGTTTTGGCAAAATACAGATGAATCTCAATGTTCTTCTGGGTTAGAAGTGGTTTTTGCTTATCTATTCTTACATGGATGCCATTTTTGCCCTTCTTAGACTGATGTATTTCATTCACCTTTTTTTCCTCATTATTTCTAGAATTTCTTTCAATTTTGGCATAGTGTGTTACTTGCTAAGACCTTTTAACCGACTTCATGCTGTTCAAAAATTTATATTTAACTGTTGATTTCACTGAACAGGGTTTACAATCGGGTGCAGAGTGGCTTAGTGGTTAGCATGTTCGCCTCACACCTCCAGGGTTCGAGTCCCACCAGGGCTGTGTGTGGAGTTTTTATGTTCTCCCCATGCTGTGGGGGTTTCCTTCAGAATAATTTAGTATGAAATATACACAAAAATAGAAGAAATAAGGATGGGGCAAGTGCTTCTCCACTGCACTGTAGTTCTATGCAAGGACAGTTACTGTAAATAACACCTCTGGATGTCTAGCATGTTTTACTCACTTGGATCTTTAGAGTGAATAAAGGAAACTTCCTGTAACATATATATAAACACACAATCAAGCTATGCTTGTCCAAGAACTTTGAAGTAACTACAATGCTTTTGAAAAGTAATGTATCTGTATGCAATAATTAATTATCAGATAACTGTCAGTTTTAATATACCTCTAAGGAATATGTTACAGTGAGGGAAAAAAGTATTTGATCCCCTGCTGATTTTGTACGTTTGCCCACTGACAAAGAAATGATGTAATTTTAGTGGTAGATTTATTTGAACAGTGAGAGACAGAATAACAACAAAAATCCAGTAAAACGTATGTCAGAAATGTTATACATTGATTTGCATTTTAATGAGGGAAATATGTATTTGACCCCTCTGCAAAACATGACTTAGTACTTGGTGGTAAAACCCTTGTTGGCAATCACAGAGGTCAGACGTTTCTTGTAGTTGGCCACCAGGTTTGCACACATCTCAGGAGGGATTTTGTCCCACTCCTCTTTGCAGATCTTCTCCAAGTCATTAAGGTTTCAAGGCTGATGTTTGGCAACTCGAACCTTCAGCTCCCTCCACAGATTTTCTATGGGATTAAGGTCTGGAGACTGGCTAGGCCACTCAACTGACCAAAACACTTTCACCCAGTTGTCCTCTGGTGGTCAGATGAGACCAAAATGGAGCTCTTTGGCATCAACTCAACTCGCCGTGTTTGGAGGAGGAGGAATGCTGCCAATGACCCCAAGAACACCATCCCTACCGTCAAACATGGAGGTGGAAACATTATGCTTTGGGGGTGTTTTTCTGCTCAGGGGACTGGACAACTTCACCGCATCAAAGGGACGATGGACGGGGCCATGTACCGTCAAATCTTGGGTGAGAACCTCCTTCCCTCAGCCAGGGCATTGAAAATTAATAATAATTACTAAGTCATTACCAAGTACCAAGTCATGTTTTACAGAGGGGTCAAATATATATTTCCCTCATTAAAATGTAAATCAATTTATAACATTTTTGACATGTTTTTCTGGATTTTTTCGTTTTTATTTTGTCTCTCACTGTTCAAATAAACCTTCCATTAAAATTATAGACTGATCATTTCTTTGTTAGTGGGCAAAAGTACAAAATCAGCAGGGGATCAAATACTTTTTTCCCCCCACTGTACATATGTTCAATTCAATTCAATTTTATTTGTATAGCGCTTTTTACAATAGTCATTGTCTCAAAGCAGCTTTACAGAAATAAAAAACAGGTATGAACAGTCAGAAACATCTAAAGAGAGACAAACAGGAACAGATAAACAGAGACAAACAGGTAGAAAACAAATGGAATTTATCCCAACTGAGCAAGCCACTGAGTGGCGACGGTGGCAAGGAAAAACTCCCTAAGATGTTTTTTGAGGAAGAAACCTTGAGAGGAACCGACTCAGAAGGGAAACCCATCCTCATCTGGGTAACACAGAATGTGAATGTAACACAGATAATGTGAAAAATGAGAAGTATGGCCTTAGGGGCAGCCGTAGTCCCAGCAGAAGATTTGGGCTCATCCAGAGGCAGAGGGGATCTGGATCTCCAATATCTCCATAATCGTGTGGGCTCGGCAAAAAGAGAGAAAGGAGAAAACGACTTAGGACTGTGAAGTAGTGAGATATAATCTAGTCAGGGTAAGCTTGAGTAAACAAATATGTTTTAAGCCTAGACTTAAACACTGAGACTGTGTCTGAGTCCGAACACTAATAGGAAGACTGTTCCATAACTGTGGGGCTCTATAAGCGAAGGCTCTTCCCCTGCTGTAGACTTCACTATTCTAGGTAATATCAAATAGCCTGCATCTTTTGATCTGAGTAGGCGTGGCGGATCATATAAAACCAGAAGGTCGCTTAGATATTGTGGTGCAAGACCGTGTAGTGCTTTATAGGTTAATAAAAGTATTTTAAACTTAATGCGAAATTTTACCGGAGCCAATGCAGTGTGGATAAGATCGAGGTGATATGGTCGCGTATCTTCTAGTTCTAGTAAGGACTCTAGCAGCTGCATTCTGGACTAACTGGAGTTATTTATATTCTTACTGGAACATCCAGACAGTAAGGCATTACAGTAATCTAATCTAGATGATGAATGCATGAACCAGTATTTCTGCATCATGTAGTGACAATATGTTTCTTATCTTAGAAATATTTCTGAGATGAAAGAACGCTATCCTAGTAATATTATCTACATGAGCATCAAATGATAGACTGGAGTCAATAATCACTCCAGGTCTTTAACTGCTGTACATGATGAAACAGAAAGACCATCCAGAGTTACTGTGTAGTCAGGAAGATTACTTCTAGCTACACCGGGCCTAATAAAAGTATTTCTGTTTTATCAGAATTAAGTAAAAGGAGGTTAGTTAACATCCAACATCTAATGTCATTTACACAGTCCTCCACTTTACTAAGCTTCTGTCTGTCCTCTGGCTTCGCTGACACATACAGCTGTGTATCATCAGCATAACAGTGAAGCTAATTCCATGTTTACGAAATAATTTGTCCTAGGGGTAACATATATAAGGTAAAAAGCAGTGGGCTAAAACAGAACCCTGGGGAACCCAAAAGTAACCTCAGTACGCATGGAGAAATACCATTTATATCTACAATTTAGTAAGACGGCATGGAGGCTCAATACCAACAACATTTTATCATCAGGGTTGTTCATACGCCAGGCTAGTACACAAGAGCGAGACACAACCCTGATCAGAGGCAGGAGGTCATTTACTACTTAACTAGTCTGTCTCTGTGCTGTGTTTTATTTTCTTTTTCTAGTATGACATACTGTTTTGTACTACCTTTTTAGTTAGAGATGAGGGGTTCATATTGTTATAGATAATTGAGACGGGTCAAGGTCAGGTTTTTTATCAATGGTTTAATAACTGCTAATTTTAGAGATTTAGGGACATAGCCAGTGGTTAGGAGGAATTTACTATATTTAAAAGTGACTAATTACTCTGGACAAATCTTTTAAACAAACATGTGGGTATAGGATCTAGTATGCAGGTTGATGAATTAGCTGATGAGATTAGTGTAGCTAGGTCGGTTCTATAAGCGAGCAAAACACTCTAAGCATTGATCCGTATTGCCACATTGTCATCTAATGGGTTTGTTATATTACTGACCGGTTGTTTTAATCTGTATTTCATCTCTAATTTTTCAATTTATAAATGAAATATAAAATTCACTGCTATGAAATGATTGAATTTTTCCTCTGAAGTGGTTTTATTCCTAGTTAGTTGTGCTACCGTGTTGAAGAGGAATCTGATTGTTTTGTGTCTCCTATTAAGATGGAGAGTAGATCTTTTTAGCATCTACAAGAGATTTCCTATATTGCAGTAGGCTCCCTCCATGCTGTCTGAATATCTCCAGCTTGGTTTGGCGCCATTTACGTTCTAATTGTCTAGATTTCTTTTTAAGGATCGCGTAGATCATTATACCAGGGTGCTATTTTTTTTGTCTAATTATTTTCCTTTTGAGTGGAGCCACTCTATCTAGTGTGCAACGGAGTGTTGACTCCAAACTTTCAGTTGCCTGGTCGAGTTACTGGATCAGGCGCTGATCAAATCAACTGATGTTCTGGTAGGTTATTTATGAGCTCAGTGCAGTAGTGATGTGAATGTGCGTCACGCGGTAGCGGGAGGTGGAGATATTATAATCCATATATGGTTATGAATGAGATTGTGGTTGAATAATCAGGTGTAATTCATTTTTCTATACTTAGTTGTTAGTATGAGTCAGATGTGACCACCACTATGAGTAGGTACGTTCTGTTAATAAACTGTTCTCAGGGTCCTCCAGTTATCAAATAAATTAATTCACGATTAATTTTTAAGACACAACCATTTGTACAAAGTTGCAAACTAAGAATTATAGCTGGGGGTTGTAAATAAAGAGAATTGACTTATTTTTTGGCTATGGGATTATTTCTTGTAAAGAATTTCAAAGGAATTAAACTTATACTATATTTTTTTGTTGACTTTTTTTTATCACCTCTACCAGTTGAACGAGGCTGATGTACATAACTGTATCCAGGAGACTGGTTCATTTAATGCTATGTACTCATTTGGTTTAACCCAAGTTTCTAAACACATTAAATTACATTCCTGTCAGTTATGTCGTTGCAATAAGAGCCTTAGATAAGAGATCTAACGTTTAATAGTCCTACTTCAGATCAAAAATGCTGCTGTGTATTCAATATGATTTAATTTTATGTTAATTAGGTTACGAGGTTACGAGATTTCCTATTTATGTGTTAGCTCGGGGAACAGACAGAGTCTCTATAGTATTTATTACTGGTGATTGACTATTAAATGAACATTGATTAAACTGACTGTTATTGTCAGAAGATGTACTTACGGTAGAGAGTCACTTGAAGTGAACGCCTTGGAGATGTTCTCGGACAGCAGTTCGCTCCAACGCTGCTGGGGTGCAGGCCATCAGGACGAAACAGCCTAGGGCGCCCCAAAACAGATTCCAGTTATTAACAAACACTAGATTCTGCTCATTACACCAAGAGACTAACCAATCATTGAAAGCGAGAAGTCTACTGAACTTTTGCTCCACGTCTGAATGTGGGAAGAGGTCCAGAGACGCGATCCTCGCTGTGGGTGATCTGCCCTGCACCGTCTCGATCAGGCTGGTGAAGTCCCTCTTCAGAACCTCCGTCTGCCGTAGCCTGGTGTCGTCGTCGCCGTGCAGCACAACCGCTCCAATGCGCTCGTCCTTCAGGATCCTGGATACCTGCACAGCGACATCAAGAACACGAGCACCAGAAAAACAGTGTGTGTGCACCTTACCTTTGGATGAAGCATACGGACGTTCCGCACGATGGAGTCTCCGGCGATCACAGCGTTGGGTCTGGTCTGGCGGAGAGGGGCGACGGTTCCGGGTTGAATCTGGAACACCGGTGGTGGAGAGACCTTCGCACCGGGGGTGCAGCCTTCGCCGCTGGTTCACCCAAGGCCCGAGGTGTGTTGGGCCGGTGTGACGGAGACCGCGTGGCTGGGAAGGTCCTGGCTGCACGATCCCTGCACAGAGAAACCCCACAGGCGTCGTAGGGGCTGGGAGTGGAAATACCACACTGTGCTTACCTTGGGTGTGTGGACAGAAGCACAAGATGATTCCAGCGCAGTTCGTCGCTCCTGCACGCTGGGCTGCTGGTCAAGTAGGCCGCGGATTCTCTTCCACATCCTCCAGTTCCAGCAACACCATGTGAAGCTCGGCGAGTCATCTGCACTCAGAACAGGAGAGACGGTGGACATATTTGTTTTTTTTTTAAAACAGAACAGTGATAAATTCAAAATATGAAATGCAAAAGGTAAAGGTAGGCTAGTGGTAGGTGATGCTAGCGGTTACTGCTAACCGCGATGCTAGCGGGCTAAAGCTAATCGCAAGCTAGTCGTTGTTTGTACAAACAAACCAGAATTTCTGCGCCACCACAATATTACGATTAGTTTTATCTAAACTACTGTGTTTATATTTGTGAAATTCAAGTAAATATATATATTTTTTAAAGTATAGAAATAAGAAAAGTAATATAATAGTGTCAAGCCGGAAGCAGCGTCAAGCCGGAATATGTGCACATAAATGCTCAACTGAATGTGGCTGATGAAATCCATGTCTCGTTTTTCCTCATAGTTTCAATTCATGTAAATTGACAGTTTGACACATTATATACAAATGGAGCCATTTCATTTGTTTTACAAATGAATTAAAACATGGTTGCAGTGTATAAAGTATATATGTAATCAGTAAATGTAGAAATTTACAGGTCAGGGCATGTTATCAACAATTTTTTTAAAAAGAATTAAGACCCAGGCACCAGCTGTTAGTCAGAGCTGCCATACACATTGCCCTTATCTGCTAGTGGCAAGACGAAAGGATGAAGGACAGAACTAAAGAATAGACTGCCCATGAATAATATGTTGCTGGTCTCAGGGGAGGGGGCATGTCTGATAGACCTTGGGAAGGACAGTGACTATGACCAGAGTTAAATGGCAATACATGGATGGTGTTGTACGGGGTTTATTAGTTACACCAGGTCTGACAAATGATAGTACAGCCATAGAAGCTTCAGTGAGAAAATCATGACACAAATGATAAACATAAATGATGTTTATGTAAAATCCATCCTTCCATGCTTTATATTTGATGATAAAAAGAGCACAATTTGAGGTTTGCACATAAAAGGTCAGAACAGACAAGGTCATAAACTGTCTGGGCTTATTGTCTAAAGCAGCGTCAGCCATTTTTAGCTCTGGAAGGTCACATTAAGTCCCAATTAGTGTTATCTCTGAGAAAAAACATTCATCTTATGAAAAGTATGAACAGCAGTACACATACACATGTATATTGTACTCTTACACTAGTAAGTTATGTAACCATGTAGAGTACAATGGCCTGCTGTTTTCAGTTTCATGTTGAATATTTTTGCTGTATGAAATGCACTTACTCAAACAATTTATGATGAAAAATCTACCATAATGTTGTAATTGAACATTACTGAAGGTGTATAATAGTTTATCACTTAGGAGTTTGTCACTAAACTCCAACTGTTTGTCAAATTCCAATTAAAATATGTTTTCTAGTGGACAAGCTATATTGACCTTTTTCATTGTTCCACACTTCTTTGGCTCTCAGAAATTAGCATGATTATAATATAATCATATAAAAGTATAAGATACCTTTGATGTTGTGTGTCATACCTATTATTAGTCTCTGAAAAAATAGGTTGATCTGCTATTAAATTCATTATGTCTACCTCCACAATGATGAAGCAAGCATTCACTTGGCACTGCTTGTTGAACCTTTGAGCCTTGCTTTAACTGTGCATGATGAGCACGGTGTCTGTATGCATGTCCCACCATCATTAATCCAGAGGTCAAAAGAAGGAGGTAGTGAAGGATAACGATTGAGAGGGGGAGGGGGCTCAGAGAAGTTCTCTTCGCTACAGTTCAGGTTAAATGCACAATGATTGACTGTGGCACTAACCATGATCCCTTACTTACAATTACCATTGGTGTTGGAACTGAGACATTATTAGTCCTGAAAGCTGGTGTACAGTCACTCAGCATGTCAATGTCATAATCTTTATAATTATCTTAAATTAAACTGTACATGTCAAGCAAGATTCAAAATTCAAGAATAGCACATCTTATTGTATTGACATTCGGGAAAGTTTTTATGTCCACTACAAGAACACAAGTCTTAAATGCAGTTATGATTTGATAAGTAAAAACTGCTATACTATTACACTGCATATTTTTTTTTATTTTTTATTTTCCATATAAAACCAAAAGACTAATTGAATGCAGTTATAAATCAAAAATGTAATTTTTGCTTCATTTTCAGGATAAAAATTATGTTTTACACAAATACTATTGAATTAAACCACAAAAAAGTTATTTTTTAAAAAATAAATAAATAAAAATAAGGTGGGTAGGGGTTTCCCGTACAAAAGTTATTTCAATCAAACCATATTCTGAGCTACATAGAAAGATTAATGAACTAAATCAATCAAAAGTAGAATGATATTTGATTATTTGTATGATATTTTAATTATATTCATGTTGCTGCACTTGTTCGGAATGAATGGTCTAAGATTTCAGCAGTGTAGTGTCTTCACATTATCTTCACACTTCATACGTTTTGCGATTTAATGTCACAGGCACATTAACATATCCCACCCATTCCATTGTATTTATTGTATTTGTTTGTTAATGCCTATAGAGGAAATGCATAAAATACATCAATTAAAATTTTATACAACTGTCAACTGTTATACACTGTTTATCTTTTGGTGGTGTTTATCAACCATCCCATTACTTGAAAAATGTAACCAAAAAATATCAGGGATAAATTTTTTTATCATCTTGGAATTAAATAGATCATTCAGACTATTTTTCTATGGATTTTGTAAGTGTATAGAGTTTGTGAGTTCTTCCCTGGTTATCAGCTTTAGATTTGAGGCTATGGCAGGTTGATTGATTCATTATTGCTGGGTGTCTTGAGGCTGCAGCGGAGCGCTTGTCAGATATTCAAGGTCACTAACTCAGCTCCATGGTTGCAGCACAAAATTATGACAGGGAGGGAGATGGAAGGATAATGGGGCATAGTAAAATTCGTGAAGGGGTATTGAAAATGTTAAATTTATATTGGCACAAAAGCAGTTCCTAATATATATTAATGGATTAATAGTAATGAATCTATTTTCACTTCTTTTGGGTGGGGGTATCTGTTTGTTTATTTATTTATTTATATTGTTTGTCCAAATGTTTTTTTGAGAAATACTATCTTAGAAAATGCAGGTAGCTAGAACATGTGATAGTCATGTATGCCTCATCTTTGTGTTTAATGTGTAAAACATAATTAATATATCAACTACAAAGTAGTATATTTCCAGAGAACATAATTTATTCATCCAATTTGAAAATGACACCTGGAATTTATGTTTGTTTGTGGTTGTTGTCATGAATGTGGAAACGGAGGCAGAAGAACTTCAAAGTTAAAAGATTCAAAGTTTAATAAGAGTTCAAACCAAACACAAATGACGTTAAGCATACATGAACAAGGAAAATAAGCAAACCAATACTTAGGACACAGAAAAGCATAACATGACAACCGAAGACAATCAAAGCCAGACACCTAGTGCTGTATAAACCATGACTAAATACACACAGGTGCTCATTAACCAGTATGAGAGTCAGGCATAGTCATGTGACCATGATGCAGTGCAGTAGCTGCAGGGAACTGAGGTCCATGGTTCCCTCCGGAGATTCATAACAGGGCCACCCCCATCCGCCCACCGCGCAGCTCCTGAAATGTGTAATAAGTTAGAGAGGGGTTCCTGTATACCCAGACCAGAGGTCCTTAAATGTCTCACAGTTCCCCTGAGTGTCATCTCTTTCAGGGCGATAATGAGGATGGTTGCCATGTTTCCTTGGGTGCAGTTGCTGGACAATCCCTTCCGTACCACAGATAGATGATGCAATCTCCCAGGCCTGGCTTGGGCATGGAGCGATTGCCAACACACAGCCAGCGGGGGGAACGAAGCTCAAGGTGGAACCCAAGGGGGGATTGGCATTAACTAGAGAGAAAAGTCAGAGTGGGGAAGCAAAGTTCTCCGCAAGGCCAGAGGGGTGAGTGACACACTCCGTGATGCATGAGGGGGGAGCAATGTCCTCAGTGCAGCAGGAAAGGGGAGCAACATGCGGCGCAAAGCAGAGCAAAGGAGTGACAGCTTCAGTGGAGCATGGAGGCAGAGCAACGTCCTGAGCAGAGCAGGATGGCAGAGTAACGTCCTCAGCCGAGCAGGAAAGTGGAGCAATGTCTGAAGAGGAACCTTGCATAATTTGACAACCGAAGACAATCAAAGCCAGACACTGAGTGCTGTACAAACTGTGACTAAATACACACAGGTTAACTGGGATGAGAATCAGGTGCGGGTGGTCATGTGACAGAGGTGCAGTCATTGCTGGGAACTGAAGTCCATGTTTCTCTCCGGAGCTTCATAAAAAAGTTCAATTAGTAAAATATTCAAAATGGCCAAAGATGGATAACATATAGCTTTTAATAAATTATTAATCTTTTAATAAACAGAAAAATTACCTATGTGACTATATTACATTGGTCTCATTTGTACAAATCACCACGTCCATAATTAATTTGCTGTCAGCATTCAAAATTACATGTGATTACTTCTGTTAATTTACAGATCCCTATTTGATCTTGCTCATGGATAAAGAAATCAAAAATGACTGCCTTTGAACGCAGATAATGGCAGGCTGCTAAAATTTGACATACCAAAGTGCATATATATGTATGTATATATGTATATATATATATATATATATATATATATATATATATAGTGCCTTGCGAAAGTATTCGGCCCCCTTGAACTTTTCAACCTTTTGCCACATTTCAAGCGAGGTCTATTCTGAGTGGAACCTGTCTTGTTAAACCGCTGTATGCTCTTGGCCACCGTGCTGCAGCTCAGTGTCAGGGTCTTGGCAATCTTCTTACAGCCTAGACCATCTTTATGAAGAGCAACAATTATTTTTTCAGAACCTCAGAGAGTTCTTTTCAGTGAGGTGCCATGTTGAACTTCCGGTGACCAGTATGAGGGAGTGTGAGAGTGATGACACCAAATTTAACACACCTGCTCCCCATTCATACCTGAGACCTTAATAAGTCACATGACTCTATGGAGTCAAATTGGGCCCAGTTTGGACATTTTCTCTTAGGGATGTACTCACTTTTGTTGCCAGCGGTTTAGATATTAATGGCTGTGTGTTGAGTTATTTTGAGGGGACAGCAAATTTACACTGTTATACAAGCTGAACACTCACTACGTTATATTGTAACGAAGTGTCATTTCTTCAGTGTTGTCACATGAAAAGATATAATTAAATATTTACAATAATGTGAGGGGTGTACTCACTTTTGTGAGATACTATATATGTATATATATTACACATACATACGCACATATTGTGTATGTATATGTGTGTGTGTATACTGTATGTGTATGTATGTATGTGTGTGTGTGTGTATATATATAATATATATATATATATATATATATATATATATATATATATATATATATATATATATATATATATATCAAGGAATATATGTGCATAATAAACAATATACATAATACATAAATCTGAGGTAAATTGTAGTGCTAATATGTTTGGCAGGTTATTTTATATGATTCATACATGAAGTATGAAGTATGAAGTAAAGAGATAAAGGTGACATGTTTTGGAAATTTCAGAGCCATAAAATTACTACTGCATGTTTATTTGTTAAGTACAGTAACTGAGCTGTGTGTTTTGGTGTATTGGTGACTATATTGATTACACAATGCATTTGGTTTCATGTGCAGTACTTGCATGTTTATCTAACTAAATAATATAACATCTGTCAACAAACCTGATAGAATACAGTTAAGATGCCAGAGATATACTTTTGGCCCTGTACTGATTTGGCACTGAATAAATTATTTAATTTAAGTGTCAGCACTGCACACATATTTTGATGATCATGACAGAAAATCACCATGTCTTAAAAATGCACACATGTTTTAAATAAGAAAATGAACTCATAATTAACACAGTTCAGAAGTACTCAAGAAAAGATGAATAAAAGGAACACAGAATTGTAGCGCAATGAGCTAAGAAAGAAAGAGACAAAAGGGGAGAAATATAGACATTTAGGCAAGGCTCTGCAGTTTGTCAATATAACAGCAGTAGAACTGAACTGCTCTCAGCTCAGTCACACTTTAATCTCTCCTCCTCTATTGAGTGCTTTCTCCCCCTCTGTCCTATTGACAACGGAAAATAGCTTTGCCAACTTGACTGACAACTTTTTCTACCTGAAAGAAAGCAGAAGGCACAGACAGAAAGCCTGAGCCTTACTAAGGCTCTGTAGATTACATTCCCTTATTATGGTGTATCGTATCAAGGGGCTATTGTACGTGTGCCTGTGTGTCTGTTTGTACCTTATTTCTACAAAACAGTTTCTCTGAGACTCATTTCTTTGTTTCCTTTGAGAATCCTATTTGTGCCACTGGACTGTGTGAAGACATCTCTGCAAGATCATCAGTTTCCTACACAACAGGAATCTTGGCGCTCTGGTCCGTGCAAACTCATTTTCCCTTTCAGGGAATATGGAAGAGCTCCTCGTGAGGTGTGGTTTCAGTATAAAGCTAAATAAGATTAAATTGTACTCTGCTATGCAGAGAAGATCCCACGCAGGTTTCAGAAAACATTCAGTCTATACTAATATGTTTAAATGTTAAATGGGCTAAGAGGTAAAAACCCATGCTAAGGGAATTTCATTAACATTATACTTGTAATGTGTCTCACATGACCTTTCTTGGGTATTCAGTATAATTACTGCCCGAGACCATGATTCTCCTAGCAACCTTCATAAAAAGTCTCCCAATTATACAATCATTAGACTGCTGAATACACCATGTGACATACCTTACACCTTCAATTAGATCTCTCTATCTATTTTTCTATATTTCACTCTTCTTCTGTCTGTGTTTTTTGCACATCTGCCTTGGAAGTTTTACTCTGTAGGAGTATTATGTCTGATCGGTTAACATGGCACATAGCCAGAATGGATGGTTTTTAGCTGCCCTTGTCTGGACCTACTTCATTTGACCTTTATAAAAACAAGTTGGAGTGTAGCCAGAATATGTTTTCTTCTTTTATCATATTATTCGTCGTGAACAGTGATGCTTTTCGTAGACAATACAATTCAATTTATTTATTTGTATAGCGCTTTTTACAATAGACATTGTCTCAAAGCAGCTTTACAGAAATGGAAACATGGTATACAGATAATGAAGGTGTGAATTTATCCCAACTGAGCAAGCCACTGAGTGGCGATGTGTTAAGAGGAAGAAACCTTGAGAGGAACCCAACTCAGAAGGGAACCCATCCTCATTTGGGTAACAACAGATAATGTGAAAAAGTTGATAATGGATTTATACGAAGTCTGTAAGGTCTTAGGTGCAGCCGTAGTCCCAGTAGTCCGGAATTAGAGAAGATTTGAGCTCCATCCAGAGGCAGAAAGGATCTGGATCTCCAGTATCTCCATAAATTCATGTGGGGCTTGGCAAAAGGAGAGAGGGAGAAAAAGATTATTATGACTGTGAATTAGTAAGATAGAATCTAGTAACGGTAGGCTTGAGTAAACAAATACATTTTAAGCCTACACTTAAACACCGAGACTGTGTCTGAGTCCCGAACACTAATAAGAAGACAGCAAAGGCTCTTCCCCCTGCTGTAGCCTTCACTATTCGAGGTACCGTCAAATAGCCTGCATCTTTTGATCTAAGTAGGCGTGGAGAATCATATAAAACCAAAAAAAAAAAAAACACACACAATGAACGTACACCTCTACTCTGTGTACTTTGCTTCCTCTGGTATTCAATTAATGGATCTTGTATAGTAGCACTACTTGTATTGTTCTCTGCTTGATATATCGCTTTGCTTATTTGTAAGCCGCTTTGGATAAAAGCATCTGCCAAGTGAATAAATGTAAATGTAATATTATCTACATGAGCATCAAATGATAGGCTGGAGTCAATAATCACTCCAAGGTCTTTAACTGCTGTACATGATGAAACAGAAAGACCATCCAGAGTTACTTTGTAATCAGAATGATTATTTCTAGCTACACGTGATCTTAATAATAGTATTTCTGTTTTATCAGAATTAAGTAAAAGGAAGTTAGTTAACATCCAACGTCTAATGTCCTTTACACAATCCTCAACTTCACTAAGCTTCTGTCTGTCCTATGGCTTGGCTGAAACATACAACTGTGTATCATCAGCATAACAGTGGAAGCTAATTCCATGTATACGAATAATCTGTCCTAGGGGTAACATATATAAAGTAAAAAGCAGTGGGCCTAGAACAGAACCCTGTGGAACTCCAAAAGTAAGCTCAGTATGCATGGAGAAATCACCATTTACATCTATGAATTGATAAAAATTGGTCAGATAAGATCTGAACCAGGAGAGGATTGTTCCCTTAATACCAACAACATTTTTTAATCTATCAAGGAGAATAGTGTGATCTATAGTATCAAAAGCTGCAATAAGGTCGAGTAACACAAGCAGCGAGACACAACCCTGATTAGAGGTCAGTAGAAGGTCATTTACTACTTTAACTAAAGCTGTCTCTGTGCTATGATGAGGTCTAAATCCTGATTGATACATTTCATGAATGTTGTTCCTATCTAAGTACGAGCATAACTGCTTTGCTACAACCTTTTCTAAAATCTTAGAGATGAAGGGGAGATTTGATATTAGTCTATAGCTGGACAATTGAGATGGGTCAAGGTCAGGTTTTTTAATCAAGGGTTTAATAACTGCTAATTTAAGTGCTTTAGGTACATAGCCAGAGCTAAGGGAATAATTTATTATATTTAAAAGTGGTTCAATTACTCCTGGACAAATCTGTTTAAACAAACATGTAGGTATGGGATCTAGTATACAAGTTGATGAATTGGCTGAAGAGATTAATGTAGCTAGTTCGGTCTCTCTAAGTGAAGCAAAACAATCTAAATATTGATCTGATATTGCTACATTGTCATCTACTGGGTTTGTTACAGTATTGTCCGGTTTTAATTTCATGGCCTGTATTTTACGTCTAATATTTTCAAACTTATCAATGAAAAATTTAATGAAATCTTCACTGTTATGTAATGATTGAGTGTTTCTCTCTGTGGTGGCTTTATTCCTAGTTAATTTTGCTACCGTGTTGAATAGGAATCTGGAATTGTTTTTGTTATCTCCTATTAAGGTGGAGAAATAGATTTTCCTAGCATCGGCAGGAGATTTCCTATATGTCAATAGGCTCTCCTTCCATGCTGTTTGAAATATCACCAGTTTGGTATTGACGCCATTTACGTTTTAATTGTCGAGATGTCTGTTTTAATGTTCGCGTTTGATCGTTATACCAGGGTGCTAATTTTTTATCTCTAATTATTTTTCGTTTGAGTGGAGCCACTTTATCTAGCGTGTAGCGGAGTGTTGACTCCAAGCTTTCAGTCGCCTGATCAAGTTCTATTGGATTTGACGGTGCTCCCAATCGAATAGATGTTTCTGCGAGGTTATTTATGAAGCTCGGCACAGTAGCTGATGTGTAGGTACGTTTTACACGGTAGCGAGGCGAAGTGGAAATATTATGATCAATATGTATTATGAATGAGATAAGATAATGGTCTATAACTTCAGACTGCGGAAAAATTACAATATTTTCTATACTTAGTCCATATGTTAGTATGAGGTCAAGAGTGTGACCACCATTATGAATAGGCCCGATTACGTTCTGATTAATCCCTACTGAATCTAAGATGGACACAACTGCTGTTCTCAGAGGGTCTTCCAGGTTATCAAAATGAATATTAAAATCTCTGACGATTAATGCTTTATCTACAGACACAACCAGGTTTGAGACAAAGTCTGCAAATTCACTAAGAAATTCAGTATATGGCCCTGGGGGTCTGTAAATTATAATTAGAGGAATTGACTTATTTTTTGTTGCTACATAACTTACACTGGTATAAAGAATTTCAAAGAATTAAATTCATGCTTAGGTTTTTGTGTGACATCTAGATTTTCACTATGGATGAGACCAACACCTCCTCCTCTTCCAGTTAAACGAGGCTGATGTACATAATTGTATCCAGGAGGATTGGCTTCATTTAATGCTATGTACTCGTTTGGTTTAATCCAAGTTTCCTTACCCCATTTAATTTTAATTTTTATTAGTAATGTTGTTGTTTAAAAAAAAAAACCTAAACCCGCAAAAAAATTATTTTTTAAAAGTCCTAGCTTCAGATTAAAAGTGCAGGCTGTGCATTCAATATGATTTAATTTTATGTTACTTAGGTTACGAAGACAGACTTTCCGTGATTTTCTATATATTTGTATAGCTCGGGGACACAGTCTCACAGACACAGTCTCCAAAGTATGTATCACCGTTGCCGGACTATTAATTGAGCATTGATTATACTTGTTGTTATTGTTCCTGGTTGGAATCTAGAACACCGGAGGTGGAGAGTATATATATATGGTGGAATGTATATATATACACATACAGTATCTCACAAAAGTGAGTACACCTCTCACATTTTTGTAAATATTTGATTATATCTTTTCATGTGACAACACTGAAGAAATTATACTTTGCTACAATGTAAAGTAGTGAGTGTACAGCTTGTGCAACAGTGTAAATTTGCTGTCCCCTCAAAATAACTCAACACACAGCCATTAATGTCTAAACTGCTAGCAACAAAAGTGAGTACAACCCTAAGAGAAAATGTCCAAACAGGGAACAAAGTGTCAAAATTTTGTGTGGCCACCATCATTTTCCAGCAGTGCCTTAACCCTTTTGGGTATAGAGTTCAGCAGATCTTAAAAAAATGTATGTATTAGCGTTAGCTCGAAGGACGCTGCTTCCTGCTTGACGCTGCTTCCTGCTTGATGCTCAGTTGAGGCAATCGTCTATCATAGTATACCAATACAATATTATCTGTAAAACACTACAAGTGTAATGACATGTCTGTTCCATACATATAGTGTATTAGCCATATACTTAGAGTACATTGTTCACGTTTTCACTGGGTATTATTTTGTTTATTATTGGAACAAGCTTTCCAGCCTCCGTTCTGAATTTTGAAAGTTAAAAACCCGAAAACAAGGCATCGGTTCATATTGGTCATTGACAGCTTAATGTTAATAATTGATAGTATGAACATTGATTAGTTCATTGATTATTTGACTTATTTTATTATTATGTATTATTGTATTTGTTAAAGGTTACTGTGTTAACCCTTTAACTGTCACAGAATGAAATGCTTGTGTAAAAAATATTTTTTATGTTAATTCTTACTATTTGAATTATAATGCTCCATATCATCCTTTATAAATTTGGAAGTGGTTTTCTTGTGTTAAATAATGTATTAAATGTTAAGTTCAGTTGTTGTTGTTTTTTTTGTTACAAATGGAAGTCTTACAGGCTACTACATCCATTATTTCCACTTGTTTTATTTATCTTCCAAGATAATTCAGATAATGGTCTCTAAGCCAGTCTTTATATTTTACCAGAGCTTTTATAGCCTGGTCATATTCACCCACATGAATTTCACATAACATATAGATTAATGTCTACATATATAATGGCTATATAAAGTAAAGCAATGCTGTCACAGCTCAGCCAGATCAGAACTCCAAGTCCCAAGATGCAACGCGCGCTTCCCAGGCATGCATGCGCTCTCCATCCCCGGAGTTCTGATCCAAGACAGCTGCCGCTAATCACAGACTCACACTCAGGCACTACTACTTAGGTTTGCCAGTCACAGAGTTGCACTGCGAAGTATACGCTCAGTTATCTCAGTCTCTGCATTACCAAGCTTTACTCCCGTCTTTGATTACCTCGTTACCTTGACCCTTTGATTACGCCCTCGACCACGCTCTTTGACTTGCCCTCGTTAATCTGCACGTTACTCGTTTACGCCTCTAGATTGTCCCCGACTCCACGCTTCGTCCGCCGCCTGCTCCTGCCTCCGTGCCCCCCTCCGTGCCAATTTTTACAGGCGGTTCATCCGCAATTTCAGTAGGATTGCTCAGCCCTTGACTTCTCTGTTAAAAGGGAAACCCAAGCACCTGTCATGGGGCCCAGCAGCCCAGAATGCCCTAGAGAACCTCAAGAACGCCTTCACTACAGCGCCTATTCTCAAACATCCCGATCCATCCAGACCGTTCGTCGTGGAGGTGGACGCTTCAGAAACTGGGGTAGGAGCGGTACTCTCGCAAAGGTTCGGAGATAAGCCAAAGCTCCACCCAGTAGCATTTTTCTCAAGAAGACTCTCGGTGTCGGAAAGAAATTATGACGTGGGTAACAGAGAACTCCTGGCAGTAAAATTAGCTCTCAAAGAATGGCGCCACTGGCTAGAGGGAGCGGCACACCCCTTTGTCGTCTATACCGATCATAAAAACTTGGAGCACTTACACACAGCAAAGAGGCAAACACCTCGGCAGGCCCGTTGGGCACTGTTCTTTACCAGATTTCAGTTCACATTGTCTTACCGACCTGGGTCAAGGAACACAAAGGCCGATGCCCTCTCCCGTCTGGGTCACACAGAGGTGGACAAGGACCAGGAAGAATACATTGTTCACCCCTCGGCTATCGTCGGCACCCTCGAATGGGAGCTAGACAAGGAACTGGAGGGCATTCCCTCGTCTCGAATCCCCAAAGCATGTCCCGCAGGCCGGCAGTTTGTACCCGAGGGACATCGCCAGGCAATCGTCGTCTGGGCACACACCACCGTCGGCACAGGTCACCCTGGAGGTCAGCGAACGTACCTCCTACTAAAGGAGAAGTACTGGTGGCCCAACATGCAGAGGGACATCCACAGAATGGTGGCATCATGCTCGTCCTGCGCACAGAATAAGGTCCCTCGAACACTTCCCACGGGTAAACTCAAGCCCCTACACATTCCGGAACGCCCATGGTCTCACATTGCGGTGGATTTTGTGACCGATTTACCCGAATCCCAGGGGAACACCACCATCCTGGTCATAGTGGACCGGTTCGAACGTACGCCTCATCCCTCTACCCGTCTTACCCACTGCCTTTGGGACGGCCGAGCTGCTGTTCATCCATGTCTTCAGGTATTTCGGCATCCCCGAAGAGATCATCTGTGACCGGGGCCCCCAGTTCACATCCCAAGTCTGGACTAGTTTCATGTATAAGTTGGGGGTCACAGTGAAACTAACCTCAGGTTATCACCCACAGTCCAACGGCCAAGTAGAACGATTCAATCAGGAATTGGGCCGTGTTCCTCCGAACCTTTTGCGCGGCCAACCCCAGTGATTGGGACAAGTTCGTACCGTGGGCCGAGTATGCCCAGAACTCGTTACGTCACTCAGCAACTAATCTCACCCCGTTTCAGTGCGTACTGGGGTACCAACCCCTTTTATTCCCGTGGAATGCAGATGTCACGGATTCACCCGCAGTCGATCAGTGGTTTGAGCGGAGCGAACAGGTATGGGCAGACACCCATCGGCATTTTACACAGTTCACCGACTCGTACAAGCGCAAAGCCGACCGTCGCCGCAGCAAGCAGCCAAGTTACCAACCTGGTGATAGGGTATGGTTATCCACGAGGGACCTGAAGCAACCACACAGCTGCAAGAAGCTCGCACAGAGATATACTGGTCCCTTCAGGATCCTGAAACGTATCAACGAGGTCACGTACCGGCTGCAGCTACCCCAGCACAGCCGTGTTGCCCCTTCCTTCCACGTCTCACGTCTGAAGCCAGTTGTTCCCGGACCCTTAGCCTCTGATGTGCCCTCTGAGACACCTCCGCCCCCCTGGATATCGAAGGGCAGCCAGCTTACCTTCTCAAGAACATCCTCAGCTCCCGGTACAGGAGGGGTAAGCTGGAATACTTGGTTGAGTGGGAGGGCTACGGTCCTGAGGAGCGCTGTTGTATTCTGAGGCGGGACATCCTCGACCCACAACTCATTAGTGACTTTGACGCCTTGCATCCTGACCTACCGGCCCCTCGCCCCCGGGGGAGACCTAGAAAGAACGTGGCTCCCGGAGTGAGCCCTTTGAGGGGGGGTTCTGTCACAGCTCAGCCAGATCAGAACTCCAAGTCCCAAGATGCAACGCGCGCTTCCCAGGCACGCATGCGCTCTCCATCCCCGGAGTTCTGATCCAAGACACCTGCCGCTAATCACAGACTCACACTCAGGCACTACTACTTAGGTTTGCCAGTCACAGAGTTGCACTGCGAAGTATACGCTCAGTTATCTCATTCTCTGCGTTACCAAGCTTTACTCCCGTCTTTGATTACCTCGTTACCTTGACCCTTTGATTACGCCCTCGACCACGCTCTTTGTCTTGCCCTCGTTAATCTGTTTGTCCGATCGCCTGACCCCCGCACGTTACTCGTTTACGCCTCTAGATTGTCCCCGACTCCACGCTTCGTCCGCCGCCTGCTCCTGCCTCCGTGCCCCTTCCCTACGAATAGTGACAAATGCAGACTCATAGATTGTGAAAGATTGCTAAATCTTGCACCTGAAAAACAATGTTGTACATGGAGAAAGGTCAGAACACATTATTTTTAAGAATATTATGGAATTTCTATGTCTTTTTAATAGTTTGAAAGGGCACTGTTCAGGACAACCTCCAGCTGTACTTTGACTTACTACTACTAGATTTTCAATTGCCAGAATGACTGTGAGCCTTCATGGACACATGTTAAGAAGAATAAATTGAGTGACCTGTGTGTAGTCCAATTTCACATATTCAGTGGAAATGGGAACTATGGTTTTTCTTTTTTTTTATTCAGAGAACTTATTTTCATGTTATATGCATCCAGCAGAAGGCTGAACTGAATGCAAGCATTTCAGAAAAAAATCTAAATCTTGGAAATGCCTTTTTTTGATCCTCCAGGCTTCCCGCTTACTGAACAGAATGGAAAAGTTAATACCCAGTGACACAACACAAGCTGTGCAGAAAAAAAATGCACACCCCCGTATACACTCTAAAAGACTCTTAGCCACATATCTTACCCATTACCCATAGTCTGTAACATCTTGAATTATAATACAATGTTTGCTGAGATGCATGGTTTCAGGCAAAGATTCCTTGGAGTGAAAATGGTAATCATAGAACGTGGACCAGAAACAGGAAAGAACTAGAGTTTAAATAAAAGTCATGTCAGTAAGCAGCTATGGGATTCAGAAAGAATGTATCACCACAGAAATGAATTGATTGGGCTTTATTTATTGATCCTACAGCAAAGTATCATAAATGGAATCTTAAAGGGCAAAGCAGTGAGCAAAAAAAAAACAAAAAACACAGATTGTTGTGGCAGGATGATATAAGTATAAGCATGGTTGTGAGCTAGCAAGACATTTTTATAGTCTCTGCAAATAGTGATCAAAGAAAGACATGCATAAAGTAAAATAGAAATGGAGGAAGGAAAACAACCCAACCCACATCACATCACTGACGCAACAAGGAAGCAAGAGAGGATGAGGACAAGGCTTTGTGTTGTGGAGAGTTTGCCAATTAACACATCATGTGTAGTGGAGAAGAGATTCGTGTTGCAAAATTCACTGAAGTTCCTCTTACTGAGCCATGTCTTTGCCAAAAGCGAATTGATTTTTGAGAGATATTAGTATGTACCGTCTGAAGCCAAGCAACATCAAATGTAAATGTAAACGTCATTTGTCACACGGCAGCTGTTCACTAAACTGCCTGGATGTATTCAGATGAGATAAGGAGTAATAGAAAAAAGTCATTATATAAATGTGTCTTAAGGAAAAAGACAAGCACACTGAATTTGTTAAGGTAGCGGACAACATACAGTCATGTAAAACATAAATTTATATATATATATATATATATATATACACACCCTGTCCATGGTGTACCCTGCCTTGTGCCTGATGTTCCCTGGGATAGGCTCAAGGTTCCCCCTTGACCCTGAAAAAGGAGTAAGCGGTTGATGATGGATGGATGGATGGATGGATGGATATATATATACACATAAGTGACACAAAAGTGAGTACACCCCTCACATTTTTGTAAATATTTGATTTTATCTTTTCATGTGAGAACACTGAAGAAATTATACTTTGCTACAATGTAAAGTAGTGAGTGTACAACTTGTGTAACAGTGTAAATTTGCTGTCCCCTCAAAATAACTCAACACACAGCCATTAATGTCTAAACTGCTAGCAACAAAAGTGAGTACACCCCTAAGAGAAAATGTCCAAACAGGGCCCACCCAAAGTGTCAATATTTTGTGTGGCCACCATTATTTTCCAGCAGTGCCTTAACCCTCTTGGGTATAGAGTTCAGCAGATCTTCACAGGTTGCCACTGGAGTTCTCTTCCACTCCTCCATGATGACATCACGGAGCTGGGGATGTTAGAGAACTTGTGCTCCTCCACCTTCCGTTTGAGGATGCCACACAGGTGCTGAGTAGGGTTTAGGTCTGGAGACATGCTTGGCCAGTCCATCACCTTCACCCTCAGCTTCTTTAGCAAGGCTGTGGTAATCTTGGAGGAGTGTTTTGGGTTGTTATCATGCTGGAATACTGCATACTGATTATGCTCTGCTTCAGTATGTCACAGTACATGTTGGCATCCATGGTTCCCTCAATGAAAAGATGTATGAGTTCTGCCAGCAATGCTGCAGAGGTTGAAGTGGTTGGGGGGGTCAGCTTGTCAGTGCTCAGACCATACGGTGCACACTGCATCAAATTGGTCTGCATGGCTGTCGTCCCAGAAGGAAACCTCTTCTAAAGAAGATGCACAAGAAAGTCGGCAAACAGTTTGATGAAGACAATCCGATTAAGGACATGGATTATGAGACCAAGATAAACTTATTTGGTTCAGATGGTGTTAAGCGTGTGTGGCAGCAACCAGGTGAGGAGTACAAAGACAAGTGTGTCTAGCCTACAGTCAAGAATGGTGGTGGGAGTGTCATGGTCCGGGGCTGCATGAGTGCTTCCGGCACTGGTGAGCTAAAGTTCATTGAGGGAACCGTGAATCCATGCCAACATGTACTGTGACATACTGAAGCTGAACCTGTGAAGCTCTGGTGAACTTCATGCCCAAGATGGTTAAGGCCGTGCTGGAAAATAATGTTGGCCACAAAAAATATTGACACTTTGGGCCCAATTTGGACATTTTCACTTAGGGATGTACTCACTTTTGTTGCTAGCGGTTTAGACATTAATGGCTGTGTGTTGAGTTATTTTGAGGGGACAGCAAATTTACACTGTTATACAAGCTGTACACTGACTACTTTACATTGTAGCAAAGTGTCATTTCTTCAGTGTTGTCACATGAACAGATATAATCAAATATTTACAAAAATGTGAGGGGTGTACTCACTTTTGTGAGATACTATATATGTATATATATTACACATACATACGCACATATTTATACATACAGTGCCTTGCGAAAATATTCGGCCCCCTTAAACTTTTCAACCTTTTGCCACATTTCAGGCTTCAAACATAAATATATAAAATTTTTATTTTTTGTGAAGAATCACCAACAAGTGGGACACAATTGTGAAGTGGAACGAAATCTATTGGATTTTTGAAACTTTTTTAACTAATAAAAAAAGGAAAAGTGGGGCGTGCAAAATGATTCGGCCCCCTTGCGTTAATACTTTGTAGAGCCACCTTTTGCTGCGATTACAGCTGCAAGTCGCTTGGGGTATGTCTCTATCAGTTTTGCACATCGAGAGACTGAAATTCTTGCCCATTCTTCCTTGCAAAACAGCTCGAGCTCAGTGAGGTTGGATGGAGAGCGTTTGTGAACAGCAGTTTTCAGCTCGTTCCACAGATTCTCGATTGGATTCAGGTCTGGACTTTGACTTGGCCATTCTAACACCTGGATACGTTTATTTGTGAACCATTCCTTTGTAGATGTTGCTGTATGTTTGGGATCATTGTCTTGTTGGAAGATAAATCTCCGTCCCAGTTTCAGGTCTTTTGCAGACTCCAACAGGTTTTCATCCAGAATGGTCCTGTATTTGGCTGCATCCATCTTCCCCTCAATTTTAACCGTCTTCCCTGTCCCTGCTGAAGAAAAGCAGGCCCAAACCATGATGCTGCCACCACCATGTTTGACAGTGGGGATGGTGTGTTGAGGGTGATGAGCTGTGTTGCTTTTACGCCAAACATATCGTTTTGCATTGTGGGGAAAAAGTTCGATTTTGGTTTCATCTGACCAGAACACCTTCTTCCACATGTTTGGTGTGTCTCCCAGGTGGCTTGTGGAAAACTTTAGACGAGACTTTTTATGGATATCTTTGAGAAATGGCTTTCTTCTTGCCACTCTTCCATAAAGACCAGATTTGTGCAGTGTACGACTGATTGTTGTCCTATGGACAGACTCTCCCACCTCAGCTGCATCTCTGATCAGTCTTCTCCTTGTCTGAGCTGAAAGTTTAGAGGGACGGCCAGGCCTTGGTAGATTTGCAGTGGTCTGAAACTCCTTCCATTTCAAAATGATCGCTTGCACAGTGCTCTTTGGGATGTTTCAAGTTTGGGAAATCTTTTTGTATCCAAATCTAGCTTTAAACTTCTCCACAACAGTATTACGAACCTCCCTGGTGTGTTCCTTGGTCTTCATGATGCTCTCTGCGCTTTCAACAGAACCCTGAAAAGAAAAAGAAAAAAAAAAAAAAAAAAAAAAAAAAAAAAAAAAAATAATCAAAAAATAAATAAAAAAAAAAAAAAAAAAAAAAAAAACAAAAAAAAAGGTAGAAAAAAAGTAGAAAAAAAAAAAAAAAAGGGGGAAAAATTTTTTTTTTCCACTTATAATTTTATTAGTTAAAAAAGTTTCAAAAATCCAATAGATTTCGTTCCACTTCACAATTGTGTTGGTGATTCTTCACAAAAAATAAAAATTTTATATCTTTATGTTTGAAGCCTGAAATGTGGCAAAAGGTTGAAAAGTTCAAGGGAGCCAAATACTTTCGCAAGGCACTGTACATACATACAATCTTATCAACACCGCATTGGCCCTCAGTGAAATCTCGCATTGATTATAAAATACTATTATTAACCTATAAAGCAATAAATGGTCTCGCGCCACAGTATCTAAGCGACATTTTGGTTTTCTATGATCCGCCACACCCACATATATCAAAAGATGCAGGCTATTTGACGGTACCTCGAATAGCGAAGGCTACAGCAGGGAGAAGAGCTTTATCTTATAGAGCCCCACAGTTATGGAACAGTCTTCCAATTAGTGTTCGGGACTCAGATGCAGTCTCAGTGTTTAAATCTAGGCTTATTTGTTTACACAAGCCTACCCTGACTAGACTTTCTGTTATGCTAAGCAAAATCCCAATAATCTTTTCTCTCCCTCTCTCCTTCTGTCGAGCCACACACGATGTGTGATTTTTGGAGATAATAGAGACCCTGATCCTCTCTGCTCTCCGGACCAGTCTGATCCGTTTCAGATGTCCTACATCTCGATGGAGCTCTCATCTACTCCAAGTCCAGATTGCTGGGACTACGGCTACTTCTAAGGCCATACAGACTACATATAAAACCATAATGAACTTTTTCACTCTATCTGTTGTTACCCAGATGAGGATGGGTTCCCTTCTGGGTCTGGTTCCTCTCAAGGTTTCTTCCTCTTAACGTCTTAGGGAGTTTTTCTTTGCCACCATCGCCACTCGTTGGCTTGCTCAGTTGGGATAAATTCGCACCTTTAATATCTATATACTGTGTTGATATTTCTGTAAAGCTGCTTTGAGACAATGTCTATTGTAAAAAGTGCTATACAAATAAAATGTTATTGAATTGAATTGAATTGAATTGAATTGAACATACATATACACCCTATGGATATTGTTGGCTTTTTTGACATATTTGGACAAGCAAACATTTGGTCATCTTTGAATATTAGTGTTTTCAATCATTTATTCAACATCTGTGGAAAAAGTAAGTACTCCCTTGGCATGAGAAGGTAGTATTGCCCCCGTAGCAGAAATAAATTTGTGTAGGCATTTTGCATAATTGTCCACCAGTGTCTGACATCAGCTTGCTGGAATTTCAACTTTATTATCTTCAAGCACTCCTTGATGTTATGCAGAATTCCTATTTGAGTCAATGAATGTCCAGTTCCTGAAGCAGCGAAACAACTCCAAACCATAACATTTCCACCAGCGTGCTTCACAGTTGGTATGAGGTGCTTCTCCTGAAAAGCTATTTTTGGTCAGTGCCAAACATGTCTGCTGTTACTGTGGCCAAACATATCTATCTTTAATTCATCTGTCCAGAGCACATTATTCCAAAAAGCCTGATCTTTGCCTACAGTTGCAAGAAAAAGTATGTGAACCCTTTGGAATTTCATGGTTTTCTGAATAAATTTGTCATAAAATGTGATCTGATCTTCATATAAGTCAAGGTATTGACAAATATAATGTGTCTAAAATAATAACGAAAAAAAATTCTGATCTTTCATGGCTTTATTGAGAACAACCAAAAAAAACTCCTAGTGCTTGTGGAAAAACTATGGGAAGCCTTCAGATAATGACCTCAAAATATGTTGGGTTTTTTTTGCACACCTGGAGTCTCGTTAAGAAAATGAGTTTGGAGGTGTGGACTACAGCTACTTTGACTGATAAAAACCCCTCAAACTTTTGGAGTTTGCTCTGCACAAGAAGCACGTTTATGTGAGCCATGCCTCGCCAAAAAGAGCTTTCAGAGGATCTACGATCAAGAAAAGTTGAGATATATATATATATATATATAAATGTGGCAAGGGTCACAAAGTGATTTCAAAGACTTTAGAAATTCACCAGTCTACAGTTAGGCAAACATTCTACAAATGGAGACACTTCAGGAATGTTGCTACTCTACCAAGAATTGGGTGCCTAGTCAAAATGACACCAAAAGCACAACGAAGACTCATGAATGAGTTAAAGAAACAACCCCGAATGACAGCCAAAGATTTGAAGGCATCATTGGAACTGTCTAACATCTTTGTCCATGAGTCTACAATACGCAATACATTGAACAAGCAGGGTATCTATGGCAGGACACCACGAAGGAAGCCACTGATTACTAAAAATAAGATTGCTGCATGCCTAAAGTTTGCAAAAGAGCACACTGACACTCCACAGCAGTATTAGCAAAATGTTTTGTGGACTGATGAAACTAAGATTTAACTATTTGGAAAAACCACACAGCACTACATCTGGCATAGAAAGGGCACGGCATATCATCATGAAACATCATCCCAACTGTAAAGTATGGTGGAGGAAACTTCATGATTTGGGCCTGCTTTGTGCATCAGGGCCTGGCCAGCTTGCAATCAGTGCAATGTCTTGAGGGGAAGATATATTCCCGAGTATATCGTACAACTTTTCAGAAAAATGAATGAGAAAAAAGTTGGGAAGCAAAAGACAATTTTATCCATAGTATGAAAGACAAGAAACCAAAAACCAAAAGAACAATTCCACAACAGAATGGCTTCCGAAAAAACAAAAATCCACCTTCCCTTTCAAAGGGAACCGACATGTCATACAGTATGGGAACGCCTGCGTAGCGTACGTACCGTATCTGAAGCTTGTGTAAAATCATGCCTCTACTTATAGGCCTGCCATGATCAGGTGATGTGGCAATTAAGCACGTCACATGATATATATATATATATATATATATATATATGGCACCTGTGAACCACACCGCCAGCCTTATTATCTTCAGCGAGACTGCATGTCTGTTGTTTGTGTGACAAAAACGCTTCATTTCTACTTGACATTTTCTCAAAATCTCTTAAATTTTCTATCCCTTTTTAAAGAAAAGGAGAGGTAAGTAATGAGCGAGAATGAGTTCAAGAAGTGTGTAACGTGCTCCCGTTTCATCACGGGGGAAAAGTGCACACTTTCTGGGTGAACTGATGGCGGTGTAGTATGAGATGGCAACCTCGAGAGGCTGCGCATGGTAACGTTACATTAAGCAGCTCGACTCGCACTCTTCTCGAAAAAAAACGGAAGCCGAGCGAGTTGGGTTTCAAAGCCTCGCGGATCTGGGCCGGCCGCTGCCGAGGCAGCCAACCGTCTCAGGTTCGGGGGATCTCTTAAATCCGGAAGAGAAGCCGGAAATGAGCGCTGCTCTATCTCTCTCTCTGTCTTACGGGTTCAGCTCTCTGCTGGATTTTGAAGTTCGCGTCGCGACTCCTCCTCCCGCTATGGAAAGCCAAAGAGGTAATAATCCCTCTCTGACTCTGAAGAGTTAGAAGGATGTGTTAAAAACTGACTATAAAACTATAAAGAGCTGCTTGAAGTGATTAACCAGTGAAAGTAAATACTTCACACTGCAGAAACTCCCCTGTCTTCCAGAAGCTATGACAAAATCTCACTTCTGGGGGGAAACCATGCTTAAGCCATAGTCATAATCCCACGATGTTGGATTATTCTGCCATTGTGGGAATGAATGGCATGGCTATTTAGCTATGCCCGAGGTGGAGGAGGCGCTTGTTAGTTACCTCTCTCCACCGATGGCAGGTAATTACAGGGGCCGGCTTGCATCCAAGGTGGCATTGGTGGGCAAGCCTATGCAGTAGTAGTCTTGCTTGTGGGTCACTGCAGACAATGGCAGGGTTGCAGGCCTACCAAGCAGACCTGCTGAGTGAGGTCGACATATGGCAAAAAAAAAAAAAGTTGTCTCAAGCTCATCCGGGTGTCCACGAGTGGAGCCTGGGCCAGCACTAGTGTGAGGGAAACCCAGAAGGCGAGTATAGCAGCCCGCCAACCCCCGCAGACAGCCAGGGGAACCGGGCGGCCACAGTCGCAGTCTGCTGTTAGGCCTGATCTGAGAATGATCATAAAGGTCAAGCAGGAAAAGATGAGCGGTCCTGAGGGGCTGTGGAGGGATGTATCTGGGGACATGAGGTTGTTAGGGCAGGTAGCCCCCAGTGCTACTGTAGGGCCTCCCCTAGCCAAGGTGGTCCCCAAGTTTTCATGTTCCCTGGTCAGCAAGCTGTCACAGGGCAACGAAAATCTGATGCTTCTCTCCAATAGAATGTGGAATAGCTAACGTCACTAGAAGACAATCGGGCAGCGTGCAAGCTACGGCCTAATGTGTCTCCATGGGTTCTGGCTACCACGGAAAGGGTTACCGGGTCCAGTTATAGCTCGTCCCCGTCCCCGTCCCGTTCACAGGGGTGCTCACCACAGAAGTCAGCACAGACCAGAGCCCGACGTTAGCGCAGGAAGTAAGCACCCTTTTGGACAATGGGGTCCTGAAACATGTACCCCGTTCCCTCAGGGAGGGAGGTTTACAGCCTTTATTTTCTGTTCCACAAAAAATGTGGGAATATGCGGCCAATTTTAGATCTGCATCATCTGAACCGTACTCTTCGGAGGCTGATGTTTAAACTTATCGTGCCACAGATCCAATTCGAGAACTGGTTTGTGGCGATAGATCTAAAAGGTGTGTGTTTCCGCATAGGAATATTGCTAGCTTTATCCCCTCGCACCTTCACAAAGTGCATGGATGTCACTCTGGCTCCATTGGGACTCCAGGGCATCTGTGTACCAAACTATCTGAACGACTGGTTAATTCTAGCACGATCCAGGGAGCTGGTGGTTCAACATTGAGATGTTGTTCTCGCCCACGTGAAGAGCTTGGAACTCAAGTTGAATCTCAGAAAAGTTGGCTTTCAGTGCAGTGGACAACTTTTCTAGGGGTTATAGGATTCTACTACTTTGAGGGCGTTTCTATCCCCAGCAGGCATAGTGTCAATCCTATCAACACTGAGCAAGATAAAGCTGTATCTTGGGAGCCTGGGGTGGAGTCCACACATGTGGTCACATCTGTATGCTGTTCCCCCCATCGCTCTGCTCCCACAAGCTCTAGCGAGAGTTCGCCAAAATAGTCTGCTAGTAGCACCCTTTTGGCAGCTCGAACATGGTTCTGAGAGATAATATCTCTGCAAGATGGCACTCCTTGGGAGATTCCCGTCCGCAGGGATCCACTGTAGACCCAGTAACTGCGCAATAGCTACAGTCCTGGAGCTCCTACAATAACATTTCTCAGCAGGGTGAGCTCCTTCTACAATCAGACTCATAGGCATCCACAGGCTTTTTTCTGATGGACTTGTAGAACTCTTTAGATCTTGGCATGATGACACCACACACCTCAATAGCTAAGGGAACACCAGACACTAGATATGAGAGGTTTAAATAAGATAAACATGCACTAACTAAGCAGGTTCTAATAACTGGCATCCAATCTTCAACACCTGATTTTAATTTTATGGATTTGAAAGTGTGATAAATGTAGGGGTGTACTTACATTTTCCATGTGACTGATCTGTTTTTTGTTCATTTAATTTGTGAAAAATAATACAAAATGTCAGTTTTATGTGCCATTTGACAGAGTGTGTAAACTTTATTAATAGGCACTTTTAAAGAGGATCAAGTGGTTGTTTCTAATTGTGTCAAAAAAGCCAACAATTTCCATGGGGTGTACTTTTCACATGACTGTACACAATATGGCCAAAAGTCTGTGGGTGACCATCACACGTTTTAACTGCTTTTTTTTAACATCCCATTCCATATTTAGTCCACATTTGCTGTTGTAATATCCTCCACCTTTCTGAGAAGCCTTTCCACTAGACTTTGGAGTATGGCTGTGGGGATTTGTGCTCATTCAGCGACAAGAGCATTAGTGCGGTCAGGCACTTATTTCAGGTGAAGAGGCATGGAGAGCAGTCCAGTTCATTCTAAAACTGTTCAGTGAGGTTCAGGTTAGGGGTCTGTGTAGTACACTCGAGTTCTTCCACTGCCAAACTTGGCAAACCATGTCTTTATGAACCTTAATTTGTCCAACATGTTTAGGCCCTCTAGTTCCAGTGAAGATAATAATAAGTGGAGAAGACAGCTTGGGGAAGACCCATAAATTGGTGTGATGGCCAAAAGTATGTGGACACCTGACCATATACTCCATGTTCTACAGTATAGAAATTGGCATATATAAAACATATGCACTAGATATGAAGAAAGGCTTTTATTTATTATTTAAAAAAAAAATTTATTTTAAATCTCCAAGCAACTCAAATCAACTAAATATTCATTTGATTGGTTTATTTCAACTGGAAAAACTCAGTCACCCATGCTGTGGGGAATTTTACAAAATTAGGCCAATGTCGAAGGGCTCTGGCAAAAACAATTTGCTGCATATATACTCAGTTTTTTCAACCAGACTTGACCAAAAAATAGTGTCATCACTCCAGCAAGACTGAAATCTTTACAGCATAGAGAATTAATTTTATATTTTTAATTCATAATTAGTTTTCATCAAATTATTTGGAACAAACAATAGACAATCTGCTTGTATGTTTGGTGAAGTGGTAGTTATACATAAATGTTTGTATAAATAATTTTTTGTCTTCCCCTAAGGTTGTCTGTATTTTTTGGTTTCTTTATCTGGACAACATCCACTCCATCCTTTTCACAACAACAACAACAACAACAACAACAACAACAGCAACAATCATAAAGGGAAGATGAGACACATAAAATAATAATTGAACCTCCTATAAAATCAAGAATATATTCAGACATGCTTAATTGCCTAAGTGCTTAAATGTCTAAGCTAGTAGCCAAGCTAGAAAATAAAATAAAAATCATTAATCTCTTTAATGTGTTTAATAATAAAAGTTAAAGTTAAAAATCACTAATGTAAGTAATCTTTTGGGAGCTATAACAATAACATGCGACTTACATTTGTAGCCCAAAGTTGGCTGCAAGTTCATCCCTCACTTTTTCAAGCTAAAAACATGAGGTGGGCACATGGTGGCTTTGAAGTTAGCACGTTTGCCTCACACCTCCAGAGTCCGGGTTCAAGTCCCGACGGGACCGTGTGTACGGCGTTTGCATGTCCTTCCCATGCTCCGGGGGTTTCTGCCGGGTACTCCGGTTTCCTCCCCCAGTCCAAAGAAATGCATGGTAGGCTGATTAGTGTGTCCGCAGTATATGAATGGGTGTGTCCGTAGTATATGAATGGGTGTAAATGAATACCATGCCTTGTGCCCGGTGCTCCCTGGGATAGGCTCCAGATTCCCCATGACCCTGAAAAAGAGTAAGCAGTAGAAGATGGATGGATGGACGGACGGAATCTGGTCAAATCTCGCTGCGTCAAGGCCAACAACCACTTCTGAATGCACATGATTTCCAATCCCACAGACATCATTGTTTTAAAAACAGTCATGGGTCTGTAATGGATATCCTGACATGGGCTCAGGAATACTTTGGTAAACCTTTATCAGGCAACACCATTTGCTGCTGCATCCACAGATGCAAGTTGAGGCTCTACTATGCAAAGCAGAAGCCATACATCAACACAATCATGAAGTATTGCCTTCTTCTCTGGGCTCGGTCTCATCTGAGATGGACAGTAGATCAGTGGAATCATGTTTTATGGTCTGACGAGTCAACATTTCAAATAGATTTTGGACAAAACAGCCATTGTGTTCTCAGGGCCAAAGAAGAAAAGCACCATCCAAGTGTTTATAAGCGTCAGGTCCAAAAGACAGCATCTGTCATGGTATAGGGGTGTGTCAGTGCCCATGGCATGGATATATTGTACATCTGTGATGACTCCATTAATGCAGAAATATATTTACACATTTTGGAGCAACATATTCTGCCATCCAGAGCAAGACAATGCCCAAAACATGATGGAAAACATGATGTCTGTCACGCCACCTCCGCCAGAGGCCGCTGTGGCGCTTAATTTGAAGGGACTTTGGGTTGGGCGCGCACTTTCGGATTAGAGTGCACGTTCACAATAACGGAACATAGGTGTGTTTGCTTTGTTTGATTGACATGGGTTATTTAAGTGCCTGAATTGCCGAGCATGCTGTTCTTGATTATACTTATGTTGGGATGTGTTTGTGCTCCGGGGAGTATTGTTTATATGTTTATGCTACGTGCTACGTTTCCTGTGTTCATGTGAAGACAGCATTGTGTGGAAAGATATCAATTAAGACTTTTGATCTGCGCCTGCAACCGACTCCCGTCCACTACATTCCGTAACTGAATGAAAAGCCCTAATACAGAAGCAGCAGATCGAACCGCCAGACCATGGATGCAGCAATCAAACGGAGAAGACGCCGCACCCGGGAGCCCAAGTTATGTATTCCTGCCTTGGATTCCATGAGCTTTGCACAATGGACTTATGAGGAAATGCCTGACCAGTATGATGGCTTTTTTGGATACCCAGATTACTTTGTGGTGGACTGTCAGTACTACTTCTTCAGCCTATGTGACCCGAAGCCAACCTAAGGACAATTCATTCGGTTTGTTACGTCTAGCTTTTTTGGCCCAGCTCGCACATGGACACAGCGAATAGCGGCCACGAGACCCTGGGTGCTGGAGGAGATTGCACAGTTTTTGAAGTTGTTTCTGGAGGAATTTGGAGAACCAGGGCAGGACTATAACCTGGATACATTGTGGGAGGGTCATGCTAAGCTGCCATTCCACGTGTACTATGAGCAGGTGAGACATCAAGAGGTGGACAAGATGGACAAGACTCTCACCGCTCATCCAGTAAAGCGAGTTCCGCTCATCTCCAAGTCTCCAGTCCCAACCACGGCCACACTCCAGATCCCTGCCACGTCCCAGGATCAGGCCCCTGCCACGTCCCAGATCCAGGCCCCTGCCACGTCCCAGGTCCAGGCCCCTGCCATGTCCCAGGCCCCTGTCCCTGCCACATTCCAGGCCCTGCCACATCCCAGGTTCAGGCCCCTGCCATGTCCCAGGTCCAGGCCCCTGCCACGTCCCAGGGCCAGGTCCCTGCCACGTCCCAGGGCCAGGTCCCGGCCACGTCCCAGGTCCAAGTCCCGGCCACGGCACAGGTCCAAGTCACAGCCACAGCTAAGCCCCAATCTGACCTGCCCATCCGCCTCTATTATGAGGAAGGAGACAGAGCACTTACCACACATCCTGTTAAGCGAAATCCCTTCATTTCCAAGTCTGCTGACCCAATTCTCAGAATTCTGCTCAAAGCGAAGTTCCAAGTTCATGTTTCAGTCACCGTCATGCCTCCAGTTCAAGCCCCAGTCTCCAATTGCAAAGCCCAAGTCACTCAGAGTAGCTACGTCAAAGCTACTGAAGAGGGCTCATCTGTAGAGTCTCAACTACAAGCAGCACAGGTTTTGCTGCAAGAGGAGACACTACGGAAACAGGTTATGAGCATTTTTCAACTAGAGGACGAATGAAATCGACTAAGGCAGCTTCTGGAGGAGGAAAAGGAGAGAAGGAAAAGAGAAGAGACACAGCTTCACCCCGTTCTGACACGGATGTCAGAGTTGGAGAAGAAAGTGGAACAGGTGCAGGAAGTGGAGGCAGAACTGGAGGATGAGAGGAGACAGAAAGCGCTGGCTGTAGCAGCAAAGAAGAAGCTGGAGCTTGACCTGAACCTGACCAGCGTTCCAGAGCCGGCGGGGCCGGCGCTCTTTGGTACTTCGGGAGGAGTACCCTTTGGACGGGGGTTATGTCACACCACGGCCACCAGAGGCCGCTGTGGCGCTTCATTTGAAGGTACTTTGGGTTGGGTGCGCACTTCCGGGTTATCGTGCGCGTTCACAATAACGGAACACAGGTGTGTTTGCTTTGTTTGAATGACATGGGTTATTTAAGTGCCTGAGTTTCCAAGCACGCTGCTCTTGATTATACTTATGTTGGAATTTGTTTGTGCTCCGGGGAGTATTGTTTATATGTTTATGCTACGTTCCTTGTGTTCACGTGAAGACAGCATTGTGTGGAAAGACATCAATAAAGACTTTTGATCTGCGCCTGCATCCGACTCCCGTCCGCTACGTTCCGTAACAATGTCATTTCCACTAAGAGTACATAGTGGGCATCAATGCCCTATGGTTTTCAATGTTTGCAATAAGCACATCTTTCATTTTGGTATTTTTGTCTAGTTTTAATATATAATAACATTTTAGTGGCTAGATATTTGTGCTATTTTCTTGGTTTTGTGAGGCCTTAAAAGTTTTGTCCCATTCCTTACTTCCCAGTTTTGTGGATATACACTATCAGTATCAGCCCATCTGAATGAATATAGACTACTTTACCCAATTACAAACTGTTACTAACAATTATCCATAACCAATAAGACAAAATGTATCAAAAAAACAAAATAGAGAAATGTATTATAAGCATGTGTGTACAAGCTATGGATCATGCATTGAAGTGAACATAACATAAAATCTATATTGTTACAAAAACATCAATGTACCAAACAGTTAGGAATGAGAGGAGATGATTTAGATACCGAAACCGTAAGCGTAAATACGAACTTAACTATAACACTGATTGTCAGGTTTACCACCTCTGCTGATAGTCAGAAAGTATCCAACAATATATCTAACACCCCACCTGTGCCTGTGCACCTTTGCATTAATATTGTGCTTTATTAAGGAAATATTATTTACTACAAAATTATTTAAGGCCTGCAAACCAATTTCGCCGAGTTTACACTACACGATTTCAGGCCCGATTTTCACTCTTTGACAGTTTTGTGGAGATCGCAGACAAAAGACAGAAATCATAGGCAAATGAGAGGTCACTCCCATGAGCGACAAACACAATATATAAATGATCAGACACGATTTGAGAGAAGCGCTAATGCTTCGCTGTTGTCAGCAAGATATATAGAATGTTAAATATCTGGACCTGTCTGCCATTCCAAATCGCATACTGTGAAATGTGTTTTGAATGAATATAATTGCAGTCTTTATCTACAGCGGATGAGAGAGCAAGAAACGGGGCACAGCCCAGGAAGTTTCAGTGGGACGAGTCCTGATTCCTACAAGAGACTTAATTTACTTTAAACAACAGTACAAAAATGAAGCCGCATGACATATGGGTAGGGTTAGGGGGATTCACACCTGTGGGATCCTCACACTAGAGGTATTCACACCTGTGCCATGATGAAACTTGTTAAGGTCATATGAAATTTACTGTAGTCTGGGGTATGAACAAACATATTAGGATTTAGGTCTTATATTTGGTCTAGGTTTCTTTTTTCTATAGACAGAAAAAAATGGCTGTTCCCTGTGTTCATCAATGTCCATCATCACAGCCAATCTGTACGTGGATGAAGTGGGAAACAAGCACTGGATGCCTTACAGAGAATAGATATGTGGATTCAAGATCAAAGTCCAGGAGATACAAGACTATCTTGAACAAGGCTTCAATAAATGCAGTGAAAGAAGAAAAACATCATATTCGCAAGAGAAAACTATAAGACAACAAACTGCCTTTTTTTGGACTGCAGCATACAGAAACAGGCGGCTGAAACAGTATCAAGGCTATACCATGTGACATTTCACAGAGGGGAGCAAGGTGATTTCTTGAATAGTTGAGGTATATTAGAGTATTGCATTGATGATTGCTTTTGACAATGTCCTGATTCTACTATTTGTGATTAGAATTTCATATTAAGGAAATGCTTCAGTAAAATTTTAATATAGCAGCGATCACCCAATTTTGTGTGCTTCACTATAGGCATTCAAGATGTACTGAATAGTTAATCTCCACATGTTTTATAGTTGTATTTAATCATGAATATCTTTCCTGTGGTATCTATTTAGATACACTCGATTTCTAGGTGGCTGATTGCTTATCACGTGTTTTAACAATAAGAATAGGTACATTTGTGTGGCCCACCACCTGACTGGGTTTTCTTAAATCTATGAAGAAAAAGAACACTACATTTCTTAATGTAGTGTTCTTTCTCTTCATAGGTTCATAGTGTGTAGGGATTTTGCAATGGAAATACAGCATGAGATCAGATGGTTTATGGTTCTGTTTTTCTCTGGTGGTCTTTCATCAGAATCAGGAAATAGCATTTCACCTGGAGAGTTGAGCAGAATTGGAATCATGCCAAAGCTTACTGTTTGATCCCATCTTTCATTACAAATTTATGTGCCATGCACCACAGAAGAGGTATTATTTGGTCAATATGGGTTCAGAGTTTTGTTTCAATATCTGTCCAATTAATGGAAGCTTTTGTCATTTATGGGGCTGTCAATATAAAAACCTTACACTCAAATCCTTCCACTTGCACTGCCAATAACTTTGGTACCAAACATTTTGGATAGCTCTGTTGCTGATTTGGGACAGACTGACAAATATAATCATGCATCATTATCTGAATGCTAACATTCAGTATAGGGTGTTGTTTTAAAAGAACCTTGTGGGACAGTACGCTGTATATATTTAAGCTATGAAGAAGCTCAGTTTAAACTATAAATTGGTAAGGGTATGTCATATAAGTTTTAAATCAGGCAAGAATGAGCTGTGTTTTCAAGCATGTACAATAAAAGAACATGGTCAATCATGTCAAATGTCACACTCAAATACAACAGGACCAAAACAGAAACATATCCACAATAAGAAGCTAGGAACAGATCATTGACCACTTTAACCAATACTTATTGGTTATGCTTATTATGATGATTCTGAAAACCAGATTTAAATATACCATGCATGTTTGTTCTACTTAGATGACAACTACAGTGAGGGTAAAAAAGTATTTGATCCCCTGCTGATTTTGAACGTTTGCCCACTGACAAAGAAATGATCCGTCTATAATTTTAATGGTAGATTTATTTGAACAGTGAGAGACAGAATAACAACAAAAAAATCCAGAAAAATGCATGTCAAAAATGATTTGCATTTTAATGAGGGAAATATGTATTTGACATCTCTGCAGAACATGACTCTGACTTCTGTTTTCAATCACAGAAGTCAGACGTTTCTTGTAGTTGGCCACTAGGTTTGCACACATCTCAGGAGGGATTTTGTCCCACTCCTCTTTGCAGATCTTCTCCAAGTCATTAAGGTTTCGAGGCTGACGTTTGGCAACTCAAACCTTCAGCTCCCTCCATAGATTTTCTGTGGGATTAAGGTCTGGAGACTGACTAGGCCACTCCAGGACCTTAATGTGCTTCTTCTTGAGCCACTCCTTTGTTGCCTTGGTCATGTGTTTTGGGTCATTGTCATGCTGGAAAACCCATCCACGACCCATTAAGGTCCCTTTGATGCTGTGAAGTTGTCCTGTCCCTTTAGCAGAAAACCACCCCCAAAGCATAATGTTTCCACCTCCATGTTTGACGGTGGGGATGGTGTTCTTGGGGTCATAGGCAGCATTCCTCCTCCTCCAAACACGGTGAGTTGAGTTGATGCCAAAGAGCTCCATTTTGGTCTCATCTGACCACAACACTTTCAACACTTTTCCAGTTGTCCTCTGAATCATTCAGATGTTCATTGGCAAACTTTAAATGGGCATGTATAGGTGCTTTCTTGAGCAGGGGGACCTTTCGGGCGCTGCAGGATTTCAGTCCTTCACGGCGTAGTGTGTTACCAATAGTTTTCTTGGTGACTATGGTCCCAGCTGCCTTGAGATCATTGACAAGATCCTCCCGTGTAGTTCTGGGCTGATTCCTCATTGTTCTCATGATCACTGCAACTCCACGAGGTGAGATCTTGCATGGAGCCCCAGGCCAAGGGAGATTGACAGTTCTTTTGTGTTTCTTCCATTTGCGAATAATCGCATCAACTGTTGTCACTTTTCACCAAGCTGCTTAGCAATGGTCTTGTAGCCCATTCCAGACTTGTGTAGGTCTACAATTTGTCCCTGACATTCTTGGAGAGCTCTTTGGTCTTGGCCATGGTGGAGAGTTTGGAATCTGATTGATTGCTTCTGTGGAGAGGTGTCTTTTATACAGGTAACAAGCTGAGATTAGGAGCCCTCCCTTTAAGAGTGTGCTCCTAATCTCAGCTCGTTACACGTATAAAAGACACCTGGGAGCCAGAAATCTTTCTGATTGAGAGGGGGTCAAATACTTATTTCTCATTAAAATGCAAATTAATTTATAACATTTTTGACATGCATTTTTCTGGATTTTCCTGTTGTTATTCTGTCTCTCACTGTTCAAATAAACCTACCATTAAAATTATAAACTGATCATTTCTTTGTCAGTGGGCAAACGTACAAAATCAGCAGGGGATCAAATACTTTTTTCCCTCACTGTATATCCAAACTATCTTTTGTGATACAAAAGAGGCCTGTTGGAGATTGTCAGGTCACCGGAGAGATTGTAGAGATCAAGCTGTGGGTGTTTAAGGAGAAAACAGCTGTTGTAAAAAAGTTGGGGATATGCCTCATCCTGAGTGATTAATCTATTAGGTTTAGTAAGGGGTCACCAGTTACTAATAACAATTCATTAAGTAACATGGATAATATAGAGTCAAAAGCCACATGTCACAGCTGGTTTGTACAGAGGACAGTGCCAATGTATAGAGATTATTATATCCAATGGGAATAAACAATTTTATTACTGAGGATGTCTGAGACTTTCTCATAGGAATCGAATATTCCTTGTACTGCTTTCTATTTCCACCATATTTTTTTAAAAGTAAGGTTTTCTGAGAACTGCATACTTGTCTGTCCGTGTTCCAAGGGACAGATCTTCTAATTATTGTCTTTCTTATAAAAGATAGTGCTATGCTGTAAAGCAGTGGTGTCAAACTCATTTTAGTTCAGGGGCCACATACAGCCTAATTAGATGTCAAGTGGGCCGGACCAGTAAAATCATAGTATAATCACCTATAAATAACAAGAAGTCCATGTTCTTACCTTTGTTTTCATGCAAAGACATTTATATTTAATGAAATATCCTTTTATAAAATATATCATGAACAACCTCAGATTTCTTAAGACAAACATGTGCAATTTGCTTCTGATTATCATTCACATATATGTGCATTACAACTGCTCACAGTGTTTGTACAAATGCAAAAAAAAAAACTTCACAGGTATTTGGAACTGAAAAATATAGTATTTCACTTTAAAATTTATGGCATTGCATGAACGATAGGATTCCACCAAACCAAACTCTTTTGTAATTAAGCTGTTGACTAACATTAAATTGCACATTAAAAAAAAAAAAAACTATTACCCATTCATCTCTGTGAATAAATAGGAAGCGGTCCATTTTTCATGGAAAACTCTACACTCTGTATCCACTTTTCTGCTTTTTGGCAGACATTTTGGCTAATGAGGGTGTGGGGACAAGCGTAAAATAAAGTAGACTACTCTGTGATAACAAACAGCAGACGTCGCATTGCTGTCATCTGCTGTTCAGTCCTAGAGATGTGCCGAGTCTTTTACCCCCTAGCGGATAATTTAGGAATAGTATTTTATTAAAAATGACAAGTTCGTGTCTTTTATGCATTTTTTTTTTCACTTTCAAAATTCGTCCTGCGGGCCGGAATGAACCCTCTATTGGGCCGGTTTACGTTTGACACCCATGCTGTAAAGGGTCAATGTTCAACCCAAATTCTGAAAAAGTTGGGACAGTATGGAAAATGCAAAAAACACAGACAAAAAAAGTAATTTGAAAATTCAGTTCACCCTGTACTATATTGAAAACACATTATTAACACATTATTTGATGTTTTTCTTTGTGAATTTAATTAATTTTTTGAAAATAAGTTTAAGTTGTCAAGTCAAGTTGTAATCTGTCACATAGAACACTCCAAATTTACTTTGTCTACAACCACTGCAGGTGTGAGTGGTGTAAGTACATGTTTCTTATGAAGGCAGGAAATGGTGCAAGAAATTATACTCATGAAAAAAAAAAAAAAAAAAAAAAAAAAAAATAATAGAGGGGGAGATGTAAAAATTTTTTTTTTTTTGATAAAGGAAGGAATAGGAAGAGGTTGTTTTTTTTTTTTTTTTTTTTTTTTTGTTGAAGATAATTATAATAAAAAATAAATAAAAGAAAAAAAAAAAATATTTTTTAAAATTTTTTTTTTTTTTTTTTTTTAATTTTTAAATTTTGAAAAATTTTTTTTTTATTTTTAAGGTTTTTTTTTTTGAAAATTATTTTTGTTTGTACAACAGAGATATCAATAGGATGCTGACTAAATATAACCATGGCAGCAGTACTATTATCTGCACATTCACAATCCTGAATGTCACTCCCAAGCCTATCATGCACCTAGTTACTAGAGATGTCAATGGACACAAAACAGATACCTCAGGTTCAGAGATTAAGTTCATTTTATACCAGAAGAAACACTGCATGCATGACAGTTCTCAACGACTCTACTCTGCTTTTCAATTTATGTATGCACTAGTGTTTTCCTTAACTGATTAAATAAATTTATAATGGTGGTATCTGTAATGACCTTAAAATTATTATAAATACATTGCCTCTGTGACAAAATAAATTTAAATTTAGACGTTAGCTGATGTATGAGTACACACTGCTATAGGGCTATAGGCTGAACTATTGAGCTGGCATTCAATAAAGAATTTTCTGTGTTTTTTTCATTATTTGTTGTGATGAACTTTAATTAAAAGGTGCTTCTGTTAGCTAAGCAGAAGCCTAACTCTACGGCTGTGTGTGTGTGTGTGTTTGTTTTTCTCATGTACCATCATTTTCCACTGATACTTGATTAATGTTACACCATATTAAAATGCCTTCCTTTCACCTAGCCATTAAATAATATCCATTAAGTAACTCATCAATATTGAATAATTGAAATTGGCTGACAACACTGAAGGCCCTTTGAGATTAGGATGTACCTACTAAAACATGTCAGTTATCTATAAACCACATATTATTACAGACACATTTATCTTTAAGCCATGTGTTCAAAACAAGGAGTCTACAGACTGTTTCCACACCTTTTTTTAGACAGGACATCGAGCCATTAATTTAGAAAATTTACGCAGAAAAGTCTTTGTTAATGTAATTTTTTTTTTTTTTGGGGGGTTAAGTATAGGGTCATTGTTCCCCTCAAGAAGTACAACAAAACAAACTTCTTACTTCTTTAACACTGAAGGTAACTGCATATTTATGTCCAGCACCAGGAGAAAAAAAAACTCCAACAACGAGCACAGAACTTTTGTTTATGTGAGCACAAGTAGGCTGTTCCTGAAGCTCCTGAGCCTCCCTGTCATTATCACCTGTTTCGATAACTGCAAACCTGTCCCTGTTACAAAAATCAGGTACAGATGGAGGAGGTAAACCTAGAAAGCACATGTAAACAACATCTGTATACTGTATGTAAGCATTCACATTTAAATTGATCAAAGATACAAACTTAATTTGGGGACCTGCTGCAGTTCAATAGAAGCAGCATTCTATATGTAATGCTTTACGTTACACTTTATAGCTTCCTCTTGTCTCACATAAGGTTCCGTTTAGAGATGCAGCAAAATTATTCTAAATTTAACTTTAAGTGCAGTCTTTATGACATTAGAAAAATACAGAAAAGCCAATTGAATTCATTCATTCAATAATTTTCCTTAATCTTCCATACCTGTCGGAATTCACCCTGGATGGGACGCCTGTCCAACTCAGAGCAATGTGCACACACTGGTTCAAACCTAGGCACAATTTAGCTCAGCCAGTACAGCAAGTGGTATGTTTTGTCAGACTTGCGAGGTCACCAGATAACTCAGAGGAAACCCACATGACATGACACACAAAGAACATGTACGGAAACTACACTCCACTATTTCTACTTAGACCTGAAAAATGGTGCATCTCAGTTTGCTACAAATGCTAAACCTTTTGAACTTTTTTTTTTTTTTTTTTTTTTACCTTAGCCCAATAATATGCTAACTTATCTCACAGGTACTTTTTGACGAGATTTGTTACAATTAAATATAAAATATAAAAACAGGGGAATAACCTACTTTATCTGTTGCTCTACTAACCCCACATTTACTGTATACAGATTTTATTTGGACAGATGATTGTGGGGTAAAACAATAGCTAGCTAAATGGTGCTGCTGTCTGACCTAAAACAGTCAAACTCAGGAAACCTACCTATGTGGAAGAAGTTTGCTATTACACAATTTTATTTATATATATATATATAACTGCAGTTAGCAAGTGCTGAGGACAGCACGGTGACACAAATTGTAACTTCAGATCCAGTTGAAACACATATTTAAAAATAAAACATCAAAACAAAAGCATGTGGAATCAGACCTCTAGGCCCGTGGAGCATGGCATATCACAGGGATATACAAACTTAACAGTATCAGATAGCCAGTTAACTGTAAATATCTGTACAATATCAAGTAGGTCTAGATATTGTTAGAGAACGTTCACAGACAAAACTAGCAAATGCTGGAAATACATTGTTGTGTTTGTATGTTATACTTTATAAATAGACAGCTATTTATTATTAACTGTGGTATTAAAGTGTATATGTTATGATTAATGTGTATAAGGTGCCCTGAGATGGAATGGCATCCCATTAGGGTTTTATTCCTGCCCAACACCTAGTGTTTCTGGGATAGGCTCCAGATTCACTGTGACCTTGATCAGATGATAAAGTGGTTATTAAAAGTGAGTAAGTTAGGTGATCGAGTGAGCCCTTTTTTTTTTTCTTACAGGCTCCAGATCCACTGCAACCTGGATCAGGATAACATGGTTACTGAAGATGGATGAAAGTGGTCCATCGTAAGTTTGTTACTGGACTATTGTGAAAGCAGATTGAAAACAGTCATGATGCATTATATAGTTATCATACTGTTAATATAAACATCCCAGCCATCCATGCAACACTCATATAGTTTGAAATATACTAATTTCAGGCTAGCCACGCAGAGATTAACATTAACATGCATAGTGCTACGCAGACTGATGCTACATATAAATAGATTATATTTTGATGTTGTAGGCCTAGGAATGGTATGTTGTGTTGAGGGCTTGTTCGATTAAGTGGTACATTTATAATGGTATATTTAAGTACATGTTTCTCTCTAACAGCTCAATTGTCAATTGAGTGTTTAACAAGATAGTTAAGTTAACTGCTGTTCATTATTTTTAGTGTAGAGTCTTGTCATGGTTCCCTGACACAGCTAATTGGTTTCTGTAGGAAGCAATTAACATTTTTTTCTCCTGAGATTGAATCCTGAACATTGTTCTGCCAAGATTTATTTGCCTTTAACTTTCTTTTTTTTTCTTTTAATCATGGCCCTTTTTTTTTGCACCGTTTACAAAAGAAAATGTATACCGAGCAAGGGACAAAATTATTGATTAGATCTATTTGGGGTCAAAGTCTAAATCATTTCCCAGAAAAGGCATTTAACCTGAAGAAATGCCTGCTAATATTCTAATTCAACAGTTGCATCATATACTGATTTTCTGGATTTGAATAGTGATATAAAACAAATATGGACCAACCACCATGTGATTAGAAATACATCTTGCAGCTGGTCATATGATGGAGCATCTATGGCATCTATGATCTTTTAGGGCTTATTCCCCTGTTTCATCACAGCTTACCTTTCTCTCTTTGATTCTTTTTTCTCTTTTGACTGTGTGTCTCTGAGGCAAGTTTCTCTTTGTGCTTGGCCTTTGCCAAGCATATTTCTTCTTGACTTTGAAGCTTGGCTGAACATCCTCTCCTTCGCTGTCTTTATCTGCCAACCCATCTTTCTTAATGTTTGTTTCCTTATAAAATTATCCCCCTGTCCTGGTTGGTTTCTCACCCTTGACCATGAGCTCCTTCTGGGCACACCTCTCTCACAACTGGACTGATTATGGAGGTCTGAACACTTTTCTAGGTCAGGAACAGTTTTGAATCTAACAGCAGGACCTGAACTCTTTCAATGGATAGTAAATTTAGAGAGAAAGCATTGCTACCAGTATGAACTAGATCTGAAGTAAAAATTTCATGTAAAATCTTATATAATTTTTTCTATTATATATTTATTTTATATTCATTTACTGCAGTTCCATTATTTCTATGTTTTTCTTTGTTTTCTTTGTTTCCCTCTTATTTCTCCCTTTGCTTATTACAAATTCTTTCTTTCTTCTTTTTTTTTTACATTTGTCTTTTTTGGCAGCTTGTTCTCACAGTTCTATCCATGCAAGATTGCTCCAGGTTCTAGGGTTATGCTAAATTGCTGTAAATGGGGATGAGTGTACAAGTGTGTGTGTGCGTGTGTGTGTGTGTGTGTGTGTGTGTGTGTGTGTGTGTGTGAGAGAGAGAGAGTGGTGCACTGAAATGGATATCCCATTTCGGAAAAGATGTTCAGCCAAGTGTCGAAGTATACATCGTGTTTGGTATTTCATTGTGTCTCTCTACTTGCCAGTCTCTACACTAGGTTACTTAAGCCATAAAGTAAGCCTATGTACAGTGGCAAGAAAAAATATGTGAACAATTTGGAATTTCATGGTTTTCTGAATAAATTTGTCATAAAATGGGATCTGATCTTCATCTAAGTCTGGGGTATTGACAAATATAATGCCTAAAAGAATAACACAGAAAAAATTCTGATCTTTCATTGAACACACTCATTCAACATTCAAAATGGCAGTGGAAAAAGTAAGTGAACCCTTAGAATTAATAACTGGTTGACCCCCTCTTGGCAGCAATAACCTCAACCTGGCACTTCCTCTAGCTGCACATCGTTCAGGAGGAATTTTAGCCCAATCTTCCTGGCAAAACTGCTTTAGCTCTGTCATATTCTTTGGACATCTCATGTGTGTGGCTTTCCTCAAGTCATTCCATAGCATTTTTTATTGGGTTGAGGTCTGGGCTCTTACTTGGCCACTCCAAAAGGCGGATTTTGTTTTTCTGAAGGCATTCTGTTTTTAGTTTTTTTTTGCTCCGGTGATTTTGGTCGTTCTCCTGTTGCATCACCCAACTTCTACACAGTTTCAGCAGACATACAGACATTCTCACATTATCCTGAAGAATTGTCTGATATACTTGGGAATTCATCTCCCCCTCAATAATTGCAAGCTGTCCAGGCCCGGATGCTGCAAAGCAGGCACAAATTATGACGTTTCCTCCACCATACTTTATGGTTGGGATGATGTTTTCATGATGATATGCCGTGTCCTTTCTATGCCAGATGTAGTGCTGTGTGGTTTTCCAAAATAGTTCAATCTTAGTTTCATCAGTCCACAAAACATTTTGCCAATACCACTGTTGAGCGTCAATGTGCTCTTTTGCAAATTCAGGTGTGCAGCATTGTTCTTTTTACTAAGCAGTGGCTTCCTTCGTGGTGTCCTGCTGTAGATACCCTGCTTGTTCAATGTTTTGCGTATTTTAGACTCATGAACAGAGATGTTAGCCAGTTCCAATGATGCCTTCAAATGTTTAGCTGTCATTCGGGGTTGTTTCTTTACCTCATTGAGGAATCGTCGTTGTGCTCTTGGTGTCATTTTGACTAGGTGCCAAATTCTTGGTAGAGTAGCAACAGTCCCCAAGTGTGTCCATTTGTAGAATGTTTGCCTAACTGTAGACTGGTGAATTTCTAAAGTCTTGAAATCACTTTGTGACCCTTGCCAACTTTTGTAAAACAACTATTCTTGATCGTAGATCCTCTGAAAGCTCTTTTTGGCGAGGCATGGCTCACATAAACATGTGCTTCTTGTGCAGAGCAAACTCCAAAAGTTTGAGGGGTTTTTAAAAGGCAAAATAGCTGTAGTTGACACCTCCAAACTCATTTTCTTAATGAGACTCCAGGTATGCAAAAAAAAAGGTTTTTTGAGGTCATTAACTCAAAGGTTCACATATTTTTTTCCACAAGCACTATGAGGTTTTTTTGGTTGTTTTCAATAAAGCCATGAAAGACCAGATTTATTATTTTTTGTTATTCTTTTAGGCACATTATATTTGTCAATACCCCTGGCTTAGATGAAGATCAGATCACATTTTATGACAAATTTATTCAGAAAACCATGAAATTCCAAAGGGTTCACATACTGTAAAAATATAGCCTGTTTAACTTGGCAAGTAATAATAAAAGAAAACAACCTAAATTTAGAATTTTCTCAGGCCCTGACTTGTAATGATAGATAGATACTTTATTGATCCAAAAGGGGAAATTCAGGAGTAAGTCAAAAGTCACCTTCAAGACCCTCTAAAACTTAAATGCCACTGAAACTTTAAAAGAAAGAAGGCAATGTCAAAGGACAGAGATATGCTGCATAAGAGGTGAGGATTACTACATAGCATGTAGACTATGCAGTGTGCACTTTCTTACTTTAGGTAAGAAAGGTTTCTTTAGGTTTATTTTTCTTGCTTTGGTGTCTTCTACTCATTGTAGAATAGAATATGAGACATTTGCTTGTAACACCTTCTTGACAGATTGGAATTGTCTCAATGCTTTTTTAATGAAGTTGTCACATGTATCGTGTATCGGGCTATTTGTATTACCTGTAGGTCAGTAACATCTTGTGTAATCTATTTCAGCAGCAACTATAACAATGTGAGAGAAGTTTTGTGAGAATTTTGTTATTTATTTTTATTTATTTCTTTATTTATATGGGGGCTTTTTTGTTGGGGGGGTGCGGGTGTTAATGAACAGATCAAGCCTTAGGCAGAAAAAACACATTATTAAAATTCAACATGATTTTATGCATATAATTCTCCTTCTATGTTCTGGTGTGGTTAATGATCTCAATTAAATAAAAAGCAGATGTGTTAGAACTATGCATTTTATTTTTTAAATGCTGAATTATACAACATCCCAAATATTGGGCAAAGTCAAGTACTTTGAAAAAGCTTGAATGTCCTGTACATTTGAATGAAGTTAACAAGAAATACCTTGTTTCATAATGCACACAAAGATATATATATATTTTTCATTAATTGAATTTAATTTAAAATGTATTTGTTTCCTTAATTTAACTTGAAAATGTCATGTCATATACAAATAATTAAACTCACTTTTAATGTGTTTTTCCGAAAATCATTATTATGAAATATTTTCCCTAGAATTTTTATTTCACTAAGGAGCCAAAATTTATATTTCATTACTTATAAAAGGCTTAAATACTATGCCTTTTCAATAAAACCTAATAATACTGCACTTATAATCTAGCAATATTGATACAATGTACTGTATTTATCAGTTACTGTATGTCTCATCTTGAAGCTGGAATGCAGTTATAGGAACTACTAATATGACATCTGAGCTTGAAAAAGGATCTGCTTAAAGTTCAAATTACTGTACATTATAATTAATGAGAGAATGTTATAGATAAAATATTGAAGTTGTATCAGAAAATTATGAATATGAATAATGAGTTTAATTTGTGATTTAAAACTTTTTGCATGACCATGTGTATCACCTATGTGTACAGCAGAATTTGCCCAATACAGTTTTTATTATTTTTTATTTTTATAAGCAAAAACTGTTTTCCAACAGCTTTCACCAATGTGAACAACTAACTGCCCCCTTAAAATTAAAATCTAGTTGTGCCACTTTTAGCAGCAATAACTGCAACCAAACACTTCCAGAGATCAGTCTTTCACTTACTTCTAGGACTGGGACTTATTCCTATGCTTTGGATCATTGTCTTATTGTATAATCCAGTTGTGTTTGAATTTCAACTTAAGGACTGATACCCGGACATTCTCCTTTAGGCTTTTCTAGTAGAGAGCAGAATTAATTTTTCCCTCAATTATTGCAAGTTGCCCAGGCCCTGAAGCAGCAAAGCATCCCCACACCAGCACACTCCCACCACCATGCTTGATGATGTTATGATGAGGTATGATGTTCTTTTTGTGGAATTCTCTTTGGTTTATTCCCGTTGTAACGAGACCCCTGTCTTCCAAACAGTTCCACTTTCATTTTAATGTATTTATTAATTTTCATATGATTATTTTTCACGTGATTCATTTACATGTGATTCATTTACCTTTTCTCTCCTCCCTTCCCTTTCCCAAATATTTCATTGAGAAGAAAAAAAACAAAAAACAAAACAAAGGAAAACTAAATTAAAAGTACTCTACCCCGCCTTCCCCTGGCTCATCATGGCTACTCAATAACTGTGGCTGGTTAAATAAAAATTATAAAACCCAAGAACAGGCACAAAAATTTAAGTGGGAAGTGTCAGTAACTCCATCATTGCAGATTGATTCAGAGTACAAGGATTTGACCGATCCAAGTTTTGGTCAATTACACAATTTAAATCTCCATCGAAAATAAACACGTGAGTATTTAAAAAAGGGAGAATGCTCAACAGTCTATTAGCAAATTCCAAATCATCAAAGTTTGGAGCATATACATTTACAACACCTGTCTTTGCATTAGAGTACCAGCAACTATAATATATCTACCGTTCGCATCAGCAATAACATTAGTGGATGAAATCCTTTTGTCAATTAAAATAGCGACCCCTCTTGCTTTCGAATTAAAGTTTGATTGGAAGACGTTTCAAATGTGTAAAAAAGAAAACTTAGATCTCTTGACAGGATTATCCATACCTCTGACATTCCAACTAATAAATCTTAAAGGCGTGCCTGTCCATATTACTACTAACCATTTAAATAAAGTAAACCATAGGAATATAAATATCCAATTAGAAGAGGGACCCCCCAACACACACACACACCCAAAGTCTCCATAAAACAAGGGAGACAGCAATGTTTCCCACCAAGAGTTGTCCACAAAGTGGACAAAGAGTAAGCTAAACAAAATTACCTAAACAAAAAAAAATTATAATTCCAGTAAGAAAAAAGTCCCGTACTGACAAATCTAATAAATAGTCTGCACACTTTAACAAATATAATGTCCTTGCCGTTTAAAGACTTGTGTGCACATAAAAAAGAAGGAAATAACTAATAAAATTAAATAAACTCTAACCCAGTCAGAGTGTCAAAACAGAGAAGCACATTAAGTGAATTTAAGAGGAGTGAGTCCACAAAATCTAGACGAAGTAATGCACCGACAATATCTTCAATAAGAATTCGAATTCTGTAGAGCTGGAAGGCTGAGTGCAAAAAAGAATAAAGAATAAATAAAATAAATAAATAAGAAGAAGAAGCAAAAAAATAAAAACCACTACATTATGTAGGTAATACAGTTCACCCCGGTATTAAGAGTTTAACGTAGTTTCCTGCTTCCTGCGCTGAAATAAAGTCCTTCTGAACACCGTTATATGTAATGCGAAGCCAAGCTGGGTGAAGTATTCCATATCGAGCGCCCTCAATATCACGAAGTTGACGCCAAACCTGGTTAAATACAGCCGGGCTATCTTGGCTGTGTAGTCAGGGAAAACAGAGATGGCCAAATCCCTCGCTTTAATCTGCTGGAGCTCTCTCGCATGGCATAAAATATCAACACAGTCACTGGGATAGTGGAATCTGTACACAATAGCTCGTGGTCGTTCACCAGGCTTGGGCTTCGTCTGAAGAGTCCGTTGGAACCGGTCCAGAACCGGCTCTTTCTCCAGACCAAACGCCTCTTTTAACAAGGCCGCTACAGCAGCAGTTGTACAGATGTCAGCGCCCTCTGGAACTCCGACTATCCTAACGTTATTGAAACGTATTGTGTACAGCAGCATTTGTTGAACATCATTTGTTTGTGTGTGTATGTGTGTCTGTCTGTCTGTCTGTGTCTGTATGTGCTTTATTTTTGTTTATTATTTTGCTTTCATCTGATTAATTGTTGATCTTTGTCATTGTTTTAAGGGGTTTTCTTTTTTAAATAATGTGATGCAGTGTGCAAAAGTTATAATCCTTTCCAGTCCCTTACTTGAATGCCCAATATTAAATATTTGTATGATTTGGATTTGAGCCAAGTCTTTGTCCTTTTCTTTTAATTTCATGAAGATTATTTGTTCAGGTTCTTCTTATGCTTTTGATTAATTTCCTGGGATTGATTCGCAATGTAGTGTGGCTTGGCTACAAAGCTTTCTTTACATTCGCCTGGTCGCACTAAATGATACCAATTTAAAATCTGAAAAATGCTAACTTGAGTCTTATTGCAGAGGATGAAACAGAGGAATGGCACGCAGTGTATCATGTAGACAGAACATAATCCTTATTCAAAATAATTTGTCTAATCTAGACATTATAATAGTAAGAAAGAAGTATTAACAGGTCAAAACATCAGCACTGTTTGCACATGCAAACTGAAATATTGCATCACCAAATAAATATGATAAACACTTATTAAATATTTATTATTACAGATATAAAGTAAAATACCAATTTAAATGACAATAACATTAGTAACAGCTAATATAAGAGTAACATTATTTTTATTATGTCTAATAAGTGTGTTCTTATTATTTGAATAAGCTATACATATATTATAGCAATTATGTTTATAGCACAAGTTATGAGAACAGGATCATCATGGAAAAGGATATCAGAATTGAGTTATCATGGTGTGATGCAAGCAGGGTTTTTATTATTATTATTATTATTATTATTATTATTATTATTATTATTATTATTACTACACTGTTTCTCAAACTCACATAAAGATGGGTGTTAAATGGTCAGAGATGCTGACCTGCACAAGCCAACTAATGAGAATCTGTCTAGTTTCAAAGAGGTCAAAGCCAAATAAGCTCATGTATAGAACACCATAAAACATAATATATGTCTGAAATGGCTAATACCCTCCCAAATGAAAATAATCAAAGACTTCAATAGCATAATAAAAGCATGCTAAAAATGTATAATCAGAACAGAATCATGATATAATTAGAATAGAGTACAAATATAAGTATAAAACAATGTATACCACAAAAGTGAGCCAGATGTAAAGGCTGGGAATGTATGTTGCATGTAAATCTTTTCATTAAATATTCCGTAAATCTTTTCAGTGTTTTTAGAGTATGGCTTTAAATCTACCACTGTCTCTTATTTTATGCATAGTAAATTGTATGCATTATACAGTAAGTTATTTGCACACATGAGCCTAAGTTGTTTAGAAGCACGTCCATGGCAATAAACGTGTGTGAAGGCAGTGTCAGGCAGCAGTCAATTCAGAAGCACAAATTGAGGTTGCTTCCTTTAAAATTGGAAGTGGAAGAGAATGTCAGGGCAAGAGCTGACCATATGACTCTCCTCCAGGCACAGAAACTGGGAGCATATATCTTAGCAAATACTAGATAACTTCTTCTCTAATGTCTTCTGTTCTGTTGGTTATTCTGATGTCTTTACAGTGTCAAACATGTCTGTTTTAAGTAACAAATTGTGAATTGGGTGTGGCTGTGTTACATATGTGCAATAATATGGAGTTTTCACCCCTTTACTGCTATAACAGCCTCCACTCTTCTGAGAAGGCTTTCCACTAGAGTTTGGAACATGGCTGTGGGGATTTGTTAAAGTTACTCGAGTTCTACACCATATGGGTGCTACGGTCAGGTGTCCAAATTCTATTCAGTTAAATAACATTGTATTTGTATAGTGCTTTTAACAGAAATATATTAACACAAGATATAAATCCCTAATGAGCAAGCCAGAGGTGACAGTGGCAAAGAAAGACCTTCAGAGGAACTAAACTAAAAAAGGAACCCATCCTCATCCGGGTGAAAATGTATAGTGCAATTATAAATAATTCCCTTCTATACTGTGTACTACATGGTCAAAAAGTGCAATTGCGTAAACAGGAAATTTATTGTAGTTTTCACATGAAGGTTATTTTGTTATCAACCATCATAGCAAAGCCATCTTCATAGTTTTTAAGTGGTACCATCCACCATCTCACATACTTGTACTTGGTAGATACATGTACTAATACTTGGTATAGCCAATTTTACAACTGCTTCTGCAAGATGTTTCTGTCAGATTTGTACATCTGGATCCTGATATTATTAGCAAAATTGTTCAAGCTTCGCCAGATTGAATGGAGACTACTGAACAAAAACAATTTTCAAGTCTGCAGTATGCCCAGGGTTGTTGTCCTGTTAGAAGGTGAATCTCTGCCCCAGTCTTAAGACTTGCAGACTGGAAAATGTTGGGGGGTTTTTAGTTGATTGCCCTGTCCCAGACAAATTTTTCCAGTCCTACTGATGCAAGGCTGATCCCCAGAAAATTATGCTACCATCAATATGCTTCAAAATGGGTATTACGCTTTCAAAGTTTCTGCCTTGATCGGAGTGCAGCCATTCTGGAACTCAATACTTCATAAACCACTCTTTCAACAAAATTTTTGCTGTAGTGTCTGCCTTCTGATCCTTTGTGGGAATGCCTGTGTGAATTTTGTAAACACATCGGTAACAACGATAACATTTTGAGGACTGTGAAATCCACTGCAATCACCTCTAGAGGCCTGGAAGCTAGCAATGCTCTCACAGGGGAATGTACTTTGGGTTGAGGCATTTTTGTGAGGATGTAACGCTGGCACTTCTTACCCATTCTTCCACGTCTTCATAAAGGCCAACCCAAAAACACCTCTGCTTCAGCAAACTCACTGTACGCTCAATGCCCTGATGTTCCATACCATCATGCACACTACTCAACACTTGTTCTTTCAAGCACTCTGGTAGCAACAGCTGCCAGCAGCCCCCATCAGAAGAGTCAGGTACAACCCAATACAACAACCCTTCCCTTTCTCTTATGAGGTCCCAATGCTTCAAAAGACGCTTCACTGGCCCAGCTACGGTCTTCCTTACTGGTCTTTTCTTACTATACCAAAACCTGCTGAACTCTGATAACTGTGTCATCTTTCTGAAACTCAACCAGCTGTTCTTTGGTATATTCGGGAAGTGTAGGAGTGTTACCTTGAACGTTAGTGATGGCTTCTTCACCAGCCTCAAATGCACGCACCTGCCTCACCCGACAACACTCAACACCTTTCAAGGCAAGTTCAGGTTCCAAGATTGTCCCTCTACTAACCACACTACAAATCGCTACACACTCATCCCAGTCAGCATCAGGATCAGGCTCAGGCTCCCCTGCAAACTCCTGCCTAGACAAAGCATCAGCGGCAGCGTTACTCCGGCCCGGCGTGTATTTCACCTCGAAATTACAAACGCTCCTAGTTTAGCAGTCTGCAAGTGACAGAGAGGATTGTTATCCGTGATCACTTTGAACCTAGACCCAAGTAAGTAGCCCCGAAATTTCTCGACTATGGCGCACTTAAGGGCCAGTAGCTCCAATTTCACACAACTGTAGTTGCAATCATTTCTCTCAGCATTGCGTAACCTCCTGCTTGGATATGCAATGACCCTCTTCTCATCACCTTGCATTTGGTACAGGATGGCTCCTAAACCATTCTTGTTTCCATCCTTTTCAAGGATGAAAGGACAGGTGAAGTCAGCAAACCCTAGTACAGGGGTGGTGGTAAGCCTCTCCTTCAACTGGTTGAATGCACTGTGACATTCAGATGACCAACGAGTAATAAAGTGGCGGTTACCCTTCATACATCTGCCTTCATGCAAGCAAGCATTCACTAGGTCATGCAAGGGTCCAGCTATCTTCGAGAATTCCTTGATAAACTTCCTATAGTAGCTACAAAACCCTAAAAACGACTTCAACCCTTTGACGGTATCAGGAGTCTTCCACTCACTGACAGCAGTGACCTTGATCGGATCAGTTGCAATGCCCTATGCTGACACTGGATGACCACGAAATCTTACCGATTCCTGGAGAAAATGACAATGAGCTTGACCTTTAATCCGGTCTCAGCCAACCATTTCAGCACCATCTCCAATCTTTACAAGTGTTCCTCAAACGTCTGTAAAAACATCAGAATATCGTTTAAGTACACTATCAACACTTGAAAGGTGAAATCACTCATGATGGCCTGCATGAGCCGCTGAAAAGTTGACCGTTTCATACCCCAAATGGCATCCACTGATACTCAAATAAACCAAAAGGCATAGTAAAAGCTGTATTGGCCCTATCTCTCTCACTCACCACAATCTGATGGTACCCGGACGTCAAGTCAATGGTTGAAAAGAACTTAGCTTCCCTGAGGGCATCAAAACTCTCGTCAATTCTGGGTAAAGGAAATGCATCACGCCTCGTTTTAGCATTGAGCTTCCTGTAATCCACACATAACCTTAGTGCACCATCAGCTTTGTGCACTAGCACCATTGGAGAGGCATAAGCACTGACACTCTACTGAATAACACCCTTCTTCAACAACCTAGCAATGTACTCTCTAACCTCCTGATACTGGTTAGGGGGAATTCTCCTGTATGGCTGGTTCACGGGTATGTCATCAGTCAGATGTATCTCATGTCGAACCTTGTCGGTATAACCAAAATCCTCATCCTCCAACGCAAACACGCTTGAGTACTTATTCAGCACTGCTTTCAACTGGACCTGCTGTTCCAGCATGCCTCCCATACTGACCTGGTCAAAAAGCGACTTGACCAGAGACTCACAACTGTGATTTGCACCTATCGTGAAAGTGTTGTGGAGCTCTTTGGCATCAACTCAACTCGCCGTGTTTGGAGGAACAGGAATGCTGCCTATGACCCCAAGAACACCATTCCTACCGTCAAACATGGAGGTGGAAACATTATGCTTTGGGGGTGTTTTTCTGCTAAGGGACAACTTCACAACTTCACCGCATCAAAGGGACAATGGACGGGGCCATGTACCGTCAAATCTTGGGTGAGAACCTCCTTCCCTCAGCCAGGGCATTGAAACACATTGCCAAGGCAACAAAGGATTGGCTCAAGAAGAAGCACATTAAGGTCCTGGAGTGGTCTAGCCAGTCTCCAGATCATAATCCCATAGAAAATCTGTGGAGGGAGCTGAAGGTTCGAGTTGCCAAACGTCAGCCTCGAAACCTTAATGAGTTGGAGAAGATCTGCAAAGATGAGTGGGACAAAATCCCTCCTGAGATGTGTGCAAACCTGGTGGCCAGCTACAAGAACCGTCTGACCTCTGTAATTGCCAACAAGGGTTTTGCCACCAAGTACTAAGTCATATTTTGCAGAGGGGTCAAATACATATTTTTTGACGTGTTTTTCTGGATTTTTTGTTGTTATTCTGTCTCTCACTGTTCAAATAAATCTACCATTAAAATTTTAGACTGATCATTTCTTTGTCAGTGGGCAAACGTACAAAATCAGCAGGGGATCAAATACTTTTTTCTCTCACTGTAATCCATGATTCATTCTGCCTCTTTGTATATACAGTTCAAAGGGAATTACAATATTTTCCACATGACAGCGCTACAGCGCTAGATCCATATCCATCTAAATGTTTACTATTCCTCTACAACTTATCCGGACAGAGTCTTTAATTGCATAGCAATGCCTTCAATTAAATATCAGTTTAAAAAATTTTAAGTATATTATCCTATACTCAGTTCTCCCCGTGCTGTGGGGGTTTCCGATGGGTACTCCGGTTTCCTCCTCCAGTTCAAAGACATGCATGGTAGGCTAATTGGCTTGTCTAAATTGTCCATAGTGTATGAATATGTGTGTGTGTATGTGATTGTGAACTGCAATGGACTGGCACCCTGTCCAGGGTGTACCCTGCCTTGTGCCCGATGCCTCCTGGGATAGGCTCCAGGTTCCCCGTGACCCTGAAGAAGGAATAAGCGGTTGAAGATGGATGGATGGATGGATATTACACTTACAACTGGATGGTGAGAGATATACCAGCAACTTCTCTCCCGCAGTTCTCACGGAACATTTCGTAGTGGGTGTGTGCATGCCTAGCCTCTTCGCTAGTACCCAACATCACTACTTACTGACACCTCCCGGACAACTTATGCCACAACAGCTTTCCTAACTTAGAAAATAATCAGACCATTTATCACTTGGTTACATATGAATTATGACTCAGTTATATGAAAATTCTGTACTCTTGCATATGTACACAACATTGTATGTTGTGTACATATGAATTATGTAGATTATTTAAATTATGTATGATCTCATGTTTGAGATAAGTGTATGTATGTATGCATGCAGTTGTGATGGTGTCTAACAGGTGTCTAATTAGCAAAAGCAAATATCGTCAGGTGGTTATCTGTAAGGAAAGATACCAGGTGGTTATTGAGAAAGCTGTCAGTTTGTGGATAAAACTTTTGCAGAACTAAGTTGAAAGAAATATTAGGTGAAAATAACATATTTTCATGACACTCGCTGATGAAGAGTGCAAAATGTAGGTTTATTTCTGACAGTTTTGACAGAAAGACCCACAGTTATGGCTCATTAGCATACACCCTAGCAGCAGCAGTATTGATCAGTTAATGAACTTGCTGCTTCAGTGGTCAGTGGAGCAGTTGCTGAGGATAAGCAAATGTATTGACAAGAGGAGAAACAGTGTTCCTTGAGTGATTGCTTAGGGAATGTTTTTGCTAGTGCTATTTATCTTAATATAACAAGGATAGTGGCAGACACTGGGTTGAATGAGTTGTCAGAAAGACTTTAAAATAAAGTGTTTGTTTGATGTCCTTGGTCTTAGGTGTAATGTCCTGATGACTATTCTTAATAATTGTTGTCATCTGTCTACATTATTTTAGTTGGAATTATCTTGTTAAATGGTACACTTATATAGTGCTTTTATCCAAAGCGCTTTACACTGTGTCTCAGTCACCCATTCACACACACACTCACACACCAATGGTAGCAGAGCTGCCATGCAAGGTGCTAACTTGCCATCAGGAGCAACTTGGAGTTCAGTGACTTGCCCAAGGACACTTCGACATGTGGAGTCATGTGTGCTGGGTATCAAACCGCCAACCCTACTATTAGCAGACAACCCGCTCTAGCGCCACAGCCACCCAAAAATTTTAACCTGATTTTATTTTATCCTGAGATCACAGAATTCTAAGTTTACAATGGGAATTGAGTTATCACTTTGATTATCAGCATTATTATCTGAGGTAAACTGCCACGGTATGTCCAGCAGAGGGCACTGTGGCTTGATCCTGGATGAGTCACGTGACATTGTTTTGTTCACTCATTGAGCATTAGCGTTATGGGTCACAGGTGTTTGTGTTTTGAGTTTGATTAGTTACTGTAGTTACTGAGCACGGGGCTCGTTATTATTTGTATTAGTGAGAGTATTGGTTATGTCTATAGCGAACGTGCTGCCAAGAAGGACATTGCTCTATACCGCGTTTACTTTGAGTTCGGTATTTATGTTAAATAAAGAGTTTGATCTGCACCTGCATCCGCCTCAACTACGATCCGTTACAGAATAACGAGCCCCAAATACAGAAGCAGCAGATCATGAAGGACAGTATGGACACAGAGGTGAACCGAGTGTTCAGGGAGAGGAATAAGCTGATGGATGAAGTACTGGCGCGGATTGTTTACCAGCTTGCGCAACAAGAGCGGCTACAGCGGGCTGATCATTGCGCCGCAGCATCATCCACGTTGTTCCGTGCACTCAACCGGCAGCTCAACAAGGAACTTGCTTGGGTCAAAAGCATGTTAGAGGACCAGAAGCTGCTCGCCAGGTTGGTCCCCGCGCCCGCTCCACCAGCCCAGCCACTGGAGAAGGAGGAGAGCTGTACAGTGCCAAAAGGCACTTCAGCCAAAAGGGTCATCCTGCTGCCCTGCACAACTGAGGAAGCTGTTCCGCTGTCCAGCCCAGTCGATGAAAGATCGCCCTGCTGCCCTGCACGGCTGAGGAAGCTGTCTCGCTGTTCAGCCCAGCCGAAAAGGTCGCCCTGCTGCCCTGCACAGCCGAGGAAGCTGTCCCGCTGTCCAGCCCAGCCGAAAAGGTTGTTCTGCTGCCCTGCACAGCCAAGGAAACTGTTCCGCTGTCCAGCCCAGCCGAGAAGGTCATCCTGCTGCCCTGCACAGCAAAGGAAGGGGGGTTCTGTCACAGTATGTTCAGCAGAGGGCACTGTGGCTCGATCCTGGATGAGTCACGTGACATTGTTTTGTTCACTCACTTCTGGGATTGAGCATTAGCGTTGTGGGTCACAGGTGTTTGTGTTTTGAGTTTGATTATGTTGGCTATTTAAAGGCCGTAGTTACTGAGCACGGGGCTCATTATTGTTTGTATTAGTGAGAGCATTGGTTGTAGCGATCGTGCTGCCAAGAAGGACATTGCTGTATACCGCATTTACTTTGAGTTCGGTATTTATGTTAAATAAAGAGTTTGATCTGCACCTGCATCCGCCTCAACTACAATCCATTACATAAACGTCATTTGAGGTATATAAAACACAAGCCTGATTGCTGCCTCTTCACTTGACTGATCATTATTCATGATAACATCAGTGGGAAAATTCTGTTGATTAAATTTCCTGTCTTTTTATTTTGTCGTTTAAAAGTTGTAAAGTTTTGTCCACTGCCATCTCAGTGTCCAACTTGACTATGTTTTTTTTATAATGTTACAGTGCTGAATTGAATATTATGTCCATGTCACACAGATCTCCAACAAGTCAAAGTGAGAGACAAGGTTTTAGGCAACTTTAGCTAGACTGACTGGATTTACCAGAGTGCGTTTAACTGACATACTAAACATGACATACTAAAAAATATATATACCTTTATACCTTACACACTCAAAAAATTATTTCCAATGATCAAATATTACATATCTGTTAGTAGCAAAAGTATGTAAACCTCTAGGATTAGCAGTTAATTTGAAGATTAAATTAGAGGCAGGTGTTTTCAATCCTTTATTTAAAAATCTATCAAAGTCTGAGATAGTTGAAAGTCATGAGTCCACCATCAGGAGAACACTGAACAACAATGGTGTGCATGGCAGGGTTGCACGGAGAAAGCCACTGCTCTCCAAAAAGAACACTGCTGAACTTCCGCAGTTTGCTAAAGATCACATGAACACGCCAGAATGGTACTAGAATAGTGTTTTGAGGATGGATATAAATGACAATCGTTATGTTTGGGGAAGGGAAATTCTAACATAAGAATCTTATCCGAACTATGAAGCATGGTGGTGGTAGTACCATGGTTTGGGCCTGTTGTGCTGCACCTGGCCCAGGATGGTTTGCCATCATTGATGGAACAATTAATTCTGAATTATATCAGCGTTATTACTTTGTAAAGTAACATCCAATGTAGGTGTGGATGTTCACCTACCATATATAAACATTCTTGCAGACCAAGTACACCACTTCATGCCACTGGTTTTCCCTAATGGCAGTGGCCTCTTTCAGCAGAATAATGCACCCTGCCACACTGTAAAAAATGTTCCGGAATGGTTTGTGGAACATGAAAAAGTGTTAAAGGTGTTGACTTGGCCTCCAAATTTCCCAGATCTCAAGCTGATTGAGCATCTGTGGGATATCCTGGACAAACCAGTCCAATCCATGGTGGCCCCACCTTGCAACTAACAGGATTTAAAGGATCAGCTGCAGAGGTTTTGACAGAGCTGTATGACTTTGTTTAGGGTCTCAGCATGTGTGTGCATGTGCCCAAGAAGGTATCCAGGTGATATTCACCAATTCTGGTTGTTAGAAGAGGTAAAATGAATGTACAATACTTGCATTTCATGTCTGCAATGTACTGGCATTGTACCTGCAAATTACATTAGATATATTAGATTAAAGCAAGTAGAGATTTATTAAACACATTTAGAGATACTGGATGGTAGGTTATTCAAGGGTTGGTCCTGAGTCCTGTGCAGTGTTTCAAACGTTTTCCCCATGATCATGTGCGCTTCCATTGGTTTCCTCCCACCTGCCAAAAAGGAGGTGGCCTGGTTATGAAAAATTGCATCTAGGTGTGAATAAATGTGCCTGTGTATGTACATTGTGCCCTGTGATTAGCTGGCATCCCACCCAGTATGTATTCCTACCTTGTACTCAGTGTTCTTGAGATCAAATCTGGAGCCACCGCAACAATGACCAGACTAAATCAGTTTCTGAAGATGAATGAATTGAAGCTGCCAATTAACTTCAGTCCAACAAGACTACAAAATCTAAGTAAAATCCAGTTATACGTCATAAGTTAAATGTTATTGTCCTGCTCTACACATATTAAAGTTTTTAAGAGTTTTCTTGATTAAATATGTGCCATATCATAGTGACATTTATGTGATCTCAATAGCAAGTTACCGTCAATCATATAATTTAGACAGCAACCTTGTTATACAATTTGGGGAAAGGACAAACATTTCAATTATGAGTCAGCCATTGTCATCTGAAAGTCAAACAATTTTAGACTAGTTCTTCTTTTGTTATACATGCACTACAGTGAAATTGTATTGATTCCAGATTTTGTGTGTGTGTATGTGTGTGTGTGTGTGTGCCTGTCTGTCTGTCTGTTATTTCATCTCCCTGGCAAGAGATGAAATAAAATAAAGGAAAACATAAAACCACAGCCCAAGGCATTTCCATTGTGCTTCTGATTTACAAACAGAGTTTGCTGTTTTGGTTTCCAATACTCTACTGAGGAGAAAAGCAGCATGTCACCATTCCAGCCCACACTAGATCATTGCCTGCAACAACAGCCATAGTTCAAAATCCATAAATCAGTTCTCCCTCTATGATGGTTTCAATTATTTATGTCTTTACTGGAAGCTATGAGCCTCCTGAAGAGCATCAGTTAAGAAAAATTTTATTAGTTCACTTATTACTACAAGTATTTATTTGTTAATTTTACCACACTGCAATGTACTTATTACTATATTTAGAAATGAACAAACTATATGTTCTGATCAGATGAGCCCATAAATTTTTAATCTATTGAGCATGAATTATCCTTAAACACTATAACATAACACTATGGGAGCACCTCAAGTGCACGAAGGGCATCTGAAGCTTGTGTAAAATCATGCCTATTTATAGGCCTCCCATGATCAGGTGACATGGCAATTAAGCACGTTGCGTGATATAAATATCGCACCTGTGAACCACATCATCAGCCTTATTATCTTCAGCAAAAGACTGCATGTTGGTTGTTTGTGTAAAGAAACAAAAAGACGCTTCATTTATCTTTTCTCTAAATAAAAACTTATCTATCCATTTTTTAAAAAGAGAAGAAAAAAAGGAATGAGCGAGAGAGAAAAAGTGAGAGAATTCAGGAAGTGTGTTAAGACTTGTTCCCATTTTATCATGGGAGTAGTGCACACTTTCTGGGTAAGGTGTCTAGGGGGTAGAGCTCACGATGGCAGCCTCAAGAGGCTGCACATGGTAATGCCTATTTTAGGCAACTCCGCTTGCGACTCACGCTGTTCTCGGAAGCCGAGAGTTGGGTTTCAGAGCCTCGTGGACCTGGGCCAGCCGCTGCCAAGGCAGCTAGCTGTCTCAGGTCCAGGGGATCTCTTATGGATCCAGAAGAAGAGCCGGAGATGAGTGCTGCTCTATCTCTTGCTCTGTCTTCAGGGTCCGGCTCTCCGCTGGATTTTGGAGCTCGCGTCACGACTCCTCCTTCCGCTATGGAAAGCCAAAAGTGAAAAATAGAGAGAGAAAAAATAGTAATAATTCCTCTCTGACTCAGAGGAACCAGAATGATGTGCATCAGCATATAAAGATCTGCTTGAAGTGATTACTAAGGCTGGATGAGCCTTTTTCTCCCCAGTGAAAGTAAATACCTCACACTGCAGAAAACTTCCCTTTCTTCCAGAACTGCATGACAAAATATCAGGCTTCTGGAGGAAAACCATGCTTAAGTCATATGTATAACCCTACAATGTTGGATTATTCAGCCATTGTGGGGAATGATCGGCATGGCTATTCAGCTATACTGAAGGTGGAGGAGGCACTTGCGAGCTACCTCTCTCCATCGACGGCAGGTAATTAGGGGGACTGGCTTTGCCATCCAAGCCACCGTGTAAGGCCACTGTGGCAGTGGTGGGCAAGGCCAATGTCGTAGTAGTCTTACTTGTGGGTCACTGCAGACAATGACAGTGTTGCAGGTCCACCAAGCAGACCTGCTGAGTGATCTCTACATATGGTGGCATTCAGCCAGTTCCTTCCCTGATGTGTCCACAAGTGGAGCCTGAGTCAGCATAAGTGCGAGGGAGACACAGAAGGCTAGTATGGCAGCCCGCCGACCCCCTCAATCAACCAGGGGAACTGGGCAACCACAGTCGCGGCCTGCTAATAGGCCTGATCTGAGAATGGTCATAAATTCCAAGCAGGCAAAGAAGAGTGGCCCTGAGGGGTCATGGAGGGACGTATCAGGGGACATGAGGTTGTTAGGGCAGTTAGCCCCCAGTACTACTGTAGGGCCTCCCATAGCCAAGTTTTCAGTGTTCTCTGGTCAGCGAGCTGTCACAGGGCAATGAAAATCTGATGCTCTCCCTCCAATAGAATGTGAAATAGTTAACGTCACTAAAAGACCAACTGGCAGCATGGACTGGTTTGTGATGATAGATTTAAAATGTGCATATTTCCACATAGAAATATCGCTTGCTTTATCCCCTTGCACCTTCACAAAGTGCATGGATGTCACTCTGGCTCCATTGTGACTCCAGGGCATCCGTGTACTAAACTACCTGTTAATTCTAGCACGATCCAGGAAACAGGCAGTTTAACATCAAGATGTTGTTCTCACCCACATGAAGAACTTGGGGCTCAGGTTGTACCTCAGAAAAGAATGCTTTCCCCAGTGCAGTTGACAACTTTTCTGGGGAATATAAGGATTCTACTACAATGAGGGCGTTTCTATCCCCAACAGGTGTAGGGTCAATCTTATCAACACTGAGCAAGATAAAGCTGGATCTTGGGAGACTATTGGAGCTTATGGGCCTATTGCACAGGAGACTGTTTCAGTGGTGGCTGAGAAGTTGGCTGAAACCACTGAGATGTGTGTCACACGGCGATGCCTACATGCTCTGAGAATTTAATTGTCCCCAGTTTCTAGAATTGGGTCACACTCTAGGGGTGTCTTCTTAGCGCAAGACGGTAATGAAAGACACCTCCCTCACAGGCTGGAGAGCGGTCTTAGACAGCTGTCCAGCTCACAATCTCTGGAGCGGCCCTCATCTGGAGCGGCATATGAATTGCCTACAAATGTGGGCCATATTTCTAGCACTGAAATTCCTTCTTCCTCACTTGAGAGGTCACCATGTTTTTACAAACAACATAGCAGTGCTCTCATATATTGACCACCAGGGAGGATTATGTCCATTTATTCACTTTATTCACTTATGTCCATTTATTCACCACACCCCCTGTTCAGGCAGGTGCAACTAATTCTTCTCTGGGTAGAATGAAAGTTTTACAGTGAGTGCAATGTACATTCTGGGAATATGGGGCAGAAATCCTGTTGAGGCAGGGGCTGATGCCCGGTAATAGGCGGCTCCATCCACAAGTGGTGGAGTCCATATGGTGAGGTTTGACCAAGCAGGACTGCATGTGTTCGCCTCCGAGGATACAACACACGGCCCGCTGTGGTTTGCCCTCACTCCTCCCGCACAATTAGGGCTGGACGCCATGGTGCATGTGTGGCTGAGGTCACATCTGTAAGGTTTTCCCATGATTGGTCTATTCCCTCAAGTTCTAGCAAGAGATTGCCAAGACAGTCTATGTCTGCTGCTAGTAGCACCTCATTGGCCAACTTGAATATGGTTCTCAAAGATAACACCCCTGCTAGATGGCACTCTTTGGGAGATTCCCATCCGCAGGGATCCACTGTAGACCCAGTGAACTACTCAATAGCTACAGTCCTGGAGTAAAGACCATGTTAAATGCTAGAGCACCATCCACAAGGAAATTGTATGCACGCAAGTGGCGGCTTTTTGTCTTGTGGTATGAGGAACGTCAGCTAGACCCAGTGACCTGCGCAATAGCTACAGTCCTGGAGTTCTTACAAGAACGTTTCTCAGTGGGGTGGGCTCCTTCTACAATTAAGATTTACATGGCCATTTCATGGCCAGCCACGCCCCTGTTGGTGGAGTCTCTGTGGGGCAACATCCTCTAACTTTGAGGTTCATGCGCATACCTTCCTGGGACCTTTCTGTGTTTCTGGAAGGTAAAATGGTAAATGGCGCACTTACATCCACAGTGCTTTACACTGTGTCTCATTCACCCATACCAAGGGTAGCTGCCATGCAAGGTGCTAACTTGCCATCGGGAGCAACTTGGGGTTTAGTGTCTTGCCCAAGGACACGTTGGTATGTGGAGTCACCTGGGCCAGTAATCGAACCACCAACCCTAATATTAGTGGACAACCCGCTCTACCAACTGCGCCACAACCACCCAGGTCTGTCCTGATAAAGGTAGCTCTTCTGCTGACTCTGACATCTCACAAGCGAGTAGGAGTTCTACAAGCTCTCTCTGTTGCCCCTTCCTGCCTTGACTTTGCCCCTGGATTAGCCAAGGACTTCCTGTATCCTATACCGGATTATACTCTAAAGGTGCCTACATCAGCTGTCCACCTTGTGGTGTTGCAGGCTTTCTGCCCTCCTCCATTCCCCCACACCGGAACAAGAGTGAATGCACCTGCTGTGTCCAATAAGGGCTCTCTGTACATACTTCCACCGCTCTGGCCAGTGGCGTAAGTCGGAGCAGCTGCTGATCTGCTTTGATGGCGACAGTAGAGATGATGCTGTGTCAAAGCAGCGCATTTCTAATTAGAAGGAAGCAATCTCTATTGCTTATGAGGCGCGTGGTCTCGCTACGCCTCTGGGCATAAGGGCTCATTCCACTAGGGTGGTTGCCTTCACAAAAACTTTGTCCAAAGGGGTATCCTTACAGGATGTGTGTGGTGCTGCAGGGTGGTCTAATTCGCCAATTCAATATTATAGATTGGATATTCATTCCGCCCCGGGCTCAAGTGTCTTGCAGTGACCCTTGGGATTTGGTCTTTTTGAACAGACCGTGCCCTCTCTATGATTGAGTGGGTATTCTCGTTCCCATAGTGTTATGCTAAACGCAACGTGGAGTTCACTTTGAAAGGGAACATCTGGGTTACGAATGAAACATATCAATCAGAGCCACATATCAATGATGCCACATATCCCTGTAAACTGTGAATGAAATTGTTAAAATAATAATCAATTAATGAGGCAGTTACTTGGCTAATATGTAAATACCCACTTTAAGCCTACCTATTAAGTGTGCTGCAAAAACAGGATGTTGCCATTTGCAGTGGTTTTTTACTTTTACCATGGTTCATCTCACCCAAACAGTCTGTAGCAGGAAATCAATAAACACATTTTGACTTAATACAAAAGTGAAATTGATATATTGTTGTGTTGCACATTGACTTAAATATCACTTTCCTTCTTCCTTTGCCACTGCAATCTCTTGCCAGAAATAATACATAAAGAAAAAAAATTGATGAAAAAAAATTTTTTTCAAGCTTTAGAGTTCCTTCATAAGCCATATGTCAGAATTTTGGAGGGTGTGCATGTAAGTGAGTGAGTGAGTGAGTGAGTGAGAGAGAGAGAGAGAGAGAGAGAGAGAAATGTCTAGGTTATGCATGTAACCCTGTTCCCTGAGAAGGGGACGAGACGTTGTCTTTAGCATAACACTATGGAAGAACCCTTGCACACAACCGTCATCTGAAGCTGTAAAATCATGCCTATTTATAGGTCTGCCATCATCAGGTGATGAGGCAATTAAGGACGTCGCATGATATATATATATATATATACGGGGGGGGGGGGGGGGGGGGGGGGGGCGGGGGGGGGGGCCGGGGGGGGGGGGGGGGGGGGGGGGGGGCGCCCGCCCCCCCCCCGGCGTCCGGGCGGGCACGCCCCCCCGCCCGCGGCCCCCCCCCCCCCCCCCGCCGGGGGGGGGCCCCCCCCCGGGGGGCGGTGGCGGGGGGGGGGGCGGGGTGGGCCCCCGCCTTTTTTTTTTTTTTTTTTTTTTTTTTTTTTTTTTTTTTTTGTTTTTTTTTTTTTTTTTTTTTTTTTTTTTTTTTTTTTTTTTTTTTTTTTTTTTTTTTTTTTTATTTTTTTTTTTTTTTTTTTTGTTGGTTGGGGGAGGGGGGGGGGGGGGGGGGGGGGGGGGGGGGGGGGGAGGGGCTGTTGTGGGGGGGGGGGGGGGTGGGAGGGGGGGGAATATTTTGGGGGGAGGGGGGAGGGGTTGTGGGGGGGGGAAGTTTTTTTTGGGTTTTTTTCAGAGACGTGGTCGTAAACAAGCAGGGTGTCATGATGAACCAGGTAATACTAAGCAATGCAGGTTATCCAGAGACGTGGTCATAAACAGGCAGATTGTCGAGATAAACCAGGTAATACAGAATCGTGAGGATAATCCAGAAGTGTAGTCATAAACAAAGCGGGAAGTCGAAACCAACCAGGTGAATTCAAAGAATACGGAAAGCTTGGTATCGCAGCTAACATACATTATGGAGCGTATACTTCGCAACCTGAAATAGGAATGTGACTACTTAAATACCAGTGGACGCCAAAGGCTAGTCACAGGTGTTGCGTATCAGAACTCTGGTGATCTTGAACGCATGCACGCTTGTGTTGGATTCTGGGAACTGGAGTCCAGGTCGGACGGGGTTGAGCTCATGTGCGCTCGTGTTGGATTCTGGGAACCGGAGTCCAGGTCGGACTGAGCTGTGACACTATTATTATGTATACTCTGAAATAAATAAATGTAGTTAAATATACCTGTTATGTCAATGCCCGACTTCTAAAGAACTTCCCTACGAACATCACGGCCTACAGACATGGCCATCATAGACTCCAAATCCCACCATTCACGATCAGTGTCATCTTCACAGTCACTAGATCATGCACACCTGGCTTCAATCACTCGCACACACTCACACACACCGTATTTAAAGAATGTCAGAACACACTGCCATAACAAAGTATTGTCCACTGTTTATATGCCTGGTATAACAAGCCTTTGGTTTATTGTGCACACTTCACTTGTTAATTATATTGTTTTTTTCCTCTGGTTTTGTGATTCTGGGTTTTGCCCTGTCAAGTCTGTTTACTGATTTCCTAACCTTCCACTTGTTTGTGACCATGTTCCTGCACTATTTTTTGGATTTCCATGCCTGTTTTTAAAATAAAGGCAACACCTGGAACTGCATCCATCTCTGCCACCTGACAATAGTGTGATCTCTATGGCATTGAAAATGTTTTTATGATGTGAACAGAAAACCCAGTAGAAAGGTTGTTGTTTAAGTATTCGTTTGAAATTTTCAATTGCAAGTTTTAAGCATTGGGAAGTTTTGTATTAGTATCAGAATATAATTGCTTTTAAAGATTTTAGTTTCGCCTTTTCTGTGTAACAGAAATAGTACCATTGGGTCATTCAAAGAGACCACTGATTACATTGTAAAAGGTCTTGGTTATAGATTTATTGATAGATTAATAAATACTTTGACTGATAAAAACCCCTCAAACTTTTGGAGTTTGCTCTGCACAAGAAGCACATGCTTATGTGAGCCATGCTCGCCAAAAAGAGCTTTCAGAGGATCTACGATCAAGAATAGTTGATTTACATAAAGCTGGCAAGGGTCACAAAGTGATTTCAAAGACTTTAGAAATTCACCAGTCTAAAGTTAGGCAAACATTCTACAAATGGAGTCACTTTGGGACTGTTGCTACTCTACCAAGAATTGGGCACCCAGTCAAAATGACACCAAGAGCTCATCGAAGACTCATCAATGATGTAAAGAAACATGATTTGTGCCTGCTTTGCACCATCAGGGCCTGGCAAGCTTGCAATCATTGAGAGGGAGATGAATTCCCAAGTATATCAGACAATTCTTCAGGATAATGTGAGAATGTCTGTATGTCTGCTGAAACTGTGTAGAAGTTGGGTGATGCAACAGGACAACAACCCAAATCACCGGAGCAAGTCCCCAACAGAATGGCTTCAGAAAAACAAAATCTGCCTTTTGGAGTGGCCAAGTCAGAGCCCAGAGCTCAACCCAATGGAGATGCTATGGAATGACTTGAAGAGAGCCATAAACATGAGATGTCCGAAGAATATGACCGAGCTAAAGCAGTTCTGCCAGGAAGAATGGGCTAAAATTCATCCTGAATGATGTGCAGGTCTGATCCACAGCTACAGGAAGTGCCTGGCTGAGGATATTGCTGCCAAGGGGGGGTAAACTAGTTATTAATTCTAAGGGTTCACTTGCTTTTTCCACTGCCATTTTGAATGTTAAATGAGTGTGTTCAATAAAGACATGAAAGATTAGAGTTATTTTTTTAGGCACGTTATATTTGTCAATACCCCTTAGACTTAGATGAAGATCAGATCACATTTTATGTCAAATTTATTCAGAAAACCATAAATTCCAAAGGGTTCACATACTTTTTCTTGCCACTGTAGCTGACAGGACACGGGCTGAATGGTGATGCATGGTGGCCCATTAGGAGGTAGTTTATAATGTTTCAATGCATTAGTGTTGTTAACAAATAACTGGCAATCGCAAACATTACATGTACCATTTGTTAGCTGGTTTCACGTTCATAATGACAGCTGCCTCAAACAAACATAATATAGGACCCACTTTCAGGTGCTTTGCCAAATTCCAGGTGTTTCGTTGCTTTGTTTGAAATGAACGATAGCATCGGTTACACACCGGAAACCAATACTAGCTTTCCTGTCTTTTCCTCTCAACAAGTCGGGGTGGAGCTAAACTTGTTAAGCTAAGATAATCTTTTGTAGTTTTTCCGGTTTGCTAGTAGTTGCTGTTCTTCTTCTTCACCACTTGTGGACTTACTAAAACACTTGCGGGTATTTTCTGCCCCCTAAGGTCCGGAAGAACTGGAACCCCAGTACCTCCATTAGAATTGGTTCCAATGATAGTGCAGAAAAACAAGTAGCATCACGTTTTAAGAATGTTGGTACTGACTTGGTACCAAAGTACTGGTTCTTGTGACATCCCAGTATGTCAATAAAAATGTCTGAAAGCATACAAAAGACATTCAGTTGTTTTACAACCAGACCTTGAAGTAATATTTAGGGCAACACTTGTGCTTGGCATACAGCATCTGATCAGCAGTTAAAGCATTTATTTATTTATTTGTTTGTTTCTTTCTTTGTTTGTTTCACTCCTTCAGCTAACACCCAAATAAATAAAACAAATAGATTGTGAAGGAGTATATAATAATGGGTAACACTTTATTTGGTTACACTTTATTTGAAGGGTACCTACATATGAACTTCATAACACACTCATAAGCATTACATTAAGAATTTATAAATGTGTTATTTATTATTAAGCAACACTGTTTTATAAAAGCTTAGCTCATATGCAGGTACCCTTCAAATAAACTATTACCTATATTTTTTAAAAATAAATTATCTAATATTGCTTAATAATGTTTTTTTTTTGTTTTTTTTTTTGTAATCTTTCTGAATGTTTTATTAACTGGACCCCTTTTCTCTCCACTCCTATGTGACATATTGTATAAAACCTGTAATGTCACCTGACGAGTTTTGATATAAGCCATAAAGCATCTAACACTGTTTTATAAAGGCTTAATGTAATGTTTATGAGTGTGTTATGAAGTTCTGGTACCCTTCAAATAAAGAGTTAGCAAATAAGGTTTAAAATGTTCAGAGCAACACAAAAGATCCTCTGCATCAGCTTTGGAAACAATTATCAATATACTGGAGAATGGACTGTAACTCCTACTGTTTCTTGATTAGATGGAGAACCGAGCAGAAAATAAATATTAATGCACACGCCGCACAGCACAGCACTTTGGTAGAAAATTCACAGAAATTCTGCGTTGAAATGCGGGTCAAGCACTGCTGAGCCGAGGCCTTTTGAAGGTTTCTAAACCAAAGGTGACTTTTTATACATTCCTTTTTTGTGGTTGGATGCATGTCTTCAAACCTGGCCTCCCATGCTGTTGATTGATGATGGAAGTCCAGCAATGCTCGCTGAATATCCATCATGCAAACCCACCCGTAATGAATGAATATGCCCTCTATCAACCGTGCATCACCAGAAGAGCTGTCATTTGCAATGAAACATGTTCATACTTCAGAGTAAGATAGATTAACTATGAGCATGATTTTACCCCAAGCACAAAGGGGGTGAAAGGTAGAGTATAATGTAAAAATAGAATTAAATAGCATTAGTCCATAAGTCTTGATATGAACTTTCTGCCTTAAGAATATTACAGCATGCAAGGATCTACTGATATGAGATGACAGGACAGATTATTAGAGATAAAGAAAAGTGAAAATTGCTTTGTTGGTTCTGTGGTATGATTAATAGTTAATTAATATATATTAATAACCTGATATAACACTAGCCTTATTTTATTCACACACTTGAAAAAAAAAAAATTCAATATCTAGATTATCTAAATTAAATAGATAATTAAATTAGATATCATTAATGGTTTAGATTATTTAAATTAGGGGCACGGTGGCTTAGTGGTTAGCATGTGTGCCTCACACCCCTCAGGGTCGAGGGTTCGATTCCTGCTGAGGAACTGTGTGTTCAGAGTTTGCATGTTCCTCCCCCAGTCCAAAAACATGCGTTGTAGACTGATTAGCATGTCCAAAAGTGTCCGTACTGTATGAATGGGTGTGTGAATGTGTGTGTGATTGTGCCCTGTGATAGATTGCCACCCCATCCATGGCGTTCCCTGCCTTGTGTCCCATGCCCCCTGGGATAGGCTCCAGGTGGGATAGGTAAGGATAAGTGGTACAGAAAATGTATGGATGGATAATTTGAATTACAATATGGTTCATTAATCAACATAAATGTTGTTGTCTTTTACATAATGAACTGTTATACCTTATGTACTTCAATAAATCAATAGATTCCCCTCACAATATGAAATAGATAATAATAATAATAATAATAATAATAATAATAATAATAATAATAATAATAATAATAATAATAATAATAATAATAATAATGAACAATTCCAATATGCAAGACTGAGCACCAAACATTGCTATTAATACTTTTACAATAAAGACATGGCTGTCTGCATAGTAGGTTCCGTAAATAACTACTAGTTGACCTAGCTTACCCACTAACTTAACCTTGTGAGAAAGCTTAATGTTTTACATTTAACAGTAATATCAGTATACAACTCACTAATTACAAATTTTTAAAGTGTTCATTCAACAAACTCTTTGGTAGTAAATTACTCCATAACATTTCCTTCACAATGTTTTAACTACCAACCTGTGATGATGCTGTGTTTAGCTGACACTTGACATACTGTCTATTTAAGCTAGACCATGCATTATCAGAGTTAAGAGAACCAGTCAGCTGAAAGTATCCAAACCAATCCATTTATAATGTTCTTAAAACTTATCAACAAATGTATCATTAAAAACACACCTTGTGGAATATTTTTTCCTACAAATCCCTCTTTTAGCTTCAGTGAATAAATATGTCATTCATACTAGTGGGGATTAGTTACACTTTGCTAATTGTCTGCACATTGTTATTCAAATATGAAAATGAGTCTTTGGATAAACAAGAAAAACAATGAAAGTCCACTAATTATTCTTCACTCCAATGCAACCTCAATACATGACATGTTTAAAATGTATTAAATAATTGTGTTCAATTACAGTAAAGTTTATATCATCCTAATAACATTTTTGTAAGTGCAATTTGATATTCTATTATTTCAATTTACATTATATGGCCAAAATTTTGTGGATATCTGACCATCATACCCATATGTGGTTCTTCCCAAAACTGTTGACCAAGTTGGAAGAACACAATTGTATACTGTAGGATGTATTTGTATGCTGTACCATTACAGTGTCTCTTCACTTAAACTAAGGAGCCCAAACCTGTTCCAGCATGACAATTGTGCATAAAGTGAGATCCATGAAGACAGGGTTTGCCATGTTTTGAATAGAAGAATTCAAGTGCCCTGCAGAGGAACCTGACCTCAACCCAACTGAACACATTTGGGATGAACTGGAATGCCGACTGCTCTCCAGACCTATCCAAACAGAGCATATTATAAACGCAAAAATAAATCTGGAATGGAATGTTCAATAAGCACATATGAGTGTTATGGTCAGATGTCCACAAACCTTTGGCCATATAATGCATATTTTGTCATTAATATAAAGTTCTCTTTTAAAACTTTTTAGTCTGATAACAACGGGATTGTTGGAAAGATCTTTGTTCTCAAAAGTAACGTCGGGTGGACATTACTGAAGATAAGTGAAAACTACTAAAATTTATTGTGTTCTTGTATCTTGAGTCAGTACCATTATTACTGTAAGTGTTTACATATTTGCTGGTTCACAGAGGGTGACTCATACAGAGAACAGACTGATCAGCTCAGCATTTGCTGTAAAGACACTGAGTTACTCTTCTTCATTTATCTTAATATCATCCTGTCCACACCCATATGCTAGAGAGGACCATGTCATTACACAAGATGGATGGCTAGGAGAACACAAGAGAACAGTAGACAGCTCAATCCAAATGATTCATCAGGCAAGATATATATGACCATATCAGTTATAACAGGCCTACTGAGGAACCCTAGCATAGTCTAATGCAAGTAGGGCAGAAGCTAAAGTATGCATGTGAACAGAGGTGCACTAGTAGTTTGTTTGTCTCGGCTAAAAAGAAATTAAGTGAAGTTAAAAATACAATCATGCAGCTTTCATATGGAATTTCAGTCAGCACTAGTAGAGGTGAATCCATATGGCTTTACATCTATGAGGAATATAAAGCTACACGGTGGCTTAATGGTTAGCACATTTGCTTACCACTTTACTTACATTACTAACATTACTTACAGTAATACAGTAGTAATAATAAACAAATTCATTAAGAGTAAGTAAAGAGTTAAGTAATAAATCTATGAACCTCAAATTGTAATGGGCAGGACTAAGAAGATGAGTGAGAATCCATGTTCAGGAGGTTTATAAGACAGAATCCACAGAGTCGAAATGAGGGCAATGGTAGAATGCAAAAATTCAGGAATAGATAAGACAATAGCAATTGCAGAATACCAGACTCACAAACGTTAAAGTTGTTAAGACTTTGTATTGATTTTATGTTTGAACTGGCTTACAGTAGTGTTTGATGGGTGATGAAGAAGGATTTAACTGAAGAAGAAGGAACTACTTTTCATGGAGGGGGATCTTCTGGCGTGGAAGTGTAGTGTCCTGAATGGAAATGACATAAATAAGGACAGTAATAATAACCAACATACTATTTTCTGTATTATTAACCAATTGTAACTATTAATAGGGGTAACTTGGTAAACACTGATTGATTCTGTACTAATCCATTAACTGATCTTAATGATAATTAACATATTACTTTCCATCCACCCATCCATTTTCTGTACCGCTTTTCCTACATAGGGTCACGGAGAGCCTGGAGATTATTCCAGGTGACTCGGGGCACAAGGGTGCCAACCCATCGCAAGGCTCAATCACGCACACACTCACTCACCCATTCACACACTATAGACAATTTAAAGACGCCAATCAGCCTACAATGTATGTCTTTGGACTGGGGGAGGAAACCGGAGTACCGAAAGGAAACCCCCGAAGCACAGGGAGAACATGCAAACTCCGGGCACTCATGGTAGAGGCAGGAATAAAAACCCTAACCCTGGAGGTTTGAGGCAAATATGGTAACTACTAAGCCCCCATATTATTTTCCATCCATCCATCCATCCATCTTCTACCGCTTACTCCTTCTTCAGGGTTGTGGGGGAACCTGGAGCCAATCCCAGGGAGCATCGGGCACAAGGCGGGATACACCCTGGACAGGGTGCCAGTCCATCGCAGGGCACAATCACACACATACTCACACACACATTCATAGTAAGCCCCCATATTATTTTCCATATTATTTAAACAATTGTAAACAATTGTGTATGTATTCTTACACACCCTAACACCTGCATCCTATCAGAGACTGATTAAATCAATATTTTCCAGAACGTGAAGTTATGAAAACTTCTCTTCTATAGTACTTGTTAGTCTTGCCTTGACTAGACATGCCTTGTGTTTAAACTCATGTCAGCAGTGGTCTGTGTAAATCTGTGTTTGTCTGGTTCAGATGACAGATGACTAATCTAGTCTCCTAATGTTGAGAATTGTCTTATATTTTATAGTTCATGTTTAAGGTTTGTTGTACATGTATGTTTCATTGCCTTTTTCTTATTTTCTTTTGCCTAGATTTACCTTGTGTTACATTTCTTAAATAATCGTTGTTTTAGAATGACAGTTTGTTTGTATCAATATCAATCTCCATTTTATTGAGGAGTGTTACGAAACAGGAGGTGTTGCAGAAGCAGGTGCAGATCAACGTCTTTATTTTCTTATAAGCAGACAAAACACAGGGAGCGCGGTCTATACTGAACAAGATTAACTAGGTTAAATATAAAACGTCTTAAAAATCTAAAAAAATAAATGGAAAGAAGACCATTTAGCGTACGTAACACATTCACCATTACATTCAAACATACAGATGATACTGCATGAAGTGCATAGCAACACGAGGGGTTTAAATAACCAACATAATCAAGCTGAAACACAAACAGATTGGGCAAATTAAAGACATCCCAATTGCACACACACACACACACACACACATACACACACACTTTATATAGATATTCTACAACCATAACTTTGACCTTACCAAATATGTTGTATTCTCTGCCTGATTTTTGCCAGTGTTGACCTTGACTTTGTTTCCTGTTTCATGTTTTTTGCCCAGTCTCTGGTTTCCTGTTTGTTGATCACTTGATCTGTGCCTGTTCCTAGTTTTTTGCCTCTACCTTGTGATTTGGATTTATTGCTCTGACTTTTATTAAAGCTGCCTTAACTGCATCTGTCTCAGCTTTCTTAATGTGACAATAATATTACTGAATATATAATAGAAGCATCATACACTTGAACATGGTGCAATTTAACTGGTCTTTGCTATTTCAGTATCTGAAATAAAATGTTTGCTCATCATAGGAAGTGTAAATCTATGTCCTGATGCACTATAGTCTAATACAGTGTTTCAAGATGGTGTTAAATTGAATCACTGTTGCAAAGCTCTAAACATCTTGATCATACTAATGCAATTTATCCAGAAGTGAATAATCAGAATCATCCATTTAAAAATTAATCACTTCTTTCTGCTTCTGCAATCTTTTTGGATATATAATACAAGGGACAATGATATCAAATGTGTGAAAACCCTAGTTTAGAGTGCAATTACATCCTGTGTTAGCTCATAATGCAGCACAAAATACCCAATTTTGTCCTCCAATTAGTGTCAAGAAATCTCTAATAAGTAAGTACACCAGGTTCAAACTTTTATTTCTAACCAAAAGCATTGCATTTTTTCTTCTTAAATCTTACTGAAATGTTATTGAACAAAATTTGTTAAATGAGTTCAACTGAAGTAGGAAGCAGAACTACACTGACAAACAGACTCCGGTATTTCATGAAAGTTAAAAGCTTTGCTTGTGTACATGGCCTTGCCACGTCAATAAAAGAAATATAAAAGTCAGAAAACAATAGAAAGGCATTTCACCCATGACAACTCTCTGAGTGATATACATTTTCTCTCTGAGAAAATATATCCTGATAATGGTTTACTAGGTCACAGACTAAAAATATCATCAGTCGAAAAAACTCTGTTGGGAGGTAATACAGTAATAAAAACACACAGACAACACTTTTTTTTTTAATGAGCAGATCTGGTATGCTGCTGAGCGAGTATGAATACTTGCTCTGATAGTTATGTACAGACATAGAAAAGGGCCTGGAATGAGGGTTAGGATTATAAAGGGTTACCTGTGCGGAGAAGAATCGTGGCTGATAAGTTGTTGCATGGCATTGAGGGAGCTAATCAGCACTCAGACAGAGTTTCATGGCTCAACTGGCCATTTATCTATTTATAGTTATAATATCTATTCATAGATCATCTCCAGAGATTTAAGGAGATAAGGAGTTAGATAGGAAATAATGCATAATTAGCAGTGAAAGAAAACACTTAAACCACCAATGGATCTCATAATGCCTGAACTTTTTTTTTTTTTTTTTTTTTGTGTGTGTGTGTGTGTGTGTGTGTGTGTGTGTGTGTGTGTGTGTGTGTGTGTGTGTGTGTGTGTGTGTGTGTGTGTGTGTGTGTGTGTGTGTGTATAAGCTAATAAAAGGTGGTTTTTTTTTGTGTGAGTTTTTTTTTTTGTGTGTGTGTGTGTGTGTGTGTGTGTGTGTGTGTGTGTGTGTGTGTGTGTGTGTGTGTGTGTGTGTGTGTGTGTGTGTAAATTCCATCATGGATAATTTATGTCTGGTAACATCATTGCTAAAGTAAAATATGAACAGACTGAAAAAAAAGCATGCAACCAGTAAATAAATGTCTTCATTTACAAATGCAGGATAAACGAATCAGGAGCATGCGTTAGATCAAACCGATCAGTATCTCCCATCAGGTGAGATTTGGTACTGTGAACAGATGGTTGGGGACATGGTAGTCTCTGCTGGTGTAGCCGGGTTATTTGGTTTGAAAAGATATCACACAACAGATGCGAAATATCAACACCATGTGTCTCTTCTGGGATTCGATTTGATTACCATAAAAAAAGAGCCAGCAATTGTGCCTGAAAATCAACAGTACTTTAGCTGAATCTTAACAATTATGAAATAAGCCAGAGATTAAAATAATACTTTCTCAGTATGATTCTTATGATTGCTGTGTGGATGTATTGCAGAGGGAAAAGTATTTCGATTGCTGCACAGTTGGCAATAGTTTTTAAAGTAAAGTGTTCATTTGGAAAGACATCAAAATCTATGTATGTGTTTAGCTGCTGTAGCAGCAGCCAATGTCACCAGTGTATCGGGAGTCTGCAAAATGTGCTTGCATCCTCAGCAAATATTCCCTGCTTGCAATGAACAAATTTCTCCTTGGGAGATAAGCTATTATAATTACATAGATTAATCTTGTGTTACCCAGCTGCTCCAAAATCGGTTTGTCACAGTCACCCGGGATTTTCATATTCCATCCAGCAGGGACTTCTGCTTTAGCATGGCATCTTTCTGTCCAGACTTTGGAGACTGAGTGCCTACTGCCTGACTTTGGTCTGAAGGTGAAGTGTGTGAGTTGGTAGGAGGTTTAAGAACCACAGAGATCAGACGTTGCTCATCTGTGTCTGTGCCAAAAGTGGTGTACGAGTACACACATGAACTCACATTAGTTCATCAATATGTAATTGATTGGCACTGGTTCAGGGATTCCTGACTGCAAGCCATGGGCAGAAATCCCTGCTGTTCATCAGTAAGAGACTGAGAGAGTGTTTCATTGCTATGTGCTCAGCTTTGTATGGAAGCAAACACTTGTCCTTTCACTACCATTGAGGCAATAGCTACATTAACTGCACATGGTCACTTCATGTTGCTTTCCAAGGTTTTGTTAAGAAACTCATTAAATGAAGGTACATGCAAAATAAGCACGAAATACGGTGGCCGGCTGTGGCGCAGTTGGTAGAGTGGGTTGTCCACTAAACGTAGGGTTGGTGGTTCGATGCCGAAGTGTCCTTTGGCAACCCCAAGTTGCTCCTGATGGCAAGTTAGTGCCTTGCATGGCAGCTCTGCTACCATTGGTGTGTGTGTGTGAATGGGTGAATGAGACACAGTGTAAAGCGCTGTAAGTGCGCCATTTAAATATTTTGAACAAGTTGATTTATTGGTATGAATGTTTGCACCAGTGCATTAGAAGACATATAGGTAAATGATACTCATTCATAGTCTTTCATAGTCTCTGTGCTGGTAAAATCATATAATATTTGAACATACTCTGCAACTCATGAAGAACCACAATCGATCAGTCAGTCATATATTTACATCACTCTAAATTTTACAAATAAATAAATAAACAAACAAATAAATGTTTGAGAAAGCTGCCGTTACCTATTATGATTTCAAGCAGAGATAACCCCTTAGTGAAGAGATATTATGTTATGACATGTTCCAGGCTGGCTGTTTAATTCTGGTATCTCAGGGAAACATAATGTTGTGACATATCATATCTTTGCCAAGTGTGTTTAATCCAAAAATAAAGAAACAATTTACAAAAGTGAACACTTCCAAAACAGTCTGTTCAGTGACTCCTGAACTGAACACTTGGTGGTAAGACTCACATAAAGTTCTGCTGTATAACACTGTAACAACATGAACAAAATAGATTTTCTCTGGCCCCTACATAAATTATTTACATATTACATTTAAATTTGCATTTACATTTGTTTCACACTTTTATCCAAAGCAACTGTGCATATGAGGAAATACAAGCAAGTTCTTGCTTATAAGATTTTTCTGAATACTCATTCCTATGTTGTGACACTGCAATGTCTTTTGCTGATATGTATTCTACTGTTATTAACTTATTTTTAATGCAGTTTTGTGTGTAGTCAATAGCATTATTAACCAAGTAAGGTATTGTATATTTCTCTGATCCTGAATTGGAAAGATTTGATTTTTATTTTCCTGCCAGTTTGACTGAGCTACAAAGTCATCTGACATGATGAGATAATGTAAGTCAACACAGAAAGTGTCATATCACCGGTATGTCAATGAAAATCTGTCACTTAGCTCAGATGTTATGTGTCGCATCAAAATTGACAAAAGCAGACTTTATGACACCTGAGGCTGAGTGCAGTAGTGATTTCTGTGATAGACCCCAACAGTTCAGAATGTGTTACTGATGATAAGTGCACCCATGATTTTTAATGGGAATCTACCAAATCAATTAAATGACTAGAACAATGTGATAGCTTTCTAACTAGTCAAAACTATAAAAAATATCATTTTTCATGGAAACTTTTGGAAACATACTCATAAATTACAATGTCAGATTAATATTGCCGAAACATTCTGTATTATGATTTAGATGGAAGGATAGTAACATTTAATGGAATTTATTTATTATTAAAGTATGAGGCCTGCCTTTTACTTAACAGAGAAAAATGAAAGTGTTCTAAAACCCTAGTCAATTTGTAGTATTGCAAGGAATGCAATACCTTACCAATAAACACTATGTACATTCATCATGCGCTCATGTAAGCAAAGAGCTTGTTCCTGGAGTTGTTTCAAGTTTCATCTCTTAAATGCCAAACATGGGGAAGTGCTTTTAAAATGACTGAAGATGATTTTACTTTCAAAGACAGTGGATGCGAATAACAGGAGTATTTATCCATATGGACTGTTAATTAAAGATATCCTAGAGCTGGAGTTAATCCAGCAGCAGATCTACAGACCAAAAGATATGGAATTAAGAAATGGTTTGGAATCCAACGCAGATGTAAGCAAGACAGACTATGTGCCAGTATATGCTGTAATATTCATTAAAGTTATCAAAATAAAGTGCGATCTGAGAAGTTGGGAGCTGATTGAACAAGAAGACATTTAGGTTTGTATTTACAGCTTAGTCGCACAGATACACAAAATGGACCAACAACACAGCAGAGCTCAGATTATAAACTGCAACTAGTTTAAACAGTCTGAATAAAAAATAATGAATAAATAAAGAATGAAAGAAGTAGAATGTCCACAGGCTGAGTGATGTAACATGAATGCAGGAGACCAGAAAAAAAAACAGACTGTCATATAAACTCATCTGTGAGTGTGGTGAGTTGGTTAGATTTTTAAATCAATATCTTCATGAGGTATGCAGAGACATATCTGACAGAAACTTACTGCGAATATATCATAACACTAAATGCATGAGCGCATCAACCTGGCCAAGCTTCCAAACCAGTGCAGTAAAGTATGTTGTTAAATTAAAGTCTTTGTTTATTTCAGTCTTGTCTGTCCAAACTTTGTTCAAGAAGTTAGACTAAAGTTTGTGATAGTCTTAAAATAATCTTTAGGGAACCTAGATCCAGGTGTTATAAAATATATTATTTATTTAGCAGAACCAACCCATAAAATGCAACAGAAATCTACTGAGATTTGTTTAATGGAGCCCAAAACAGTCTGAGGTCAAAGAATTCTGAGGCACATACAAATTCATGCACTCTCAGTATCATGACTGAAGTCAGTCGATGTCCCGATATATGTGTAAACTTTTAATTAGAAAATGGATGATGATGCATGTCAGAAAGGAATATTTTATTTAGTTGTTATAAAATCTTAAACTTCTCCAAAAATACAGAAATACATATTACTCCATTATAACAATTATTGTGTACAGTCCCACCACCTCCTAATCAACTAAGACAATATTGAACATATAAATTCTACAGGTTACATAATAGAATATTATTACAAAATATGATGATAATGATGGGTTCCTGAAATATGAGCTATCCATAAGACAAACAAAACCAAGCAGGACCTGAAGTATATTAGACTAATGGACTAGCAAAGTAAAAATATAATTGAAGACAGGTGGTTAGAAGTGCCATTGTTGCAGGTGAAGAAATATGAGAAAAGCAGTACACAGAGAATAAGAAATGTTGAAAGATGGCAGAAGACATGGAAGAATGACAAATTCCCTTAATGGCTGCCTTCTCTGATATTATTGCTAATCAATATGGTTCTAAAGAAAAGTCAAGTGGCCATAAATTAAGCAAAAACTATAACCGGCATATAGGCTACCAGCAGCACCTAGAACCTTCCAAATCTTTCAGTGTGTTTCAGTTTCACATTCAGTTCTTTTTCTGTATTATGGATGCCATAATACCATACTCTTTATTGGTAAGTAGCTGTTTTACAGTGCGGGAAAAAAGTATTTGATCCCCTGCTGATTTTGTATGTTTGCCCACTAACAAAGAAATGATCAGTCTATAATTTTAACGATAGGTTTATTTGAACAGTGAGAGACAGAATAACAAAAAAAATCCAGAAAAACACATGTCAAAAATGTGATAAATTGATTTGCATTTTAATGAGGGAAATATGTATTTGACCCCTCTGCAAAACATGACTTAGTACTTGGTAATGACTTAGTAATTAATGGCTGAGGGAAGGAGGTTCTCACCCAAGATTTGACGGTACATGGCCCCGTCCATCGTCCCTTTGATGCGGTGAAGTTGCCCTGTCCCCCCCCCAACACTTTCACCCAGTTGTCCTCTGGTGGTCAGATGAGACCAAAATGGAGCTCTTTGGCATCAACTCAACTTGCCGTGTTTGAGGAGGAATGCTGCCTATGACCCCAAGAACACCATCCCCACCGTCAAACATGGAAGTGGAAACATTATGCTTTGGGGGTGTTTTTCTGCTAAGGGGACAGGACAACTTCACCGCATCAAAGGGACGATCCACGGGGGAGTGAGAACCTCCTTCACTCTGCCAGGGCATTGAAAATGAAAAGTAATTACTAAGTCATTACCAAGTACTAAGTCATGTTTTGCAGAGGGGTCAAATAAATATTTCAATCATTAAAATGCAAATCAATTTATAACATTTTTGACATGCGTTATTCTGTCTCTCACTATTCAAATAAACCTACCATTAAAATTCTAGACTGATCATTTCTTTGTTAGTGGGCAAACGTACAAAATCAGCAGGGGATCAAATACTTTTTTCTCTCCCTGTACTGTATAACAAACCACACAAATCAGTTATATAACAACATTATATAATCCTCTCCAACAGCCTCCAAATAATACTGATTAATCTACAACTTTGAATGTAATACAAGTTCAACCTTGAGACTTTTCAGTAAATTTGACACTGACATCTTCTTCAGCAAATCTGTTTGAGTTACAGTATCCTTTGTGCAACATTAAAAAATTAATTGGTAACAATAATATTTTTTTTCTCATGTGAACAGTTAATATCCTTTTCATACACCTTTTTGTGTGTAATACTTTGCCACCAAAAAAACTTCATAATTTATTCTTCTTTCTTCACATTAATACACTTGTAACAATTAAAAACTGTACTATAATATTTGCACGGTAACTCACTGCTCTAAAATTAGTTTGATTTCATAATGATAAATCTGGAATTTAGGATATAATATTTTCACATTTGTGTTTTTATAAATGCAGACCAATTTATTGAATACTAACTAAAGCCACAATAGAATGATGCATAAACATAATACAGTTTTTCACAGCTATTTTAACATCTTGCCATCTCACCTAAATCTAAATTTATACATTTAAATTTTACATCCAGAATTTAAATATTTCTGTCAAGCTGCTTTGTGACAATGTCCATTGTTAAAAACGCTATACAAATAAAAATTGTATTGCAATAAAAATTGAATAAACCCAAAACACAGCAACTAAAAACAATACAATGATTTATATTTTAAACCTCGGGACTCCTCTCAACTGTTCACCTTTACATTTGGACTGCACACTGTTTTGATTGTAATTCACTTTGGATAAAAAGGTGCACGTGTAGTGAGAATGATGAACGAGTAGTGAATCCCAGGTGGGGTGAATCACAAATGTTGCTGTTCTTTGCAAAATACTGTAATAGGGTTTTGAGGATTTGCCTTGCTCCTGCTTTGCCCAGTCTAAGCAAACACTGTTCTACGTAAGTGACTCATACAGACAGTCACTATGACACTGTGACCAATCTAGCATGAAAAATATAGTTTACTGTTTTGTTTTGTTTTTCTCAACTTCCTTTTCACTAACTTCTATTTATTATGCTTATGAAATGGCAGCTTGGCTGACACATTTATTTTCTTGCAATAAATGAATAAATATGTTGAAATATACAGAAATATGATGGTAATAAATGTTATAAATAAAATGAATGAAAAATGTACATGAAGTATGAGAGTGTTTCTCCACATTATTGATATGATTTAGGCAACGCAAGAAATCTCTGATGGGGCTTTTATCACTGGCATTTATGATGTCTGTTAATAAAGACCTCTGGGTCAGGCTGCTGTCTGAAAATAAAAAAAATAAATAAACAAAAAAACATAATGCTTTGCTTATTACCTACAGAAAAAGACCTCTAACACATGACCTCATTGTAGACTAAAATACAAAATATTTGTCTGAATTTTTGTCATAATATTTTGTCAAAATATTTGTCATCATTAAGTTTTTGCATAGAGAATACACAATAATCAAACCTCTAATCATTAAATTCCTAACAGAAATGTCATTTATTGGTTTTATTTCTATGTTACTTCTTCTGTTCTCTATATTCATATATTAGAATAATTTACACAGTGTCTTGAATACTATAGTTTTGTCATTTCACCATATTTTGATCTGTTTCTTATTTTTAAGTATGAAAATGCTGGAACATTGTTTAGAGATCCTTATTTACTGCCTATAGCTAATCCAGATGTCTCTGCATTAAGAAGTTTTGGAGTTCTGTTTAGTCCCTTGTTGAAATCATTGGGTACTGGGTGATTATTTTATTACTAGCTAATACAATTATTGATCTGCAAATGAAACATTCATTATCTCCTCCTGAAACTGTTCAGCAGAGATACAGTACCCTCTAATTAGAGGTGTATGGATTTGCCAAGTATATAACCTACTAAGACAAGCAAGCCAAGCCTAAGGCAGCTAATAATCCATGATTCATTCTGCCTCTTTGTATATATAGTTCAAAGGGAATTACAACATTTTCCACATGACAGCGCTATAGCGCTAGATCCATATCCATCTAAATGTATACTATTCCTCTACAACTTATCCAGACAAAGTCTTTAATTGCAATGCCTTCAATTAAATATCAGTTTAATATATTTTAAGTATATTATCCTATACTCAGTTCTCCCCGTGCTGCGGGGGTTTCCGATGGGTACTCCGGTTTCCTCCCCCAGTTCAAAGACATGCGGTAGGCTGATTGGTGTGTCTAAATTGTCCATAGTGTATGAATGGGTGAGTGTGTATGTGATTGTGCCCTGCGATGGACTGGCACCCTGTCCAGGGTGTACCCCGCCTTGTGCCCAATGCCTCCTGGGATAGGCTCCAGGTTCCCCCGTGACCCTGAAAAGGATAAGCGGTATAGAAGATGGATGGATGGATGCTATACTCATCTCAATTATTAGTTACATAAAAAATATTTGTGAAAATAGAGACAAAAAAAAACCTTCACATACTTAGAGGCAGAACTATAGTCAAGACAAAGATTATTGGGTCCAAAACAAGCACAAGGCCAGGACTAGCCAATAGTCCAGCCAAGTCTAAGTCTTATAGGTCAAACCACCACTTGGTTGCCTCTTGTCGCTTATTGGGAACATGCAAGCCACAGATTGGTCAGTCAATATGTGGCTCTAGAAGAAGAAGAAGAAAAAAAGTATTAATGTTTAAAAAATATATTTTTTTAATCATTATTTTATTGCATGATTTTTTTTGAGAATTTGTGGGAACTTGAGTTATGCTAGAGAATATACACTGGCATTGTTATAAAACACTGGCATAAAAACACAGCATGTCACATCTGTTATGGTGAAAAAACATGAGCAGTAAAACAGCACAGTAGGGCAAAATTATGGCTTTACATAATGTTGCACTTACTATTAATCAATACAGTAGTAATTATTTGGACTTGAAGCAATTGTGCTAGTATTATCAATGAAATGACTTTTTGTGCATTGTGCCAATGATTGCTTTTTTTATAGGAAGGAATTACTTCTTGTCAAAATCAAAAAAAAAAAGTCAACACAAACATTTTAACAAGCTCTTGGTTAAAATCAAGACCATATTTTATTGCTCATGTTTTTTTTTTTATCATTATGTTCAAATGCCAGTGCCAAAGCCAGAGATGGATGCAAATGCAGTTGAGTCAGTTTAATAACACAATGTCCAGCAAATAAATCCAATACAATAGACAGAATCAAGTTCAAAGCAGGCAAAAAGGGTCGGCTGATCAACAAACGGGATATCAGAGGAGAACCAAAGTGCAAAACTCAGGATACGAGTCACTGAACCAGTTCAGCAAGATATACAACGGCTTGGTAAGTAAGAGTGAGAACAACTAAGTATTACTTTGCAATGTATTTGTGAATCGTGTTCTGTATGCTACTCTTTACAGATAGTCATCGATGGTTGGTCTCCCAAACCTTTCAATTCTCCAAAACCAGTGATCAACAGTCCATAGGGTTGGCGTTCAGAAGAAACAATGGGGGTTGGTATCTGAGCACACACTGAAATGGGTTCAAGTGGGTGGCCAAATGTCAAAGGGAGTTTTGTGCATATTTGGCCCATGGCAGAAACTGAGGTCAGTCTTCCTGGTTGTTGACGCAGAATGTTCTGTGGACATGACCAGTTTCTTGGTTTGCCCGTTCCACTTGCCTGTTGGTCTGTGGATGGTAGCTGGATTTGAGACTCATGGAAACTCCTGCTTTCTCTATGAAGCTTGTCCATATATGGGCGGTGAATTGCATGCCTCTGTTGCTGACAATACCCTCCGGGATCCCGAAGTATTTGAATACATGGGTAAATAAAATGTCAGCAGTTGCGAAAGATTGGTCTATGACACTCAGAATGGTGGTGTAGTCTTGGGAATTTGGAAGTTTTGTGATAAAGTCGACAGCAATGTGTGATCAGGGTCTCTGTGGTATGGGCAAGGGCAGGAGTATTCTGACTGGTAAGGTTCATGGGATGTTGGCTTGGACACAGATGGAGCATGTAGAAAGGGTATGATGTACATCCTTATGCATGTTGCTGAGATTAGGAGCACTCCCTTTAAGAGTGTGCTCATTACCTGTATAAAAGACACCTGGGAGCCAAAAATCTTTCTGAGATGAGGGGGTCAAATACTTATTTCCCTCATTAAAATGCAAATCAATTTATAACATTTTTGACATGTATTTTTCTGGATTTTCTTGTTGTTATTCTGTCTCTCACTGTTCAAATAAACCTACCATTAAAATTATAGACTGATCATTTCTTTGTCAGTGGGCACACGTACAAAATCAGCAGGGGATCAAATACTTCTTTGCCTCACTGTAGCTTGATGGCACAGTCATAGGCTCGCTCTGTAGGTAGGCCATTAGGGTTGGCTTTGCTAAAGATATCACAGAGGTCTCGGTAACAGCTGATTGTCATTAGTACTCTGGGGACTAAGAATATATCACGGTTCGAAGTTGGGAATTGTATGTCCATTTCCACCATGTTTGTAAGTGGTGGTAAATTCTGAGGATTGAAGTTCCAAAAGAGAGTGGACATGACATCCAGTAAGTTGGAGACAAAACCAAGTCAATGGAGAAAAGGACTCAAGAACAGACTAGAGTACTACAACCCCACTTGGATGTCATTCTGGTAGCAGGTGTGTTTACATGTGAAATAAACTCTGGAATATGTTGCTTATTAAGCTACCTGTACTTTTTAAAAATGTTTTTCTACATTTCAAACTCATGTGTGTCAGGCGGTTGTAGACGGGAGACAGAGGCAGGTGCTGATTCAACTTATTTTATTGAACATAAAGATGAAAACTCAAATCAAAACGTAGTGTAGAAAAACTAGGAGCAAACGTAGCATGGAAAAACTAGGAAACACATAAACTTCCAACTGCAATTGTAGCTAGATAGAAAGATTTGGTAAATGGTCTGTACTTATATAGCACTTGTATCCAAAGCACTTTAAACTGTGTCTCATTCACCCATTCACACATACACACCAGTGGTAGCAGAGCTGCCATGCAAGGCGCTAATTTGCCATCAGGAGCAACTTGTGGTTTAGTGCCTTGCCCAAGGACACTTCGGCATTGTGGAGTCATGTGGGCTGGGAATCGAACCGCCAACCCTACGATTAGTGGACAACCCACTCTACCATCTGAACAACAGCCGATTTAAATGAAATTAAAGTGGCAGTGCAGTGCAAACATTCTAAGCCATGGATAAAAACATTGAAGTAAAGTAGTGGTGCATATAGATATGGATAATGGATGGTGGAAGTTCAACTGTCCAATGAGCTTTTCTTAAGATTGGCTCAGTGCAAATAGTGCCCCAGCACAGTGATGAGCTGTTGTACAGTGTTAATTTAAGCAAAATAGTAACCTATGTACATATTTTGAAAGATATAAGAAAAATGTTTTGTCCAGATGTCACAGAGTAAAAATTAGAGGTCAGGATTAACATGAGGGGCAGTTCTGGTGTCTGACACCTGTCAATTTCTAGTCACACAGTGCTCACTGCTGTTTCTACTTTTTTCCCCCAGAAATTGGATTCAATTGGTTTTTCTGACCTGATGCTAATACTGTCTGATTGGCAGCTTTTCTAGATGGGTCTTGTTATATTTGTATTGCAGAAATACATAATTCATGTATTATTTGAATCCACCATGCTTAGCCTAGTAATAGTAAAGCATGAGATATATTGGAAATGCATTCTAAATTATTAATCTCTTATACAATAATGTGCAAAAACAGAGCATCAAATATGGAAGTTCTGCAGGTTTACAGATATATCACGCTTCTTATAATTCTGGGACCAAAATCAAGTATAAAGTATACAATAAATCAAAGTGAAGGACTGTGTAAAAACTAGAGGAAGTCTTTATTTTCTTGATTTCTTTTGGCCTATGGCCAGGATCAAAACATGAATAGACAACACTGTGGAGTGAAAATCCATGTTAAAACTCCATTCTGTCTAGCAGAGGTCAACACCATAAATGAACAGAACACACCTAGGTAAATTACAAAACAAGAGACTAAGATGACCAGAGAAAACAGAGGACCATTGTGCAGAATCACAAAAATCATTGTAGAGGAAAAAGCATAGATTAAAGTCCCCATGAAGTTATTTTCATAATTTTTAACTAATTTAATGATTTTATAACTTGTGAAAGGAAAGTGGAAAAGCAAGTCTCAACATTAAGAGATACTTTTCTTAAGAATTACAATTGGGAGTCTAATATTGCTTTTAGACATATTCATACTCATGGGTCACATGTACTAGTGTGCCCAACAACACTACAGTTATATTTCAAATTAACCAACAAGGCGACACAGCAATGCTGATGTGGTCAAGCAAGCTCTAGAAGTAGACAGAGTGTTTCCAACCTTCTGTTTCTAAGCTGCCTACCTATCAGTCTGATGCAGTTGGATAGCAGACACAATTGGTGAATTCACCCAGGACAGAATTCAGACTGTCTACAAACAAATAGTCAACTCATAATCTAACATGGTTCACGGACAGAGAGAGACAGATGTTTTGAACAAATATACATGATGCACAATCAGCCAAATCTTCATTGCTGCACAGCATTAGCATATGAGTAGTGTTGTTGATAAGCCCCATTGTGGCTAAAACAGCTCATGGTTTCACCTGTTGTTAATGTTAATAATGGGTATATAAGAAATGTACAAAATCTTAAAATAAATATTTATACTACATAAATTCACTGAAAGATCTAGATAATTATAATGTGTAATATGAATTTTGATTGGACAGTAGTAGTAGTGGTGCTTGCTTGAATATGTTATTTAATCATTTAAGGTACAATCCTGATTATTCTGTTTGGTTAATCCTATCTCTCCCCGATAATAGCTAGTAGCCAATTAAATATAATTAAACAAATAAAAAAAGGGGACTTGATCATTTGATTTTGGGTTAGTTAAATACTGTCCCTTCCAAAACTATTGGAATGGCAAGGTCAATTAATTTGGTATACACCAAAGACATTCAAGTTTGAGATCAAAAGATGGATATGAAATGAGAGATTAGGATTTCAGCTTCTATTTCTTGGTATTTACATCTAAATATGTTAAACACCATAACACATAGAACTTCATATACCTTCATATACCTTGCTTGCAATAACTGTATCAATCCTGCAACTCATTGACAACGAAGTGTTGATTTCTTAGTTTTTATGCTTTCCCAGGCTTTTACCTCAGCCTTTCAGTTGTTGTTTGTTTTGTGTGGTTTCTCTCTTCAGTCTCCTCTTCCGGATGTGAATTGCTGCTTAGTTGGGGTAAGGTCTGGTAATTGACTTGGCCAGTCTAAAACCTTTCACTTTTTTCCTCTGAATAAAGTAATTTGTTGTGTTGGCAGTGTGTTTTGGATCATTGTTTTGCTGAATGATAAAGTTCCTCCTGATTTATTTGGATGCATTTCTCTGTAAATTGGTATACAAAATGTTTCTGTAGACCTCTGGATTCATTCTGTTGCTACCATCATGAGCTACATCATCCATAAAGATTAGTGAGCCTGTTACAGAAGCAACCTTGCAAGCAAGCCCAAGCCATGACACTACCTACACCATGTTTCACAGATGAGCTTGTAGAGTCGGGCGGTACTCTATCCCAGACTTGAACTTGAGTCCAATTATGAAAGAACTCAGATGTGTCACCCATGCTGGTAAATTTGTACTCAAACTTGACATGGACTTGGACATTTTGGACAAATCTTTCTGAGTACAGTAGAGTCTGAGTCATGTGTATGATGAAAAGAAGGATAAAAAATAAATAACAGCATAAGATGACATCCCACCTCTCCCGGACATTCCGGAAGTTTCCCATATACTCATTGCGGCTTCCTGATGGCCACAAATAATATACAATATCCTGGAAATCGATATTATTAAGAGTATGTGACGAAAAAGAATTCCTCTTTCTGCTAGCTAGACCTATCAGTTTTCTTATTGCGTGGGCTTTAAAGTCGACCTGTCTCTCTCTCTTCAGTTCATCCATCACTTCAGTATACCACCATAGTTCAGTATCACTGTAGTGTTATGCAGCATCATGGCAGTGTCCAAAAGAAAAAAGAAAATACAAAACTCACTTCACCCGACTACACTAAAGTGTACCCCTGATTCATAGTAGTCAACAATAAAAATAGTTTTGCAAGTTTTCAACAGCGACTTTTCGATTGCCCATGATGGGTTACATGATTGTAAAAGACATGTTGAGGTGAGTTTACCAAGTGCAATTTGTTCATTATTTAAACTAGGAGCTAAGGAAGTATGCTATTGGTGTCCTACATGATGAGGCCAAGAATATAATAGAAAAGAATTCTAGAATTAGAATATAAAAAAAGACTAAATAAGTTTAATATAATATAATAGAACATAGTAAATACATATTTTAATGTAACATTTAGCATATATAACATTTAGCATATGTGTGTGTTTGTGTGTGTGTATGTGTGTGTGTGTGTGTGTGTATGTGTGTATATTTAAGTCTAGGCTAAAAACTTATTTGTTTACTCAAGCCTACCCTGACCAGATTCTATTCTTTCCCTCTCTCCTTTTGCCGAGCCCCACATTAATTTATGGAGATACTGGAGATCCAGATCCTAAGACCTTACAGACTTCTTATAAATCCATAATGAACTATTTCACACTATCTGTTGTTACACAGATGAGGATGGGTTCCCTTCTGAGTCAGGTTCCTCTCAAGGTTTCTTCCTCTTAAAACATCTTAGGGAGTTTTTCCTTGCCACCGTTGCCACTCAGCGGCTTGCTCAGTTGGGATATATTCACAACTTCATTATCTGTATACCATGTTTCTATTTATGTAAAGCTGCTTTGAGACAATGTCTATTGTAAAAAGCCCAATACAAATAAAATTTAATTGAATTGAATTTAATATATGTGTGTGTGTGTGTGTATAATATATGTATATATATATATATATATACACATGTATATATATATATATATATATATATATATACAGTGGTGTAAAAAGTGTTGCCCCTTCCTCATTTCCTGTTCCTTTGCAGTTTGTCACACTAAGTGTTTCGGAACATCAAACCAATTTAAACAATAGTCAAGACAACACAAGTAAACACAAAATGCAATTTGTAAATGAAGGTGTTTATTAATAAAGGTGAAAAAATCCAAACCATCATGGCCCTGTGTGAAAAAGGATTGCCCCTAAACCTAATAACTGGTTGGGCCACCCTTAGCAGCAACAACTGCAACCGAGGCTATGCGAACGTGCAATGAGGCTTTTACAGCGTCCTGGAGGAATTTTGGCCCACCCATCTTTGCAGAATTGTCCTAATTCAGTTACATTAGAGGGTTTCGAGCATAACGGCCTTTTAAGGTCATACCACAACATCTCAATAGGATTCAGGTGACTTTGGCTAGGCCACCCAAAGTTTCATTTTGTTTTCTTCAGCCATTCGGTGGTGGACTTGCTGGTGTGTTTAGGATCATTGTCCTGCTGCAGAACCCAGTTCGTTTAGCGAGTACAGGACAGATGGTCGGACATTCTCCTTCAGGATTCTTGGTAGACAGCAGTTATAGTCCTTTATCACGGCAAGTTCCAGGTCTGGCAGCAAACAGCCCCAGACCACACACTACCACCACCATATTTTACTGTTGGTATACTGTTTTTTGAAATGCAGTGCCTTCTACGCCAGATATACTTGGACACACACCTTCCAAAGAGTTCCACTTTTGTCTCATCGGTCCACAGAAGGTTGTCCCAAAAGTTGGGGTATCAAGATGTGTTGTGGAGAAATTGAGACGAGCTTTGATGTTCTTTTTGCTCAGCAGTGGTTTCTCCTTGGAACTCTGCATGAGCCATTTTGCCCAGTTTCTGATGGTGGAGGCATGAACGCTGCCTAACTAGGAAGTGAGGCTGCAGTTCTTGGACGTTGTTGTGGGGTCTTTGTGACCTCTTGATGAGTCGTCTCTGCGCCTTGGGGTAATTTTGGGCCGCACTCCTGGGAAGGTTCTCACTGTTCCATGTCTTGCATTTGTGGTAATGGCTCTCACTGTGGTTCGCTGGATTCCCAAAGCTTTGAGCTTTATAACCTTTCCAGACTGATAGTAATTACTTTTTCTCAATGTTCTGAATTTCTTTGGGTCTCGCTGATGTGTAGCTTTTAGGATCTGGTGGACTTACTGTGTCAAGCAGTCATTTAGTGATGCTTGATTGTGACAGTGTGTAATCCTGGTGTGTAGAGATGAACTCGGTGTGACAACCACAGTTATAGTAGTTTTAAAGGGGGCAATCACTTTTTCACACAGGCCATGATGGTTTGGATTTTTTTCACCTTTAATAATAAACACCTTCATTTACAAATTGCATTTTGTTTACTTGTGTTGTCCTTGACTATTGTTTAAATTGGTTTGATGTTCAAACACTTAGTGTGAAAATGAAAGAAAGAAAAGAGAAAACTTTTCACACCACTGTATATATATATATATATATATATATATATATATATATATATATATATATATACACATGTATATATATATATACACACACACACACACATATACAGTGCCTTGCGAAAGTATTCGGCCCCCTTGAACTTTTCAACCTTTTGCCACATTTCAGGCTTCAAACATAAAGATATAAAATTTAATTTTTTTGTGAAGAATCACCAACAAGTGGGACACAATTGTGAAGTGGAACGAAATCTATTGGATATTTTAAACTTTTTTAGCAAATAAAAAACTGAAAAGTGGTGCGTGCAAAATTATTCGGCCCCTTTACTTTCAGGACATAGGACAACAATCAGTCGTACACTGCACAAATTTGGCCTTTATGGAAGAGTGGCAAGAAGAATGCCATTTCTCAAAGATATCCAAGAAAACAAAACAGAACAGAACAGGTTACATTTCATACACTTGTAATATAATAAAAGCTCTACATATACCTCTATATAATTTTTTTTCTTTTAAACCATGTTTTGATAGGAAACTAGTTGAGGTGCTGATGACATAAAAATATTAAAATGGCATTTAAAAATATTAAATGACAAGATGTAATAGTAGTATTTTTTGTTACATTTATGTACATTTATGCCATTGGTTTGTGAAGGTTAAAATATTAGTTTAACAGCTCAGTGTTGAGTTTACAATTGCAATTTCAAAACTTTTTTTTATGTAATTATTTTCTGGACTGGCCGGGATTGACTCGGATTCGGTCATTAAGCACTCAGACTTGAGTCCAACTCGGCCCCTTTTGGAATTGGACTTGGTTAACGACTTGGTCTCTACTCAAACTTGACAAAGGTGGACTTGGATCCCAGATTATGAGGTTGTATGTTTTGTATCATGGGTAGATCCTTTCTTTTTCCACATTTTGGCCTTTCCACTACTTTGGTAGAGGTTAATCTTGGTTCCAGAACCAATGTTACATATGACCAAAAAGCTTATTTGAACCACTTGTTGTTAATAGTCTTTTTGTTTCATAGCCTTCAAATAACACAGTGGACACATTAAACATGTCAAACTAACTAAAAGCTGAAGAGATAATGAGAAATGAAAATTATGACCAAATAAGAATTGTTGAAAGTTAAAATGGCAAGATAAATACTCAGAGTGTAGTAAACCAAAAGACAAATAACTAGAGTCTACATGACATTATGAAAATCAGGTTATGAACAAAGCAGCAAAAGAATACTTTTAATGATTTATTTCAGCTATTCATAAACACTCCGCCTTAATTCAAGTCCCTGACATTTCATAAAAACTACAGCTAAAGCCCTACAATGACTTCACTTATCTCAGTATATTTTTCCGTATATTTTCTGTATTGTTCTAATTATCAAGCTGCAACCAGAGAAGAGAAAGAAATTAAAAGAAAATCTAGACATGGTTAAGGCTGGCTAAGGCTAGACTGCTAGGTCTCTTTCCGAATATTGCTGGAATGAGATGAAGTCCTTTTTGTCATTTGGTTTAAAACAATGTGCATTTTCTTGGGGGCATGTAGTCCAAATTATTTGATGTTTAAATGGGTTAGAAATCCTTACTTTCAGCTTTCACAGGGTTTGGTAATGAAATTGGCATATAGGTAACAGTGACTGGTTTTTGGACGATAATGAATGGAGAAAATAGAGATTTTGTAAGCAGACAGTAGATAAAAACATGAAAGTGAACAATTAATCTAAAATAAGCAATTGAAAATGGGTTTAGCTGATGACAAAAGCAATCAAGAGAGACACATTTTGGATTTCAATATTTTTCTATCCAAAAGTGAAAAAAGACGGCATTATTTTCATCCATTGTGAGTACATAGTTTAATACAGAATGGCTGTAGAGGTCACTCAAAGGGACAAAAAAAAACTCTCAAATGTACTTCGCTGAAGATAGTGTGTTTAGTGTGTTTTTTTAAGTACTTGATCTTATAATGTACAATGTACAATGTACAATGTATTATAGTTTTTTTTTTTAAATACCTAATAAAAATAGACAGCATAAAGTCATGCAATGCTCTATACTGCAAATGCAATATTCTGAGCTAATGGATTAGTAATAAAAGCATGAGGGATTAACTTAGTAGATAACATAATTCTCTGTGCATATCAGTACAGAGTCCATAGCACAGAGACCAATTATAACTGGAATGACCAGGTGAAAATATATGTGCATCACTGATTTTCCCCCATAGACAGCAAGGGACATTTCTACACCTTAGCCAAAAAATGAATTGCCACCCCATAAAACATCAATCAATGTTATAAATATGTCACTCCTACTAATATATGTGGCAGAGGAGCAGAGAGAAGGAAATCCCTATAGTGTCCATGTCAGTTTACCTTAGCTTTAGGTAAAATCCAATGCTAGCTTGATCTGATTGAGTCTCTTCCATTTGCTAAAAATGTTATCTGGAATTTTAGATTGACTTACAGAAGCAAATTGAAATTGATGGAATAGGTTTCCATCGATGTGTGGCATCTGTTCATATATGCATGAGCAGCTAAGCCAAAACAGGTTTCTTTATTAATGGACTGACACAAAACTCCATCAACAAATAATATCCACTGGCACCTGGTCAAGATTGGATTTTTACATTAATGTCAAAACTCATTTTAAACTGACTATTTGCAAACATATCTTGCAATGTGTTTGTAGATGTTTGAAGAAAAAAGCACATGTGGCTATAAGAATTCATAATATATATATATATATATATATATATATATATATATATATATATATATATATATATATATATATATAATGACAGGTTTCAAGTCAGGGGACTGGGACTTGATTTTGTGGACAGTAAACCATTTTTGTGCTGATTTTGATGTGTGTTTTGGATCATTGTCCTGCTGGAAGATCCAACCATGGCACATTTTAAGATTTCTGGCAGGGGCAGTCAGGTTATCATCTAATATCTGTTGATATTTATTATAGTCCATGATGCCAAGTATTCTAACCAAATGTCCAGGTCCCCTGGCAGAAAAACAGCCCCTAAACATTAAAGAGCCACTACCATATTTAACAATGGGTATGAGGTACTTTTCCATATGGCCACCTCTCTGTGTGTGCCAAACCACTTCTGGTGTTTATTTCCAAAAAGCTCTATTTTGCTTTCATCTGACCATAGAACCCGATCCCATTTGAAGTTCCAGTAGTGTCTGGCAAACTGAAGACACATGAGTTTGTTTTTTAGATGAGAGTAGAGCCCTTCCAAACAACTTGTGTTGATGTAGGTGACTTCAGATTGAAGTTTAGGAGACGTTCTGACCCCAAGACACAAATTTTAGATTGACTTACAGAAGCAAATTGAAATTGATGGAATAGATTTTGATTGATGGAACCCTAACCCTTAATTATTGCCCTTATGGTGGAAATGGGCATTTTAAATGCTTGTGCTATATTTTTATAGCCACTTCCCATTTTGTGAAGCACAACAACCTTTTGCCGCACATCACAGCTATATTCCTTGGTCTTACCCATTGTTAATAATGACTAAGGCAATTTGCCCTATACGTTACCTCATATTTATACCCCTGTGAAACAGTAAGTCATATGGTTGAACAATTTCCTCTTCCTAGTCACCTGGATTTACTAAAAAAAATTCAAAATCAATGGGAATATATTGCAAATATATTTTTCTCATATGAATTCATAGGGGTGCCAATAATTGTTTTACACCCTTACTTAAATTTTTTTTTATATATATATAAACCTGTGTTGGGTTTGCAATTGTTTGATATCTTTGTATGAATCTTGGACTATTGTGCACAATGCATTTTGCTGCTAGAGTAAGAGAGGCAGAAATAATAGGGGGTTTTTTTTGTTTTGTTTTTTTATTCATTTTCATGTGATTTATTTTCATGTGATTCATTTACATGTTATTCATTTTCATGTGATTCATTTAACACTAACCCTAAACTTAAAAGAAAACTGAAGAGAGAAAAAAAAACTCCACTATATAGGTGATACAGTTCACCCCGATATCAAGAGTTTAACGTAGTCTCCTGCTTCCTCCGCTGAAATAAAGTCCTTCTGGACACCGAAGCCGAGCCGGGTGAAGTATTCCATAGCGAGCTCCCTCAATATCACGAAGTTGACGCCGAACCTCGTTAAATGCGGCCCGGGCCCGGGCTATCTTGACTATGTAGTCAGGGAAAACGCTTTAATCCGCTGGAGCTCTCTAAAATATCAACACAGTCACTGTGATAGTGGAATCTGCACACAATAGCTCGTGGCCGTTCACTAGGCTTGGGCTTCGGCTGAAGGGTCCGGTGGGACAGGTCCAGAACCGACTCCTTCTCCAGACCAAACAAGGCCGCTACAGCACCGGTTGTACAGGTGTCAGTGCCCTCTGGAACTCTGACTATCCTAATGTTATTACGCCGTGACCTCGACTCCAAATCCTTACATTTATTCTCTAATCGAGTCACGGTCGCAGTGAGAGACTCGATAGTAGTCTTCATATGAACTATGTCATCGGTGTAACCGGAGAGAGCGTGCCCCATTTCCCCAACAGTATCTTTCAGCATAGTGTTGATATGGTAGCATCGGTAGCAACTTTATCACTAGCCAGCTTTGTTTTCACAGCCTGAAGGTCAAGCTGGATAGTAGACAGTGCATCCCTGAACATCTCCTGGAACTCCTTTTTTAAAATATCGGCAATATCCTTCCTCAGTGAAGCCAGCAACTCAAGCTTGAGTGCAGCGAAGTCAGGGTCACCGCTCGGGGATTCAGGGGGAGAAGGGGAAAGGGGCTCGCTCACGGGGCGCACACTAGGTTTCAGTCGTGTCTGAATGCTGCCACGGATTTTCGTGTTCTTTCCAGACATTTTAACGTGCCACAAAGTTAAAAGGGCAAATAAGGAAGCAAAGTAGAATAAGTCAAAATATATGAACAAAAAGCGCTAATTAATTACAATTTTAATCGAAATCAGCAGGAGCCTCCAATTTGGCGTCTTACTCCATCGAACACTGAATTCGATACTTAATAATAGTTAATAAAATGTGCAAGGTATCCACTGTGGATAGTGAACACCAAAAAGTGATTCACGAAAAGTGTGAATCGAATCAGAATCTACCTATATCTACCTATAATACTGTATATGCATTAGCTTGCATTAGTTTGCATACCCTTAATAAAAAATAAAAAATTAAAAAAATAAAAACAAAGATAAACTTACAATACACCAACAAAACAACACATAACAAAGCTTTGACATCTATATCTATGGTTCTTTTAATTCAATTTTCTGGGGATTTTGCTTTAGACTGTTGTTTTGCTTTATCAAATAAAACGTTATAGTCCCCAAGATGCTTGCCCACTAAATTAGGCAAAAGGCCAATGGAGTGGCAGTTCAATTTTCTTTGTTTCTTTCTTTACAAAGCTTACATATATAAGTACAATCCCACCACTCAAATGGTGTAAGACAAAAATGCCTTCTATAAGCCTGCCCGTTGTGAAAAGGATATTAATGACCAGGCTAGAAAGAAATTAGCTCCAAGTAAGTAATGACATAAAAGAACGGATCAAGGTGTATTGATTTAAGCTAGTTGAATCTTAAAGGTTATAGTGATTCACATTCTGCCTTGTTATCATCTTAATGTCTTGAGACTATTTTGATATTAAAGAAATGATTGCATTGTTGTTTTTTTGGTACACAAAAAAGTCCTATGTGAGTCAAATAAGGAAAGTTACATAAAGCAACTATATAAAGCATTACACAAGAATAGAACCTCTTGAAATGCAGGACCTAAGAAATCCAATTTTAGATAACAAATCTATGTAAACCCATGTTGTTAATCTAATATCTGGGTCAAATTCACACCTGTAGAGAAAAACCAGTGGTTTAGTTAGAGTGCTGAGATAAATAGAAGTGTCATAGTGCAATCTATTTTACACAATTGTATATACAGTAGCTGTTCCACATCACAGGAATCTTAGATTATGCTTTATGCCCATCAGATCATCCGTCATGCCTTCCAGCCTGTTTTACCATTAACTTCTATTAACTTTTGTTAACTTTTAGTTCTGTACTGCTATGAGCTAGAAAGTGTGGTTTGCTGCAGAGTCAGGCACCTGGAGAGTCCGAAATGAACACACACACTGACAGATATGAGTGTTCACAGAGACTTCCCGATTTATTCATTCAAAACAGGAGTATTTATACACATTGTACACATTGATAACAGCAGTGCATGGACGGTTTCTACTGGTCCAGGTGTCAGACAGATTTAGATAAAACACACAGCACATAGTCATGATACAAAATAAGTCCTGTGTCATGTTGCCACGGAAATACATAATAATATAATCAAGGATAGCTTATTGATCAGCTTATTCAAAGAGGTAATTAAATGAATACATTCATCATAGGTATTTGATAGCAGTTCATAATATAAGAGGGTACATAATATAAGAGAATTTCCTTTCAGTAGCTTTTTTGTGTTTGGGGTATAATTAATTTCGTTAAGATATTTATAAATTTTCCCCATATGTACAGTATTCAATATTTACATATTATAGTTTATTATGTTCTGTGTTGATTGAAATCCAATAATATTGCCCAAGTTTTGTGATTTTTTTTTTGAGACAATACTTTTCTATAACACATAATAATGCATATACTATAGTTGCTGCGAAGGAATCAGGATTTCCTTGCACTGTAAGTACAATTTAAATGCATGTATTATATGCAAATGGCTTCTCACCATTTCAGCTCTTATTGAACTCTGTTAGAGACTTCTTAACAAAAGGGTCTGTAATCACATGTAATTATAATGGTTATCTCTCAAGAACCAGGGGAAAATGAAAGGTCTTTGATGATGGGTTGTATTGTATACTTTATACTTGGTTTTCAGTGAAAGGTTGGTGCTTGGCCTCTTAAATTGTAATGGGGAAGTTCTGTCCCTTCTAGCAGTTATCTCACGAAAAAGCTAAAAGCTGAAGCCAAGAAAGGACTTTATCTTAACTAGGGAAGTCTGTATCCGTTTGACCAAAATGTATAGTAACAATCATGGACTCAAAGTATGTAAGATCTGAATTCATTTGAGTGGTTATGTTAACCACATCCAAAATGTCCTCGACACATAACACACAAATTAAGTAACTTCATTTTTCTTTTTAGTTAAAATTCTATTAGCCTCAGCCTCAGACACTCTATCCAAAGTCAAATGAGTCGTAACATGGTTAAAAAATAATAATAATTAAATTGCATCTTAAAAAACAATAACCTCTGGAATGTTCAAATGAGTCCTATTCAACAGTCTCATCCAATTAAAAAAGTGATCAGGTTCCACCCTGAAACATGAGCATAAACTGACCAAGGCTTTGCCCTCAATGTAAGGGGAAAGAGATTCCTCATGGAGGACTTGGAGGCTAACCTACAGCCCTGTATATGCAATTAAGTGCACTCAACTAGCACTCACCCTCATTCTGAGTAAACACAGCACATGAATGTCCACAAAAAATTGAAGAAGAGACTAATGTCTGCCTTTGTAGGTTCACACACATACACACACACACATAGAGAGAGAGAGAGAGAGAGAGAGAGAGAGAGAGAGAGAGATAGCAGGTAGACTGGTCTTCTAGGAAAATGCTTTTAAAGAAGACCAATTGGTTTAGGGAGTTGAGGCCACAGCAGGTGTTGTTCAGACATGAGTACGAGTTGTCATGCTTTGTGTTAGGAGTGAAATGGAGTATGTACGCTACCTGGGGGATGGCTGCACTGGGATCAGAGAACAGGGCATATTCTGACATGCTAATGATGCTGAGCGAAATCTCTACAACAGCCTATTTTCCCTGCAAGCTAAGGGGCTATAGGTAGCTGCTTTAGGCCAAGTGTCGGAGGTCGGGCAGTGCTTCCTGCAGACACTAATCCATGCCTGTCTGTTCATGCAGCTTATCGTGGACTTATTATTATTCTCACATTCAGTAGAGGCTTTCTTCTCTTTGAATACTCTTTGAGGTCATGGCCACTCCACTAGCAGAAATAGATACCAAAGAAGCCACAATCTAGCTCACAGTGATTTGTACATTCTTGTTAGGTGCATTAGGTGAAATGTTACTAACACTACTGTTGCAACATTTCGAACTAGGAAGTGGAATTTTATGTGACAAACACAGACAAGCGAAGTGATACACAGTGAAATGTACAAATATACTAAATATAATCACTCTTGGAATGGCGATTGACCAATCAAATTAGTGGACCAGAATAAACTGATGTAAAAAATATAATAATGTGAATCGCTAGGTGTACAGTGGTGCTTGAAAGTTTGTGAACCCTTTAGAATGTTCTATGTATCTGCATACATATGACTTAAAACATCATCACAAATCCTAAAAGTAGATAGTTTTCCTTAAATAAATTGTTAAATTGGACTTATGTGATATTTATGTAGATATATAGAAAGTTCTAAAGGGTTCACAAACTTTAAAATATTACTGTAAGTGTCTGTGAGAATAGAACAATAAATAAATATGCAAAATTGAACAAGACTTGTATTATGCTAACCTATTTTTTCCATTTGATCTCCCTACTTCAATACGGAATGTCGATTATTGCATTACTAGAAATATAATTATAAAATTATCTCAGTATTCTGTGTTTTGAGTGTTTTCCCCAACATAGTTTTCTGTGTGTACTAAGATTATATTTTCTCAAAACTTTAAATCATTCATTAATCTTCAGTAGCTGCTTTGGTTGAGTCGGGAATGAGTCGAGAATACAGCCATTCATCACAGGATACCATACACACACACATACACACTCATTTATGCCTAGAATCTCCTTGCTTCATATTCCTTAAAATAAATCATGTAAAATATACAGTGCACAATATTAACTTTTGTGTGAGTGAAAATTGCTTCAGTGCACAAGCTCTTTTGATGCTCACAGGTCTTAAAACAAACTGACAACTTTCTGTACTGCAGAGCTTTAAAAATATATCATTAATTTTACCCATCAATATACATGAAGTAGCTCTATTTTTTTTCTCATGTGTTACAAAACAGATTATCCACACACATAATGGACACAAATATTCAGATAAAACAGGCAAGTTGACCCCAAAAGAGTGTTTTATATATACAATGATGAAAGAAGAAAGGGAAGGAGGGAAAAGACAGATCCAGGTGGTTGTGCCTAAGGTGGGTGTAGTGGTAGCATTATGGTGTGAGGCAGCTGTTTGCACGTGGATTAGGTTCTGACTACCGAGCTGGTGTCCTCGGGGGTATCTGAGTAGGAAGAACAAAGAAATGAAAATTAATGCACAAATTAGACACACTTGTATCACATATGTTAGCTACTTCTTTTTTTCTGGGGGTTTTTTTTGTGTTTTATCCCATTCTCCATCAGCTGCCAGCTGGGAAGGTATGAATTGATCAGTGGTTTCCAACCATGGGTGATTGAACTTTGTCATGCTTTAGACTCAATAGCCATAATTTTTGCTTATGGATCTGTAGTGCGAGTGTTGGGGCTATTGTATGTGCGTTACCATGGGACATGGTAGCTCATACAGTAGGTTAAGGCTCATTGTTTGTGATTATATAAAAAGAGCACAACATGTTGTTCATCATATATCACACTATTATTCTAATTTATATGTTACCTGGAAAAGTTATTCAGCCTTCATCTAGGACCCTGAGTAGTTTGTTGTCTGAGAGCAACACTATCCCAAAAATGTAATAAATCATAGAGAATTTATATATATATATATATTCCTTCTAAGGAATAACACCTATACATGAGTTTTCTTTCAACTCTTCTTTCTTCATTCTCTCAGGTTGACTCTACTCAGAATCTGAGGGAATGGTTTAACAGTCCTAACATGAAAATCCTTATCTTATAGTTTTACATGTAATGCACATCTAATCAGTTTACATTATGTATTACCTCTTGTATTACTTTATTACTGAAGTTACTCTTTGCATAACTTTGCCACTAGGCAACAAAATTTGTTTTTGTTGTTGTTTTTTGTTTCATTTATGCACAGGAAGCCTAAGCTTACCAAACCATATTAAACATAGTAATTGAGATATTCATGCACACATTTATCTTTATTTACATTTGAATATGCTAAACAATGCCCAGTGATCATACCATGAGTGGGCTTAATAAAAGAATATCCTACCTTCAAAATGATGCATGATAGCAACTTACGTTATTGGACATATGCTGAAGTAATTTGATTTAATAATTTGAAGAAATTGCACAGTGTACAGAATGAATGAATGAATGAATGAATGAATGAGAGAGAGAGAGAGATAAGAGAGAGATAACAAGAACAAGAGACAGATAGCAGCATTTTAAACATTTAATTTGGCTGTAATTAGGCTACTTTGGCCAGAGGCCGTTCTCATATTTTATGCGTAATATAATCAACTGGTCATGTGTCACTATAATAAATCATAAACTTTATTATTTTCCTTTCGCCTCCACAGCTGCACCCTGCAGTTGGCATAGTCTTACAATGTAGATACATGTTCTCTATCATTAGCCACAAAAACAAGAAGAAGAAGAAAAAGAAGAAGAAAGAAGAAGAAGAATTGGATGAAGTTGGAAGTGTTTGACAGGTTCTGTGTCAATGCTAGTACCTCAGTGTTGCCAGTACCTATTAAAAGGACGCACATTAACTCATGAAATCATACATGACTAACAAATCAGAATGCACACTGTAGTTAATTAAAGCTCATGACTGTTAATTGTACTAATTTTATCTTAGTCATTGGAAGGTAAAACAGAATGATTGGTCAGGAGGTCTGAAATGGGACAGAAGAAACAAACATACAGGAACAGGGAATCGGAGACAGATCACACTGACAGTGTAGTGAAAATAATACAACTGGGCCAGGTTTAATAAAAAAGTGCATTTCACCCTGTGGTAGGTGTAGTAAGGGTTCTATAACAGTTTTTCTTTTCCTGAAGAAATACAAATGATAGCTCATTAGTTGAAGCTCATTGCTAGTTATTTGAAGGTTGTTAGTTTGAATCACAGGAATTGTCCAGCATTGTATCCTTTTTCAGTTGTGATGTTTTGGATCAAATAATATGCAAAATGATCTAAATTGAAATAATTTTTTTTTAAATAAAATTAAAATATTAAAATATGTGTATAATATGTGCCACTATAGGAATTACTACAGTGAGCCTATTTCTAAAGATCAACTAGCATGCATTGGGTGCTGGTGCAGGTTCTGTAGCAGTTGCTCTCATTCTGTAGAAATGCAAATAATATGAGATGCAATGCTATTACTGCTACAGTGATGGAGGGCAATCTACTGAGAAATTTGAAATACAATTGATCCCACAGCCTTGATTGAGCACCACTTGGAAGACTGTAGTGACATGTTTCAAAGTAAGATCTGACTGTTTAACTGACAGGACACATTGACTCTTTCTGTACCATCACTATAATACAAAGACTAATCCTGACAAACTGTTTGTGTGTGTGTGTGTGTGTGTGTGTGTGTGTGTGTGTGCGTGTGTGTGTGTGTGTCCAGTACATGAGCAACTACCATTACTTTCCATATTATATTGTACCAAATTGACTACTCTGTCCACAGGAGTCACAAAATATTTCTGTCTTTGTTCGTTTAAACCTTGTCCAAACCTCATCACATTAGGCAGTTTTATTATCGTTTCCCCCCTGCTAGGCAGTACTACTGTCTAAGAATCCAATCATAATGTCTAGGCTTTATTTTGCAATATGATAGTGGCCTGTCACCTTATATTATACGGATTTGAGCTTCTGGGATCCTCTGCCCACAGATCTGGGCTGGAAGCTGACTGTCTAACATAACAATAGTGTGTGTGTGTGTTTGTGTACGCACGCGTGTGCATATATGACATCAAATTTGTGATATGTGCGCAAATGTATATTTGTTAAAGCTAATATCACTAATAAAATCTCTGGCAGCAGTTGTGTTCATACAATGTCAAATCAATGCTGAATTATTGACCTGCTACTTGTCAGAACATCATGAGTCAGTTGGTTTGATTTGGCATCAATATGGCAGCAATTTCCCAGCCCCAAATGGGTATAAAGTGCTGCACATAATGCCTTGGTGCTATGAAAGCATAGTATTATGCACTACTCAAAACAGTAGACTGACACTAAGTGTCTCTCACCCATACCTCAAGTCTGGCTTTCATTCTTTCAAATCTCCACCCCTCTAATTGTCATCAGTGCTTAACAGAGAGTGCATAGTATTGCAATGCCTTCCTATGCCACCTCCCCACTTTTGTATGTTTGTAATGTTTAGAATGAAGCAGCAGAGGCAAAGCTATAGATGACCAACTGCCAAACACACAGTGACTAAAATTGCACTGTGTAATTATGTGTGTGTATATATATATATATGTATATGCAGCCAAGAGGCCCATGATCACTCTGGATGAACTGCAGAGAACTACAGCTGAGGTGGGACTGTCGTACACTGCACAAATCTGGCCTTTATGGAAGAGTTGCAAGAAGAATGCCATTTCTCAAAGATATCGTCTAAAGTTTGCCACAAGCCTTTTTATGGACATCTTTGAGAAATGGCATTCTTCTTGCAACTCTTCCATAAAGGCCAGATTTGTGCAGTGTATGACTGATTGTTGTCCTATGGACAGACTCTCCCACCTCAGCTGTAGTTCTCTGCAATTCATCCAGAGTGATCATGGGCCTGGCTGCATCTCTGATCAGTCTTCTCCTTGTCTGAGCTGAAAGTTTAGAGGGACGGCCAGGTCTTGGTAGATTTGCAGTGGTCTGATACTCCTTCCATTTCAAAATGATCGCTTGCACAGTGCTCCTTGGGATGTTTAAAGCTTGGGAAATCTTTTTGTATCCAAACCGGCTTTAACTTCTCCACAACAGTATTATGGACCTGCCTGGTCTTCATGATGCTCTCTGCGCTTTCAACAGAACCCTGAGACTATCACAGAGCAGGTGCATTTATACAGAGACTTGATTACACACAGGTGGATTCTATTTATCACCATCAGTCATTTAGGACAACATTGGATCATTCAGAGATCCTCGCTGAACTTCTGGAGTGAGTTTGCTGCACTGAAAGTAAAGAGGCTGAATAATTTTGCACGCACCACTTTTCAGTTTTTTATTTGCTAAAAAAGTTTAAAATATCCAATAGATTTCGTTCCACTTCACAATTGTGTCCCACTTGTTGGTGATTCTTCACAAAAAATTTAAATTATATAGCTTTATGTTTGAAGCCTGAAATGTGGCAAAAGGTTGAAAAGTTCAAGGGGGCCGAGTACTTTCGCAAGGCACTGTGTGTGTGTGTGTATATATATATATATATATATATATATATATATATATATATATATATATATATATATATATATATTTTTTTTTTTTTTTTTTTTTTTTTTTTTTAATGAATAGGTTAAACCAACACTGCCTCACATTTTCAAACTCATAATACTTAACACAAGCTTACTTGGTTATAAATACATATGGTTAGAATGAAGGTCACAGGTGAATCAATTGATATTATTCTTGCCTGTTAAAATTCATATACATTTTGCATGAGATAGGTTTGGCTGCACAGATTACAGTCTATATCATGAAAATACATATATAAATGCATATATAAAGTGAAACATGACAGAATTTATTTAAAAAAAAATTATGGCTGCAGGAAATTATTACAATACGACAGTGAGGCAAAAATATATATATTAATAATAATAATAAAAAATTAAGCCATTGTGCAAAGACAGGAAAATACACAGGAAGATACACAGGAAAATACACTAAATGCACCATTTACACTTGTGTGACCTTGTGTATCAGCTGAAAGGAAAACCAGATAATGTTCAGAAATAACACTGCAGCATCAGATTTTGAATGCCAGTTTTTGAAAAGCTATCCTTATATACAGTACTTATACACTTATACGCTACATACAGTTTTGTTCAAAAGTCATAGGTACACGTACATATAGAAATACTGTAAAGCAAAGATGCCTTCAAAAATAATGAACTACTAAATACTAAATACTTCTATAAGGAGCAGTAAACAGCGCAAAACTTAAAAAAAAAAAAAAAGTGAATATTTGCCATGACAACCCTTTGTCTTTAAAATGAATCAGTAGTCTCAGGTACATTTTGTGCAGCTTTATAAGGTTGGTAAGTTTTTCTAAGTAACTTTGAGATCTGCCTCTAGAGTTTTTTCATGCAATCCCTAACAGCTGGCGTTCTATTTTTTTTTCTGAAGTGGTCTATTACATTATATGTTACCTTCTATACTGACATGCAAACATTTTTTGTGCTAATTTCTATTGGAAATGCAATGCTTAGAAATCATAATAAGCAAATTAGTATGAAAAATTTATTAGGGTGTCAAAGACTTTTGCACTGTGTATCATGTAACAAATATCACAAAATAGTGTATATGTACAGTACAGAAGTACAGTATATGGCCAAATGTTTGTGGATGCCTGACAATAACACTCATATGTTTTTTTATCATCCAATTCCAGAGTTAGTCCCCCGTTTTACTGTTACAATATCCTCAACTCTTCTGGGAAGGCTTTCCAGATTTTGGAGCATGGCTGTTGGGATTTGTGCTCATTCATCCACAAGAGGTCAGGCACTGATGTCAGGTGAGGAGGTCTGGGGTGCAGTCAACATTCCAGTTCATCCCAAAGGTGTTCAGTGAGGTTGAGGTCAGGGCTCTGTGCATCCAGTTGAGTTATTCTACTCCAACCCTGACAAACCATGTGTTCTTGGCGCTTGATTCATACACAGGGACATTGTCATGCTGAAACAGGTTTGGACCTCTTAGTTCCAGGGAGGGAAATAGCATACAAAGGCATCGTATACCATTGTGTGCTTCCAACTTTGCAGTAACTGTTTGTGGAAGAACCACATATAGGTGATGGTCATGTGTCCACAAACTTTTGGCCGTAAAGTGTTCCACATAAAATAAAGCTTGCACTTGTTTTCTCGGATTGCAGAATATAATCTAAAACCAAAATAAGCAGTTTTTAAAGCAATGATATTCACATTGTTAGATAAAAAGCTGGTGTCATGGAGGTAAAGTATGAATTCCTCTGCAAGAAGTGTTCTGCTGTTAAAATTTAATATCTGGAAGCAAATTGTCTATTGGTATAATGCGTTGACTAAGTCTTGAATATAGAAGTAAATGTGACTTTAAAATTGTGTTATTAACTGAGGGCAAGGTTTCATATATTTGGTCATGATGAGGGAGAAAAAAACACATTTTAATCCAGAGTTTTAATGGAACACTGTCACAGTCAAGCTTGACCAAGGAGGACAGAAAATCTCATCACAAATTTTTTTTACTAAATTATTTATTTTCAATTAGATGTCCATAGCTTCTTTAATACAGTTAATTTGAACCTAAATTACTCTGTTCCCTGTATCCTTGGTTTGATAAGAAATTGATTTGAAAGTTTTGACCTGAGCCTGCTATGTCCACAAGAAAACAAAACCCATTAAAGGCACTTTATGACAATCCCTTGCAGTTAGCTATCTCTGAGTTTCTCAATTGCATATAGCATCAGTGAAGTCCACTAATATTGGCACCCTTAGTAAATATGAGCAAAGGAGGCTGTGAAAAAATGTCTTTATTGTTTAACCTTTTGATCTTTGGTAAAAAAATACAATCACAAAAATATTCTGCTCTCATTGATATCAAACAATTGCAAACACAACACAGGTTTATAAAAAAAAATATTTATATATATATATATATATATAATAGGTGTGTAACAATTATTAGCACCCTTTTAGTCAATACTTTGTGCTACCTCCCTTTGCCAAGATAACAGCTCTGAGTCTTACTCTCTATGAGAATACATGGAAAGGGATCTGAGGCCATTCCTCCATACAGAATCTCTCCAGATCCTTCAAATTGAGGTCCACACTGGTGGATTCTCCTTTTCAGATCACCGCACAGGTTTTCTGTGGGTTTCAAATCAGGGGACTGGGATGGCCATGGCATGACTTTGAATTTGTGGTCAGTAAATAATTTTTGTGTTGATATTATTGTATTTTTTTGGATCATTGTCCCATTTTAAGCTTTCTGGCAGAGGCAGTCAGGTTTTCATTTAATATCTGTTGATATTTGATAGAGTCCATGATGAACAAAATGTCCAGGTCCTCTGGCAGAAAAACAGCCACAAAATATTAAAGAGCCCCCACCATGTTTAACCATGGGCATGAGGTACTTTTACATATAGCTACATCTCTGTGTGCGCCAAAACCACCTTTGATGTTTATTGCCAAAAGCTCTATTTTGGTTTCATCTGACCATAGAACCCAATCCCATTTGAAGTTCCATGAGTGTCTGGCAAAATGAAGACACTTGAGTTTGTTTTTGGATGAGAGTAGAGGCTTTTTTCTTGAAACCCTTCTAAACAACTTGTGGTGATGTAGGTGATTTCGGATTGTGGTTTTGGAGATGTTCTGACCCCAAAATGCAACTGATTTCTGCAATTCTCCAGCTGTGATCCTGGGAGATTTTTTGGCCACTCGAACCATCCTCTTCACAGTACATTGAGACAATATAGACACACATCCAATTCCAGGTTGATTCACAACATTTCCAGTTGACAGGAACTTCTTAATTATTGCCCTGATGATGGAAATGGGCATTTTCAATGCTTGTGCTATTTTCTTATACTCACTTACCATTTTGTAAGCTCAACAACCTTTTGCCGCACAGCACAAATATATTCCTTGGTCTAACCCATTGTTCTGAATGACTAAGGGAATTTGGCATATGTGTTGCCTCATATTTTTACCCTTGAGAAACAGGACGTCATGGTTGAACAATTTCCTGTTCCTCGTCAGCCCAGTGTGCTAAAAAATAAATAAATAAATAAATACTTTACATATCAATGGGAATACACTTCAAATATATTTTTCTCACATGAATTCATAAGGGTGGCAATAATTGTTGCACACCTATATGTAACAAAGATAATTTTTTTATAAACCTGTCTTGTGTTTGCAATTGTTTGATATCCATGAGAGCAGAGGGTTTTTTTTTTTCTTTTTAACAAAAGATCAAAAGGTTAAACAATAAAGACAATTTTTCACAGCCTTCTTTGCTCATGTTTAACAAGGTTGCCAATATTAATGGAGGGCACTGTACAAAATCTTTGTTGATCTTTAGCTTGCATGTATCACAGTTGTTTTACTGCTACAAAAAGAAAAGAACCAGTTGGATATTGCATGATTAATTGATTGTTTGTTTTTCAGCCCTGAAGGTCTGAACAATATTGTACAGTTGCATCTCATTTCTCTCTCTCTCTCTCTCTCTCTCTCTCTCTCTCTCTCTCTCTCTTTCCTATTTTAAGTTATTAAAATGTTTCATTTAGTGTGTTACAATGCTGAAATATGATGATCTCACATGTAGTTTATGTGTGTATATGTTAATGATTAAAAATTCTATAAGATCCTAATCAAAATAGAAAAAAAATGTTTTTAGTGTTGTTTTAATTCCTGTGTGTGCAACGAGATCCTTCTGTTTAGTTGTTTATTCATATAATGTCGATGTTATCTCTTCTTCTACAAAACATTTAATAAATGGAGTAGGTCTTTTTCCTGTTTTTTTTTCATTTAATATTTGTGTGTGTGTGTGTGTGTGTGTGTGTGTGTGTGTGTGTGTGTGTGTGTGTGTGTGTGTGTGTGTGTGTGTGTGTGTGTGTGTGTGTAAGCTTCTGTTTGATTGTTTTAATTAGAAGCACAAGCAATAATTCATAGGTTTGGTATAATGCCTTTCTCACTTTGGGCTCTCTGTGCTAATCGCACAATTGTCAACCTTTTGGGACAAAATTAATTTACATACAGAATGCCATGGAGGTCTGGAAAAGAAATAAATAAATAAAAAACTATGGGTCTAATTATAAATAAATGCACATTTTTACACCCATAGGACAGGATAAAATGGTATCATGTATTATTGCAGCTCAGATATTGTAATTTTAATTATGTCTTAATGCAGTTGATTGAGCTTCAGGATCTTACCTGTCAGAATGATTTAACTTCATATGAGCGACTGATCATTTTTTACATATTGTGCTGAAAATGAATAGGTCAGTCTAATAAGGATGCAGAAATTAAACTATACCTGTGTTCAGCTGAAATAATTTCTGTACTGACTGCATGGTAGTGATACAAAAATACAGTTAACCTTGAGCATTGCCCACCATCACTTTGCTTTTTAGAAATTATTTTTGTGAAACACAATTGTCTGATTCTCTGTTGATGCAAAGGGACACAACATGATTGAGTAAAAACAATGCAAATTTGAACTTGGATTTTTTCCCAAATCTTAGCTTAAGTTTAAGATGGTTTACCTCTTGTAAAATTTATTTTCTATTCAGTAAAAACCTTCTTACCAAACACCAGGAGAATGCAGATAGCACTGAGTCATCTATAGCTGTCAGATGTATTAAAACCCTCACTTAATATGAGCATATTTGTAGTATGCTAGACTCTTTAATGGAATTCTTAATGAGCTGAATAAAATACATGTTAAAAAGAAAGTCAAGTATGGATTTCTGTACTTCTGAGTAAAGTAGAACTGATAATAAGGTGGTGTGTGGCAAAGAATCTATAAGGCTTATATCAACGCAATTTAATTACACTTTGTATCTCTAACTACTAAGCCCATCTCTACACATAACCATATCCATTAAAATCTTTCAGAAAATATATTGGTTTTCTATTTTGTTCGGATTCGTACATATATGAAATCATGGTAAATGATGTGTTGCTGAGCATTCGCCTTAATCCATACAAAGTCAGTGGATGAGGAACAGGAATGTTTAGTAAACAGAAAAGCAATACTCAATACTACAATAAAAGTAACTCCTTACACTCAAGGCTGATTTTTCAGTCATTAGTCGTAAAGTATATTTTACGACAGTCCTGGTGAATTCTCAAATCTGATTGGTCAGAACGTGTTGATTAATTTTCTATAACAGCATGGTTCTGATAGTGGTGCTGGGTGTAATTCAAAAGATAACCTTATATAAATGTACTTGTTGTACTACGGTATCATTTTTATAGTAACAAATCATTCACAGGGACTATGGCAGATGCACCATAGAATCTGTTCAGATAAACTGTCTTCACATATTGAGTCCATTCAAAGTGAATTTGTCATCTGAAATTTCACTCCTATTCCTTTTTATCAAGGAGAAGCAAAAATGCTCTGGGGATTGTGGGATAGAGAGCTGCAAGAGCTTGAGTCATGGCATGGTAAGAAAAGTTGAGCTGGTTTCAAACAAGTGGCAGCCACGTAGCAGTGACCAATCAGATAAAAGACATCTTTCCATTGGGGTATTGTGGCTTGGTGTTTAGCATGTTTGCCACGCACCTCCTGGGTTGTGAGTTCAATTCCTGGCTCCACACTATGTGTATGTAGTATGCATGTTCTTCCTATTCTTCTGGGATTTCCTCTGGGTACTCCAGTTTCCTCCCCCAGTCCAAAGACATGTGTTGAAGGCTGATTAGCATTTCCAAACTGTCCATAGTGTGTGAATGTGTGCGATTGTGCCCTGCAATGGGTTGGCAAACCGTCCAGAGTGTCCCCTGTCTTGTGCCCCAAGTCTCCTGGGATAGGCTCCAAGCTCCCCGTGACAATTGTGTAGGATAAGCAGTACAGAAAATAGATGGATGGATATCGTTCCATTGTAAACAGTTGCATCCGATCTGCCCACATTTTGGAGGAATGGATTCTGGACCCACTGACAGATCTTTGGAGTTTAACAGGTTAATAGAAGAATGCACATTTGTACCAAACTATACTTACTACAGTGAGGGAAATAGGTATTTGTTCCCCTGCTGATTTTGTACATTTGCCCACTGACAAAGAAATGATCAGTCTATAATTTATATCTGCATAATCTAAATTATTTGAACAGTGAGAGACAGAATAACAACAAAAAAATCCAGAAAAACGCAGGTCAAAAATGTTATACATTGATTTGCATTTTAATGAGGGAAATATGTATTTGCAAAACTTGACTTAGTACTTGGTGGCAAAACCCTTGTTGGCAATCACAGAGGTCAGACGTTTCTTGTAGTTGGCCACCAGGTTTGCCCACATCTCAGGAGGGATTTTGTCCCAGTCCTCTTTGCAGATCTTCTCCAAGTCATTAAGGTTTCGAGGCTGACGATTGGCAACTCGAACCTTCAGCTCCCTCCACAGATTTTATATGGGATTAAGGTCTGTAGACTGGCTAAGCGACTCCAGGACCTTAATGTGCTTCTATTTGAGCCACTCCTTTGTTGCCTTGGCCGTGTGTTTTGCGTCATTGTCATGCTGGAATACCCATCCACGACCCATTTTCAATGCCCTGGCTGAGGGAAGAAGGTTCTCACCCAAGATTTGATGGTACATGGCCCTGTCTATCGTCCCTTTGATGCTGTGAAGTTGTCCTGTCCCCTTAGCAGAAAAACACTCCCAAAGCATAATGTTTCCACCTCCATGTTTGACAGTGGGGATGGTGTTCTTGGGGTCATAGGCAGCATTCCTCCTCCTCCAAACATGGCGAGTTGAGTTGATGCCAAAGAGCTCCATTTTGGTCTCATCTGACCACAACACTTTCACCCAGTTGTCCTCTGAGTCATTCAGATGTTCATTGGCAAATTTCTGACGGGCATGTATATGTGCTTTCTTGAGCAGTGGGACCTTGCAGGCGCTGCAGGATTTCAGTCCTTCACGGCGTAGTGTGTTACCAATTGTTTTCTTGGTGACTATGGTCCCAGCTGCCTTGAGATCATTGACAAGATCCTCCCATGTAGTTCTGGGCTGATTCCTCACTGTTCTCATGATCTTTGCAACTCCCCGAGGTGAGATCTTGCATGGAGCCCCAGGCCGAGGGAGATCGACAGTTCTTTTGTGTTTCTTTCATTTGCAAATAATCGCACCAACTGTTGTCACCTTTTCACCAAGCTACTTGGCAATGGTCTTGTACCCAATTCCAGACTTGTGTAGGTCTACAATCTTGTCCCTGACATCCTTGGAGAGCTCTTTGGTCTTGGTCATGGTGGAGAGTTTGGAATCTGATTGATTGATTGCTTCTGTGGACAGGTGTCTTTTATACAGGTAACAAGGTGAGATTAGGAGCACTCCCTTTAAGAGTGTGTTCCTAATCTCAGCTCGTTACCTGTATAAAAGACACCTGGGAGCCAGAAATCTTTCTGATTGAGAGGGGGTCAAATACTTATTTCTCATTAAAATGCAAATTAATTTATAACATTTTTGACATGCGTTTTTCTGGATTTTCTTGTTGTTATTCTGTCTCTCACTGTTCAAATAAACAGTTTTACCATTAAAATTATAGACTGATCATTTCTTTGTCACTGGGCAAACGTACAAAATCAGCAGGGGATTAAATACTTCTTTCCCTCACTGTATCAGCCAAAGCACTGAGTGGCCAGGAATGCAGTCTACATTTATTCTTCAGTGTCTTTGTCATACTGGTGACGGCAGACTCTCAGGAAAAGTGGGGGCCAATGAGGGTCCTGCTTAATGAGGCTTCACCTAAACGAAGTAATGAGCCCTACCTGGGCTCTTTAGAGTGCAGGATAGATGAGTTCACCTTTCCTTGAAGCACAAAATACTATTAACCTGAACAAAAAGTGTAACCCTGACCTCACACTTTACTTGCACTCATGATTTTAGTAAGAATATAACAACTTTTATTTGTAACATCTACCCCAAGGTTCAACATGGTAAGCAACTGTTGCAATGATACAATTACTGGACTACACTGATTTACATGATCTATTATTCATTGACTTATTTAATCATTTTTTCACCTGGGTCTTTGTTGATTGAAATGCTAATTATTGGGATAGCAGATTGAGAATGAATAATTGAAGAATATATTAAGGCAAACATTAGGCTTTTTTTAACAATGGCACTCTGATGAAAATCAGCGTACATTGGTAGTTAATTGAAGCTTAGTGAAGGGCTCTTGTGTAATTGTGTTTCATCACTGTTTAAGTGAGTTATTGACTCCACACTGATATGTAAATTAGACTAGATGAGTACAGTATTAATTGAAAGGTGTCTGTAGGTGGGAAAGAACAAAAATTGCAAGAATCAAACTGAGGTGTAACTTATAGTTGTCAATCAAAAGTTACACAAATGAATACTGTGATCAGTGTTCACAGCAAGTAGCAAACAGTCCCCTAATATTTTCCTTGAGAGTAAAAAAAAAGATGTCACCATTCATTATATCACATATCAGTCATTTTTGCTGTTACTCTCTAGTGTCTGGTCCAGACATATGTTTTTTTTTCTGCATGATGGTGTACGTGGCACTTTCCATGATGTTTCCCTGCAGGGACATGCAGCGTTCCTAAGGGTAGATAAACTGACAAATTTGATGGGGATAGATTTGTTTTTCTACCCATGCTGTACAGTGACAGATGTGTGTGTCAATCTGGCCTCTGACTCCCATCATCCAGCCCTCATCTCCCCAGGACCTAAAGTAAAGCTCATAAACACCACAGTCATTAAAGGCAGCAACGAAGGTCTTTTCACATTTTTATTACATGTGCTAGTTTATGTGATAGTCAGACTTCTGCCATTTCAGATATTTTGTGAATTAATAAATAATGAATAGTATTATTTTCAACTATTGCATAATGTGCAATTGCTTTCTATAAACTGCTCAAGTTATAATGTTATGTTGCTATTACATACATTATTGTTGCTTCTTGTAACACTGATACAAATCCTAAAAATAATGAAAATGAAATAAGCATGCTACTCCATTCTCCAGCAGCACACAAATCACAATCTTCTTTCTGTGCTGCAGTGTGTCAGAGCACGGCAAGCTGCTGATAAAACTCAACCTGAATCCTCCACAGGTAAACATGACCGTGATGTATGAGCTCCATCTCAGATACTTATGACTTGTTCCCACATAATGATAAATTACTCCCTGAAGATCCACTGACATTGTGGTGCTGTCAGATGTGACAGTGAAAAAGGCTAGGTATGGAGGGGAAAAAATAGAGAAAAAAACATGAGACAAGAAAAAATTGTTTATACTGGATAGTGTGGGCACACACACCTTCTCTCTTTGCAATTCAGTTCTTTCCTCATAAGATAAAAAGTGAGCTATAATAATCTTATAAACTATAATAATCTTCCTGTAACAGCCAGAAATTTGTTTTCTTACTTGTTTGTATTATATCAGTTTATTAATCGCATTTTGTTCAATTACACATAAACTATAATATAATGTCACTATTGAGGATTACAGCAGTATATCTTATTTACATACACATGTATCAACTTTTGTTTTGGTTTCTTTATGTATACAAGTGCATCTTGGTATCTTAAGTCTTAAATATGATGAATCAATAAGATAAACCAATCCGTAATAAGACATTGTTGTCTCACTAAAAAAAACAAAAGCAGGTTTGTTGTGTACACTTTGCATAAGTCCATTTTAAACATGAAAATGTGCATTGATGACCTTTTAAAGACTGATAGTGAACTTCTGTGTTGACACTACCCCAGGCCACATCATACAAAAAGAAGCAACATTTGATAGTCAGACAACCAATTATGCAATCTATGGGTAAATTCTATAGAGGAGTCAATTACTGAATAAATGGACATTTTAAATGGCGGGAAATAAATGCAATGTCAAACGTTGAAACAGAATTTATATTTGCTTCAGGAACAGACAGAACAAGTTATATTATTGTTTAAATCTCATGGCAGGTTGTCACACAGAGACAAACATAAAAAGGAGATGACCTTGTATGCAGCTGTCACAGTCAAGCAAGCAATGATTCCACAAACAATGGCAACTAGGTGCTAATATAAAAAAAAAAACAAGGTGCAAGCGTGTCAGGGAAGCTATGAGGAAATTTTATATTAATAATAAAAGGAAAGGTAATCTACTCTTACAGACACAACATGAAAAGCCTTTAATATTTACACAATTTATCTTTCACAGTGAGCACAGAGAGTGTAAAACATTGCCTTGCATATTTTGATAAAAATTAATAAACTATAGTTATTTGGAGGGTTATTGTTTCTACATTTGGAAATTTTCATTTTTATTAGAATGGCACCTTATGATAGTGATAGTGTGATGGGGGGCATGCAGCTCACACGCACACAAACCCACAAGCTCCTTGCATAACTGCTGCCCAGGTGTTGAATGGACAGATCCGCTTCAGCACCCCATGTGTTGTGGACAGCATGAGAGCACATGGCTGCAGGGTGGGATGGCAGAAGTACACACGGCTGGCGGCCAGTGAGTGTAGCGGCTGCTCCTCGCCAGCCTGTAGAAGACAGGAGAGTATAAAATGGCACAACCAGGTGAGCAAATTCTCCTGTCGCTTTCATGATGACACATGTGTCCCTATTGTTCGCAGAAGTCTATGCAGAAGAAGACAGCACAGACGAATAAGCTCCTTGGCCATGCTGCAACCTTGGCTGGTACCCACCACCAGCACTCCCTGGGTCCCGCCTCGACACTGCTCCAGCCCGCTCACTTCTCCCCATGCCTGAAACACTGCAACCCTCACCACTAGCACCACAATTCCTTACAAACTCACCTTCGATCTTCTCCCACTTTTTTTAAATAAAAGAAAACCTTTTTTCCCCACTCCTGCCTTCTGCCCGTCAGTGTTTCACCTTGCTGCAACTTACAGGAGCCACGATGGATGGATGGATGGATGGATGGATAGACAGATAGATAGACAGATAGATAGATAGATAGATAGATAGATAGATAGATAGATAGATAGATAGATAGATAGATAGATAGATAGATAGATAGATAGATAGATAGATAGATAGATAGATAGATAGATAGATAGATAGATAGATAGATAGATAGATAGATAGATCTAATGTTCTACAGCTGTGGGGTGTGGCTGAGCAACTAGTAATAGCAAACAGACAGGAGAGGACATCCATTAACACCCAGTGGACATCCACTTCTATGTCCCGAATCTTTGCTCTCTGGTAGAATGCAGTTTGTCCAAATAAAAGCTTACAAAGTGGCCACAATGTCTTTAAAATATCTTTGGTGGTCAGACCTGCACATTTAATGCAAATAATTCATATGCTAGCTTTAGATGGGATTCAGGATGAGTGTGTACAGGAATGAGGCATATTTCTAGGAGCAGAGAAACTTTTTTTTGCTTCATGCAAGCTATCCTTGTTGAAAATTTCATGTAGCTGTATGCATGGCACAGCAGTACTGTCACTAAATTCAGCAGTGGCATAGCAATGTCATGGCAACATTTGGGCCAGTTTCTCCTGAACCTAGTAGGGTCATTATTTCATGCCTGGATTGTCTGTTTTTCTCTAATAACATGTCATCAAAGGCGGGCCACATGGGTGACATCTGCCATCCTTGAAATAAGCCATGCAACCACAATTGCCTCCCCAACCCTGAACTCAAATCACATTTCTATATATTGTATTTCTATAACAGAGATCTATTACGCTTGTACAATAATTCAAAATTAATGAATCATTGATAGTAAAAAAAATTAATAATAATAATTGACAATGACTCATTGGAGTCTATCATAAGAAAACCTTACATATCCATGTTTGCTGTGTACAATCTACAGTCATGTGAAAAAATAAGTAGATCTCAGGAAATTGTTGGCTGTTTTGACACATTTGGACAAGCAAACATTTGATCATCTTTGAAACAGTTCACTCTGTTACACTTGAATACAAACCACATACACTTTAATAAAAACCACAAGGACAGTTAGCATTTAAATAATTTACTCAGGAGAAATATCAATAGATGTGATATTCTTCTGTGTAAAAAGTAAATACACCCTTGCCCTTTTACATATGTTAGTATAGCCTCCTTTTGCAAAAATGACTTCTTGTAGGTATTTTGTATAATTGTCCACCACTCTCTTCCATGCAATATTATTTCAGTTGCAAGATGTTTGAGGGTTTTCTTGCATGTCATGCCCATTTCAAAGCCCCCTACAACATTTAAATTGGATTAAAAACCAGGCTTTGACTAGGCCATTCCATAACCCTCCAATTCTTCTTTTTGAGTCAGTCATTGCTGGATTTGCTAGTGTGCTTAGGATCATTATCCTGTCGAGGACCACTTTTGGTTCAACTTCAACTTTTGAATAGATGACCACACTTTATATTCAAGCACTCTTGATGCAGAATTCATGGGTAAATCAATGAATGTATGCTGTCGAGTCCCTGAGTCAGTGAAGCAATCACAAACCATAACATTTCCACCACTGTGCTTCACAGTTGGTATAAGGTGTTTCTCCTGAAAACCTGTGTTTGGTCAGTGCCAAACATGTCTGTGGTTACTGTGGCCAAACAACTCTATCTTTGATTCGTCTGTCCAAAGCACATTATTCCAAAAGGCCTGGTCTTTGCCTATATGCTCATTGGCAAACTGTATTGCTTTAATGTTCTTTTTAGACAGCAAAGGCTTTTTCCTGGCATGCCTCCCATGCAGGTCAAACTTGTACAAGTTCTATCTGATTGTAGAAGCATGCTGTTTGACACCAAGATTTGCAAGACTTACTAGCAGATCCTGTGATGAAATTTTAGGGTTCTTGGAGAATTCTTTTTTGGGCTGAATTTGTTGTGACCGCCAATCCTGGACAAATTGTCAGTTGTATGAAATGTCTATTTTATGCGTCATTTGATAGAGTGTATCACCTTTTAGAGTGCATTGTGCATCCAGAAATAAATCAAATATTCTAATAAGCAGGGTATGCCACAACTAACTGGCACTGAGATGGTCTAGTGGATTTATATTTGACTGCACAGCACTTGGAAAAATGGCTTGGTAGAACCTACAGTCTCCACTGCTGATTCATAATCATCATTACATGCATTAAGTTTAACATTAAGTGTTTTTTTTTAAACTTAATTAATAAGTAACATGTAACATTGTTGAGAAAACTACAGATTGGTCTAAAATGAGAGTTATGTGATGAAGCATGACTTATAATAATAATAATAATAATAATAATAATAATAATAATAATAATATGAAAACGGGATGAAAGACAGTGACAAACAGTGCAAGACAATATGTACTGCAATACTGGAGGTATTAGATATGGCAGTAGATATGGTGCATAAGACATTATAATGGAAGATACAGCTATATAAAACTAAAGTATATGCAAATGAAATAAAGGTAGTACTTTTATAGCTTACTTTTATAGCCGGTGTGATTATTCCACTTCTGATTGCATGAATGACAAATGTGCACACTCCTGATTGAGTGGATAAGAAAATTGCAACAGTTTCAGGCCTGCATGAATACTGAATAACAATCCAGAGTATAAAAAAACAAGTGTCTGTATGAGTGGGAACAAGCAGCTTGACTGTTTAAAAACCAATGCGTGTAGGAGTTGAGCCCAGCAGCTTCACAGTTTAGAAACCTCTGAGTGTGTGTGTGTGTGTGTGAGAGAGAGAGAGAGAGAGAGAGAGAGAGAGAGAGAGAGAGAGTTGGAACCAGCAGTTTCACAGCTCTGCAGTAAAAGCTCTCACTCAGTCGGGTTGTGTGTCTGATAGCAGACGGTAGGAGAAAAAACAGGTGGAGGGTGGGGTGGGGTAGGATCTCCAGGCTCTCCTCAGTATCGCCAGGGACCCCACGCACCCTAACCACCACCTGCTGCACAGCCTTGTGGTCAGGCACAGCGGAGTTGCCATACAGACTGTGATGCAGCTGGTCAATATGTTCTTCATGTTTACATCTCTAGAAATTGCTAAGGATCTGCAGGTGTAGGGTGATCTTCCTCAGCCTCCTAAAAAAAATCTAGGAGTTGATGAGCTTCTATAATAGTGGAGATGCAGATCCATGAAAGAGATAGGTTTGTGGTTCACACTCACCTTGATGATGTGGACAGTGAGTTAATTAGTCTTCCTCATGTTTATGCTGCAGGTTGTTCTTAGTGAATTAGTCTACGAAAAAAAAAAGCCAGATCAGACTATAATCATTAAATTGTACTTAGACAAATAAAGAGTTAGCCACCACTTAGCACTGAAACTTTCCATACACTATGCAGAAGTGGTAAAAGGCAGTGATCTACTTTTAGGATGGGACCTTGAATCTACAATAATTCTAAAAAAGGAACTTTTCATTCCTATCTAAAAATTAATTCAGGTTCATCTTCTACAATTACAGGTTTCTCACCTAGGAGAAATAACATGAGCAAAACTGAAGTCTGAACCATCACTGACACTATCACCTCTTCACTAAAATTTTAAATATTAATCTAACCATGAGACACATTGACTAATCATTGTGGCAATCTTTATATCAGCTTATGCTATTGCAGTAACACTGCTCAGTGGTGAAGTCGATATTAATGATGCAAACAAGTGCAGTTTCTAGTTTCCTGTAAGTGTGATTTGGGAGTTGCGATGAGAGCTGGGATAAAATAGGCCTCAGGGTGACAAAGCACAAGACGAGAGGAAAGAAACAGTGCACTGCGGTGGCACCAGAGCAGTCATTACTCAAACAGTGTAGATTCAAGCGTTCCATTCCACAACCAAAACAGTTCAAACAGCCATCACTCAGCATAATCTCACCAAAAGTCACGGTGCCTTTATTGCATTCAGGCAACCTGCATGATTGAAAATCCCCAGGAATTCTATTTTTTCAAGACTCCCACTCTCTCTATATAAATGTTTGTAAACTGTTTTTTCCCCCCTTTGAAAATCTTAAGCCAAATTGCTCAACAGGCAGTGGCTGTATCTTTCCAGTGTATTATGCTGGTAATTGCTGTTCTCATGAGGATGATCAGACAGCCTTTAAAGGAGCCAAATTAAGACATTTTTCAAGTGCCAGGTGGCTTTAGCAATCATTAGACATAATTATTCATTCTAGAGTCTACTCTATGGTAACACCCCTTCATCACACACACACACACACACACACACACACACACATACACACATACATACATACATACATACATACACACACGCACACACACACACACACACACACACACACACACACACACACACACACACACACACACACATACACACACACACACACACATACATACATACACACACACACACACACACACACACACACACACAGCATATATCTGATGATCTGGGTGCTTCCTGTATGTATTTATCACTTGAACTACACAACAATCTTTAATGTACTCTGTCATGTGTGAGTTTTACATAACTGACAATTGTATGGTATCTTCCTGGTTCCATGAATAAACATTAAAAATGTTAAATGTTCCTCTGTAAGCCTGCATCATCACTTGCCTTAAAACACCTTTTGTATTTTAACTACATTACCATGCACACACAAGCATCCCCATCTATCAGTGTCAGCCATTTATCACAAGTCATTCAAGTCCTAATGTGTAGAAATATTCTGATCTGGGCTACAGTGAATAAGGAGCTTATCCCAGGAACACTGGGTGTAAGGAGGGAACACAGCCTGGATGACTGCACACATACATTTGCATACTCCTTTATAACTAGAGGCAAATTAACAGATTCAATTCAATGTTTTTGGAGCTGGGGGGAAACCAGAGAAACCGAGGAGACCCATGCAGACATAATGAGAACATGTAAAACTCCACACAGACCCAGAGTCCAGCCCTACATTATTTCCTCCCAGAGTAGCCTGTTTCATAATAATTCAGAAAAAAAATACGTTTTGATTTCAATTTTGCATTGTCTTTAGGGATAGGCTTAGGTGCTAATAAATCATGCAGGAACTTGGCTTAGGGTAACCATACAATTGCATTGTTGATGTGTGCTACTAGCAGAACTTTATTTTACTTTATTTTTATTTTACTTTATAATCTACATATTTTTTTTTCCTCACACAGTTTAGCTGTTGATTAAGCACCGAATTCTAAAATCCAAAGCTCAAGAACAGAAGGGGAATCTGATGCCTTGATATATTTATTCTCTACTTAATACAAATCTTCCAGCAATTGTCTGCTTGTATGCCTACACACAAACATAGTTTCGTACACCAAAAATGGGTGAAAGGGACGTGAGAAATGAAAGTAAAGCAGCTGTGTAATTAGAGAACTGCTCTATATGATTTGTCCAATACAGCAGGAATAATGATAATTTAAACGGTTATATGCCAGGTTGCATATGTATGTGGCCAAAATGATTGTCACAATTCCCATCCATGGCCTTAACTAAACAAACTCTTTGAAGTAGCAGGTTCCAAAAATACATCTTTAAATTGATGCCTCTTGTGCCACCCAAGATAATATGAACTAATATGAACTAATGCAAAAATTCCCCACAGAAATACTATATAATAAAAAAAAAAGATAATTCATAATCACAGCACAATCATAAATATTTATTTGTGGGTAGCTACATTTTGTATTTACCAACCCAGCTTGTATCATTGCTAGTTATTAGCATTCAAGTTAGTTTGTATTGCTAGCGCTAGCTAATGTTTGAGCGCATCCTCAGTTTTTCTGGGGGCACTAATTTACCACTCATTTAAATTATACTTTCACAATTCAAGTAAATTTAAGTGAGTTTGTGCTTTTATAACATGAGTAACAGTTTTAAAAAATGTATTTTACCTAAAATATATAAACCTTTTTCATTATTATTATGATTATTATTATTATTATTATTATTATTATTATTATTATTATTATTATTATTATTATTATTATTTGTCACGGTTCCCCCTTGAGACAGCGTGCTCTAATGCGAAAATGCGCGAGCACCTGCTTTTTTGTTGTTGACAGTTGTGACATTTGGACACTTGTGTTTTGTTTATGTTTGTCATGTCTCCTCCCTGTTCTGTCACTGGCTGGGATTCCACGTGTGTCGGTATTGCCCTGTGTATGCCTGTTTGCCGTTCGCCTGACCTTCGCCGTTTTGTGGATTACGTTCTGGATCGCGTTTTGGATTTGTCTGCCTGTCTCTTTAAATAAAACCTAAAGTTCTAAACTGCGATTGCATCCGTCCTTTATCCGCTCCGTCACGATTGGTGACATTATTATTATTATTATTATAATTACTATTATTATTATTATTATTATTAAGTAATATATGGTTCTACCATGCTGAAAAAACAATAAAAATCATCACAGAAATTGTAATGGGTTCCACTATAAATACCATTACAAACCATCAACTATCCACTAAAATCTTTGCCATTATTGGTCTATAATGGTATCCACTAGACATAATGTGCACCAATAGAAGGCAACAAATTACCAGTAGAGACCCACAGGGACCATTACGGTTTCCATTAAAACCATTACAAATTCTATGAGTGTTTTTATTGTTTTTTCAGCAGGGTACTTTTATTTGCTTATTCCTATATGCTGAATACACATTAGGAAAAAGGTTATTCATTGTTCTTTGGATAGTTAAGGGTTATCAGCTTCCTGAGTGAACCTTTCCTGATAGGGAACACTGTTGTAGGGTTCTACATAGGAGCCTTAATGGTCCCAGTGAAGGACAAATCAAAGGCCACTTAAGGATTCTAGATGTAATGTATGATGTAATTTTCTCTATGACTGAAGATACATGTGTTATGTTATTGAAACACTTTGCTTTGTTTGAAAACTGCAGCACCAAGAATCGATCCTAAGATAATAAGTTAAGGCTTGGATACGTATCTGACACAACTGAATGTTTATAACATTTACCTAATAATGCAATGCTTAACCGTTAGTGATTATTTCATGGCTATCAATAATACATTAATTTCAACTGCTTTGTTTTGCACAGGAGTGCTGAACTGATTAGACTGCTGAAAATAAACGCATACATCTCTGTCCATTTTTTTTAAACATTCATGTTTTGTCGTCGACTTTTCCTTTCTTTTTTCCTTTGAACAAACCATTTCATCACTTAACTAATCTGTTACACCACGGCCAGCAGATGGCACTGTGGCACCGCGTCTGACGAGTCACGTGACATTGTTTTGATTTGTTCGCTTCCTGCTCAGCATTTAGTTAAGTGACTTTAATTTGCCGCAGGTGTCCATGTTTTGGGTTGATTATGTTTTCTATTTAAACGCCTTGGTTAGTGAGCACTTCGCTCAGTATTATTGGTTGTATTGTTGATGCCGGTTTTTCCATGCCTTGACGGATGATCTTGTTTTATGCCGCGTTTCCCGGTGAAGACCGCGTTTACTTTGGTTTAGAGTTGTGTGTTTAATAAAGACTTTGATCTGCACCTCCCGTTCCGTTACATAATCAAAGCAGAGCGGCTAAATGTATTAATTATATATATATATATATATATATTTTTTTTTTTTATTATTGGTAACACAGATAATATAAGATGATATGTATTTGAGTTTTAATTATGTCACAGAACATTTTTGTTACATTTGCTTGTACATTTTCATAATTAATACATGAATGAGCATTGCTCTTGGCAATAGGTGTGCTCAAAATTAATGTCAGTAAATTTATGAATAAAGCTTTACTTTTATGTTTGGAACTCCAGTTGTCTATTGCACATTTACATAACTTTCTATCAACAGAGTACCTGCTGCAGAAGCTAACGATTCATGTTTATTTTTGTTTTTGTTTTTTAATGCAGTCATGAACTATAGGCAGTTTATTTTTTTTATGCATTGATTGTCTCTACTATAGATCGATCTCTGGGAATACTTTGCTCAGGCTAACCAACAGCGTTGTATCTGGAAGTATATTTTGTTCCATTTTTATTAAGAAAATATCACACGATAAGACAGTATATTTTGTCTGAACATGTATCAGACCTGTGTTTTGAACAGCCTTATAGTCTTGGTGTTTATAATTTTTACACTAAATTCAGCCCATGAAGGCCATGGTAATGAGCTGATGAGTGTCACGTAATGGAGGCTGAGACAGAAGCAATTGCAGGTATAACAATTTAATGAGACAACAAATCCAAAGGATCAGCTGAATTTGAGAAACATAAACAGGCAGAGGTCAAGAATAACGCAAATGATCCAAAACAGGCAAGGCAGAGAATCAAGGTTGAGGGAATAAACAGTCCAAAAAAAAAACAGAGTAACAAACACTAGATAAGTCTAAGTAATGACAGAGATAAGATCAACTGAGCATTTACTTCAAACAGTTGACTGAACAGTTTCTTATGTAGTGTGGTGGAGTGATTATGAGTGTGATTGGGAACAGCTGTGTGTGTTTAGTCTTCAGGAGACAGTGAACATGTCTGTGTGTTTTTTGCGAGTTGTAGCCATCATCAGCCATGTTTGTAGTTTGCTGTGCATTCTGACATGGCGTTTATAGTTTGCTGTGATATGAAAATGACTTGAATCAGGTGTGTTAAATGAGGTAGAACATTAAAGTATGACACTCTTGGTCACTGGCGTAGAAGACTTCAAGCATGTTTAACACATCCCTCCTACCACCGCCAGTCCATTGGCACTAATGCTGAAGACATAGATACCCTCTGTTTATTTCTCTTTCTCTGTATCTTTATCATCTGTATCTCCTTGTGTCTGTTTGTTTGTCTGTCTGTCTCCCATAAACTCAACTCAGTGTCTGATTTTAACTATAAATCTTATGTCTCTGACCCCAGCCGATGCCTCCCACAGTTTGAGAAGCATATGTTGATGGAGGCCTGAATGGAGTATGATCTCTCAGCAGTCAACAGAGATATGGAGGCATGCCTGTGGTTTTATCACTATGCCAGCTATGGCTTTTAAGGATTAGTTCAGCACCTGGGCTACTCTATGATCCCTCATGATGGAGGGAAATGCATGGAGCTGAACGACACAACAAATCATTCAGTCAAAGTAATCTGCACCTACTCACTCATGTAGAACTGTCAAATACAGAAATCTAACCCAGCTTAGATGATGCACAAATCAATAAGTATTACACGATGCTTGTTGTAGTATGACATTTGAAAAAGAATGACATTCATGAAGGTTTGCTATTTTTTCCCTCTAATGAGTGCATGCACATGATGTATTTTAATTAGTTATCACGGACCTTTATCATAATGATAGAGCCACCTGTTACTGTCAGTGCTTTATATTGAAGAGCCATTTCGAGCCTGCAAATATAGCACAACTCCTGACACTGCTTCCTGGCTGTCTCCTGCACTGTCAGAACAGCTAGAGCTAAAAGAACTACACTGTGATGCAGTATCCTGCCATCTGATTCATGGTGTATGACAGAATGTAAAGAAAAGAGAAGGAATGGAGGGAGAGCACCAGAGAGTGTGGGGGAGAGAGAAAGAGATGGCAACAAAATTGGGGTTGTGAGAAACCTTCTCCTTAATGGGTAAGTCAGGCGAGTCAGACTTGTCACAGCAGCGAGAACGAAGCAGGGACTCTGCTCTTTAGTTTGCCATAAATTGAAAATGATGTGTCAAGGAAGTTTACTTTTCCAAAATCAGTGACGAATAGGTGAGAAATTAAAATGGCACAGCTGAAGTGGCATATAGAATTTTACCATGTTACCATGCATCAGTAGTTTACACATAGTACATACTACGTACATGAGCGGCATTATGTAGTTTTGTGACATTGAACATGCAATGACAGGAAATACATAATTTACCTGCACAAATACCCACAGCCAAAACTTATAAAATGATTTGTTTTTTTAAGGTACAGTTTCTGCTATTAGAATGTATTAATTTGTACTTAAGTTTGGGGTTTTTTGTTTGTTTGTTTGTTTTTGTTTGTTTTTTGGGCGGGGGCTCATGCAAAACCACCATTCTTTTGTCAGCAGTTCTATAACGTTATCTCAATAGTTTTTGTTCACTACACTATATGTGAGATTTTAACATATGCCATTTTGTTGAGCTATTTTTATGGACCTGAACTGAAAATATTGTTTGCTCTAGGCTGAAAACAAACATTTGGGTAAAGCTAAGTTTTTAGATGGCTGTTTGCTCTGTAATCTGTACAGTACATGGATGAGCAAATAATCAACCTATCAATTTGTATTCCATGTCCAAATGTACGTGCTTTTAATAAATCCTTTTGGCCTGTGAATCAGTGAATTTAAATTAATGCTTGCATTCAGAGTGTAAGGTGTGTGTGTGTGTGTGTGTGTGTGTGTGTGTGCACGCGCGTGCATGGGTTTAGGCGCGCACCCCCACTCTAGCCTCCACACACTGTCAGACAGTGTTTGATAACTAAAATATCCCCCCACCCCCAGTATCAGCCAGAGGAGGAAGTCCTCCAGGAGAGTTATTTTATTTTATTTTTATACCCCACAACTTTGGTATCGTGTACTTTTGGTGGTATTGGTACCGCCTACTAGATTTTTGGTATCATGACATCCCTAGATTCTCTAGTGTATTATTTGTTCTGGAATTGTATTACACACATTTCCCTTTTAAACAGAAACAAACAAAAGGTGTTTTTGTTTGTTTGTATGTTTGTTGTGTTTTGTTTTGTTCTATACACATACATATATGTGTCTGAGGGGCATCCAGCAGGGTAAATGAATGGTATAGTGTGTGTGTGTGTGTGTGTGTGTGTGTGTGTGTGTGTGTGTTGTGTGTGTGTGTGTGTGAGGTGAGAGAGAGTGAGTGAGTGTATGTGGTGCGAGAGCAGCCTGGAGCAAGCATCGCTGTTACTTGCCCAGAAAGAGAGAACATAGAACAGAGTTTCTAGAACAATCAATACAAATGCATTGATATAAATAATTTGGTACTGTTTTCTATATGAAATGTTTCATTTGTTCGTTTCTGTATCACACATGGTGCTCCCTACAGTGCTGAGGGACACTAACTGCTTCTCTTTCCGCTAAATGAATGGTGAATGTTATTAATCTCCCTGTAGCTCATTTTCTCTCTCACTGTCTCTCACTCTCATGGAGGTTAATGGCCCTTTGTCCTCTATTTGATTAGTTAATTTCTATGGCACTTAAATAAAAGTTAAATGAGTGCTGGCTATGTGCCAGTTGATATTATTGACGTCGGTTTGCAAGCTTCGATGTAGATACAGTTAGTAAAAAAAATAAATTAAACACACACAAAGCAAAACTGATACAAAACTCATATGGATTAATATTGACTTGGTTTCTCCAATCACAGTGATTTTGATGGCCACATGCACACAATGTCACATGGTATTAGTGCCATGAATTACATGTTGTATAAATTCAGAGCCACAAAAACACCATATCCAGTCACAGGGCAGCTATGTAGTGATTCAAATCATGGAAAATTGTATCCCCAATCAGCATGGCAGAGAACCAAGAAACCAAAGACTCACTAGCTTCTTCGACTCAACAATAACAATAGAATATTTCTTTCATGCCTCACAGATAGACACATTAGTCTTGAATGAGGGACATGAAAACAACATTTGCCATGTGTGGTGCTATGCTTCCAAAGCATGCTGATTTCTTTATTTTTAATTTATTTATTTATTTATTTATTGCATTCAGGTACGGTAGTGTTGAGTCATTAATCACTTCATACAACAGCATTCACCTTGACGTGCTACCAATTTAAACTCTCAGACATCATACCATCCTATTACCTTATACAACTACTCATTTCATCACAAACAATGTTGGTGCATCAGTGGATGGATCTTTTTGAATAACACTCGTTACAAATCAATTTCAATTTCTTACCCACCACAAAGAGAGGAGATGCATATCGATCATGTTAGACAGACACAATTCTCTCAGCTTCAAAAACACATGGTGTAACACAATAGGCACAGCTGTCATCACATCGCTCAAAAATTACACTGATACAAATGTAACTTCCTGCCAGTTAGTAATGCATGGTCATTAGATCTTTTCAAGGCTTGGTGTGTACTGCCATCAAGTGGTTATCCTTAAAAATAGGTCACTTCCCTTGAGCCTCCTTATAGAAGTGGTTGAAGGCGCAGATGATGATTTTCACATGATAAAATCAACAATAATGCAAAATTCCTTCTCACACCCATTGAAATGCTAATGCTCCTAAACCAAGATTTAATCACGTTTCTGTTAAATAATAAATATACTCAAATGACTTGCTCTGAATTATGTGTAATTCACTGCCTTGACACACTCAAAACAATACCAATTCATGATGATTATGACAGGGCTTGGACTGCACTGATAGTATCAAGTCAGAACAAGTAGAGAGAAAGCTAAGTTTATAATTGGTGGAAATAAGATAAATTATATAAAACAATGCATTGATTAATCACTAAGCATATCATATTTGAAGACAATTATAACTGCCTGTTTTTGAAGGTTAAAATAATTTTACCTTTCTATGATTTCACCAAATACATTGGTTTAAAAAAAAAAAAAGCACACAGTATTACACGAATCTTTATTTAAAACCGAAAGTGCATATCCCTCGTGTCCATTGGACACTGGCATTTTGATTACCGTGGTGTATTTGACCATATTGTTTGTCTTCATACAAAGACTGCATAGCCTTTTTATGCTCTTTTATGGCCTCCATAGAGTGCCTAAAATGTTTGTTTTTTCTTTGGTAGTGTACACAGTGTACTTTAACATAGCTAGAATAATAACATGAGGTCATCATAACGTGTGAGCACAATTTACTATTTATGCTCTCAATTTGCTATTTCGAATTATTGAATTAATAGTAAAGTGGTAGTGGGGGGGGGGTCTCCTTTTAATGGTTGTGCTCTCCTTTTAAGATAACAAGTCCATAGAGAGCTATACTACTTTCTGGGAGAAGGGTGTATATAGTGAGCACTGTTAAAACATTTGTTTGGAGAATTGTTAGAAGTTCTGCTTCACTCTGCATTTATATAGGCTATCTTGATATCTTGATAAACTAATTAAGGTAGTTAAGGTTTAGACTGCATAAATTGATGTTACTTCACCTACCATTAATAATGTTGTTCTAACAAAACAGTATAGTCTTATATATAATATGATATATATAATTAAATTAATTTCATTATTAGTCACAATAATATCAGAGAGCTCCATAGGCACTGTATATTTAGAGGAGAACACACATGATCTAAACCATAGGCACAATTTTATTGTTAAAAATAAAAATGAGAACATGTCTAAATTAAATACCACAAGCATTTTTCTACTTCATGACCTCGTCATTTAGTGCCTCATGGCTGCAATAAACTAAATTGTGCACAAAATGTAGTACATCCTGTGCAAGAAATTAAAAGGGAAATTTTCATAGCCACTTTCTTTGCAAGACTATGTCCATGCATAAGCATAAAACCACATATTTATAAAAATAATGCACTTGTAAATAGTGGATTATGATAATATTGATGAGATGACAAGAAATGTTGTATAAAGTATATTGTCTTATAGTAATCATACAACTTTCATCTACCTTAATACTTTTTAGTTCTCACGTCATCTTACCAATATTAAAATAAGCCATTATATAGATATACCTTTCTTATAAAGCATTACTAATAATTCAGTGGAACAGTGAGTTACAGAGTGAGGCTGAATTACATGATTTATTAACTACAGATACTACAGACATAATATAGGCTATTTTGTATTCTCTGCCGTGCTCTGACAGGTCATGTGGGTTGGATCTGTTGTCAGAGTGACACAAAATCTCCAACCAGAAAACACAACACTAGGATGAGCCTCTTCACATAAAATACCAGCCTAATAATAGGCGCAATTACATTTTGCTTATGATTATGCTGTTATTTTTACAAATATAGCTCTCCAAAATTCAGCAGGGAAATTCAGATTTTTTGTTTTGAATTATAAAGTTTAAGGCCCGGTTCATATGTTACAATTTTCCTGTTACTTCTACAAGCTAATGCAGTGTAGCAGAAAATTAATAAATGAAAGGACAATAATTGAAATAAATGCTCCTGGCCACAACAGCATCCCCTGGTATGAAAAGCATTATTGTAGATGACCACCGCAACAGCTCAAAAAGAAGCAAAAATAGGATAGGAGAGGCATTAGGTTTACAACTGAAAAGAGCCAGAACAGGCTCTTTTGTGATTTCACAACCATTTCACTTCAGGTTTACTTATGTTATATCCATGCCACTCTTAAGCAAACTGTACTGCACTTACCTTTCATGCTTTCAATTCATTTAGCCATATTCAATACCCTTCAGTAGGCTCCAGTGTAGATTCCCATCTAGTATGCGTATGATAGAGATGTCAAAAACAGCTGTAGATGCAGCCACTGTTGCCTCTTTTCAGGGGAAAGTAGCTAGTGCAAGCTCAAACAGTTGCTAGATAGTTGCCAGATAATGTCATAGATAATGCATTACAACGTGATTTACATTCAACTGAGGGTTTTTTTATTATTATTTATTTATTTATTTAAATATATATTTTTTTACATGAAATATGGTGTTATTTTTGTGTTAAAGTTGTGGAATTCAAGGTATGGACATGTAAGGACGTGGTTTTCCCGATTTTGTAGTGCTCTGGTAAATGTGTTTTATCCAATAGGACACCTCTACAGACTCCTCCAAAAGTGTTGAAATGGCAAGACCAATTCTTTTGTTTTTGCTATACATGAGACAATAAATTACTTTCATTTCCTAATATTTACATCTAAATGTTTTACAACTTAGAGCTTTTAACTGCTTAACCCTCCTATTATTAGGAGGTGTTGGGGGTGTTGGGGGGGTGACTTCCACAGTTTAAATATACACAAAAACAACAAAGAACAGCTTAAAACTGTAAACCTTTATTATAAGGCATATAAGTTCATGACCATACTATAAATGAGCAAAGTAAAAGAAAATGTAAATATAAAAAGAGATATTAACCAGTATTTCAGACACCTCAAATGTGGAAATAGGTCAAATTTGCAAAGAAAGACACAGATGAGACACAAAACTTCTGGAACCAAGATTAACCGCTACCAAAGTGATGGAAAGGTCACCAGAAAAAAAGGATCTGAACATGAACCAAAACATGCAAGTTCATTGGACCAGCATGCTGGAGGTAATGACATGGCTTGGATCTGCTGCTGGAATGGGATCACTAATCTTTATTGATCATGTAACTCATGATGGTAGCAACATAATTAATTCAGAAGTCTACAGAAACATTCTGTCCTCCAGTTTGCAGAGATATGCATCTAATCTAATTGAGCGGAACTTCATTATGTAGCAAGACAATGACCCAAGACAATGACCCACATACTGCCAACACAACAAAGAACATAATGGGGGGGTTTAAACTCACCAGACCTTTACCCAGCTAAGCATGCATTTTACCTTCTAAAGAGAAGACTGAACGGAGAAACCGTTCATCAGCTTGGTGCAGTTATTGCAAGCAAAGGACACGCAACCAAATAAAGTGTTATTTTCTTTAAGATTTTCGGTTCCATTGCTTTTGCTCACCTAAAAGTTGGGTGGTCTGCCTTGCCATTTCCATTATAAACACAGAAGTTAAGCTCAAAAAGGAGAGGAAAGAGAAAGAAAGGGTAAAACCTCCACAATTAGAATTTTTCACATTTATTACTTTGGTAACCTTGTCTACCTCCTTGGCAACAAACTCTGGTGAGAAACTGTCATACCTCTCAAGGTAGCAAAGGCTAATCACTTGGTCATTTCAATCCACATACTAATTAGTTATCTAGCAGTTGTAATTTATGATATTTCTAGCTGTCTTGTAGCATATTCAAATGTCACTATTTGCTGAAAAGAAGGCCTCTTTAGTCAGAAATAAATAATAGCCATGAATAAATCTGGCCATAACAGGACTGACTAGTTACTGACTGTTTATGAAAGGGTAGGAATGCATCAATACCATTTTTTCCAGACCTTGTATAAGGTCATGCTTTTTGGTACTTGTTGATGCTGATGATGATACTGAAATAAGTAACCTACAACCAGTAGCATAATGATCCATGTTATTTAAAACCAAGCAGAACATAAACATGGTTTGCGAGTAAAGTGTAGAGTAAAGTGAGAGAAAATTTAGTACATGTGTATTTGCTCAGTGTTCTCTCTCACGTGTCTCTGCACACTCACCTCACCAGTCCACACTTGTGAATACCTTTGTATGTGTGCATATACTGGCACCTTGCACTCATTTAAATTTTAACTTGCACTCACTCTCTCATTTTTTTATTTATATAATTATATAATTATATATATATATATATATATATATATATATATATATATATATATATATATATATATATATATATATATATAAATAAATGTATAAATAAATAAAAAAAAATATTTATATATATATATATCTATATCTATCTATATCTATATATATATATATATATATATATATATATATATATATATACACACACACACACACACACACACACACACACACACACACACCTATACACACACATACACACACCTAAGCATATTCTCTATGGTATTCCAACAGTATGTTTAACAGTAAAGATGCTTCGTCTAGTTATATTTGTATTGTAAGGAGCTACTGTAATACCTCTTGATATTTTCACAAAGTTCACCCACTGTATATAGGTTTTCAAAGACATGAGACATTGGAGATAATAAACCAAACATGATTAACCACTTTATGGTTTAGACTCTGGAGACCATGTGTGTTGATACCATGAGAAAATATTTATGATTGATATTTGATATACAAATCACACTGCAAACAAAAAGTTACACTAAGTGATACACTACATAGACACAAAGGAGTGAGGCATATTATTCTCTGTCACTCTTCGATACATGTTTTTTCACATCAACTGTTTTTGTAAAGAAGCTGAGATCAGAATGCAGGACCAGCCACAGTAAGGTGCCCTTGGAGCAATGGAAGATTAAGGGGTTTGCTCAACGGATCAACAGTGCTAGTGGGCAGTTCTGGGATGTGAACTCTAAACCTTTTAGTCAGTAGAACTTAACCTCTGAACAATCTGTAAAAGGCTTACGGCAAAACACCATTTGAAATGAGATGTTTTAGGTAATAATATGTCCATTAAAAATAAAAAATATATGTAGATAGTTTGTTGTAGATTGTTAGAGTATTTTTAGATCATCATCTATAAAGCATCCATTAGATCATTCAAATGATCTAAGCCCTTCTTAAATGAGTGAAATTATAAAATATGCACTGTTTTATAACAGTGTTTGAAATGCGAAACTGATTACCACTTTAGTTTATTAAGCATGGAAAGTAATAAAGTGTTGGAACAACTTCATAAAAGTGGGTACTTCATAAAAGATATCACAATAATTCATGAATGTGCTCTGAGGAAAGACATTACAGATACAAATTTCAAACAGTCTACATCTAATAAATGAAGGTTCTAATCTTTTTCAGGACAGTCACAATTACAGAAACACCTTAATGTACATAAACATTACATGAATCATCCAACATTCAGTTCTAAAAGCATTCATACTTTGCTTATGAATGCATTATAAATGCCCAGTAGTTCATAAATATGAATTTATGAAAGCGCTAATCTGGGAGTTTGGGGAAAAATATTATATTTTTATGCCTGTAATTTGTTATATAATGCAGGACCATCTCTTATTTAATAATTAAATCCCAGTTTATTTGTAAAGCAATTTTTCACAAAGCAGCTTTACAAAATCCAAATGTAGATTCAGTTGCTTAAATAAGAAAGCCAGAGGGGACAATGGCTGAATCTCAGAAACAACTTGAGAAAGAAAACCTGAGACAAACCAGGCTCAAAAGTGAACCCATCTTCTTCAGGGTGACACCAGATAGTGGGATTACACACTCAAAGAACACTTTGTAAGGAACTCTATACTAATACTTGGTAAGGTCTCTCTTTGCTCTCAAAACAGCCTCAATTCTACAAGATGTTGGAAACATTCCTTTGAGGTTCTGGTCCATGTTGACAATTCCAATTTGAGGTGCACTTTCATGCAGAGTATCTCCCGTTCTACAGTACCATATCCATACCATATAAGGTGTTCTATTGGATTCAGATCTGGTGACAGGGAAGGCCACAGGAAAAACATGTCCCTGAAAGTAGTTTCAGACGCCTTTTGCTTTGTGACATTATCATGCTGGAAGTAGCAATTAGAAGATGGGTAAATTGCAGCCATGACAGAATGCGCATAGTCAGCATAAATACTCAAACTGGCTGAGAACCATGATGTATATAAAAATGAGAAATATTATTAATTAAATAAATTATACACAGTACATTAAGACACACAAACAGAGACATCCACTGATATACCAGTGTACTGTTAGCCACACGCTGATAAAAAATAAGACTACATAAAATGGATATGTTTTTAGAGGACACAGTCTCTTAGCGGAGAAAGTTAATACAGAAGAGCTTAGAGTGAAAAAAAAAAAAACTAAATTGCAAAAATTTGACAACTCCAGGGGGCCACAAAGGGATGAACCCTACACAAGGGGGGCCTCATGCTGAAAAAGTTTCAAAACCATTGCTCTGGAGTCTGCTGTGCATGAAAATCCCAGATCAGCAGTTATAGAAATACTCAAACCAACCCGTCTGGCACCAACGATCATGCCACGGTCAAAATCACAGATCACAATTTTTCCCATTCTGATGGTTTATGTGAACGTTACCCGAAGCTGCTGGCCCGTATCTGCATGGTTTTATGTATTGCACTGCTGCTACACAATTAACTAATTAGATAATTGCAGGTGTAAAGGAATTCCTAATTATGTGCTCAGCGAGTATAAATCATTATAGTGTACAGGGGTAGAAGAGTAAAGTAAAACAATACTAATTGTGTTAAAAGGTTGTTCAGTATAAGCAGATTGTGTAAGTCCTGGGCTAAGCACAGAACAGTCTTTATGATTACAGGAGCAGTTCTCCTTTTGCTGCCTTTGACCAAATATCAGGTTACATGTAAAATCACTGCATCATCCGTCACCATGTGGAAAGCCAAAGAGCTTTTTAATCAAGAAACACCATCCATACTCTATGTTTGGCTAAAAAAGCTGACAGCATACAGGAATATTCCCCCAAATCCTCTATAACTTATATCATTGATGCATTTTGGCAGTTATGAAGGTTGATTCCATTTTGAAATCCACTAATTACCAAGATATACATTGCTGCATATTTTAATTAAGTTGCACCATCCAGGAACTCAAATGTTTGGGTAAAGTTTTAAGAAATATGATTAGAATTTTTCACATTCTCCTTAAATAATATTTACATTTTTCCTCCTCTATTCACATACAGGCTAAAACTAAAGCTAACCTACAATAACTGCAATTAGATTTTCAAAGTGGACACAATATTTTCTTGGATTTTATGCATTATGCTATATAATAGCAATGTATAAATGTTTAATCCAAAAAAAAAAACATAAGCCTAGTGGAGATTCCATACTTTTTTTTTATTTAATTTCTGTGGGTTAAATGCCTTTTAACAAACATGTTAAAGAGATGAACTGTGAGTAAATCAGCACAAAAATGAATAACAAGAACAGATCACATCACACACACACAAATGTTCACAGAAAATTAGTGCACACTCATTTAAAAGATTGCATAATACAGCAAAACAATTTTAAAAAGAAGAAAAAAAAAAAAAAATCTCCAGTCTCCTGAGGTGATTAAATTAAAATCACAGTCATGAGTGTGAGTGTTTAAAATGAGCAAATACTATATAGGAATGTGAACAGGCCTGAAATCCTATAAACAAAAATAAAGAGGCAACAAAACCCTGTGAACATCTTCTATTAAAGTAACCACTTCAGCTGGTGAATCAACAATTTGTTTAAATTCAATCTATATTCACATTATTTTTTTATTAGTTTTTTGGTATCTGGGTACTAAATAACAAACGCATTCTACAGGGTTACATATTGGTGGCTACATTTTACTGCAAGACACTTCTGAGTTCACAAAATAGACACCGATATTGCAGTTAGGCATGACGCATCATTTACAGGAAGCAGTGACCGCACATACACAAAAGGTTTTTCTTATATTGCACTTTGGTAGAAAATAGTATATTTTTTTCAAAGGTAGATTTCATTAAACATACCCAAAACCCTAAGAAACGAGAAGCAACATCACCCAGATGTTCAGCCATACCAGTATAAGAGGCTACATATGTGCAAAAATAAAGCTCATTTAGTAAAAAATAGCAACTTTCAACTTTATCAATACACAAACAAAAGTAGCAGTGCCATGAGTAGAACCATTCCAACAATCTCCAAGACATTCACATCACATTACAGATGTTTTGCAGAAAGCTTACACACTCGGCTTGGCTTTAATATCAACTGACCTCGCTGCTAATGTTAGTGCGTTGCTCTTGATGCTATTGGACACTAAACAAATTTTAACTTGCCTCTTATAAGATTACAAATAAAATGTTAGTACACCATGATGGCCAGTTGCAAGGAACAAGATAACAGTTCAGTTAAGTATAAATACACTAAATATTTCAAAAGCCCTCAAAAACCCTAACTGAATGCAAGTAAAATATAGTAGATATACCAAAATTAGTACGTTGCACCAACTTAACATGAATTACAATTTTTTAGGACTGGATCAAGCAGAATACCTCCCTCGTTTTATATTCAGGGACAAGTCTGTTTTATTTGTGAAGTAGAAGAGAAAAATATTGAAATATGTACAAACAACAAGTAGCCAACCCCTAAAGACACCCAGACGGACTTGAACAGTTTTTCATATAAACAAAACCCACAACAACTTTACATAGCTCCTTGTGTACCAGACCAACAGGGTCAAACGGTCACTCTTACACAGGATTAGAGGTGCTGAGTTAATAGGTTCAACTACATGCTAATGACTCATTCTGGACAAAAATACAGTCTTTCATTGGAGCATTTCACCCATCCAACCACCAGTCAATAAAAGTGACAACTCTAACTGCTAATCTATGGAGAAAAGGTAACTAACAATAATGCTTATTCCACCTCAACAAAAAAAACAAAACGATTTTTAATTGCAGCTGAATTTTTTAACTGCACTTAATTGACATACCTGAAACATAAAAACATCTCACTATAAAAAAAAACAGCTGTGTTGATCTGCATAAAGAAAAATATGGAAAGAATTGCTTTATTGCAAACTCTAAACCCCATACTAATCTGCTCATTCTCCTTTTTACAAGTACAATAATTATAAATAATTCAAATGGTCACTTGTTTTAGATCATGTTGAATTTGTATTTATTATTTTGTGTATAGCCTGTGCCAAAGAAGCAATAACCAGACAACACCTTTAATGAACAATGTTAATATTACTAATGTTAATAGCTAATATTAGTCTTCTTCCAAAAGGGCAAAATAAATTGAAATAAGTGAATACAATGTGTGAAAATAAGTCCATTAAAAAACATTTCCTCCATCATAAAGCTCTTAATCTATGCTACAAAACTGTCACAATCCCATTTTTCAATAACACAAATAATAGTTCCGTCATGCATCCAAGGACTTGCTGAGAAGTAATGTTAAATAATTAAAACAGGAAAGGAAAGGAGTCCTCTGACTTCAAAGCCTTCCCCACCACCTCTAGGGCATGTTTCCAAGTCTGATAAATTAAGAGTGCTACATGCAGGTAAGTGGAGTGCATGGGAAACTACATTCTACATTCAATCATTTATGACATTTACATGAGAACAGGAAGGTGTAAGGAAGGCCCCAAGGAAAATAAAAAATAAATAAAATAAAATAAAAAAAATCACACGCACGCACGCACACACACACACACACACACACCAGACATAGAGGGCAGGAAACAAAGGTGTTGTTTTGTGAAATCATTTGCCATTCAATACCTATATTGATGTGTACAGGTCTATACCTACTGATCAGGCATCAGTCTTTGGACAGCTGAGTGTCTAAGGGCCTGAAGCGTGTGCTGGTGTTGGAAAAGGAGTCCAAGAGCTCCGCTCGTGCAGCAGAGGCAGTGGACACTCTTCATGCCTCATGGTGGGGTTGAGAAGCAGAGACTCAACATGCTGGTGTGTCTCGGCAGTGCAGTCACACTGACAGAGACAGAAGCTAGAACAAAGTCTCACACTCCACAGCCCCACTGTGCTTGTGAAGGTTCAACCACATGCATCAGATTCCCAAGAACAAAGTACATACAAGAGCATATATGCTTTAGATCTCTTGCTACAAAAATTAAAAGCACCTTTTTTAGTGTTGATGTGAAAAAGCAATTCAGCAATATGCCTCCGTTGCATTGCTCCAGTTGATTGATTCAAAACGCATGACATCACCCAGCAGCTGGTAGGTAAGCTCAAGACACAAGTGAACATGGTATAAACCTGTTCACAAAGGCCAGTAAGTAGCAAAGGTATGTAGAATAAATAATGGGGTGGGGTGAATTCAAAAATCTGTCTCAAAAAAATTTCTAAATCCCAGCACAAGCTTAGGAATCTGCAAGTGTCATCGGAGATGCGAATAATGCAGTCATGTTGGTCAAGTTAGTGCCCATGCCAACTCCATGGATCTGCAGACCCTCATAGCAGTGGCACCTAGTACTGGGGTACCAACTATCTGGAGTGAGACACACAGAGATGGTAGGGGGAGACAGAGGGCTGAAAGGGCTGGTTCACAACTGGTACACAATGCTATCAGAATGATTGACGGACGCTCTGCCATCCTGCGGTAGCCGCTGCCACTGGAATGTGGTGCTGAGAGAGCCTACGTCCTCCTCCTCATTCTCCTGCTCTTTAGCAAATTCCATGAAAACCTGACACCAGAACAGATATGGATGAAAGTATTTAAAATATTCTAATTGCAATTAATTTTTGTGGTTTTTTACAGCACTGTGCATTTCGACCAACCTGCTCCAAAGTAGACTGGGAAAAGTTGTACTCTTCAAAATTGAAGTTTTGCTTAGCTGCAGAGGGAGCAAAGGGGAAGGGGGGATAATAATGTCTTTAAAAACAAAAGTTCCCAAAATTCCAATAAACAAGTCATACAAATACTATTATCTGGCCACTCACCGGTCTCTAACTGAGAGAAAGCTTTGGCTAGTGATTTAACATCCCCCATTGGAATCTTATAAACCATCAAGGTGGCAAAACTGCAACACAACAGGGCAACACAAATATCAACAGGAACAAACAGGCATATACTGCTTAGTCACTGCTGTCTAAAATTCTACAAAATATTTCTTCAGTACTTCATTCAACTCCCAACCATTAATAATACACCCCTATTACACGATCACGGTGAAACATCCACAAACATACCTCTCCTGGCGTGCAGCATGAGGAAAGATCCTTAGTATCTCCTTGTGTAGTAGTGCCACCTGCTGGAGGCCTGTGAGCTCTTCTTGAAGTTTAATCTCCAGACTGTAACCTCGACCATATTTCCCCTTTAGGTGCTGTATGGAACCAATGCACCTACAGAAAAGTCACATTAGAAACAATCAAACCATACAATTATTGTTTGATATTATAATGATCATTTTAACTGCCCTGCATATTCATTTTCCATGCCATAAAAATGTGCATTCATTTATCACATTTGCTCAGAATGAATAAATGCTTGATCATCTCTGCAAAACACAGTCCTCAATTTTCTGAACTATTAAAAATATGAACACGTCATTAACAAAACTAACCATTTTGTAATGATGCAGAATGAGTTTTTTGGACCCCAAATACTTTTAATATTATGGGACATGGACATATTTAGAATAAGCATTCTTGAAATAACACCCCTTATCTTAAAGAGCATATGAAATAAATAAAGAATTACTATCTAGAAGATCAAGAAAAAAAACAGAGCGAACCGTAATTGGCCAGAAACCATGATGGCCACTCGATCACACACAGCTTCTGCCTCCTCCATGTAGTGTGTTGTTAAGATAGCGCCACGCTGTTTGTTTTTAAAGGCCACACGCATCGCTCTCCTGGCACAATGGACAATGGTAACACACAGAGTACCCTTTTACAATATAGTAGTTGATTATTCACATTTCTAAAGAGATTAACTAAAATACGCAATGGGATTGATCACACTTTGGATTTATATCTAGCCAACAACATTTACTGTATTGATCATGTTTACAGGAGGCACAATTTAGATTACATGAAGCTATTTTTCTGAGTTTGTGGCTCAGTTGGGATGCTGTGTAAAATGTAAATAAAAACAGAATGCAATGATTTGTAAATTTCAAACCCATATTATTCACAACAGAACATAGAAAACATATCAGATGTTTAAACTGAGTAAATGTAGCATTTAAAGAAAAGAAAAAAAAGGTAATTTTGAATGTGATGACCATAACATGTCTCAAAAAAGTTGCATGAGTCCAACAAAGGGTTGGAAAAGTAAGCATTACTAAAAATAAACAGCTGGAAGTTAATTGGCAACAGGTCAATAACATGATTGGGTATAAAAAAAAAAAGTATCTTAGACAGCCAGAGTCTTTCGGAAGTATAGATGGGAGGAGACTCACCAATGAGCGAAAACTGCGTCTACAATTTGTGGAACAATTTCAGGATAATGTTCCTCAATGTAAAATTGTGAAGACTATGAATATCTCATCATCTACAGTACATAATATCATCAAAGATTCTGAGAATCTGGAGAAATCTCTGTGCGCAAGGGACAAGGGCGAAAATCAACATTGCATGCCCGTGGTCTTCGGGCCCTCAGGCGACACTGCATTAAAAACAGGCATGATTCTGTATTGGAAATCACTGCATGGGCTCAGAAACACCTGCAGAACTCATTTTGGATGGCACGGCAAACTGTGTTCACAGACAAATGCTGGTTAAATCTCAATCATGCAAAGAAAAACCCATATGTTAACATGATCCAGAAACGCCGCCATCTTCTATGGGCCAAAACTCATTTAAAATGGACTGAGGCAAAGTGGAAAACTGTTTTGTAGTCAGACAAATCGAAATTTGACATTTTTTTGGAAACCAGGGACGCATCCTCTAAACTAAAGAGGACTAAAGAGGAGAGGGACCATCCGGCTTTTTCTCAGCGCGCAGTTCAAAAGCCAGCATTTCTGCTGGTATGGGGTTGCATTAGTGCTTATGGAATGGGCTGACTGCACATCTGGAAAGGCACCATCAATGCTGAAACTTATATACAGGTTTTAAAGCAACATATGCTTCAATCCAGACTGCATCCCATCTTTACTTCTCAGAGACTGCCTCTCCAAGAGACTCTTTTTATACCCAATCATGTTACTGACCTGTTTCTAATTAACCTAGTTACAAAATGTTCCTCCAGTTGTTTCTTTTTATTAACAATTACTTTTCCAACCTTTTGTTGCCCCATCCCAACTTTTTTGAGACATGTTGCGGCAATCAAATTCATCCATCCATCCATCTTCTACCACTTACTCCTTTTCAGGGTCACGGGGAACCTGGAGCCTATCCCAGAGAGCATCGGGCACAAGGCGGGGTACACCTTGCCAGTCCATCGCAGGGCACAATCACACTCACAAGGCTCACTCACAGCACGGGGAGAACATGCAAACTCCGCACACACATGAACCCCGGACCATCGAGGTGTGAGGCGAACGTGCTAACCATTAAGCCATCAATCAAATTAAAAATGATCTTATTTTTGATATGTTTTCTATGTTCTATTGTAAATAACATATGGGTTTACTAATTTGTAAATCATTACATTCTGTTTTTATTTACATTTCATCCAGTATATTAATGTGGTATATTACTGTGGTGCAAACATCCTTTAAAAATAAAATTGCCATTACAAGTATACATCAGCAAACTCAGAGTACAGAAAAGTAAACTAAAAGGGGTCTTACCACATTCGCTGCTTAGACTTGGGGTCCATCCCAGATGAAGGTTCATCTAGGAGCACAATCTGAGGGTTCCCCAGCATGCTTAATGCAAAACACAACTGCAAACAAAAGAGCAGACTCTCATTAGAAAAGGGTGGCCTATTCTGGTACCTCTAAGTGTACAATATAATTGAAATATAAATAAGTAAATAAATACATTAGTAAGCACATAAATAACAATAAAAGCAAAACAAATTAACACTTATTAAATGGAGTTCTGTATTAAAAAATTGTTTTAATAATTGTTGCTTGTGCTGTTCAGTGTTGCTCGCACCTTCCTCTTAAGGCCCGCAGACAGACTTTTAGCCTGTTTATGAAGGTGCTCCTTCAACTCCAGTGCATTAACAACACTGAAAGTTAACACACACACACATTAATCAAGAGGTTAGATAAGAATAATAATCTACAATTAGATTTACCATGTAATTTTAATTATAAGCATTGAAAAGACACCATTCCACTAGTGGAATACAGTGTGTGTAGAAGCAGAGGTACCGTCTGATGATGTTCAGTGCATCTTTGTGGTGTAAACCCTTAATTGCAGCATAGATCTGGAGATGCTCCTGTAGGGTGATCCTAGGCCACAGTGGGTTTACCTGGGGGCTGTAACCTACATGCTCAAGTGGGTTATCCACTGGCCTGAACTCTGTGCCATAGTCTCCCATCAAAATCTGCACAAAAAAAAGGAAAAGGTGCAAAACTATTTGATGAGCTACAGTGGGGGAAATAAGTATTGAACGCGTAAAAAAAATTTCAGTAAATACATTTCTAATTAATTTATTCACATGAAATTTTCACCAGACATCAGTATTAACTCAAGAAATCCGCAAAAAAACAAAGAATCCACAACATTATAGTCCATAAATAAAGTTGTGTAATAAAGTGGAATGACACAGGAAAACAAAGTATTGAAGATGCTAAGAAAAAGCAGTTCTCCAAGACATAAGGCAAGAAACCAGCTGAAATCTGTAAGTAGTGCAAATTAATATCAGCTGGGTTAGTAAATTGATCGTCTATAAAAAGGTGTCACACAAGAAGCATCTCATGATGGGTAAAAGCAAAGAGCTCTCCCAAGACCTTTCCAATGTTATTGTTGCGAAATATAATTGATGGAATCAGATACAGACGTATTTCAAAACTTCTTAACATTATTAATGTCTGGATTTCTTTGTGTGAGGATTTCTTGAGTTAATACTGATGTCTGGTGAACATTTAATGTGAATAGTCTCATTGGACACGAAAAAATGTTGACGCCTTCAATACTTATTTCCCCCACTGTACTGCCTTAAATGTGTAGTTTTCTATACCTATAATAACCTATACCTAGTTTATTAAAGCAGTGGTTCTCAAAGCAGGGCTCCAAGACACTCAAGGGTGAAACATAGCCAGAAGATTTGTGATTTCTTTTTAAATTCCTTACAGAATATCACAATCCACAATTATCAATGTTATTATATTCATTGTGTTTCTAGTTATTTGGCTATTTGACAGGCCACTGGAACCAAATGTGGTTAATCCAAACTTCAATAACTCAAGAACAAGTAGGACTATAAATAATATCAACTTAGACTTAATGTCTTCTATTTCTAGAAAGTTCAGGAATAAGAAAAGCTCTAGGGCTCCAATAAATAGCCAGAACATTTTATTACTCAGAATATTAATGAGCCGTGAAATTTATTTTACAGTTAAAGGGGTCCCTGATGCCAAAAAGTTTGAGAACCCCTGCATTAAAGTGTAATGAGATGCCATGAGCATGATGTTCCACATCAAGCTTAATTAAAGATGTAAAAAGTCCTAAATGCAGTCCGTTTCGTAGCAACAAATTAGAGAGTGACAGAAGGAGGAAGTACACACTTGTCCTGCAGTGGGAGTCGTCTCTCCGGAGAGCATGTGCATGATCGTGCTCTTCCCTGCTCCATTAGGTCCCAGAAGCCCCAGGATCTCACCTGCACAAGCCAGGTAACATTATGTTAACACAGAATTTCATACCCACAATGAAGGTAGACACACACACACACAAACAAAAACCCCTCTCATTAAATGTACAAACAGACAGACAGAAGGTTATGTACCTTTTCTGACACAGAAGGAGATGTTCTTGGCAGCCACTTTTCTATTTTTACTTAAGGAGAAGCCCTCTTTCCTCACTAAGTACTCCTTCCTCAGGTTACTCACCACCACCAATGGTTTCTGAGCACACAACCGGAGTAAGTCTTAATTATCAGCGCTTATAATGCAATTATTCAACATAGGGAATACACAATACTATAATATTGCCATAGAAATAATTAATACCAATAATTTCAAAATGCAACTGGATCTTTCATTCTAAAACATTAAGGATTATAAAATGTAATGAAAGCATCAGTATGGATCTTTTGGCAGCACCCCGTTTTATATATTTTGGGAACAGAGAGTTTTTACAGTATGGTCTGAAGGAACAACATTTAATTTGTATCAACCCAGTTCTCAAAATAAGATAGAAAACATCAAACTTGGCTAATGTAGTGCTATGAAAAAGTATTTGAATGATCTGATTTCTTCTGTTTTTGTGTAAATCTCATACTACCGTAATTCTCTGACTATTGAGCGCACCTGAATATAAGCCACACCCGCTAATTTTAAGAAGAAAAATTTTTTTGTACATATATAGGCCGCACTTCTCTATAAGCTGCAGGTGTCCACGTTGTAACCGTCACAATTCGTGACGTAAACGAAGCAGGACGGATGCAAGTGAAGTTAGGACGAGAGCTTTTATTGAAACAGAGGAAAGCAGACTCAAGAGAAACAAGAACCATGACCAACTCAATGAACTAAGCTAACTAAACATTAACTATGACAGGAAACAAAGACTCTATATCTATACTCTATAAACCCCTTCTACATCTATATTCTAAACTAAGACTATACAACTCTAAGCTATACTATCCGCTACAAGCTATGCTATAAGCTACAGGCTAAGCTATAAGCTATGCTATAAGCTAACTAGCCTTGACATGAACTCCGACATGGCTAGGAAATATGAACAAGAACTAAGATACATGGCATGAACTAAGACTCTAACTATATTTGCTAACTAATTCTAACTCTATCTAATTACCCACGTTGTGTGTGTCATGGCTCCCGGTATATATACACACCACCCAAACTGCTAACAGCTGTGGGCAAAACCAAAACACACGTGACTCGACAACACATGACAAGACGGGGCGGAGACATGACGTCAACCAATATGCATTTCTTCGTGTGTTTTCACTGATGAGGGGGTGTGCATGAAGCGCAAAACTACTGATCTGAAGAATGTAATGGGAGCTTGTTAGATTTAATTCAAACAGTTTCATTGGTCCACTGTGACCTGTTGGGTAATTTCATTTGTCCGATGTGACAAGGTTAATGTTTTGGCGGCATGAAACTCTTTAGCCCGTAAAAAACCATAAATAATCCGCATCATTGTTTAAGCCGCAGTGTTCAAAGTGCGTGGAAAAAAGTAGCGGCTTATAGTCCGGAAATTACGGTAAATAGTTTTAGATCTTCAAACGAAATACAACACTAAACAAAGGCAACCTGAGTAAACACACAATACAGTTTTTTTTTTTTAATTGAAGTAAAAAAAAAAAAAGTTATCCAACACCTATTACCCATGAAGCAGCAAAGCATCCCCACACCATCACACGTCCACCACCATGCTTGATCGTACGTATGATCTTTTTTTTGTGTAATTCTGCCAGATGTAATAGGACCCCTGTCTTCCAAACAGTTCCACTTTTGACTCCTCAATCTACAGAACATTCTCCCAAAAGGTCTGCAGATCATCAAGGTGTGTTTTGGCAAAATTCAGACAAGCCTTAATGTTCCTCTGGGTTAGCAGTGGATTTCGCAGTTCTCGCCTCACCAGGGTGTTTTTGACCTGACCAAATGTTATGAATGGGGAAAGGGTTTTTCTTCAAGAATTCTTCTGTCATCCACCACAGTTGTTTTCCATGGTCTTCCAGGACTTTTGGTGTTCCTGAGCTAACCAGTCAATGCTACCAAATAGCATTTAACCACACCTAATATTTTTGCTATCTCTCCGAATGTTTTGTTTTGATTTTTCAGATGAATTATGGCTCGTCTTCACTGGCAGGGACAGCTGTTGTACTCCAAATTGAGAGTTAATAGCAACAGATTCCTAATGCAAATTCCACACTTGAAATCAGCTGTACTTTGCTTACCTGTAAGTGAAATAATGAGGGAATAACACACTTGGCCATGGAACAACTGAGTAGCCAACTATCAAATGGCATTCATTCCCTTAGAAAATGGGCAACCAGACATATAAAGCACTGTAATTCCTATAGCATTCACCCAGTTTGGATGTACTCAAATTAAAAGGTGAAAGTATACACTGAGTTCAACTGCATTATTTAATTTAAAATTTAAAGTCCAATACATTGTGGTTGACAGCTAAAAAAAAAAAAAAAAAAACAATATCTTTGCCAAATGTACCTATATTTATGGAACAAACTATGGATGCCACATAAACTACATCTGGCCTTGTAATGTCTGTATATTATATTTATCTTTACTTACTTTAGTTAATTTAGAGTTCAATTGTATATAAACACATTCACACAGTCATGTGAAAAAATAAGTACATCCCACGAACAGTGTTGGCTTTTTTGACATATTTGGACAAGCAAAGATTTGATCATCTTTGAAACGGTGCCTATTAAAAAAGTAGATACAATTGAATAAAACCACAAAGAAAAGGAGCTTTTTCAAATCAGTTATTCAACGTAGTAAGTAAAAAAAAAAAAAAAAGTAAGTACACCCTTGGCCACAGAGGCTAGTATTGTCCCCTTCAGCAGAAATAACTTCTTGTGGGTGTTTTGCATAATTGTATACCAGTCTCTGCATGGAAGAGTGGTAAAAAATTCCAGCAAGCTGATGTCAATATTCTTTTACTTGCAAGATATTTGAGGGTTTTCTTGCACATACTGCCTGCTTCAAATCCCCCCGCAACATTTCAATGGGGTTCAAATCTGGGCTTTGACTAGGCCATCCCATAACCCTCCATTTCTTCTTTTTGAGCCATTCCTTGCTGGATTTTCTAGTGTTCTTAGGATCATTATCATGCCGAAAGGTCCATTTTCAGTTCAAATTCAACTTTTGGACAGATGGCCTCAAGTTATCTTCAAGCAGTCTTTGATATGATGCATAATTCATAGTTGAATCAATTATTGCAAGCTGCCCAGTCACTGAGGCATTGAAGCAACGCCAATACCATAACATTTACACCACCGTGTTTCACAGTTGGTATGAGGTGCTTCTCCTGAAAATCTGTCTTTGGTTAGTGCCAAACATGTCTGCTGTTACTGTGACCAAATGACTCCATCTTTGATTCGTTTGTCCAGAGACCATTATTCCAAAAGGCCTGGTCTTTGCCTATACGCTCACTGGCAAACTGTAGTCTTGCGCTAATGTTCTTATTAGACAGCAAACGCTTTTTCCTAGGATGCCCCCCATGCAGGTCAAACTTGTGCAAATCTCTTTCTGATTGTAGAAACATGGACTTGGACACCAACAGTTGCAAGATGTATTATCAGATCCTGTGATCAATTTTGGGGTTCTTGGAGACATCTTTTTGTCTGCTCTTTACTGAATTTGCTGGGATGGCCAGTTCTGGACAAATTGGCAGTTGTTTGAAAGAAGTCTCTGTATAAATGCACCTGCTCTGTGATAGTCTCAGGGTTATAGTCTCGTCTAAAGTTTGCCACAAGCCTTTTTATGGATATCTTTGAGAAATGGCTTTCTTCTTGCCACTCTTCCATAAAGGCCAGATTTGTGCAGTGTACGATGTCTTGGTAGATTTGCAGTGGTCTGATACTTCTTCCATTTCAGAATGATCGCTTGCACAGTGCTCCTTGGGATGTTTAAAGCTTGGGAAATCTTTTTGTATCCAAATCCGGCTTTAAACTTCTCCACAACAGTTTTACGGACCTGCCTGGTCTTCATGATGCACTCTGCGCTTTCAAGAGAACCCTGAGACTATCACAGAGCAGGTGCATTTATACAGAGACTTGATTACACACAGGTGGATTCTATTTATCACCATCAGTCATTTAGGACAACATTGGATCATTCAGAGATCCTCGCTGAACTTCTGGAGTGAGTTTGCTGCACTGAAAGTAAAGAGGCCGAATAATTTTGCACGCACCACTTTTCAGTTTTTTATTTGCTAAAAAAGTTTAAAATATCCAATAGATTTCGTTCCACTTCACAATTGTGTCCCACTTGTTGGTGATTCTTCACAAAAAATTTACATTTGATATCTTTATATTTGAAGCCTGAAATGTGGCAAAAGGTTGAATAGTTCAAGGGGGCCGAATACTTTCGCAAGGCACTGTAAACATTTTATATCTAAATGCAAGATTAGTAGTAAACCATTTCCAACCTCTTCACAGCACTGACAGGTGAGGGCCTCCTTCACTCGAGCCTTCTCCACCATAACATCCTCATCCTCATTAATATTCTCCTCTGGGTTGCACTGCAATTTGCCCTTGGTTTTACATGAAACCCTACAGCAAGGACAGCCAAGAACAGCGATCAAATAAAAAGATTTTGCATCCCACACACACAACAAAATGGCATTAAAAAGCACAAAGCTGAGATCATAATATTGTAAATAAGTAGAGAGAACCTGCACAGCTGGTCATTTTTCATAGTTTGGCCTCCGTAGCGGTTCTCTAGCCATAGCAGCAAAAACAGAAGTAAAATGCACTGGAAGTAGGGCTGCAAACACCATAAAATATTCAATGTAACAAATCAGGGCATTTGTGTAAAATACATGCAAAATTATATTAACACACACACACACACACACACACATATATATATATATATATATATATATATATATATATATATATATATATATATATATATATATATATATATACATATAAATAATCTAAGAAACTCACAGAAATAACAGCAATAAGTAAATTCTTCCAAAGGAAGTCCTCATGGTAAGGACTTAAGAATGTAGCCTGAAATTAGACAAACACAACTCAATAATTTCATCTACAGTTCCATCTCAACTCATAAAAACGTGATATATTATTCTTCATTTCATTTACTGTCCAACATGCAAACTAACTAACCAATTTTTACCCATACTTTAGCCGTTTCAGGTAGCTTAGAGCTTGTGTGCATTTCTGGATGATTAACTCATTATGCATAGCACCATAATTCACAACTTTAAAGTCCATAAATAAAGTTGAGTGTAATGTGGAATAACACAAGAAAAAGTATTGGACATGCTAAGATAAAGCAGTTTTCCAAGGTAAGGCAAGGAACCAGCTGAAATCTGTAATTATACCCCATATCTGTGCAAATTAATATCAGCTGGGTTAGTAAATTGATGGTATATAAAAAATGCTTTTTGTGTCACACAAGAAACAGATCATGACCGAAGCACAGCGCTCTCCCAAGACCTTCAGAACCTTATTGTTGAAAAATATATTGAATGAATCGGATATAGACATATTTCAAAACTTCTGAATTCTCCAGTAAACACCATTGGGGCCATTATCTGCGAAGGGAAGCAACATCACTCCGTCATCAACCAGCCACGCACAGGAGCTCCTCGGAAGACTTCAGACCAGGGAGTTAGAAGAATAGTCCAAGAGCCAAGGACCACTTAGAAAGAGCTCCAGAAACACTGACAGCAGGTGCCATTGTTACAGAGAAAACAATAGGCAATGCACTCTACTGCTCACGCTCACCCTGCAAGACTCCATTATTAAAGAAAAGGCATGTCGAAGCTCGTTTAAAGTTTGCAACAACTAATTTGGACAAGCCTATGAAATATTGGGAGAGTGTAGCCTGGTCAGACAAGAGCAGAATTTAACTTTTTGGCTGTCATACTACACACCATGTTTGGAGAAGAAATGGCACTGCACTTCACCCTTAAAACAATACACCAACAGTGAAGTTTGGAGGTGGAAGCATCATGGTGTGGGGTTGTTTTTCCATCGCATGGTACTGGCAGATTTCATACCAGAAGGTTCTTGAGAAGAATGTGCTGCCATCCACCAGGATGAAGATGAGACATGGGTGGACCTTCCAGCAGGACAATGATCCAAAGCATACAGCAAAGGAAACTCTCAATTGGTTTCAGAGAAAAAAAAATCAAGGAGTTAGAATGGCCCAGTCAATGAAACTGGTGACAAGCGACAAGAGAAAGTTGAGCAAATGGCAGCTAGCCTGCTAGCTAAACAACAGTATTTTTCCTGTGCTAACAAAATACATGAAAATGCCACAATAGCCGGCTGCAAGGTAGCTCAACTCATTGCCTGACTTGGGAAACCTTTGGGAGTCCCCAACTGAGAAAACGGTGCCTTAAAGTCACAGGAATAATGTGCCCATAAAAGATACAGGAATTCAACAATGTGTGCATGTCCAGAAACACAGTTGTGCGGAGAATCGAAGACTTGTCCGCTAATTTAAAACATCAAGTGTCAGATAAAGCTTGTGCTTTTGATTTTTACTCGATTGCATGTAATGAGAGCACAGATGCCACTGACATCACACAGCTGTCACTTTCTTTGCAGGGAGTTGACGATAACTTTTGCATAACAGATGAGCTGCTTGATCTTAGGAGTGAGAAACCATGTCAAATTTAAAAATGGTACAAGCTGTGTGGAGTTACAATGGATGGGGCTCCAGCTATGCCAGGTGAGTGCAAAGGAATGGCCTCTATGGAGTGTACCAAGTGAAAGAAAGATGAAGGAGATGAAGCTATTAAAAATGCACTATATCATCCACCAGAAGCCCTCTGCCAAGCAAAGACAGTCCAGCTTGAGGATGTGATGAACAATGTAGTAAAAACGGTCAACAAAATTCAAGCAGGATGGCTTTTCTATCTGATGTCGACACTGAATACGGGGCCTTTTTTTTTTTTTTTTTTTAACTCGCCTATAGAGGGAACAGTGTTACAGCAGCACTGTTCCTACTATAGGGGAGTTAAAATTCTTTTTATATACATATATTATATACACACACACACACACAGTATTCATGCATTAATATGCACAATTATTTAATAAATAAATTAACGGTCAATTAAAGTTTTTCGAACAAACGATGTTAACAAGCCCAATAACTTATTTGCATAATAAGCTTAAATATAGCCACCCCACCCCCCTTTTCCCCTTATTTTTCCCACTTTATACAGAGCTGTGAAGGGGGATCACCATCCGGACTACGAAGTAATCTGAGGTTGCTGATTTGAGAATGAACTGCCAACCCTTTTTGTAACAAAAATATGAAAACCCATTAATGGAAACTTGTAGGCTGTTGTTTTTTGTTTGTTTTTTTCCTCTTTAAGCTTATTCAATTATCAAGCATAATTTACCTATATTTGATTGATATTGCTAACTTTAATACACTAGAGGTGAGGCGATATACTTCATCTTTAGTGAGTGGCCCAGCCCTTCATATATTTTTCTGTATGTGGCCCTCAGTGAAAAAAGTTTGGACACGCCTGGTTTACAAGAATGGGCCAAAATCACACCTGAATACTGCAACAGGTTAATTTCTTCATACAGGAAGTGTCTTGAAGCTGTCATTACAAACAAAGGCTTCTCCACTACGTATTAAATACATTTCAGTTAGCATGTTCAATAATTTTTACTTGTGTCATTCCACTTTATTACACATAACATTATTTATGGACTTTAATGATGTGAATTCTTTATATGTGTGGATTTCTTGAGTTAAATACTGATCACATCCAATACTTATTTCCCCCACTGTACATTGCCAGGTTTGGTGGCAGAAACATGGTGGACATATTTAAGATTTCACACGCAAATAATAATTGTGGATATAAAATTACAGAAGATTACCATGGTAATGCAATTGAAGCACCCTATCAGAGGATACAGTGGGTTGAAGAAACACAGCACATTATGTAGAAAACGTGTTAGTCCTGGATTATCATTCACAAAGACCATCTGAACCATGGAGGCAGACACTACACAAACCTGTGTCAAAACAAAACAAAACAAACAAACAAACAAAAAAAGATACTTCCTGTCAATTAGAATGAGTTTCGGGGGCAACGTTCAATGTTCTCTTTTAGTTTTTTTAACCAACTCTAAAAACTGTTGCCACAAAGTGTACACTTTGCATTGTGGTACTGAATGCATTAAAAGAGCACCGTTTTTATAAATAAATAAAATGTTTGGTTGACATTTAGTGAACAGTAAACATGCTTTCGTATTATTATTATTATTATTTTGTGTTGTGCTAATATCTCAGTCTGTGACATACCATCATAGAGACGACGGAGAAAAAGTCTCTGTTGCTCTGGACTTTATTAAACATGAAAGACAGGAAAAAAAAAAAAAAAATGAATTAATATAAGTATTATGTCTGGCTGTTAAGCCAGAGTTATACACATACAGAATACAGAAAAAGTCTTCTAAGGCAATAGGAGCTGTGATAGCGGAAAGTGTGTGCGTCTGATTTTTCAGTATGGTACATTACTGTCGGATTGTAGGTTTATAAGTAAAAGGATGAACTGTGTAACTCTTTTGTAGATGAATACGAAACAATTTTACTATATACAGTAGTGAAGAAATAAGTACACCCCATGGAAATTGGATTTTTTTGTTTGTTTGTTTTACATATTTGGACAAGCAAACATTTGTTTTTGAAACAGTGCCTATTAATAGAGGTGCTACAAATGACACAAAAAAAGCAGTCATATGGAAGTAAGTACAGCCCTACATTTAAATCACACCTTCAAATCAATATAATTAGAATCAGGTGTTCAAGGTACCAGTGATTAGGGGGAAACGGCCTTATTTAAACCTCTCATATCTAGTGTCTGGTGTTTTACTTTGTAATTGAGGTGTGTAGTGACATCATGCCAAGATCTAAAGAGTTCTATAAGGCTTTTTTTCTATAAGGTTTTTTTTTCTATAAGAAAAAAAAAAGATTGTGGATGTTTAGGAGTCTGGCAAGGGATTTAAAAATATCTCCAAATTATTTGAAATATATTATTCCACTGTAAGGAAAACAATCTACAAGCGCTTTCAAAACGACTTTTCAGACGACTACCAGCGTATCCAGGACTGGCCATCCCAGCAAATTCCGCCCAAGAGCATACCGGCTGATGCAAAAAGAATTCTCCAAGAACCCCCAAATTTCATCACAGAATCTGATAGTAAGTCTAGCAACAGCTGGTGTCAAAGTCCATGTTTTAATAACCAGAAAGAGGCGTGCCAGTAAAAAGCCTTTGCTCTCTACAAAGAAAATTATAGCAATACTACAGTCTGCCAGTGAGCATATAGGCAAAGACCAGGCTTTTTTGGAATAATGTGCTCGGGACAGAAGAATCAATGATAGATTTGTTTGGGCACAGTAACAGCAGACATGTTTGGCGCTGACCAAAGACAGCTTTTAAGGTGAAGCACCTCATACCAACAGTGAAGCTCAGGTGAACCAACTTCAAAAGTTGAAGTTGAACCAAAAGTGGACCTTTTAACAGGATAATGATCCTAAGCCCAGTAGAAAATGCAACAAGGAATGGCTCAAAAAGAAGAAATGGGGGGTTGTGGAATGGCCTAGTCAAAGCCCAGATTTGAAGCTCATTTAAATGTTGAGGGGGGATTTGAAAACAGGTAGTATGTGCAAGAAAACCCTCAAACATTCCAGCAAGCCAACATCAGAGACTGGTGGACAATAATGCAAAATGCCTACAAGAAATGATTTCTGCTAAAGGGGGCAATACTAGCTTCTGAGGCCAAGGGTGTACTGACTTTTTCCAGAGAAGAAAAATCACATCTATTGATATTTCTGTTGAATAAACAATTGAAAACATTTTTCCTTGTATTTTTGGTCAAGTGTATCAACTTTACTAATAGGCACTGTTTCAGACATGATCAAATGTTTGCTTGTCCAAATATGTCGAAAAACCTAACAATTTCCAAGGGGTGTACTTAATTTTTCACATGACTATTATTTTTACTGTGCTCATTTCTACTCTAAAGATTCTTAACAGGGCTACAATAATCAGGAAAACTCTAGTGAGAAGTTGCTTTGAACTAAACATGTAAACGCTCAAGGTAAAAAAAAATTTAACTGTATTATGAAAACAAGAGTTTCATTTCATGTATGCTTTTCTCCTCACCACAGCCAAGACATTGCTGTTAGAAAGCAGGTCTGTGGAGTGAAAAGCGAACAATGTGCAGGTCATACACATGAGGATGAGGTAGAAGAAGGGGATATCTACAGCTGCCTGCCCACACCAGTATGCTGATGGCACCAAACCAGAGATCCTCAATGTTGAACGACACTTTATCTAAATCAGATGCAAAAATACACCATAGTTTAATCACTACGTCTCTTCTGGATAGATTATCTCAGAAATGATGGTCAAATTGAAATCGCATTTAGGTAAGACATGCAGATTTATGCCAAAGGGTAAGCACTTTAAGGTAAACACTGTTTTAGAAATAAATATATAGCTGAAAGATATCCATTTACACAAATACCTCTCGATCTCGTGTATGGTCCATTGCAAAATAAGCTGGCATTCCAGCTGCCAGCATACTCAGTATCACAGCCTCAATGAAAACCACAGCCTGAGCTGTTGAATCTGGAATTTGCTAGAAAAAAAAAAAAATGTTAATGATGATTGCACGGAAACACAAATCTGAAGTAAATTTATGACACTCACATAGTCAAAGGGTTTGGTCCAGGTGTTTATGTGACCAGTACCATTGTAGCCTCTGAGGAGAGCGTTGCTCAGAACATTCACTACCATTGGCAAAGAGTGCACTGTAGTACTGTTAAAGGCTACAATGTAATTAAAACCCTGAAATGATAAAAGGAGAAAGAGAGACCTTAATTGAGAAAAAGACAGAAAAACAATCATTAAGGACACATCACTTAAATCAACTGATGACTGTGACAAATGGTCTATGCTCTGCACTTATATAGCACTTTTTAAACTTCGCGGTTCTACAAAGCTCTTTACACTGTTTCTCTTTCTCTCTCACACAACCACACACGATAGCTCTAGGCTGCCATCAGGAGCAACTTGAGGTTCAGTGTCTTGTCCAAGGACACTTCGGCATGTGGAGTCATGTGGGCCGAGAATTGATACGCCAACCTGCTCGAACACCTGAGCCACAACTACCCCCTCAAAAACTAAAAAGAACAAAGAAAAATGCAGCAGAGAGGCATCAGAGGCAAGAAGTGAGCATTTAATGGATTCAAATTCTGCATCATGGTACCTTTCCAAGAGTCACTTCTTAGATGAAAACTTCTTAATCAAGGATACACAAGCAAACCCTTACTACTTCATAGCTTTCAACTTAAAAGAAACAAGAGATCCACTTCACTTTAGCTTTAAATTCATCTCATTCACACACTAATGCATTAATAGACTAGTTTAAAGCAATCATTTCAGAATATCAGTTTTATGTTTAAACCCGTAAACAAACATAACATTATCAACAAAATTGGAGCTGAAATTCCTGAATCTATATTAAAGCCACTGCAAACAAAAGCAGTCCGTTGCTGAGTTTTTGGTTTTGTTCCATTGCCCAAGTTTGACTCACCTTACTGGAACCTGTTACATTGATGGCAGCACTGTGAGGAGCAGCAGACATGTAGTCCGGTTTCCTCATTATTTCCACCATAATGTCCTGGGACTCCAGGTTATGAATGAAGCCTGATATGTCTGAATCTATGAGAGAGAAAAAAAACAAGCAAGAAAAAAAGCTTCAGCCAAAACCTCACTGTGTGGCATCAATAATAGCATTAGGCAAAATAATCTATTGTAGGTCTCTGCAGGCCTTTCTTTATTGAGACCCATATAAGGTAATTCCATTAAAGTATTCCTCTAATTGACACATTAACTTCCAGGTATTGATAATCTGTCAGTATTTAAATAGGGCATATTTATCATTCGATTAAGTAAATTATCTGCCTGCCTGCTCAGCCTTTTTAAAATCAATAAACTAAACTCCCATCCAAGAGAAGCAGCAGACAAACCAGAGGAGTTGACCACGAGCAAGCTGGTGGCATATTTGCGAGGTGCTTCATGGCTGCGAAGCAGATAAATAGACTTTAACTGTATCTCAGGGGAGTGGATCTTAATATTCCCCGTAGCCAGTGATAGAACCAGCACTGCAGTCAAGAAGACCAGGAACAGAGTCACACTAGTATAGGAGAGAAACACCAAGAAAAAGACAAATTAATATATAATGAATCTCTCATGCGATCATCACTAGTTTTGTAATGCAATAACTGAACTCACTTGTATATGATGGGTTTTTTCTCCCTTTGCAGGTTGAGCATATGGAGCCAGGCTACAGTGCTAAACTGCTGAGTCCAGAGGGTGTGGCCTGTCACTGCATCATGCCTGCCCTCTGAGAAGGTCAGAAGTCTCTGGTCCACATCATCCTGACAGGATGGATCACCTCCTTCTTCTACCTTCTCCTGGTTAAACACACTGTAGTCTGAAACAGAACAGGCTCATGTCAACATTGGTCAATCTGTGGTAAACTTTAAGGTATATAAATACTTGATGCGTGAGTGGGTGTGCATGACTTAATATAATTAAATATTGCCATATTATTTTGTATGTGGTCTTACATGTGTGGGGATTATACATTTTCCTTTTGGAACCTGGGAGGAAAATTTAAAATTCAAGAAACATTTTTATCCCACCAAATTCTGTTCTTTGTGGTGGTTTTAAATATTGAACTTTTTTCAATGAGAATCTGGAAATTAATTACAACTGCGCATGATACAGCTTCCAAGAGAGAGAGAGTTTGTTTTTATATACATTACGTTATATATGTAATTATGTAGAACATACATACATATATATACACATTTTTTTATTATTATTTTTTTTTTATGTTCTACATAATTACCAAAAAATTACCTGAACCTGTGACTGTGACCAGCTTGTGTATCCACAGCAGCGTCAGATGCGAGTAAATTAATAATAATGCTAACTACAAGGTGAGTGTAATTCAAACTTCTTTCTTAAATAATTCCTCACCAATCATAATCAAGAGTAGCAACTGTTCAGTCTGTACACATACAGTACACTGCCGTTCTCCTTCACCAACTCTAATAGACAGCACATTCACTTCATTTAAACTCACGGATGACAGACATCACCAGAAAAGTCAACTCCAGTTTCCATGTTTTGATTTAAATTTAACTGTGCTCCTAAATTTTTGTAATTAGGAGCACAAGTCCTCCTAAATGAAACTGTTACCGTAGAGCCCTGAACACCCCCACAAGACCTGCTGTTTTGGATATGTTTTGACCCAGTTGTCTAAAGTCTAAAGTCCCTTGTCAAAGTCACTCAGATCCTTACACTTTCAACTTTTTTTCTGCTTCTAACACATCAACTTCGAGAACTGACTGTTGACTTGCTGCCTAATACATCCCCCCTCTTGACAGGTGCCAGTGTAACAAAATAATCAATGTTATTCACTTCACCTGTCAGCTGTTTTAATGCACACACACACAGCAAGAAAACATTTTCATCTTTTATGTGAAGATGTAAAATCCTGTTTGAACATCCTACCTGTCTGGTCCACTTCTGCTTCCGCCTCCAAACGCAGAAAGACATCTTCTAATGTTGTCATGGAAACACCATAGTTTATGATGCCCAAGTCAGATCTACTGTCCAGCTTTGCAAAAAGCCCTATATGTAAGATGTAACATTACATGTTATCCAAACATGCCATATAATAGGACACAAATTTACAAATAATAGTATACTCATTAGTAAGAAGGCAGATTAATTAATGTCATTTTCTTCATAATGGAAATGTTTAAAACCCTGTAGCTGAACTATTAATAGATACAGATGGGTGAAAAATAAAGGAATTAATTAATATACTGTACATAATCAAAAATATTTAATAAGTGTCATATAGGCCACCACAAAACACCAGAACAGATTATACAAGTCTTTGGAAGTGTACAAGGGGGACAGACAACATTCATTTACAACATCTTGATAATGTGTTGAAGTACGTTGTCTAACACACTGGTTCAAAATCTCTTAGGTATTCAACTGGGTTCAGATCTGGTAATTGTGAAGGCTGTGATGCATATGATTTATATCATTTCATACATGTCAAACCATTCATTGAGCCTTTCTGCCATAGGGTAGATGCTGATAATGTCATCCTTCCATCAGGATACAAATGTTTTATGATATGTTAAACATGATCAATGAGAAGAGCTTTGAGTTGATTTTCAGTGAAATTGACCCAAAGCACACCAGCAAAATGTATACAGCATTTACGAGCTCCTGGTTTGTTTGTTTTTTTCCTTTAATTTGACTCTTGTTTGTGTTTTCTTCACATCATAAAGACATGTACAGTGTGGAAGAGGATGAGCTAGTAGATAGTTTCCTTTCAAACACCGAGACGACACACTCCAAAACACTCAGGCAGACCCAACTAACAACCCATGGCTGCCAATATGAACACTCTAGTACTTACCTACTTAGTAATTATGCCTGCCAATCTAATGTCAGCAGTTGTTTAAATCATATACATTATAAATGGTGCAGAGGCATAAAACATGGCGTTTCTAAACCCATCAATCAACACTTGCAAAACTGTTATGTAATCTTGTATACAGTTAAGCATAAGACAGTGTCCTCTATGGCAGATGGTGAAGCAGAAGGTTAACAGGAGACAAACCTGGAAATGTTTCCATGCTCTCAAAAGGCAATGTGAATGTGAGTTCAGCTTCTTGTTGCCTTGACAACTCAGCCTTCAAAACATGCTGCTTGACCAATGATGTGAGGCTGTCTACCTCACAGGTTTCAGTCACAGACATCCTACACAATGTGAAAATCACATGTTTAGGAAAGACACCATCTTGAAGTGAACAGTAATGTTGTCACCTTCCTTTCTAAGCACACAAACACATTCCGGAAATGCCAAGATAAACATACATGTAATAAAATGTAGTGATTTCATTATATAAAAAAAAAAAATAAAAATAAAGATTTTTTTTTAAGATATGCTAAATGATGGTCAGTTAATTAAAACATCTACACTGTTATCTGTTATTTTAAAAAAAATCAACCATTTCATAACCTAAAACGAACAACTCGTTCACAATTAAACTGGCTCATAAAATACTCAAAATGCATATACTATATGGGTAGCATTATTTGGACCAAAGCAAGACTGGGCATCGGCGATGCATCAAGTATTGGAGATATATTTTCAAAAGTGATAGAAGATGAGACAATATCATTAACATCAAGATATAGATCGATATATGCTGCATTAAAACTTATTTAAGCTTATTCAACTCGCAAGTTTTTGCGTCTCTCCACTCTCACATGCTGCAACGTAACTGTCCCCACTCACTCGCTCCCATTTTCTGGCACAGGACACAGCCACATGCACAAGGCAAGATAGCAACAATGAGCTGGTTTGTAAGAAGAAAAACAATAGCTCAGTCATTTGGAGATGGTTCAGGATTAAAAGGTCGGATGAGCATCAGAGCAAAGTAATACGTAGAGAGTGCAATAAACATGTCACAATACGTGCTGGAAGCACTACAAACCTCTTTCACCATTTCCAACAGCGACATAAACTACAGTACAAAGAACGTATTAAACTTTGTGGAGGTTGTGTTGTTGCAAGTAAGACTGGAAAGCCTTCTGCCCCAAAACAAACCGCTTTACAAGCTTCATTTATTCAGTTTGAGTCCTATGAAAAGCAAAGTGCTAATTGGCGAGATAACAGATAGTAGCCTACCATACGGCTAAATTATGTTAAACAACGGAAGAAGTATTCTCAGATGTGCACATTTTTATTACATATATTTTATAAAGATTTTTTTAGTACAGTTCAGCAGGAAAGTGTAACCTGTATGTTTACTTTTTTCAATCAGTCTGTTACTGTAGTATGGAAATGTGATTATTTTTGTTTTATATATTTATACAATTTTTTATTTACATGTTGATATTTATACAGCTGTGTGTATTGTCAAACAGAAGGAACCCGTATTTTTATCAATGTCTTATAAATAAGGGTGTTTGTGACACCTCACATTTAGTTGGCTCACAACTGAACATTTAGCCCACACAAATAATATCGAGATCTATAGCGTATATCACCATTCAGCCCAAAAATATCCAGATAAGACTTTTGGTCCATATCGTCCAGCCCTAGACTAAAGGTTTTACAAACCCAGTTAAATATTTTTGAAAATAATTATGAGATAGTTTTAAGCTAAATATAAACGCACATTCGTCACTGACCTGAGGTGGTAGCCAACACCACATTTAGTTTTGAGGTAGAGAGAAGAACCCACACATTTCAGCTGGCCTTGAGAGATAATTGCCTTACGATCTGTGGAGCCAGGAGATTTAAACAGCAATATAAAATTATTAATATAAAATTATAGTGTGAATGTATGTGTGTGTGTGTGTAGGAGTTGAAATAGTGGTGACGCAGACCTGCAAGTATATCGGCTTCATCCATATAGTGTGTGCTAAGGACAGTAACTCTGCCTGCTCTGCGACTCTTCAGTAATGACCACACCTGGTGACGTGACACTGGGTCCATACCAGCTGTAGGTTCATCCAGAAGCAGGATCTTCAATTCCCCACACACATACACAAACAAAAGGGTCAGAGGAACTCACCTACATAATCCTAATTCTGAGCAGTAAGGGCTTTCTTCCTACCTTGGGGTCTCCTAGAATTGCAATGCCCACAGACAGCTTCCTCTTCTGACCTCCACTCAGGTTCTTGGCCTGAGCATCCATGATCTTCTCCAGGTCTAGAGCCTTCAATACTTTCTTAACCTTACAAAATAAAAATGTCAGATGTGAATTCACTGGCTAATAAAACCCATAATTAAAGTATTAACCACTGTTTTCTATTGGTGGTGTGCATTTAATTAAATACATATTCACCCAAAACATTAAAGGCAAAATGTGACTAGACATCGGTAAGTGATGGTACACTATTTGGCCTAAAGTTTGCAGACACCTGACCATCACAGTTATATGTGGGTCTTCCCAAATCTGTTATCATATAATTGGAAGAAAAAAATTGTTTAGAATGTCTTTGGGTGCCATAACATTAGGATTTCCCTTCACTGGAATTGTGGGACCCAAACTTGTTCCAGCAAGACAATGGAAGAACTCGAGTGTCCTGCACAGAGCCCTGACTTCAATACCACTGCACACCTTTGGGATGAACTGGAATGTGGACAATGTGTCAGGCCTTCTTGCCCAAAATCAGTGCCTGTCCTCACTAATGTCTCGTGTCTAAATGGGTAAATCCCCGCAGCCACATTCCAAACTATTAGAAAGCCTTCCCTAAAGAGTAGAATTTATTATAACAGCAATTGGGGATTAGATTTTGAATGGAGTGAGCAATAAGCACATATGGGTGTGATGCCGGGTGTCCACATACTTTTGGCCATGCTGTGTGTGTGTGTGTGTGTGTACGTGCTAACCTCATCATCAATGTCACTGGGCAGAATGCCTTTAATAGCTGCAAAAATCTTCAGATGCTCCTCTACAGTCAGTACATCAAAGATGATGTTGAACTGAGGGCAGATCCCCACAAGCTGCTTCATCTCAGCCCCATCTGCTATTTCCACCACCGGGGAGCCATATATGGTAGCAGAGCCTAGGGTCATATGAACAACAGCAGCCATGCCTTTAAAGGGTGTTTGCCATATCTATGAGTTAACGCACCACAAATCAGTCACATTTTTCTGGCCAAACAGCATTCCTGCAAGTGTATGAACATTTAAATTAATAGCTTCTACAACCTCACATTGTGACCAAAAGGCATTTTTACCAACACCACACAGTTTAGGTGCACTTTCAAATTTACTCAATATAAAAATGTTCAAACAATCAAAGTGTTAATAAAACATGCTGCATCATGTTAGAATTTTGCTATCAGAATTAATCACACCTTCTGTTGGAGGACAAATGCCACAGAGGATGTTCATTAGGGTAGATTTTCCTGCTCCACTGTGACCCAAGAGAGCTGTAATTTGGCCTTCATAGATATCAAAGGTCAAACCTAAAACCAAAGTCAACATTAGAAAAGGAAGCTTCTACTGACATGCTGCTTTTCCAGGCAAAAGATACAAGGATATTATCAGAGGTATACTTCAGAGATGGGTTTTAGAGGTTTTGCCATGTTCTGCAACGTTTGATAGACAACAGCACAAAAAGGCTGTCAATGTGATGTCTGGTCTATGCAAAATAAACAAGAAGAAAAGTAGTAAACTAAAATACAATGCTAAGAAAGGAACAAAAAGGAGACAAGACCTACCTCTCAATGCTTCCACTGTGTTGTCTTTCCCTTTATAGGTTTTATGGATGTTACAGATCCTGAAGGGGTAAAGAAATAATGTGGACAAGCCATTAAGACACACCCAGATATTAAATGGAAAGTCTAGAAGCATACCATGGCTCAGATGCAAGATCACTGGCACCAATCTCAGAAAGCTTTACTGAATTTCAAAGCACGACATGTAACCTCTGACACTCATCCATAATAGTACTCAATAAATTTATTCGTTACTGGCATATCAAAAGGTGTGAGAATGTTAAATGGAACACCAGTGCATATACATTTGTTTCCTCATGTCCTTAGCTACCTTGTTCACACTGGATAATTTTACTGCCGTTTACATGTTGACAAATGTGAACTGATACCTGATAGCTTCTTTGCCTCTAAACTCGGGAGAAACAGGCTCTACTGATTCATCAGCTGTAGGAGTTCCATTCACCTCTGCCTCATACACAGAGCTCACTTCCACATAGCGCTTCCTGCGTCTTGACCAATAAGAAGGCTTCAGGAAGTAGATCATAGAACGTCGCATTCCAAACTCACCTACAGACGGGAAAAAAATTATGGTGCGGTCAGGCTATATATTTGAAAAAACATTACAAAAAAGTCATACATCTGCTTGAAAAGTAACAGAAACAGTCAGTACGTTTACACGGACAACAATAATCCGATATCTTCACCCGATTAAGACGATACTCCCAGGTAAACAGCGATTACTGATTACCTTAACCCGACTAAAGTCATACTCGAGGTAATGTATGTAGCTCTGAGTCTCACCTGGCAAAACCTGCTCTAGGTAAATGGCAAGCAGCAAATAGAGGATGCAGTCTAAGCAAAGCATAAGCAGTGGCACATAGAGTGGATGAGGGCCATTAGCCAGAGTGGAGAAGACTGCCCCATCCTCCTGTGCCTCCAGATACACCACCTACACATGAAAACATTAAGATATTTTACCCATAGGTAGATTATAGTAAAATAAATACAATATATTGGCGTATACAGAGATATTGCTTAAAAGTTTAACTTGTTAAAACTAATGTTAAACCAGTGTGATTTCATCATTCATTGTTTAAGAAAAAATAAAATTGTTATGAACCTGGTCACATAATTAGCAGATAAGTGTTCTGAAAGTACTTATGTCACTAACAAATTGGACCGGAATTTTCTACTCAAGTACAAACTCAAATGGACTTGGAGGAGTTACCTGTGCAATACCTATTGAGAAGGCACTGGGGGAAAGCAGGCAGAGCAGCCAGACAGCCAGCTGGGGAAAGTCTCTCATCAGCACAGTAAACAGAGACAGAGAGCCAAACACCAGGGTCAGCATAGAGCCCACTGTACTTGCAAACTTGGGTTTCTTAAACAAAGGAGTCAGCATGAAGGAGAAGAAGATCTGGGGAGAAAGAGACCAAAGTAAGTGTAATGTGTATGATCAAAGTGCAAACATTAGCGAATGATAAGAATGATTAGCTGGCATCAGCAAAGCTCTGAATTTACAAATATAGATTTTTAAGACATTTGAGAATTTTAACAAAAGGCTTTTTGAAGAGCGCAAGAACAGTAGACATTTGTTTAAAAAAATGCTACAGAAACTGGAATGCTGTCATGCCAGTTAACTGAAAGTGCACAATTACTTTGAGAAAATGAACATTTAAAAGAGAATGAAACTAAAAGAACCAGAAAATAGTGCATCGTTTGAAACCTGAATGCCTAATAGAGCGTGAAATGAAAAGAGGCCTAAGGTTAAACGAGTAATATATCAGCAGGTGCCAATTAAAATTGATCATTGTTCTAAATGATTTTTCTAACTCATCCTGCAAGGAGTATAGCTGAAGAATAGACTCAGTTAAACTCACAGTGGATATTCCATAAAGGAAAATGAGGAGGAAGATGATGAGGAAATTGCTGTTGGAGAAGAGAGGGGTCCATGTGGCAATAATAGCCATAAGAAAAGACATGGTTGTCACCAGGGCAGCATAGAGAAGACCCCATGAGAGCCTATGTGTGGAACATGTGCACACAAACGCACACAATTACATACAAATGTAATATTTAACAAAAATACTTGCATAACTTTTAATTTTACAGTTTGCTAAATGAAGAATGCCTAGGATGAAAGACTTCTAATCACTCTACACAGCCACTGTAGGATTGAGTTTTATAACAAATAACAAACTAAAACCTTAGTATTCACAGCATTTCCACAGCCATTCTCAGCCTGTTAAGCCCCATGCCTACCAGAATGCTGTGTCATACAGTCCCATCATGGTCATGGTGTCTTTGAGCCGATGCTCTTTCTCAGCTGCTACATTGACAATGAGGAAGGAGACAAATGGTGTGAAGGCCAGCACTAGATAGATGGAGATGAGCGCATGAGGAAACTTCTGGACCTCCACTGAGCCTGGGTGACCCATCATTACCACACGCAACTTCAGCTCTCTCCATGCTGACCGTTTCGTCTGCATCTGCACCACCACACAGACAGAATGATCGTGTTTCAATGAAACATGCATTTGTCCCAAGTCTACTAATTTATTTAGAATAGTCATTTATTTTTAATTTAGTGATTGTACTACATACTTATTGAGACTGAGATTAAAGAATTCATTATAATCATCATCATCAGGGCTGTCATAAAAATAATAACTTATAATAAGTATTTTTACAAAACTTAAATGAGACTCACTAAGCTCTCTACAAAACATGCAACTTTTTTCTACAATTCTAACCTGTATGATAGCAGCGTCAATCAGTGACTGCAGACGTATGAACCCATTGTAAAAGTAGTTTGCTGCACGGCAGTCTGAAGAATCTTGGTAACAGTTTGCTGTGCAATGACGAAGGTACAGTATTAAGCATATAACCCAATTTATATATCAACAGTACATTTCAATTATTGGTTAAGAACTAAATATCAGTGGGAGTATGCTAATTAGTGCAGAAAGATACTTAAATGTTCAAGAATTATATAATACAGTGACTAAGATCTAACTGCTATTATGTTCACACCGTTACATACTCATATTGAGATTACCAGAAACATCTTGTTGCCACAAGGTGGATATGATAATCATTTATGGTTATGAATTTTCTTTTTTCAAGCTGTCTTTCTTACCAGTTGACTCAGTGTAGACACTAGTTAAGGGGACGTGGTAATAGGGGAAACGTAGCTTGTAGGACATTTTATCAATGAACACTACGCCCACATAGCCAAGTGGCTCATACAGGCTGGCGTTTTCCAGGTCTTCTTCACTAGAGAACATCTCCAATCGTTCCTGCATTTCTGTAACCAAAATTGCATTAAAGCATCAATTGGATCAAAACCGGAACATACTTTTAATTTCCACTGAAAAAATAAAATTAAATTAAAAAAATGTAGTACATGGGTGGGGTAACTGAATTACAGGGGAAAAAACTGAATCTATTCAATTTAACACAAAAAGCAGAATTCTAATATTAATTATATATATTAAATGAGAATAAATACATAAATCATCCAGTTACTGAGACTCACGTAGTTCTTGTGCGACCTCCTCCATAATCTGACTTGTGACATTTGTTACGGGCGTGTAGCCCAGGCCTTTGAATGAAGGGTAGTCATCATCACCAAGATTAGTAGTATTGATGCTGCCATAAGAGATATGTGGGTTTAGCATACTGATGAGGATGAGAAGGCCCAAAAGGAGCAGAGGAAGGATCAGCTCCTGCACAGAGAGAGACAAAGAAACTATACAACAAACAAACCAAGTCCTACATATTTTTAAATAAATAAAAGTTTACAGTGAAGCATCTAAGGCCCTGGATTATATAATAAAAATCGATGGGCCTTTGTAAAAAGTCAGGATAAGAATATACAGCTCAGCAGTTTAGATAATCATCCAATGTATAATGTATATCTTTTAGACATATGTGAGGAAATCTTCCTCATGTAGTTTTTAAAATACTGAAGAGTCATTCAGTATTCCTGCACATCAACCTCCACAAAAATCAATTTAGCTAAGTGGGTACTTGCTTGGCGAGACCTCACTTGGCAAGAGATCTAGCTTCTTCACTTTACTTCTTTTTAAATAGAACATATCATTGGGGGAGGTAAAAAGCCTTCCCAACAGTGCTCTATTTATATAATGTATGTTCAGAAAGAAAGATGATGGAGTAGATGTAAAACCTGATGTAGTTTCTAAATTCACAAGAGCCTTGCACAAACTATAATTATTTACCTACAAGCTAGCTAGTTGTATTATCTTCAGTTTCCTGAAGTGTTCTTACAACTAGAGGGAGGAGGTGGAATTTAGGTGTCAAAAATCTGACTTGCACATGTTCACTGATATACTCTGTATGGCCAAATGTAAGTGGACACCTGAGCGTCTCACCCATACAGCATGTGGGTCTTCCCCAAACTGTTGCCATAAAGTTGGAAGGACACAATTGAAGGAAAAGAAATTCAAGGCAGCCATGTGTTATTCGCGAGGCCGTACATTTCATTAACAGGATACTCATCTCATACTATACATAAATCCTATCCCATACATTTATGATCACCATTTTCACATCAAAATTGTCCAAAATACATAAAGAAGGAAGGGGCAGATAGATCCCTTGAGGCAACATTGTTATAAATGTATGTCATTATCCAAAAGCCAAAGAGCTCCATCTGTGAAGAACAACTGCCTCACCCTTACCCAGTCAATGAGCTGGTCAGCGTAGGTTCCAGCCAAATTCTTCAAGAGTTCAAGCCAAATATGGATATTTTAACACAAATCACATAGCTTACTAGTAGTCTATTTCTCAAATATACAATAGATTTTTTTGTTTGAAATCTTTAATTCATTTGGCCTTTCAGATTAGGACTGCTCATCAAGGAATCTATTGTTAATTATAATGAGCCAAAAAGACAAAAAACAGTCTCTGGTCAATAGTATTCATCTCAGAATCTCAAACACAATATATACTGCACTGTGATCTGGAAAAAAAAAAAAAAAAACATTGACAGATTTGGATTACTAATGCATAAACTCCCAGCTGGCATTTTGTTCTAGATATTAGATTTATCAGTGTTTGAGAGACCTGTACTTAATGATAAACAAACCAGAATAAACCTCTTACAGTGCCTTGCGAAAGTATTCACCCCTCTTGGCATTTTTCCTATTTTGTTGCCTTACAACCGGGAATTAAAATGGATTTTTTGGAGGGTTGTATCATTTGATTTACACAACGTGCCCACCATTCTGAAGATCCAAAATATTTTCTTTTTATTGTGAAATAAACAAGAAATAAGACAAAAACAGAAACTATTCAGCCTCCACCAAAGTCAATACTTTGTAGAGCCACCTTGTGCAGCAATTACAGCTGCAAGTCTCTTGGGGTACATCTCTATTAGCTTGGCACATCTAGCCACTGTGATATTTGCCCGTTCTTCAAGGCAAAACTGCTAAAGCTCCTTCAAGGATGGGTTCCGCTAGTGTACAGCAATCTTTTAAGTCATACCACAGATTCTCAATGGGATCGAGGTCTGGGCTTTGACTAGGCCATCCGAAGACATTGAAATATTTCCCTTTTAACCACCAGAGTGCTGCTTTAGCAGTATGCTTATGGTCAATGTCCTGTTGAAATGTGAACCTTGTCTTAGTCTCAAATCTCTGGAAGACTGAAACAGGTTTCTCTCAAGAATTTCCCTCTATTCAGCGCTATCCATCATTCCTTCAATTCTGACCAGTTTTCCAGTCCCTGCCGATGAAAAACATCCCCACAGCATGATGCTGCTATTCACCGCTATTCTTCACTATGGGGATGGTATTCTCAGGTTGATGAGGTGTTGGGTTTGCACCAGACATAACATTTTCCTTGATGGCTAAAAAGCTCAATTTAAGTCCATTTTAGTCACATGTAAACATTTTTACAACGTATGAAGATCCACAGCCCACAACATTTTTAGTAGTGGTAACATCAGCATCTAATCAACCATGAGAACAACAAGACAAGGACATTGTTCAAAAGGCCTCCACCATCTAGAGCCTTCTTAGAAGCAAGTGAGGGATGAGAAATGTTTTTTTTTAAACCTTCAGTAATCGGCCACCATGCATTTTATGGCAAGCACTAGCTACTTAACAATCCGCCTTACGATGAGAAACATGGCTGAACTGGTGGTCCTTTTTGAAAACTTCTACTTTTTAGTCAATTATGTTATACATACTGCATAATCACAATTATGTTACTGACATACTGTAAAATGTCAATAGTCCTAAATAACAAATCTGGATGGAAAGAAGTGTAAGGTAGTCAAAGCTTTTATCAGTTTGGGAGCCCCTGTCACAGGCAAGAGCACAATTCGACCTCATCGCCATAAGAATCGAGGATGGGAGAAACAGCAATAAAAGGCACCTGCAGACTTTGTTGCTTGGTTCTCCATTTGATGAGGATGTTTTTGTAGAGCAGGCCCCTGGTTTGCTGCCACACTCCAGAATCTCTTCTGCTTACAGACTGCATTCTTGCAGCATGCTTCAGCAGATTGGGACAGGGACGAGATTGCACCTCAAAATCCGGCACAGCTGCAAAATAATAAATAAATAAATAAATAAACAAATAAAGAAAGAAAGAAGTAAGCAATCGACGCTATACAATTTCCACGATAGCAATCAAATGCAAAGTAAGCGAAGTGGTGGAAAGTTTGAATCCGCACCTGTGTTGATGTGGACAGTGGCCGGAAATGTCACTTCAGTCGCGTGAACCACTTTCCCCAACAGCTGGGTATAATTTGACAGTCTGGGCTGCTGTCTAAATGATGACTTATTTCATATAGCGAAATGCTAGCTGAGCTAAACAGCTATATATTCGCAAAGTGCCTAAGCAATATCTTGCTAATTTACTAACCCAAATGATTAATTCCAGATCAGTCGTTTCAAAGAGAGATGCACCGAGCTGACGAACGCGCGAACGTGTTAGTTAGCTGTCATGCTAGCAAGTAAACACAGGTAGCTAAGCTAACATAGTGACAGAAAACGGCACCCTATCCGGTGTTAAAGCGCTGACTCAAACGAAACGGACTTACATATAAAATACATTAAGTCACGTCTGACTTCTAGGACGTTTTTCCTGGTCTAAAGACAAAATGGCTAAATGCGGGACATGCTCCTCTTCCGTTCAGACGGTAAACAAACACGCACACATACAGTGTGAGTGTATATGTGTATATATAGATATATATATATATACATTTAAAAAAAAAGAAGAAAGAAAGCCAAGGCCGGTGACGCTGACCAATCAGGTCGCGAGGTCTGTGATGGTGACCAATCAGGACGTGAGGTCTGTGATGGTGACCAATCAGGATGCGGCTCTTTTTTTCTTTCATACCCGATGCCATACGTGGGTGCATATGTTTACAGCGCTTTAGGTATTTCGAACCTATGTGTGGGATGGGATTTAAAAATAAATAAATAAAATAATTATATACGTGTCTATAAAATGTTTCATTATATTACAAATAATACATAACAAAAATATCCATGGGGGAAAATGTGCCATTTATTTATCTATAATATTCCTCTAGTATTCAAATGTGTGTTCATCCTAAATCCTGGATGTGTGCAAGGCTCTTAAATACAAGATATAAAGACAGCAGTTTGTAAATCACTTTTATTTGTATACAAATAAAAAAATTTACAAAATTAAGAGTAGAAAAAAAAGAGTGTATGTATGTATATGAAAAAAAACATCAAAGAAAAGGCAGGTTGATTAAAAACATCTTCTGAGGTGCAGATATGCGATAAATACATGTGTTGAATTTGTGACTGACTGTACTACTAAGGGATATGTCATCCACAGAGAAAATGCAGGTGAAGTGCTGGACTTAGTCAAATGAAGGAACATCTTATTAGTCATTTACAGTAAACACTGACTAAAACAGTAACATCATCAGTAACAGAGCATTCTACAAAAGTTCGGAGCCTATAAAAGTAATCACTGAAATCATACCCTGACTGCAAGTGAGACCATGAAAACACTATAAACCAAGCATCCTTTATGCAAACATGAGACCTGTGAGATATACTGTTCCCTTATGGATAAAACTCACTCACTCCCATACCTGGGTTTGTAAAAAAAAAAAAAAAAAAAGGTTAACATTCAGCCTAAATACACTGAATTACGTTCTGAAGGTGCTTTATATGATTTCCCAGAATCACATAATACACACACCATAAGTCATTATCGTACACTAAACCCAAAAGCTTTAGAGGCAGGATTATACCCTCTGTCAAATTTGCTCAGCTTAAACAAGCATTTCATTTCTATAATGTCTTGTGTTTCTTTTTCCTTTTTTTTTAATAGTTCTGCATCCTCTGAATCAATGCATGTTGATATATAATTCAATGGATTTGCAAATCATGACATAAGCACTTGCATGCTACATGCCAGAGATAAGCTTCAAGCACATCAGCAGAAATACATAAAGATCCACCCAAAATATGAAAGGCTCTTAACCCAGTCTGTCTAATCACAGCACAAGGCAACAGTCTGGACTTGTAGTAAATTTGGTTCGGTCATGTGTAACACAGGCAACGGGATGAAGAGAAATGTTGTCTTGGATTCCAGTCTCTTGAAAATGAGTTGGTGCTGGTGGCATATTTAGTCTTTCTCCAAGTGGTGTTGATGAGTAAATGAAAGAGTCCTCAGTGTTTGCGAGTGCGATGACCTCCAGCACCCGTGGGCGTGATGTAGAGGAGTGGCTGAGGCTGCCTGGTTTGGGGGCCATGCTTAACGTTGCTAAGGTGGGAGGGAAGGTTGATCAAGGGAGCATCAGCTGTTGAACCTATCAGGTTTGGGAAAAGATGAAATAACATTCTTACAAACAAATATGATATTATCTTAATATATTTCCCACTATTTAGAGCTTAGTTCAAAGTCAAATTGTGGTTCATAATGGCACAGGAATTAAAAAAAAGTATTAAAGTGCAAACCACTGGTTACATAAATGAATATTTTAAAAAAGGTTCTTTATGGTACATTCAGCATCAGGTTTATTAGTCAGGAATGGTATGCTCGTTACAACTGTAGAAAATCATGTATAGACATTATCGAGTGTGTTACTGACCTGTCTGATGGTTGGCGTGGGAGGGTCGGGCTTTGCCAAGCTGAACCGGAGCTCTGTGCTGAGGGCGCAGGAGGGGTGCAGGAGGCTGACCGTTAATGTGTAGGTGTGGGTCAGAAGTGCTATCAAGAGGCCGGAAACGTTGGCTGGTGTTCTTGCCCTGAGTTACCTGGAAGAGAAAAAGCATCAAAATGTAGTAATCATTCACACAATCCAACTTATTTAAAATACCAATGAGGAATCAAAAATAAACAAACTCGCTGAGGGCTTTTTTCACGTGTGTAAATTATTTACTTGTTTGGTTAGTTGGTTACATATTTATTCATTTATTTATGCATAATTTACTCAGATGCATTTACCCCTTTGTGTGGTTTATTTTGGCAGGTGTTTGGGCAGGAAAAAAAAAAGAAATACTTGCTACAATTCACAAAAATGATTAAGAGTCTGCTCTGAGTTCAGTATAGTTGATTATTTCTAGTTTGTTTGTTTGCATTTCTGTCACCATATATCTGATCAATAAATGAAAGACTTTTGACACTATAACACTAACCCCGCTCCTTCCCACACACGTCTCATTGCATGCTTCTCAACAATATTGTATGTTTGCTTAGATTTGTGATGTGTGAAATCATACCACAACCAAAAGTATCTATTTCACTCAGATTTGGCCCATGCAAACATAGGTTAAAAAATAGGTTAGATTACTGACAAAGATCATTGTGTATGCAAACATTGCATATTTAGTCTTCTTTCTCAGCTGGCTAATTATTTATTTCCAGGCCTTTATGTAAATAATTACTCTAACAATGTCTTGAAAAATGTATTAATGACTCACAGCTTGCCCAGTCACCTCAAAGGAGCGAGATCTTCTTTTACGTCTGCGAGCCTCAAAGTCTTGCTCCCGTGGGCCAGTGTTTTTGGCCACAGCCTGGCGGTTCCTGGGTCGTGTCCAGGTGCTGTTTGGGACAGGGCCATCGCCTGTGCTGCTCGACAGATTGTCGTCTGACGTCGCGTGGCGGAGCTCTGGGCTTGGCTGCCGTCCTCGACGCAGCACCAGCCTTTTCAGAGGTGCATCAGTTAAATACAGTATGCTCTTATTTTTGGGGGGATCCAGAGTCAAAGGGGGAGGAGGAACACGTAGGGCATCGATCTCCAGCACTTTGGAACGACGCCGTGCTGCTTTCGCTGCAATGCTGTGCACACCTCTTAGAAGCTGCTGCCTCTCTAACAAGGGAAAAAGTGAAGAATAAAGGATTATAAACAGATGGTGAAGAAGATTCACTTGGACAGGAATTAAGCCAAGTATGTAGACTCTAATGAATTTTTAAAGAAGACATTATCATGATTTCTGATCATGACATTTATACTGAGCCAAATAAACAATCTTTTACTCTGTAATTGATAATACAACAGATGGTACAAGTTCAGAGTACAGAGATGGTCACTGTTATTTGCACTTACGCTTACTGTATGTATACTATCTGTAGTAATGGTATTAATGTAGAAGATAATGTTACATATTACACAATTGCTTCATATTGTCTCAAGAGCGCTTCTCACACCAGCATATAAGGCAAAAATGTGACTTCATGTGAGTAATATACAAACCCTACTGTAAATGTATGTAACTGTTCACCTTCACCTTTAGGAGTGAGAGGAGCTTCAGTTCCATTCTCACTGCTCTCAGGTGAGGAGTCCATATGACTGCTCACACTGTGACTCAAGAGGCTGTAGCTCAGAGCTCCATCTAAAGCACTCGGCAACAACTACAGATAAAAAAAAGGCAATCAGAAATTCATTTTCTACTGCATAGTCATGTATATTCCATGTAGAGGCTTATGAATCCTACACAGGTACTCTCGATCAAATGGAACAGTTCTCAAGGGAATGTCTGAACCTCTCTGTTTGTTGAAACACCGCCACAGAAACATGCATCAATTGAAACTTGAGAGTGCTGACCTCTCGATTGCCCTGTCCGTTGATGTGAATTGGTGGAGGAGTCATAACCACAGAGCTCTTCATCTGCTTTGCATGTGGGCTGCTCTTAAACACACGGTTACTGTCACTGTGGAAGGCATAAGAGAAAACATGTAAGAAATGCTGTGGGCTGATGCAACAGCATGATGTTTTAAAATAATGAGAAGGATTTAACATGGAAGTTAAATAAAGGTTAACTCAATAAACCTTTTTTTGTACACTTGTAACAGTTTTTATTTTTGTATTACCAGAAAAATGCTTTGTTTATCTGCCTTTTGGTATATCAAAAACCAAGGGTCAGAACTTATGTACATGGTTCATTTTTTGTACAGTACATTACACTACAGCTGTAACAATCACTCATTAAACAAGTCTAACGTATCTCAGAAGTAAAATTGTACTTTTTTTATTAAAATTTTTTCCCTTCTGATTTGTTAGTGACCAAAGATTATTTCTTGCATCAATCACTTGTGTAAGATTCTCATAGCTTTTAAATAAATATATTCCACAGCACTGTTGTTTGCTTAATTCTGATATGTCAGAAGGTGCTGATTAAATTTCTATAACAACATAGTTGACAATATGTAATTCAAATGATAAGTTCATATTAATGCACTCATTCTAATACGTTATTGTTTTAATATTAGGAAGAAATAAAATGTTCAGATATTGACAAGATTTAATGCGACTGTAAACAGATAAAAGGTATGATGTCATTCTTTGATCAACAACAAATTGTATTCTTTGGCAAATTGCAGTGGTATGAATTGATAATTGACAGTAATTTATTATTTTTCCTATAACAGCACACCCTGTCATGTTTAAGTCCTCAGATAATGCACCATATTTTGCATGTATTATCATGTAGTCCCCACATTAAAAGAGGACAATGTCTATTGTCTTCAAGGTTGTGATGTAAAGAAGATATAATTATATAATGATATAACTGTACTCATTACCATTGCATGCACGATTTTTAACAAAAAAATGTTTTTGTGCTTTCAGAACGAGCACTGAAAACTAACTGAAAACTAAGCATGCTTCTATTTTATGTATTGTAATGGTAGAACACCAAAACCTTAGCAAGCAGTTAGAATAATTCTTGAATAAGGCCTATTTAAAATTACAGTCTTTCTGAATAATATCTGTACCTATCAGGCTCAGGTAAAATGGGTGGCAACGTGTGCCTCCGCACTTTGACCCTTCCTTGTCTGGTTTCTGACCCCAGTGTGCGAACACTCTCTTGATCTGAATCCAGGTCTTGCAAGGGGTCACGTCCTCTGCTAGGGAGGGCAATCTTGGGCAAAGAACCCTCCTATGAATAAAAGGCAGACATGGCAGGTGTTTATTCATAAAAGTACAGATGAATCAATGCATTTGGTAAATGAACATTCAGAATCTATAGCATGTGACAAGTACAGAATAAGCATTTGAAAGTGCAGTATAATTTCACACCTTCATAGTATGGATGGTGGCCTTGTCTAAAGCTACGACTCGATCCAGATTTCTCTCATCCAACTCTCTAATGTACATATCATACAGCTCCTGAAGCTGCGGAGGCACCATCAGACTGTGATCTGTATATAAGACCAGATATAAAAACATCAATACTGACAGTTCTTAATGTATATTTTCAGATTACACAACCTAGTTCCCCCTCTGCTCTGCCCTGACACACTCACTGTTGATGAACTGGCGCTGCTGCTGGATGATCTCATGGCACAGTTGCCTGTGCTGTTCAAAGCGCTGCACCACCACATCCTTCTGGCGGATGACATTGTCCTTGAGAAGTGTGTGCGACTGCATCTCTGTGTTCTCAATCTCCAGCTCGTGCACCTTACAGAGGAGTCCCAGGACCTCTCGCTGCTCCTCTGAGCTCACCCTGCATGGCAGCAGCTCCTCCAGACGCCGGGCTCTTTCCCGAACCTCCACTAGGAGGCGCTCCAACCCAGCCTGGACAGCACAGCAAAGTCGCACGTTTATTAAACTCATCCAGTGACTAGAGTGTAGTTTTCACCATAATTAGTTATCAACATAATGTTTAACTGGGCTGTAAATATTGAGAAATGGTAAAACAATAACAGACAATCCAATCTGTTCAACTCTTTTGGTTGTAATATTAAGAAATGTGACAATTATAGTTTGTATAATATAATATATAAATATAACATCTTACAGGCCCAAAGTCATACCAAGTGTGCTCAGATTCATAATGTTTTAATGTTGGATTAATTGAATTTGTGTGAGGAAAAAAATAGAGCAGAGCTGTGCTTTTTGCCTTTAATAATTATCTTCCCAATGTAAAGGACACAAGTAAAAAAATACTTATGTTAAATGAAGTCTCAATAGGATAGGTGCAGTAAGGAATTACAGTGTCTGCTGTAAAAGTGATTTCAGTCATCATAGTCAAAAGGAAAATCCTCACAATCACACTTACGCCAGGAAGTTAATTAAATCACAGGATGGGAATGGGAGTCACATAAAAGGTCAAAAGAATACCAAATGTTTGAATATGGGCAATAATTCCTCTTTAAGATGTATACATTGATATGATGCTCTAGGTTCAGTATGACTCTCACTAAACCTAAGGTAAGTTCCAAAGAAGGAGTCGTTTTTTCCCCCCATGGAAATAAGGTCATGGAAATAAGGTCTGAGTCTCTGTGGTTCTGTTAGTCATTACCTTTTGTTTGCGTATTTTTTTCTGTTCAGCCATGAGCACGACCAGGTTCTCTCTGGCCATGGCCACATCCTGATTCTCAGTGCTATCCGGAGGAGAATCTGGAGTGTCTGATTCCTTCTCACTCTCTTCCTTGTTAAAACTCTCTTTCCTCTGTTCACCTCGCCACTTTCTGTGGTGCCTGCTGCGTTCCTGCTCCCAACTTAAGAGAAATAAAAACACACCACAGATCAGGAAGAGGCTAGGACCTCATTCAGTAGGAAATGAATTTGTTTCAATCTCCGATATTCAAAAACAACCCCCTTAACTATGATTGAATTTGTGTTTAGTGTAAACAGGGATTTCTCTTAATAAAGTTTTAGTTTGAATGATCTTCTGCTTTGTGTATGTGTATTTTTACACTCACCATCCACTTATAAAGTTATAGAAAGATTCTCACTCTGCAATGGTTAGCAGGTGTTTGGATGTGTCAATCTGGATCTCCATGTTTGTGTTGTCCAACTCCATTAGCCGTTTTCTGATCTCCATTTGCTGTCTGAAGGCTTCAATTAGCTGTTCCCTCAGCTGGTCTATCTCAGCACGACTCTGCTGTGTGGAGTGAGCCTGGACCTCTGCTACAACACCACAAGGAGGCAACAGTGAGCCAGAGTCTGTTTCAAAGGGCTCTACAGCAACAAGTGTCATATCTCTGTCAGATAGTATGGTGTAGGGGAGGGGTCTGAGTATGTAGCCAGTTGTAAACAACCTATACAGTACTCAGGTATATAGAACTGAGAGCAATTAGAACAAATTTATGCTCTGTGAAAAATGTTAATTCTGGCAAATATTATAGCTTTTTTATTTTACTTTAAAACAGCACACCAGAAAAAAGCAGTGAATAAATGAAGGCCACTAAACCCAAAAATCAAATTCACATATGACTGTGGGTTCACTGTAGAAAACCACAATGCAACAGGTGATTGTCCACTGTTGCAATTCTATTCAATTTACTTCAGTGGTGACAGTCTTGTATGGGTGCAAGGAACTAGAAATTATATTAGGAACTTGTTACTCGTTAGTGTGAATGCCGTATCTGAGCTCATTCCTGACCGGACTATTCATGACATGAAAATTTGGCCTGGTAAATAATTTCAACAGCACTGTTGCAGTACAATAAGAGGTCAAATGGCTGTGTAAAATAAACTATTCCCAAAACCTGGAAGAAGTGAGGTACCCTGCACATGTCGTATGTCTGCTCTGTCAGCATTGCTCTGGTGACCAGATTGTTCAGTAATCTTCTTCTTCAGTCTCTGTATCTCACTGCGTAGGTCTGCAATGATGCTGGTGTACTGGGCAATGTGGTAGGACACATTCAGCAAATTTCTCTTCACCTACAGAGAGAGAGAGAGAGAGAGAGAGAGAGAGAAAGAGAGAGAGATCTCACTAAATCTCTCATAGTAAATCCATCCATCCATTTTCTGTACCACGTAAAATACACAGGGTTCTGGAGCCTATCCCAGGGGACACGGCACACAAGGCGGAGGACACCCTGGATGGGGTGCCAATCCATCGCAGGGCACAATCACACACACACTCACACACCCATTCACACACTAAAAACATAGTAAATGTGTCTCTAGCTATGTCTTTCTATTTTAATATAAACAATAAATCACTGACCCAACCTCCACTGATATGCTGTATAATTGTGTTACCATGTCCGTGAGTGTGTGTGTGTGCATCCTCACCCGTGTGCGAATGTTTTTGGCACGATCAGCATAAGTCAAAGTGTTCCGGGACTCTTCAAAGGCAGATGAAGCAGGACTTATATGAGCTATCATTACTGTCCGACTGTTTCCACCAAGAGAGTCCTGTCAGTCAGACACAAGAGAAAAGTTCATTCTCATTGTATAGCTACAAAATGTAAAATGCCACAAAATATATAAAGTAAAGAGAGTAGCAGATAGGCTAGCTAGACTGCTACAGATGGGCGACAAATCAAAGGAGTGGCCCTGTTATGGTTTGGGGGAATGTTTCTGGCATGGTGTGGGTCCACTTGTCTCTTTCAAATCAATACAAATCAATACAAAGTCATTCTGATTATGCCATGATGAAACATTTCTATCCTGATGGGAGTGGTCTCTTTCAGGATGACACGACTCCATCCACAGGGCATGAATGGTTTGAAAATCATTTAGCCTCCTTTGGCTTTGGCCTCACCACACTCACCAAATCTCAAACCCACTGAACACTTATGGGAGATTTCAGCCCGAAGTGTTGGATAGCACTGTACACCACCATCATCATAACACAAACTGAGGGAAGGATTTTGTTGCATCCCCCCATTACAGTTGTAAAATGTGTTCTAGTGGCTTATGGTGGTCCAACACCTTACTAAGAATCTAGAAGCTTGTTCTTCCTTTAATTTGTCACTTGTCTGTAGCCACGGAAAGAGAGCGAGAGCTTCATGTCTCAACCTTAAGTAGTCGTGTCAGCTTGCTGTCTCTGTAGTTGATGTATTTGTTGCCATTTTTCTCACTCAGAGCATTGATACAGTTTCCAAGCGCCAAAAGAGACCTGTTTATGTGAGCTCCTTCCTTTAGCCTCTGTCCCCTGTTCTGTGTCTAAAAGGGGGACAAGAAAGGCATTATTACAAAGTATAGTCTAACAAATTATAGTATGGCGTGTTCACTGCTGCAATTTAACAGGATCCAATGCCAGTCGATCTACTTTCCTTACGTTTTAAGGAAAACAGGTCACCAAACTTTTTTTTTTTATCTTTTTTCATACACAGTTCTCTCATCTATTCTTCTGTTTAGAGATTGCACACATTTACTTCTAACTGACAAACCAAGGTCTCAAAGATATGAATCGTTCTATGACCAGACAACCAAAGACATGCCTTTAGGCAAACTGGTTCCTGGCCCTGTATACATTTCCACCATGCGTCTCAGGTTGGTTAACACTTATACTATTCTATGGTAGACACACATCACTGCTTACTGACGTAACCGTGGTTCTATGAACGGTGGAAGACCGCCACATGGTGGAAGGAGTTGCGTCTCGAACAGTACATCGAGAATCTTGTATGATTCAGCCACACATGACCTTGACGATGGCATGTCGGAAGCTATATCAGTTTACGTCATAGTCTCCTAGTCATTCTCGCAATCCGAGTGACCAGAGACTCTGGCGGTCTTCAACTGTTCATATTACCATGGTTACACCAGTAAACAGCATTCTATTTCACTGTTCCAGCCCACCAGAGACGGTCAGTACATGGTGGAACATGAATACAGTCAAGTCACGAGGAACACAACCTATGCGTTGTCTGGTAATACAGCCAAAGGTATAGGGGCCACATTAAGCCTGTAAAACCTTGTGAATGTTCAAGGTGATGCCCATATGCCCACTGCACATATCTCAGAGAGTGGCACACCATGCAATGCTGCCCAAGAAGTGGCCATTGCCTGAGTTGAATGACACTTGATAGATGTCTGAGCTGTAAAACGTCTTGAGCAATATGCCTCGACAAAAGTGTCTACTACCCAGTGACCGAGCCTCTGATTCGACAAGACATTGTGGACTCATTGAGAGAGCATGCAACTCGCCTACTCTCCTGGTTGATGTTATGGCCACATGGAAAGCAGTCTTCATAGAAAGTCTGCTAATATCTAAGAGTGGCTGGGGAATGTCCTTTGTCCAATAAGTACTGCAGGAATTCCAATACCATGCTGATGGGACAGTCAACTGTGCTAAGAACTTGATCTGTACACCATGAAACAAACAGTTTGCAATTTCTAGCACAAGTGCATTGTGTTGAAGGGGCCCGAGCACTCATGAGTGTCCTCTCAACCCCAGGGGCCAGATGCATAGCTTCAATCTGTCCAGGGAGGGAGGCCACAGCGAGAAGGAGAGAAATAGGTCTGGCCATTTGTGGGCCCAGGCATCCTGGCCCAGTAAACCTTGTTCCTTTTTCTTGAGAACCACAGTGGGCAGTGTGTCGTTGCCTTGCTGGCAAAGATGTTCATAGCTGCTTTTCTTATAAGTCCTCCAGATTGAATGGACCTCCTCCTTGTGTAGACACCATTCCACTAGCTTGGGTCCTGAACAGGATAGTCTGCCACACTGCTGCAACAGCCAGGGATATGTGCTGCTTTGACCATCAGAAAGTGTTCGTTTGCTCACCTCAGAAGCACTTGTGTCAGCCGCAGACAGGGTAGAAACCTTGTACCTCCCTGCTGTTTGATTAAAAAACCACCGTGGTGTTGTCAGCCCTTATCCGAATGTGTCTCCCTGAGAGTTCCCTCCTGAAATGTCTCAGGGTGAAAAGTACTGCCCACAACTCCAGATGGTTGATGTGAGATGCACCTAGCTGTGGGGTTCAGCTGCCCTCTATGCCTCGGTGTTGCCAAAGTACCACCCACCCAATGAGGTAAGCGTCCATGATCACCACTTCCCTGCATGCTGGGGGTGTCCCTATTGGTATGCATCTTTATAGAAATCTCTCTCTCCTCCAGAGTTTCAGAGAGGCAGCGCAGCTTGTCGCGACTTAAACTAGAGTGGATGACTGATGAGGCCGCTGTGAGAAGGCCTGTCAGCCAAAGGAAATTTATAAAGGGCATCTTGCAATGAACCTGGAACCATGCTAAGGTTCTCCGCAAAGCCTGCCTTCTGCCTTCAGGGAGGGTGGCCCTCACTGACCTGAAGTCCAAGTGAATACCCAGCAAGCACACTGACTGGTGTGGAGTGAGGGACCTCTTATGAATGTTTACCTTCAGACCTAAGGTGGCAACATGATGTAACAAGTGCTGTGTGTTGTTGGCAGTTTGCTGAGGCGTTCTGGCACACAGCAGCCAATCATACAAATATGGGAAAATCAGCATGCCCTCCCACTGAAGAGGTTCCAGTGCTACCTGAACACACTGTGGGATACCTCCACTGATAGGGCCAGACGAGGTCCAGGGCCTGATGAGGGTCCTGGACCACTGTGGGCCAAGCTTGGGTGCTCACAGACACAACTATATAGCTTGAGACACAGCTATAGCAAGGAGCAAACTCCAACCCCAAAATTGTATACACTCACGCAAGATAACTCCGCAAGAATGACAAAGAGTCAAACTGTGACGTAAGCAGAAACAGTTATAGCTTCCGACACGCCCTCGATGAAGGTCACGTGTGACTGAATCATACAAGATTCTCTATGTAATACACGAGATGCGACTCCTTCCACCATGTACTGACCGTCTCTGACAGTCTTGAATTGTGAAATAGAACCTCTTTCCAAAAAAAATGCTGCCATGATTTTTTTCTCTCAAGTAGAAAAAAGCCTACTTAAAAAGCATGACTGACTTGCACCTGAATCAAAGCACCATACTCTGAAGGGCAGTGGTAGCTCAGTGGTGAAGGTGTTGGTCTACTGCTCAGCACTGCCAAGCTGCCACCATTGGACCCTTGAGCAAGGCACTTAACCCTCAATTGCTCAGATGTATAAATGAGATAAATGTAAGTTGTTCTGGATAAGAGTGTCTGCCAAATGCCATAAATGTGAAGCTTCTAGCATAAGTCTGACTGGTAGGCGGTGCTTTGCACCAATAATATACAATATTGTTATTTTAGAGAATGTTTCACAAACTTAATCTTTAATCTTTTTAGTGAGAACATATTTATTACCAAGAAACCTAATTTCCCTTTCTTAAGTGCTTTTTTCATTATCTATTATAATTTAAACCAATTTATTAAAAACAACAAACAAACAGCATTAAATCTCTGTTAAAATGTAGAATAGTGTACTATAAAACAGCGGTCCTCAACCTTTTTTGCGCCACAGACCGGTTTAAGATCAGGCGATATCTTCACGGGCCGGCCTTTAAGGTGTGGCGGATGAATACAACAAAATAATATGATACGACCAGCATAAAAACGGGGGTATTTTTTTTAAATATAATAATAAACGTGAATCCAATGTGAAATCGCAACTTTATTAGCAGCGTCCCGGTATCATCACGCCAACAACATAACACGGGTAACATCCGCTCTGCCCCCTAATGCTTAACGTGTCACGTGACCGAGTAACGCATCACGTAACCGAGACAAGTGGAGTCATAGACGGATGTAACGGAGAGAATCCGGTGAAAATAAAACATAGTTCAGACTCAGATAATAAATAAAATGGAAATAATGTAAATGACTTATTCTTTCTGTGCGGCCCGGTACCAAATGACCCACGGACCGGTACCGGTCCGCAGCCCGGGGGTTGGGGAACCCTGCTATAAAATATTGTAAACATGCACATCTGCCCTACTTACTCTAGGTGCTAATGGCCACACAGAACTATTAGGTGCAATTGCATTGGCTTGCATGACTTTACATCATCTACCACAATTACACACATGGACTCAGACAAGTGCACAATAACAGATTTGTGTTGTACCTGTGCAGCACGTTCAGAGCCGGCAAGGTCGATCATAAACAGCCGAGCAAAGCGGACCTCCTGCAGGATATCTCTGCAGCGACTCTGCTGCCGCACGGCAACCTGGAGTACGGCATGAGAGCGTGAGGACGTCTGATTAGCCGCTGTTGGCTCCTGAGTCCGCTGCTTATTCCCCTTCATCAACAACTCCATGATCTAATAAACAGAAAAACAAAAAGACATAGACTTAGAAAGATCATTCAGCATTCACCTATTACAAAACGTTTGAGTTTTGCTAATATTATTACTTTATGTAAAGTTACAAGGTGGTATATTTAAACAATTAAGAACTTTACAGCATTAAAAAGTCTAAATCCACTACAAAGATGTCATTAAAATTCCTTCTCTTGACCAAATACAGGAGCGTTGCTTTCATCTCATGTGCTTTTGTTTACATTTTCACCTGTTGTGTTTCTATTCTAGTACTGTCTCCGCCATGTCCTGTCATTGGTGTGTTACCCGATTGTGCCTACCTGTTTTGTGTTTATACCTTAGTTTGTCTATACCTTGCTGGTTTCCTCAAATTTCTCCTGTTTCCTCCCACCTCCCAAAAATATGTCAATAGGTGGATTGGCTAAGTTAAATTGCCCCTAGGTGTGAATGAGTGTGCATGGTGCCCTGTGATGGACTGGCATCCCATCCTGGGAGTATTCCTGGGATAGGCTATGAATTCAAACTGGTGATATTTCAAACAGCATGGATGGAGAGCCTATTGAAATATAGGAAATCTCTTGCCGATGCTAGGAAAATCTATTTCTCCACCTTAATAGGAGATAACAAATACAATTCCAGATTCCTATTCAACACAGTAGCAAAATTAACCAGGAATAAACCACTACAGAGAGAAACACTCAATCATTACATAACAGTGAAGATTTCATGATTTTTTTCATTGATAAGGTTGAAAATATTAGACATGAAACATTTAGACATTTTACTTTATATGTGTTAGCCCTAGGACAAATTATTCGTAAACATGGAATTAGCTTCCACTGTTATGCTGATGATACACAGTTGTATGTTTCAGTGAAGCCAGAGGACAGACAGAAGCTTAGTAAAGTTGAGGATTGTGTAAAGGGCATTAGACGTTGGATGTTAACTAACTTCCTTTTACTTAATTCTGATAAAACAGAAATACTATTATTAGGATCACATGTAGCTAGAAGTAATCATTCTGATTACAAAGTAACTCTGGATGGTCTTTCTGTTTCATCATGTACAGCAGTTAAAGACCTTGGAGTGATTATTGACTCCAGCCTATCATTTGATGCTCATGTAGATAATATTACTAGGATAGCTTTCTTTCATCTCAGAAATATTTCTAAGATAAGAAACATATTGTCACTACATGATGTGGAAATACTGGTTCATGCATTCGTCACCTCTAGATTAGATTACTGTAATACCTTACTGTCTGGATGTTCCAGTATGAATATAAATAAGCTCCAGTTAGTCCAGAATGCAGCTGCTAGAGTCCTAACTAGAACTAGAAGATACGACCATATCACACCAATATTATCAACACTGCATTGGCTCCCAGTAAAATCTCACATTAACTTTAAAATACTTTTATTAACCAATAAAGCACTAAACGGTCTCGCGCCACAATATCTAAGCGACCTTCTGGTTTTATATGATCCGCCACGCCTACTCAGATCAAAAGATGCAGGCTATTTGACGGTACCTCGAATAGTGAAGGCTACAGCAGGGGGAAGAGACCTTCTGGTTTTATATGATCCGCCACGCCTACTTAGATCAAAAGGTGCAGGCTATTTGACGCTACAGCAGGGGGAAGAGCCTTCGCTTAGAGAGCCCCACAGTTATGGAACATTCTTCCTATTCTTAGGAAATACTAACAGTCTCAGTGTTTAAGTCAAGGCTTAAAACTTATTTGTTTACTCAAGCCTACCCTGACTAGATTCCATCCATCCATCCATCTTCTACCGCTTATTCCTTCTTCAGGGTCGCGGGGAACCTGGAGCCTATCCCAGGGAGCATCGGGCACAAGGCCGGGTACACCCTGGACAGGGTGCCAGTCCATCGCAGGGCACAATCACATACACACTCACACCCATTCATACACTACGGACAATTTAGACACGCCAATAAACCCACCATGCATGTCTTTGGACTGGGGGAGGAAACCGGAGTACCCGGAGGAAACCCCCGCAGCACGGGGAGAACATGCAAACTCCGCACACACACATGGGCCCGGCGGGAATCGAACCCCGGACCCTGGAGGTGTGAGGCGAACTAAGCCACCGTGCGCCCTCTGACTAGATTCTATCTAACTAATTCACAGTCATAATAATCTTTTTTCTCCCTCTCTCCTTTTGCCGAGCCCCACACAAATTTATGGAGATACAGATCCTTTCTGCCTCTGGATGGAGCTCAAATCTTCTCTAATTCCGGACTACTGGGACTACGGCTGCACCTAAGACCTTACAGACTTCGTATAAATCCATTATCAACTTTTTCACATTATCTGTTGTTACCCAAATGAGGATGGGTTCCCTTCTGAGTCAGGTTCCTCTCAAGGTTTCTTCCTCTTAAAACATCTTAGGGAGTTTTTCCTTGACACCATCGCCACTCAGTGGCTTGCTCAGTTGGGATAAATTCACACCTTCATTATCTGTATACCATGTTTCTATTTCTGTAAAGCTGCTTTGAGACAATGTCTATTGTAAAAAAGCGCTATGCAAATAAAATTGAATTGAATGAATCCACCGAAAGCCCTGACCAGGTAAACCAATTGAAAGTGGGTGAGTGTTTCTTTTTCTCATTGACAAGTCTTATAATGTTTCAAGCATAAGTTCCAAGTCTTATATTATAGTTTTGGGTCTGTGTGTATTATTTACTGCTTTTGACCCTGAACTGTTTTTACGATTATGAATCATTCTAGCTTGTTGCTATCTGCCTGCACTCTGACCCCTACTTTTAACCTCATTTTGTTTATGGTTCATTGTAGTTTGCTGCTACAGTGAGGGAAAAAAAATATTTGATCCCCTGCTGATTTTGTACGTTTGCCCACCGTCAATGAAATGATTATTTGAACAGTGAGAGACAGAATAACTAAAAAAAAATCCAGAAAAACGCATGTCAAAAATTTTATAAATTGATTTGCATTTTAATGAGGGAAATAAGTATTTGACCCCCTCTCAATCAGAAAGATTTCTGGCTCCGAGGTGTGTTTTATACAGGTAACGAGCTGAGATTAGGAGCACACTCTTAAAGGAAGTGCTCCTAATTTCAGCTTGTTACATGTATAAAAGACACCTGTCCACAGAAGCAATCAATCAATCAGATTCCAAACTCTCCACCTTGCTCTCCAAGGATGTCAGGGACAAGATTGTAGACCTACACAAGTCTGGAATGGGCTACAAGACCACTGCCAAGCAGCTTGGTGAGAAAGTGACAACAGTTGGTGCGATTATTCGCAAATGGAAGAAACACAAAAGAACTGTCGATCTCCCTCGGCCTGGGGCTCCATGCAAGATCTCACCTCGTGGAGTTGCAATAATCATGAGAACAGTGAGGAATCAGCCCAGAACTACTCGGGAGGATCAATGATCTCAAGGCAGCTGGGACCATAGTCACCAAGAAAACAATTGGTAACACACTACGCCGTGAAGGACTGAAATCCTGCAGCGCCCGAAAGGTCCCCCTGCTCAAGAAAGCACATAAGCATGCCCTTCTGAAGTTCGCCAATGAACATCTGAATGATTCAGAGGACAACTGGGTGAAAGTGTTGTGGTCAGTTGAGACCAAAATGGAGCTCTTTGGCATCAACTCAACTCGCTGTGTTTGGAGGAGGAGGAATGCTGCCTATGACCCCAAGAACACCATCCCCACTGTCAAACATGGAGTATTTGATCCCCTGTTGATTTTGTATGTTTGCCCACTGACAAAGAAATGATCAGTCTATAATTAATCTTGGGTGAGAACCTGCTTCCCTCAGCCAGGACATTGAAAATGGGTCGTGGATGGGTATTCCAGCATGACAATGACCAAAACACATGGCCAAGGCAACAAAGGAGTGGCTCAAGAAGAAGCACATTAAGGTCCTGGAGTCGCTTAGCCAGTCTCCAGACCTTAATCCCATAGAAAATCTGTGGAGGGAGCTGAAGGTTCGAGTTGCCAAACGTCAGCCTCGAAACCTTAATGACTTGGAGAAGATCTGCAAAGAGGAGTGGGACAAAATCCCTCCTGAGATGTGTGCAAACCTGGTGGCCAACCACAAGAAACGTCTAACCTCTGTGATTGCCAACAAGGGTTTTACCACCAAGTACTAAGTCATGTTTTACAGAGGGGTCAAATACTTATTCCCTCATTAAAATGCAAATCAATTTATAAAATTTTTGACATGTGTTTTTCTGGATTTTTTTGGTCTCTCACTGTTCAAATAAATCTACCATTAAAATTATAGACTGCTAATTTCTTTGTCAGTGGGCAAACGTACAAAATCAGCAGGGGATCAAATATTTTTTTCCCCTCACTGTATCTGCCTGTGCTCTGCCCCCCCCCCCACCCCCCACCCCCCACTCCCACATCTGACAACAATTCATGGATTGCACACGCAATATTTTCACACTTGTGTCCTGCCATTATTCATAATACATTACACAAGACTTTTTTTTAAATATATAATTTAACAAATGCTTATTCAAGAAAAATTATTCATATAGGATATTGAATTATACAGTATGTGAATTATTTGTATAATCACCATTTGCTTGTTTAATTGCTGCTTCATAAGCTGGGAGTCAAATTAATGTGGGTGGAAATTCTTAAAAATTTGCAAAGCAAATTAACTTCTCCAAATTAAATCATCACTATGACTATGAAGCACCTACCTATCACAGTTTTGGATAAAGATAACTAATTCTGGCCCTCAAGGCTATCACAGGCAAATTTAAGAAAAGCTATTTTAACCTATTGTATTTTTTATACTATTTTCTAATAAATAAAATAGTTCAGGTAATCATTTCCACTTGATGATAAAGTGTGCAACTGACCTCACGGGCATTAACAGTGGAGACCTCTGTGATGCCGGCTACCTGGATCTCCCCTTTTGAGTCCTCCCTCAGGTCCAGAAAGCCAGAGGATGGATTCAGTAGGTCCCGGATCATCTCATTATAAATCTGTAGAGAAAACAGTGCTCAGTGTCCAAACAACAAAAATCATTATATTCATGCATGCATATCTACATTCAGAAATATATTAATTCATTGGTGTTATATTTATATAAAATCCATTTCTCCACTGTATAAATATAGCATGTTTTTCGGTGCAGCCTCACGACCTAGACCTGAAAAGAACATTACACAACACTTTAAAAACCTTACAGTGGTTCGCTGAAACCAGGTACTGAGCATAACCACATCCCAAGCGACTGCGGACACTTCAAAAGCTGTAATTTTAGCAGCACCAAATGGAACATTTTCTCCACATTAGTGAGGACGCTTTCATGTTTCCTAAAGAGGTGATTATTTCAGGGTGATGATGAAGTATATAAAAGCACCCTCAAATGGAAGGAAGTGATTAGATGCACACACACACACACACAAACCAAAAATAAATGGAAAAAAGGAAGTAGACAGAGCAGAGAAGGAAGTGTGCATGACATTTAGTTATTTAGTTCCATTTGTTATAAAACAAAAAAAGAAGAAGAAATTAGCTTGAAAGCACACATATATTAACAAGCCTATTCATCCCTAGAGACTATCAAAAACCCTATAATCTGTCTCCTTGAAATGAAAAACATGAACAAGTAAGATTACAGGTACATATCATACATTTTAAACAACAGTATCTAAGTCTTATGATTATAATACACTAAATAGTGTGTGCAATGGCATTATGTTAAACCTTATTAAAATGCATAATGGATTTAGGGAATCTGAAGCTCTCTGAGTGAGTTTGATTAGGGGAATTTATTGAAAATTACACATTCCTGCATGAGTTGAACGTGGTTAATGGTGACCATATATTATTTATATGTAAGTCTTATTTTTACGACTACAAGTATCTAGCTATTCATTGTGTTGCACTATGCACAACAGCAATTAATTATGGCCATTATTTATTGACAATAAATATAAATTGAAAATCATTTTTGTCCATTATAGCAAATATAGTCAACATATGTACTTTCCATGTTCTGTATTTTACTGCAAATCCAGAGGCACTTGTGTAATTTATTCTTCATTTGTCATTTCTCATGACACTATCACGACATCCAATAACTTTGTCCATTTTTTTGTCCACTAAAGTAATGAACTCTAAATGCAGGATCGCGATGCTGTAATATTAAAGAATGAGTTGCCATTTGAGTATGTAGTTCTGAAATGAATAGTCAGGGGCACTTTAAAAAAGTTTCAAGCATAAACCCTTTTAAATGTATGATTATAAAGGAAAATATACATTCAAACTGGGGAAACCTACCACCAAGACGGTCCTGACAGCATAAAGTGCCGTTTACAAAAGCCATGTGCTTCTTTTTTTTTAAATGGAGAGGGTGAAACCATTTATTTGTGTTTACTGCATTTAAAGTTAGAGTTAGACTTAGAAGTAGGTGTAGAATATTCTTATTACATATAAGTAGTTGGATACTGATAAAAATATATGTAACATATACATCATGTCCTAAAATGCCACAACAACATGTCAGTATGTGTGTGTGTGTGTGTGTGTGTTGTGTGTGTGTGTGTGTGTGTGTGTGTGTGTGTGTGTGTGTGCGTGCGAATGTGTTTGTTAGAAGCTGATGAGACAGAGAAAGGCACCAGATGGGTCCTTTCCAAATCACAGTCATAAACCAGCCTTCAACTTCTTTGTGTGTGTGAGTGGAGACAAATATTCTCCTTCTCAGAGACAGTAGAGCAGCTCCACCAGGGCCAGAGATCAACCAGCAACTGTTACGGCCCTCTATGTGGCCGAGTCTCAATGATCAATTCTGATTTATCATCACTGCATTCAGACGGGTAGTGCAGCTGGTGTTCCGAGTAACATTTTTCACCAAATGTCCTGCATATCTGCATTATTACCATTCAGCTCTGTAACCTTTACAAGACCGACCTGTGTGTGATTGTGCCCTTGTACATGACCTGACAGCTGGTCCATTCAAATTCTTGGAAGGGGACTTTTTAATAAAGATCAATCAATTATGTTCCATTCCTTTCTTTCTCTTTGCTGCCAGGCTCTTGGCTGAATAAAGCTCTCAGTCGCTTTCCTTTCTAGACTTTTCTTTCACATTTGACACATAATGACAGTGTGCGATAACTGTTACAGTACAGACATTTCTTTTTTAGATCTCAGGTAGTTGTATAATGTGAAAAGTATGTGTTAGGAAAGTTTAATGTAGAACTTTATTATGGACAAGCAGTAGAACTTTATGACAGTGATGGACATAGGGAAGACGGAGTTAATGGAATAAGTATTCTCAAACAGCACTGTTGAATTATCATATTTGAGGGTAACAACTTTCCTTTCACAGGGACCTGTATGACACTTCACATAACCAAAAGCTAATAATAAGAGGATTAAAAAATGTGTTATTCTGTATAGAAAAATAAATTTTTCTATAAATGTATTTTTCCAAAAATGTATTTTTTTTTACATTTATGGAAGGAGTCTCAGGTGCTGATGCCTTTTAACACTCAGGAAGTTTTTCACCCTGGAGAGTCTTTAGGACAGAGGAGTTTATACTTTCTAGGTTCTCAGTAACATGACAAACAGTGAGAGAGACAAAAGAGACAAAAGAGAGCCCGGTGATGGAATAACTGTTTATAACTGTTATGTTCCATAATATTATCTCTATTAACTATAAATGGTTAAGAAGTATGATGTGTCAATCATTTATTACAGTTGTTGATCATTTTCTGTTTCGGGAAGTGCTGTTACTGGAAATTAATCAACTTTGGGATGTTAAAAGTAACTGTGCTTTGTGCAAACTGTAAAAGCCCACTGTTTTCCTGTCATGTCTTATTCCTTATTTAATGGTGTTTTGATTTGTGAGACTGACGGTCACATACTTTGTCCAGCTCATATGCTATTTCAATATGTTTAAAATGTGTTAAATATGATCATGGCTATAAGGCCACAGTTAAATATTTTATAATTTGTACTTCCTTTTGAATTTACTGGGACAGTGGATTGTGAGTTTAGTAGAATGCTCATAACTGTAATCTTACCTCCAAGTAAGACATGGAGACACTGTATTGCATGTCATCACTGGTCTCTTCAATAGCTTTGAACAGGTCGTTAAGAGTGCGGACATAAATGCCAGGCTCCTTATCTGTCCCCAACATAGTGTAAGTCTTCCCACAACCTAAGTATGTATACACACACACACACAAACAAACAAATAAATAAATAAATAAAATTACTCAGAATACAAATACACATATACAGACATACAATATATCGCCAAAAGTTTGTGGACACCTGACACGTCACACGCGAATGTGGCTCTTCCCCAAAACTGCTGCCACAAAATTAGAAGCACACAATTGTATAGAATGTCTTTGTATGCTGCAGCATTACAGTTTCCCTTCACTGGAAGGACGTTGTCCTGCATAGAGCCCTGACCTCAACCCCACTGAACACCTTTAGGATGAACTGGAACCCTGACTGTACCCCAGGCATCCTCACCTGACGTCAGTACCTGACCTCACTAATGCTCTTGTGGCTGAAAGGGCAAATCCCACAGCCACGCTCCAAAATCTAGTGGAAAGCCTTCTCAAAAGTGTGGAGGTTATTATAACAGAAAACAGGGGGACTAATGCTCAAAAAGCACATATGGATATGATAGTCCGTTGTCCACAAACTTTTGGCCATATAGCTTTCTCTTGTTTTATATTTATGTTTTACACCAATCATTTCTATATATAACATCTGTTTATAGAACAAGCACACAGTGAGTCCAAGGGTCCTTTCCTGTTGTTCATGACAAGGTTTGATGTATCTTGAGCTTTTTATAGGCAGCTCTCCGACAGGAAAAGACCTTACGCTGGCTTTAGAGATGGACGGTGATTAAAATAGAGAGTAAACAGTTTATAAATGGAAAGTCTCCTCCTTAATAAGATTCACTTAATCACACCCAGCGTAAACATTGGATTTAGCAGAGTAGCTAGCAGAGTAGTGTTTTCAATTTGAATTCTAATATGAGAAAACTGAACATATAATTAAAATTTGCTTATGTTTAGGCTTTAAGCATATCAAATATCATAGAATATCATAGTTCATCATTTTATGTTAGCCAATCAGAAAGCTGAGTCAAGTCTTTTAACTCCACCACACTGAAAATGGCAGATGCAAATGTCTCATGGGACTAATTTGTATTGGTTATCAAAAGGTTGTCTTAAAATCTCATATTTTGGTGTTACAAGTGCAATTTGATTCTAGACCAATTGTTTCTATATCCAATTTCAAATCCAATCTCCACCCACCGACCCACTCACCCCCACCCAACCACACCCCATCCCCCAAGCTTCAAGGCTTAGTAATGTTTTAAATGCGGTTGCAGATAGGCTTACAAGCAGCATACAGGTCAATTTTTTTTTAAATCAAATAAAACACAGTTACAGTACAGACAGATATGCCTTGTGTGCTGCTCAATTGGCTAGAATAAACCTACACAGAAACCTTACAAAGCAAAGACAGCTTTCACCACAGAGACCAAACAAACCAAAGAAGCCAATTAATGTCTTAAGGCTTGTGAATACTTAGAAGCTCACGTGTTCTTAGAAACTGGATGTCTCCTTTGCTTAACAACCCGAAAACATTAGTTTCCCATTAGAAAGACATATGCACACACTCATTTCCTCGTACAGAGTAAAGGATGACACACTAACCTGTGGGTCCATAGGCAAACACAGTGGCATTGTATCCTGATATAAGGCCCTCGATTAACCCTTTTGTAGTGGCCCTGTATACCTCCTCCTGTTCACAACACACAGGGATGTTTCTGTATTTCTAATCAGCTCTTATACCATACAGATGTTATAAATCAGAATATATTCACCTATGCCTTATTTAATGCTTGATGCATGCCATGAAACTCACATGGACTTCACATGTTCAAATTGAGGCTTACCTGTGTGGCTGTGTAGTCAAAGGCCACATCAAACATATACGTCTTCTCCCTAGAACGATGTGCTCGCAGGATGTCATCCGGATCCTCCAGAGGGTCCATCAGCACTACCATCTGAGAGAAAGAGACAGCAGAAATACAAAGAGAGGGATTTTTCAGTCTCTATAACTAATAATGAGGGACATTAAAAGGACTGGACAGTAGACACCACTGCTGTCAAAACCATTTACATAAAGATTCAAATGCAACTTAACATTAATGACCCTCAAACTGTCCACAGAGTAGACTATATGAAGTAGCTCTACACTGTGTGATCACACAAAACATAGAATGTGAAAGTTGTTTGATTGTCCTAAGGAAATAAAAAAAATTATTTAACTTAAGATTATTATAAACTTACAAATTTCAGGTTTATTTTTATTTTCTTTACCCACTGTAAGGTTCCATTTTCTCTGATAGGTTAAGTACAAATCTACTATCTTTAAATTTGGTTGATGCAAATCCAAAATGACATTTTATCCAAAATGACACTATATCTGATGTAACTGGTACAAATAAATTAAAATTAATATAAATATAAATATATAAATATTCAAAAGTTCCATCTGATTTGAACTAAAAAGCTCAATATTTCAGAATCAACTGAATTGTCTAATGTTGCTTTATAATTACAAGGTCTCAACATCAGCATCAAGTGATACAAAGATCATTTTCAGGAAATACATGCTTAATAGACTTTAGAATACAGGATCTAAAAAAAAACATGATTTATTTTTTATTAGATAAATTTTTAATTTTTATTTGTATAGTAATGGCATAGTAGAATTTGACGGTCTTTATGAACATAAGAAGAAAAACCACAACCCACAGAATGCAGAAATAATTAATGACAGTCTCTTTTAGTTCTATAATACATATTATCTGAATTGTTATGTAAAAGCAGTTGGTTACAACTGCTGGGGCGGCTGTGGATCAAGTGGTAGTGCAGGTTGTCCACTAATCGTAGGGTTGGCGGTTCGATTCCCAGGCCACGTGGCTCCACATGCCGAAGTGTCCTTGGGCAAGACACTGAACCCCAAGTTGCTCCCGATGACAAGTTAGTGCCTTGCATGGCAGCTCTGCTACCATTGGTGTGTGAATATGTAAATTATACAGTGTAAAGCCCTTTGGATAAAAGCACTATTTAAGTGTGCCATTTATTTACAACCCCAATTCCGAAAAAGTTGGGACAGTATAGATAATGAAAAAAAAAACCTAAAAGAATAATTTGAAAATTCTATTCACACTGTACTATATTGAACACACATTATTACCATATTATTTTATGTTTTACTTTGTGAGTTTAATTTCTTTTTGAAAATATACACTCATTTCAAATCTGATGACTGCAACACACTCCAAAAAAGTTGTGACAGTCGACTGTTTACCCCTGTGTAACATCACCTTTTCTTTTAATAACACTTATAGAGTGTTTGGGCACTGAGTGAAGACAGCAATTAGTTAAGTTTAGCAAACTGAATTTTCCCCCATTCATCCATTATGCATTTCTTCAGCTGTACAGGGCTTTCATTGCCTTATTTTGCACTTCATAATGCACCACACATTTTCAATCGGAGACAGGTCAGGTCTGCAGGCAGGCCATGCTAGCACCTGCACTCTCTGCTTACACAATCATACGAATGTGGTTTGGCGTTGTCCTACTCTGGATGGCAGCATATGTTGCTCCAAAATGTGTACATATCTTTCTGCATTAATGGTGCCCTCACCGATGTGCAAGTTACTCATGCCATGGGCGCTGAAAAACCCCTATACCATGACAGATACTGGCTTTTGGACCTGACGCTGATAACAGCTTGTATGGTCCTTTTTCTCTTTGACCCAGAGAACACCCGGCAATTTTATCCAAAAACTATTTGAAATGTTGACTCATCGGACCACAAAATATGATTCCTCTGTGCTACAGTCCATCTCATATGAGACCGAGACCGAGCCCAGAGAAGTCAGCAGAGTTTCGGGACAGTGCTGATGTATGGCTTCGTCTTTGCATAGTAAAGCCTTAACTTGCATCTGTGGATGTAGCGGCGAATGGTGTTACATGAAAAAGGTTTACCAAAGTATTCAAGCCCATATCAGGATATCCATTATAGACTCTTGATGGTTTTTAAGACAGTGATGTCTGATGGATCGGAGACCACTCGCATTCAGAATGTTGTTCTCAAAGTGTTGGATTATTCACTGATGCATCTGTTGGCAGATTGGTGAGCCTCAACCCATCCTTACTCTTGAAGAACTAGGCCTTTTTGGAGGCTCATCGCTATTAGTCCTAAATAGCCCCTGTTCCAACTTTTTTGGAATGTGTTGCATACATCAATTTCAAAATAAACATTTACCTTAAAAAAAAAACTATGCAGTTGATTAGGTAAAACATTTTTATACATTTTTTTATACATTTATAAAACACTTTTATAAATTTTTTGTTGTTGTTGTTTAAATACAAGTCAAAGTACATTTACAAATCACTCCTCTTTATTTTTATGAGCATTTTCCATACTCTCCCAACTTTTTCAGAATTAGGGTCATAAATGCTTGCAGACCTATTAGCAAGACACACTGTTCTGATTATTCTTACAATCATATTAATTTAGACTAGCACATTTTGTAATGGAGTTGAATAAAACATTATTCAAAGCACATGTAACACAAAGCAACAATAAGGAGCTAGTTATTTTGTAATAGAGAATAATATGTCCTTCTGTTACATTCTGACCTCATTATCAGATCTGAAAATGTTTTGTTAACGCAGCTAGAGAGCATGTCATTGTAAACCAGTGGTAAATATTACTTTTGTTTCATAAGTTTGCTCATTCTATCCTCTTTTCTGCAGATGATTTTCTGGAAATTATACTATTAGAGCAAAAATGGGCATGAACCTGAAACCTTGTTGTGTCAAGAGTTCTACTCATGCTGGAGTGCTATGAAGCCTATTGCTCACGCTGCAGCTGCCTATGACTGGCCAACACTCCCCCCACCCCACCCCAACCCTCGCCAATCGTTTGATGAGCTCTCAGATACACACACTGCTGCTTTGAAGCCTATTGTTTGAAATGCACAAGGGGAGATCTGACTTTTAAAAGAGCACAATTAAAACATCAAACAAGGCAAACTCAAGTCTATAAAAAGGAGATGAAAACTTGAAAGGGAAATGTAAAATGAAGACTGCACCCTGTTGAATTGAGTGAAAAAACTTTAAATATATCCAAAGGTAACACTAAATCTAACATGTCAATTACCTTCAACAATTCTTTTTCAGTTAGTGAAACTGGTATCTTAAGTTTTGGTAAATTGTATTTTTTATTTTTTAAATAGCTGTTCCTGATAATTAACCCGTGATCTTCAGTGGTGTCCAATATTTGTTTGTGAGTTGACCTTTTTACTTTACAACTAATGACTAATATTTTGGACTATTTTCAAACCATACTCACAATGCCATTCGTCTACCTGCTGATAGTGATGCAGTGATTAAGCCCTGTTTCACCTCTACCTAAAGAGAGCGACACAGCAGTGTTTTAGTCCTTTAGGTTGTCCAGCTACCTCACCTCCTCATCCCTACACTCTGCTCAAACAGATCAGGTTCCAAAGCATCAACATTCATGCTAATATCACCGTACTCAATCAGCACCATTGTGTCATCTTGTCATCTTGTACATCACTAACTAGCTGAGCTGTGTTGTATATCTACATTGCATTCTGGAACTTTAAGTCTAATGATTTCTATCTCTTCTACTTCTATATTGGATTGCAAGAAATTGGTGAGTGAGAAAAGATGCGCTTACTCTTTTGTTTTTAGGGGCTAACAGACAAAGATGCTTTTTTTATCCTATCAAACACCATTGTAACTAAACTACTGTAGCAATGCCTACCTGTAGCATCAGAGATGCAGACAACTACTAACTGCTCACAAGGATAGGGAAAAATACACCACAAACCAACAAATTATTACCATATATATTTTTTGTCTCTGCACAGCCTCTTGTGTCTTATAAGTCAAGAAGGTTTTTGGTGTGTTTATCAAGGTGTCAGTGACAACAGCAGCACACTCTTAATGTATGTGTTTGCGTGTGGATCTAACAATAAGGCCTTCATTAAGGATCACTGTCCTGCTCAAAACCATATGGTGCGTGTGTCTGTTAAGTAACCGAGCACCATCACACACAAACACACACTGAGACAGCTGCACAGTGGGTCCTTTGGCACCAGTCATTGTGTTACGTTCTCTACATTACAGTGTTTCTGATTAGCTTAATTGATTACTGGAACTTATTGTTTATTAAAATATTTCCCATAATGGACATCACTATACACTCAGGCTGTCTGAATGCATTTGACTGTTCCAGTGCTACAGGAATTTCCACAATGTTTATGCATCCGAATGCAAAAACGTCTATATTGAATCCACATTTTAGTGTAAATACTAAACAGTATTTACAGTTTCCTTAACCGTTTGTACCTTGTGTACCTTGATCTAGAAAAAAATATGTAAATAAACACACTCCATATAAATGAAATGATATGCTTATGAAATATATATTTTATAATAATATATTTTATATTTAATTTTAAAAATGTAACAAATTACTTAGAACAATTAGTTACCCATTTATTGTAGATAAAGCTCAAACTGAGTTCTATTAAAAAATATACGAATGAGATGCTGCATAAATGTATGATGTTTAAATAAGTATATAATATGAATTCACAATTACATTTCTGACACTGTATTTTCTGAATAAATCATAGTAGATCATAAATAATATACTTTATAGAGGAAAGATTGAATAATAAACTAAGACTTTAAGTGGTTAAAAATAAAGGATGTTTTTGTGGATCCTGAATAGAACATTTTTTTGTAAACTTTTCAATTTGCAGTTTTTCTATACTAGCATTTATTATGCTTTCGCAAAAAGTTTATGCTCATACTGGGTGTTTGTACAGGTTAAAAAAAGAAGAAGGAATTCCATTTTACTCTTCATTTGGAAATGCTAAGTGGGGTTTGAAGGAGCCACCACAGAAATCTGTACTGTGCCATCTATGCATAAATTAAATGAACCCTTGAGCAAGCAATTTAGCATCACATGCAAACAAGGTATGATTGGCTAAAACACTAAAAATATTATGCTTCTTCTTTAATGCTGTCAAAACTTATAATGAATACAAGCATTATAACTATTATATAACAATTATAACACTATATGACCCAATGTTTGTGGATACCTGACACTCACACCCATATGTGACTCTTCCACAAACTGTTGCTACAATTTTGGAAGGACATAATTGTATAGGATGTCTTTGTATGAGGTTTAATTAAGAGTTCCTTTCGCTGGAACTAATCGGTCCAAACCTGTTACAGTGTGGCAACGTCCCTGTGCACAAAGTGAGCTCTATGAAGACAAGGTTGGTGTGGAAAAACTTGACTGGCCTGCGCAGAGCCTCAACCCCTTTAGGATGAACTGGAATGCTGCCTCTGCATCAGACCTTCTGGCCATATATTGTAAGAACATTATGGATTTTGTAATAAACATTGTATAAACTGTTTTTCTGAATCTAAAAATTCATAAACTATCATTTGAGTTATATAATGGAAAAATAGTTATTTATTTATTCATTTATTTACTCAGGACCTGTAACTGTAATATAAGCAGCAATCTTATCCAGGGCAACATTATAGTTCTACATTACTTATTAATTATGTGCATGATACTCATTTTATTCTAACTGAAAAGAATTGCTGATCAGGGCTAGCCTGAGGAGAGGACTAGCCTGAAGAAAGGAAGAGAATGGGGATAGCCTGAAAAGAGGGAGAAATGTAGGAATCTGTGGAGGCCCTTCTAAATAGGGATCCAGACAGAAAGGTAGAAATCTCTGTTTTCTACCTGTACTGGAATATGAGAATGTTCACTGTATTATGCACAACTGATCTTCTGATTAATTCATGTTTTCATAAAGCTGCAAAATGAGATGGGAACTGAGGTATAACAAGACCTCTGAGGCATGACAACACTGTACAAAACCAACAACTCATAAAAACATTTTCAGCCAAGCTGAAGTCAAGCCCACGCGTTTCATATGCTCAAATTTGTTGCTAAGGTTTCAACAAGCACTCCCCATGCCATACATGAATCAAGCTAAGAGTGCTAGATCATAAATGATTAACATGCAGCAGCAATATGCCAGCTTCAACAAAACAGGCTACAGATTACATGAAATCAATTAGTGATATGGTATTATTTAAATTAGCACAAATAAAAGTGCAGTGATCCAGGGTGACAATACAGGTCCACAGGGATGATCAAGTTACCAATTAAGTGGCATAGGAGTATTAAGAGGGGAAGGGAGGACAGTTCTGGATGCTGTCCAGCTGATTAAAACATCTATGCCTCATAAAGGAGATGTGTGTAAGGGGTCAAACTCAAGCTAGAGAGACACTATCAGGTTGGCATTTCCAACACAGCAGTGACAGTTAGTGGCATTGTTTCAATGACTGATATAGTTCTCAAAGTTGTATCAAGAAATCAAACACATAATGTCCACAATTTGCTGTTTACAAGTTCTATATTTTATATTAGTATTCAGTTATTAGCCTATTTGACAGCATTTAATCTAAACCTCAATATGCCCAAAGCACATAGGCCTATAAATAATGCCAACAAAAGGATAATGACATTTTGCATGAACACGTGTCCTGTGTGGGCACAATTCAGGATTCAAGTAGAAGTATATACAAAAACATTTCTGTACATGTTTAAATAATGAGCAAAATACCTCAATAATTGGATTTTGTTTGTAAAATAAATCTGTACTGAGGGGGCGTGTTTTTTTTTTTTTTGTTTTGTTTTGGCTTGGGTTAATTTTTACAAGCAAATGGGTCCCTGTTTGAAAGAAATTCAAGTTCAAGAGTGATTACATTTCCTGTGCATGTGAGCAGAAACATATATACACAAAAATAGACATACATGATTATGAAAAAAACAGATAAACAAAGCAGGATTATGGGAAATGTGCACGCAGGAGCAGAGTGAAAAACAAGCGTTACAATAATATTACGAAACTACATCCCTCTATGTTACTGAGTGCACAGGGAGTAAGCAGTTCACTCCAGAGAAAACCTCTCCAGAGAGTGAGAATAAGATCAGAGCTCATTATTATAAATGACATAATGCTATTACATGTGTAAAATAATCTATTTTTAAATTTCAAATGTTTAATTTTCTGAAGATTTAATATTAATGCATATACAGTATGTCATATTAAAAATACAGAGTACCAAAGATTTCTAAAAAAAATAAAATAAATAATAATAATAATAATAATAATAATAATAATAATAATAATAATAATAATAATAATAATAATAATAATAATACAATTAATTAACACTGTAAGATTAGAATTTTTCATGAAGCAGGAGATACTAGAACCCATCTGGTTGCTCAGTTGTGCCTCTGAGGGAATTCTTAAAGGTTCTGTATAGAACACTACAGTTAAATGTTTCCCTATCAGGAAAGGTTCCAAATAGAAACCCAAAGAAGAACCTGTGTATATAGTATGTATAAAGTAGCATAAACAAGTCTTTACACATATTTTAGGCTTCCAAAATTAAAAGTGGGCTTTCCTTAAACGTTCTATATAAAACTGAACAACACAGTGCTTCCCTTTACAAAATTCTGTGTATATCCCCTAACTATGAAAAGTGCCTTTCAAGAGAACTAAGAGTGTAGTGTAAAACATGAATATTTGGACAATCCTACAGTGATTTGTCAGTGAGGTTAAATTCAATTAAAATTTTATTTCAGAACTGAAAGTTCCCGCCTTTTGCCCTGAGTACCCTGGGATAGGCTCCAGATTACCTGCGATCCTGTGTAGGATAAGTGGTATGGAAAATGGATCGATGGATAGATAGATGGATGGAACTAAAACGTGCTGGGCAATATGACTATAATTAATATTGTGAAAAAGTATGTCAAAATACTCTTCTGAGATATTGTTGACATTGTATAACATTTTTGCACATTTATATACTTAAATATTTGCATATTTGCAATACTTGCACATTTAAATACTTAAAGTCTTAACCACTGAGCCACCACAACAAATACAACGAGCCTACACTGATTCAATGCAATCTTTTAGTGTGAGTTAATTCAGTGGGAGAACTGGCTGAATCAATGTAAGCTAGTTGAGCTAAGTGTGGTGAGCCACCATCACACCATCACAATGGTTAAGGCTTTGAGTTTAGAAGGTGTGCTTTCAAATTCCAGTATAGATCCCTAATGAGTAAGACAGAAGTGACAGTAGCACTGAAAAACTTCTTGAGAAGGTAGAAAGCAGAATCAAAACAGAAGCCCTTAATGTGCAACACCAGGTAGCGCACTTTAAGTTTTATAAGTTAATAAAAAGACACAATATATATAAAGTATGAGCATACTGTGAACAGAAGTGTTGAGATAAGCAAGATTTCACACATTTTACAAACTCCAAAGTCACTCGGGACTACTGCACTTCAGTGTAAACCTGTGATGTAACGATATTTGATACATTTGCTCTGTGGAATTAAACACCCACAGCAACAAACGTCCTGGAGGCAACACAAGCCACAAATTAGTGATATGACCTGAGCGAAGAGCTGTCTTCACTAAAACCGCTTCTCCGTCACACTGTGTCATTAGAACTGACTGAGAAATGGATGAATATATAGAAACTGTCTTCTTCAGTCACAACATTTGCACAAATATTGTGCATGGGTGCTGTTTCAGTTGACATATTGGCACATTTTGCATCTGTGTATCTTCATCTTGAACACAAATGGCACAGTTGTGAGCTATGCTTCTCTTTAAGCCTCTCTAAATCAGATGACGTGTTGTGCTCTTTGTTCTGTGCTTTCTGTTGATAATGATCAGCCTGTCAGTGTCTGCACACAAATATTCATCCATGCTCGCATTTGTGTGTGTGTGTGTGTGTGTGTGTGTGTTCATGTTTCTTCCAAATACCCCATTCCCATCTTCAGTTGGCAGTTGGCATGGCTACGGAGAGGCTCACAAACACCTACTGCTCTCAGCATGGCGGAATAGAGGCTATAGGGTTGTTGGGGTTGTGTGGGGTGGGCTGCAGAGTCCATACATTAAAGGGCCTTGGGTTGTAACTCACTATTTTAAACACAAACACACACATGCTGAAGGCTGTAAATCACTATTTGATATGTGTCCATGTCATACGCATTAATTCACCAGATGACAGTCTGCACTTTTGAAGGGTTAGAGTAGATTGGAGTCTTAATGTCAGTAACACTGCCAAAAAAGGTAGGGAGACTTGTTCACTTTTAAAAATAAACAATAGTTTCAGTTTAGAAGTGAAAATGGGAAAAAACACTGTGATTTTGCACTGCAAATGTTTCATTTAAACTTAAATGAGTGCAAATACTCACACATTAGGGATGCACGATATATTGTTGGCTAACTGTTATCACAGTACTGATCTTTGCGATGTTGATACCACAGAAAATAGAATAGTGCTAACAAGTACTTGAATAAAACTTTTATCAGTGTGAGGGTAAATTTATACGACAATGATGTATTAAAAACAGAAAAGTTTTTCCTTCGCATTTTTTTAAAGGTTTCTCGGACAGATCACGTTGTCAAAACAATCCCTATTCACACGGATCTGCGGAAACGGCTAAAACGCTGTATGCAAGACTAGTAGTTGGTAATGCCACTTTATAAAGAAACACGACGAGCCTGCGCACATAAGCATTCATGTCATCGTGTCCGCCAAATTGATCGGGGAAAGACTGCTCCATAAACAAATACAAGTAAACGGGGGAGCTGTGGTTTGCATTTCTCAAACAATTTCAATGGTTTATGTTCTATGTGGAGTACAAAAATGTTCTGTCTCCAGTTACTTAGAATCTCTATAGTTAGACTTGGAAAATGATTCATAAGGAATTATCCATAAGTCATAAGGAATTGTGAAAACTCATGCTTGCCAAGCATAGATTTGGCTTGTTTTTCTTGGTTAATAAATGCTGAGAGGTCCCTAATATAATATAATGTAATGTACATGAAATGTCCATAAAAGTTTTTTTCATTGTGGAAACAGATTTTACTGTCTTCAACCACAGCTTTTAGCTTTTCTTGTGCTCCAGATCAAAATTCTGAAAGTAAAATAAAAGAGCAAAATATTTCTGTCCCTAACACACATGCACACCAGCACATGTGCTCTCACATGGACCATAATTGACCATAACAATGGACTGCGCTATTTTGCAAAACGAATACAAAACTTGCCTAGCATCATCCTTTTATAGTCATTTGTCTCAATACTACAAACAAACTATCTGTGTAGCTGATTAACTGATTAATGATTAATTAATTGATCTGATTAATTATCTCTATTATCTGGACAACTGCAGCATCTGGGTACAAATAATTCAGGGGCATGAGTTCAGCTACCACAGTGAGATTCAGACACACATTTTGTGAATTTCCCACTGGAGAGAAATTAAATTCCTCCTCGTCCCCTTTTGAACCAATAAGTAAAAAAGTCTTGAATGTAGTCAATTTTATCTAGTATTAACTATTATAAGATTACAATAAACCTAACATATAATTATTAAACCTATTTCACTATTATCAGTATAATTTTACCTATTTTACTAAACATTGCTTACTAATTTCTTGTTCTATTGGCAGAAATGATCCGTCAGTGGAAAAAGAAAATATAAAACTTGAAATAGTAAAAGCATCATAAAAACAGCTGAATAATCTTATATTTAAGATTATAATAATCCCATAATAATATTTATTTTTTTAAATGAAACTTAAACTTTAAAAAAATTTAAACTTTGCCCTTATACAAGATGCTTTCAATTATATAAATTTCATTTATATTAATTTCTCCAGTGTATTTTATTCTAATATAAATGTTCATTATGTGGCATGTAACAACAACTGCAAAACACCCAGCATTTGTATAAACAAGTTTATCAGGTTGTTAGAATTTCTAACATGGATTAATCCAGAACAGAATATGATGTGCAGTGCTGGATTGGAGAGATTACAGGTGCTCTGTAGTGCTCCATGGTCAGATTGCAACCGTGACGTAGACGTGACTGATGCACCAGGCTGCCCTGAAACAAAAGAGCCAAACAAAACAGAAACAAAAAAAGCTCAGGGACCTTGAAAAGACCATGACCTTTGAGCAACCCTTTCAAAGCTGAGAACTGAGCGTGAAGAAGGTGAAAGCTATCTGATCGCTGCACCTTCATTCCACGATCCCTAGGGACCTCGTGTCCTCTTTCTGAGGTTCTTAGGACCTCCTGTGTTCCAGAGCTGCATACCTGATATACGGTGCCTAGTTGCAGTGCATTGCTACCATGTTCTCCACTGCTTTAGGTAAACTTGCTGAATGAGGGTTTAAGCTGGCCACACTGGAGTGGGGTCGTCTGAGGTCTTGACATTGCCCTTATGTAATATCAGGACTGAAGTTGAAAGGTAACAAGAGAGATGTGGGGTTATGAAAGATCACAGATGGAATTAAGTTTCTCTGTGACTTGGTTTGTTCTGTATTAACCTCCCCACCCTCAAAGTATAACATAATACCAGCAAACTTTTGTCATTTATCTATTCCATATTTCAAGAGATACATCAAAGAAGAAAGAGTAAAACATTTCCATGCATGTTTTTTTTTATATCTGCACATTTGAATAATAAAAAAACTATACTGACACTATAAAATACTGAAAATAACTTTAAGGTCCATAAGGTCCATTGATACTGTATATACACCTACACTTACCTCGAACACACACAAAATGAATTATCTGTAAAAATAAATAAATAAATAAATAAAAATGACTTGTCTAATAGGAGTATTAGATCATATTAGAGTTACTGGGGATGGGCCAGTTCAGAGGACGAAGTTTTTAGTTGTAAGTTTAGCAATGAAAACACTTTCACTAGCTGTACCTGCACAGGTCAGTGCACTGTGTTGTCTAGGGAGGCAAACTTCTAAATACTAAACTAGTCCCAACATGCCTGCTGACATATAAAATTAACTGTGGGGGTAATCAGTTGATAAAGAAAATTATCTCTGTCTAACGGTAAATCTTCTGAGACCATCAGTGAAAGAGGGTATGTTTGCGTTCAATATTTACCCAAACTCAAGCAAAAATGTTTGTCTGGTAGAGCTAAAGAAACACAGAGTTAACAGAGCAACAAATCATGCTATGTATTTCATTGATGATTTTTGTGCATTTTAGATATGGAGAGACTGAATAAATGCTACTATCTGGATCTGGATGTGCATTTGATTTGTGTGCCAACTATTTGAATTAGGATTTCAACCAGTGGGCATGGTTTAAACCAGAAGGGTTTTCTTTGTTTGGTTGGTTGATTGGTTGGTTGGTTAGTTAAATTAAATATGAAATCTACCCCATACCTCTAGGAAATAATGGAAAGCACTCTCAGGATTATCTGTGAATTCTGGCTCTGATAGTTCCTCAACCTCATTTGAAGACAGTTTTTAATCCTACTCACACAATTATTATTTTTGTTTGTTCCTGCTCATGATATTTTCTAACATATTTAGTTAGAAAAGCACATACATACAAACTGTATCTCCTCAGATTTGCACCATATGATCCCTAGAGGAGACATGCATTGTTAACATCTTTATAGCTGACGTGATAAGAATTAGGAAGCAAGGTCAAAGTTGACTGTGAGGCCATGACATAAAGGTCAGCATTGCACAGCTATCTAGTATAGCGGCCAATTAGAGACCATAACAAACATGCCGGCTCCAAGAGACAGTTTAACAGCTGTGTCCATGTCTTCACATGCTGCTTATGTTGTTCTTTTTTGCTTGATTGACTGACTTCCTTCCATAAGAATGTGGGAGAGAACATTTTTACATGTCACAAAAATGTATCATAATATCTCAAAGGCCTCATTCAAATATAGTGTTAGTATATATTAAATCTCTACACCATAAACCTCCCTGTTGAATTCTCAAATCTGACTGTCAAAAGGTGTTGATTACTTTCCTATAACAGCATGGCTCTGACAGTAGTGGCAGCTGCAAAGCAAATCACAGGTTTATATTAATGCACTCATTCTAGGAGACATGTTTTCTGTGAGGATATGTTTATTTAACATTTTTTTGGAAGGAGCCTATAGTGTCAGTGCTTCGTAAAAATCAGACATAAAGCTATAATGTTCTCCACCATGGGAAAACTGTTATAATGCAAGTGACATGAAAATGTTTCGTAAACATTCCACAACATTAAATGTAACTATAACTGGATAAAACGCACAACATTTTGTTTAACAAATAAAAAACTGCTATGATTATCAAACTGCTTTGGTATAAGAGGAATAAAACACTTAGGGATGTGCTGTTAAAAGAAGATAATCAACTTTGGGCCACATCATTCATTATTACTTCTATAATAAATTCTACTATCAAAATTGTAGCTGTCAGTGTATACAATATTTTTTAATGATTATTGCAGCTAAAAATGCTTAATTTTGCTGTGGCCTTTTTTAAAAATGAAAAGTTTTTGTGCTCTTTTGCAGAAAACTACTTGAATTGGCGAAATTACTATTGTACGAAATTGTTTTGCACAGTCTTTCACTGTGATGTTTATTGGTAAATAGTTTAGATGTACTCATGTTCGACGCACATGAACCGAATACAGCTTTGGCTGAATGTGCATTGTGATGACATCACATGACGCATCTTGGCCCAAATCTGCTGAAAAAATACGTAAGCTCTGCCAAATATTGCAGATATTGCAATATTTCATCCTGGATGGACTGTAAGTCTATTCTGTAAATGGTGTTTGACACTGTGTTATGAAAATTGGCATAGTCTTTAATTTTTGTCTTTCCTACCAGGCTACAGTGACTTAATGCATCTCTCATAGCTCCCATCAATGGACTTAAAGGAGGAAATTATGGGGAAAACCCCACATTGTTTTGTTGTTCGGAAGCAGGAAGTGGTAAAATGACTTCTTATCATACTAAGGATGAATAGCTGCAAAAGTGTGTGCATGTGTAAATACCCTATAGTAATACTAATAAGTATTCTAATCACTAAGAAGGTGTGAAATGTGCTGGGAGCTTATTAAGAAGGGCTCATCTGGCTTTTTGCAGAAGCGTGAGACAAATATAAATGCAGAAACCTGGGGGGAAAGATGAAAACCAGCCCCTCTCAACCTGACAGCTTGGAATGGTTATGCAGAATGGAGTGCACTTCTCCTAGTTTAGACTACAGCTACAAAGGGTCTACTGCTAGGTAAGATGTTCGTTTTAAATACAGCTAACCAAACACCCCAATCCTTTTGATCAAATACAGCTATGTGAATGATGTGCTGAATTGTGCAGAATAATGTTTTACACAGAAAGTCTTACGCTAATTTTTCTATTAAAAGTTTTTCCCCTTTACCATTCAAACTATATTTCTTGTCTATCTACAAAACTGGCCATCATTAATTAGTGTACAAATACTTGAAAAAAATACACTCCATCTCAATGGACAACAGTGGGGAGTGTTTGCACATAGTTGCTAATTTCAACAAAGAACCATGTTGTGTAACTTATACATGCAGAACTGTTTTTGTGGTCCTGTTGTTTTTGCTCTCTGAGGTCTCTGGTGTGTATGTGGCCATCACAGCATCTCTCCATTCTTTCTGACCTTCTCCCTTATTCTCTCTCTTCCTGCTTGGGTGAGCAGAAGGCAACCAGCCTGGGGCTTGTGTACATGCATTAATTAGTCATGCAGAGAGAACAGCCTGATCCATTAAATTATACACTGGACATACAGCTGGTCATAAACACCCTCCCAATACAATCTAAATTTACAATTGATCATTAGTGTAGTACTGATTGCAAGTAAATAAGGAGTTCCACTGATTTTTTTTATGCAATATAATTCACCCATTGAGGAGTAAACACTCATGTAGATTGTTTTGAAGAAAAAAAGGTAATTCATGAAAAACTTTAAATCTTTTTTCCCAAAAGTTATAAAGTGATAATTGTTTGTTCACCTACAGTGAGGGAAAAAAGTATTTGATCCCCTGCTGATTTTGTACGTTTGCCCACTGACAAAGAAATGATAAGTCTATAATTTTAATGGTAGGTTTGTTTGAACAGTGAGAGACAGAATTACAACAAAAAAATCCAGAAAAACGCATGTCAAAAATTTTATAAATTGATTTGCATTTTAATGAAGGAAATAAGTATTTGACCCCATCTCAAACAAATAGATTTCTGGCTCCCAGGTGTCTTTTATACAGGTAATGAGCTGAGATTAGGAGCCCACTCTTAAAGGGAGTGCTCCTAATCTCAGCTTGTTACCTGTATAAAAGACACCTGTCCACAGAAGCAATCAATCAATCAGATTCCAAACTCTCCACCATGACCAAGACCAAAGAGCTCTCCAAGGATGTCAGGGACAAGATTGTAGACCTACACAAGTCTGGAATGTGCTACAAGACCATTGCCAAGCAGCTTGGTGAGAAAGTGACAACAGTTGGTGCAATTATTCGCAAATGGAAGAAACACAAAAGAACTGTCGATCTCCCTCGGCCTGGGGCTCCATGCAAGATCTCACCTCGTGGAGTTACATTGATCATGAGAACAGTGAGGAATCAGTCCAGAACTACTCGGGAGGATCTTGTCAATGATCTCAAGGCAGCTGGGACCATAGTCACTAAGAAAACAATTGGTAACACACTACACCCTGAAGGACTGAAATCCTGCAGCGCCCGAAAGGTCCCCCTGCTCAAGAAAGCACATAAGTATGCCCATCTGATGTTTGCCAATGAACATCTGAATGATTCAGAGGACAACTGGGTGAAAGTGTTGTGGTCAGATGAGACAAAAATGGAGCTCTTTGGCATCAACTTAACTCACCGTGTTTGGAGGAGGAGGAATGCTGCCTATGACCCCAAGAACACCATCCCCACTGTTAAACATGGAGTATTTGATCCCCTGCTGATTTTGTACATTTACCCACTAACAAAGAAATGATCAGGCTATAATTAATCTTGGGTGAGAATCTCCTTCCCTCAGCCAGGGCATTGAAAATGGGTCGTGGATTGATATTCCAGCATGACAATGACCCAAAACACATGGCCAAGGCAACAAAGGAGTGGCTCAAGAAGAAGCACCTTAAGGTCCTGCAGTGACCTAGCCAGTCTCCGGACCTTAATCCCATAGAAAATCTGTGGAGGGAGCTGAAGGTTTGAGTTGCCAAACGTCAGCCTCGAAACCTTAATGACTTGGAGATCTGAAAAGAGGAGTGGGACAAAATCCCTCCTGAGATGTGTGCAAACCTGGTGGCCAACTACAAGAAACGTCTGACCTCTGTGATTGCCAACAAGGGTTTTGCCACCGAGTACTAAGTCATGTTTTGCAGAGGGGTCAAATACTTATTTCCCTCATTAAAATGCAAATCAATTTATAACATTTTTGACATGCGTTTTTCTGTATTTTTTGTTGTTATTCTGTATCGCACTGTTCAAATAAATCTAACATTAAAATTATAGACTGATCATTTCTTTGTCAGTGGGCAAACGTACAAAATCAGCAGGGGATCAAATACTTTTTCCCCTCACTGTAAGTATCAGTGAAGCTTCACAGTTTCTATATGTAATACAGATATAAAATGAAATACAGTATGGAATATCAGACTGAGATGCCTTGACGGCCACATACACACCAGAGAAGAAAATGGCCCACAAAAAATTCTGTAAAAGTAACTCATAAGCTGTATAATCTCTATTTATCAATTATTGTAACAACACAAAATTATGTGCTTGCATGCAGTGAATTATTTGAATGATTTTATCTTTTTTTGACTCAAGTAAATTATGCTGACATTAAAAAAAGGTTACAAAGGTTTTACGTTTATGAACATTTAGGTTTAGAAAACAAAATGTTCTCAAACGAGACTATTTTTCTGTGGGCCAGTAGCTCCTTCAGTAACTTCATCTCTCCTTCAGTCTACCTGCTAAGTGTGCACGCTGAGTTTATCTACTACAAGCCAACCTCACAGTGTCCCTAGTTACACCATGCCAACACCATCAAACAAGTGACTTTATCTAAAGTGATACCATGCACCAATGACTGTTGTTTAATCAGTCATTAGCAAACAAACCCTTGCATCACTAAGCTCATGTTAGTGAACTTTTTACTCTTTTGTCCATAATGATACTGAGGATAAAATAATGCATGTTCAGATCAAAAAGTCACCATAATCATTATTTTATTCACTCCTCTTCAGTAACTGAACACACACACACACACATACACACATTCACACATTCATGTTAATTTGCACCTAGATGTAATTTAGAATAGCCAATTCACTTACTGCAGGTTTTTGAGAGATGGGAGGAAGCCAAAAAACCCAGAAGAAACCCACAAAGACACGAAGAAAAACTCATGATCAGACATCACCCAATGATTAAATAAGAGCACTCATCAAGGATGAATGTACAGATAATCATAGGCAGATGGAGAGTTCTATCAGAGACTTCCTGAGAGGGGTTTATATGCCAGGAGAAGCCTCTTCAACTCCACTCAACTGTTACATCTTATCACTAGAGCCCAACTTATCTGATTATGAGTGGGTGAAAGAAGATAAAAAGAGGGAGAGAGGCTGTAGTGCATAATGAGGACAAATTTTGCAGTCCACTCTGAGGAACCCCCCTGCGGCTTTTTTCAGACGTTACCAGTCAATTAATGACTACATATTAACCTGATTCTCTTCTCTCTCCAGGCTCCTTAAATTCACTAGCAACTTTTCCTAACCCGGTTTTAATACTGTCAGGCCTCCAACAGAGTGAGGGTTACTGTGTTTATATTCTTGGCTTTAAGTAGCTCCTGTGAACTTACTCTGATACTCTGAGAAGACTATTCCTGCCAGAAAGCTCAGAGAAAGTTAATAAACAGTCCATAATTGTTGCAAATAATAACAGCTGCTCTTAATAAATTTTCAACTGACATAAGAACAGAGATGCCAAGGTAGTGGTAGGAATCCAGGTTTTGAGCTAAAGAGCTGTGGAAATGCACCACCCATAATAAACAAGAAACAAAAAGAGAAATCTGCAATGAAGGACATTTACAGAGAAGCACGGGGAAACGAAGTGCAGTCAAACCATAAAAAACACAATACCGAGAGTAAACCTGTAAATGCTCTGGGTCTAACTCTCAGCATTTCCCTGGCCCGGAACGAACTTAAATCATGCCTGTTGAAGGCCGTTTTTGTTTGCAGTGCTACTCCTTGCTCCAGCTCTGGGCCTATTCAAACACCAAACCTATAAAAGTCACCACACACTATTTGGTGAGACTCTTCGTTCAGCCCTTGCTGGCCCAATTTGTGACAAGTAATTATTATCCGCTCCAAAATATGCCAGGCCACAACAGGACGGCCATTGAGCAGAGACCCTGAGAACATTTGGTCAGATTAAGAGAAAAGAAGAGGGCTTTCAAAGGAACAGGCCAGAATTAAATTGGAAAAGAACTTCTTTAATCGGAGTGGACAGATGACTGCCGGTCCTAGTGGCAGTAAACTGGCTCCCTTTCTGCTCAGACTTGCTCTCTTGCTCAGTATTGTCCACCTCAAGGTGAACGCAATTTGAATCTGCACCCAGAAACAGGAGGAGCTGAAAGACGGCAGAAACTGAATACAGAGGACTCGGAAAGGCTGCTTTGCTGCCTACAAAGGGAGGAATTTGCCACGTTCTCAGGTAAAGTTCGTGCTGAGTCCAGATGAATACAGTTCTTTGTTTTATGGCCAAGATATGTGAGATATTTCTGTCTATTTGTCTTCACTGTTCTCTCTGTGTCTGTCACTTACACACACAGCTTGCCCTTTTTCAGTCCAAATTTGACTGTAAAATTACTTGTGTTCGTGAGTGCAGGATATGCTGACCCATGAGGAAATTATGCACAACCTTTCCAAACTATATGCATACTTATTTATATCAGAAGCCCAGCAGAATTTGGGCTGACACAATACCAAACAAACATCACACAATACCACAAAGTTTAACAGTAAGCCATTGATGAATCTTGACTGTGAGCATGTTACAGGTGCAACATAGCGCACTCTGGATCTTTAAACTTTCATAAGGATCAGATAGTGTTTGATGTTTCCAGCTCTTTCTCTTCTCCTCCTCTCTCTCTGTCTGTCATGTCAATCAGCTCAGATGCCACTGTACAAGGGGAGGAAAAAAGAAAACAAACAATGCCTCTGACCTTATCTACGGATCACCATGACAACGAGGCCTCCCTATAAACCATTCCCCCTCTGTGTGTGCATCTGTATGTGTGTGTGTGTGAGAGAGAGAAAGAGGGAAAGTGATAAAGAAAGAGAGAGAGAGAGAGAGAGAGAGAGCACAGTATCCCTAATGAGGACTACTGTAAACACCCCCCCAAAGCAACAGGATATCAGTCACACACAATGGCACAATCTCCAAACCCCATCTACTGTGTTTACGGCTGCCATTCACCCAGTCACACCTGTACTGTAAAGCAGCCCATCAAACTCTGTCTCTCACTGAGGCATATTCTGCTAGTGCATGGCTTGGGTATGAATTTAGTTTCAATGGCAAGAAAAAAGGTTCTCCTTTTGGTTTGTATTTTAATGATGGTCGTCAATATGTTTTTAATATAACACCAAGCTCTCTTGCAATGCTGCTTCTACTTCTAACAAAATACAGAAAATATCTATAATTAAGAACATAACTGAAGTACACTGATGCATATTACTCAATTCAGTGTTTTGTTTTGTTTTTTTACCACATACCATCAGTCTTGGGGAGTAATAGAATACATGTAAGGGCGTTACATAATCAGGTTACAAAAAACTGTAACTGTAATCCATTACAGTTACGTAAAAAAAAAGTAATCAGATTACAGGTACATTTTGTTTTAAAAAAAACGGAATTCTATTAGGATTACAAATTTTGTTTCTTTTAATAGAAATTTATATTTTGATATAACACAGTACAGACAGCTGTTTGATTATAGTTCTGGTTCTCTCTTGCCAGTCATGTTTCATATGAGCAATCTCCTGATGCATGCGCAAAGTTAATTTTGCAGAATTCTAACACAAATTTAAATGCTTTTGTTAGGGTGACTTTACCTCCTCTTTTTCTGCCTTAAAAAAAGCACCCGACCGGGATTTCTAAATTTGAGAAAATTTAGATTCAGTTTCATTATGGTCTATACTGTATTATGTATGTGCATATTGGCGTTGCTTTAACCGCTCTCTGTAATTCTTGCCTTCAACAACTGGTCGATTATAAAATTCTTGCAGCAACTATTGGCCAAATTCCTGCATCTCAACCATTAAGCTTCTCTCGGTGAACGTGTGAAAGGTAAAGTGCTGTTGTGTGTGGCTTCAAACAGTTGCTTGACAATAGCAGCAAATGAAGCCGTCCTGAGTCCAGAGTCGAAACAATGCCCATGCCCATAAAAGGTCATTTTTAATTTCATGTTATCACATTGCTTCGTATTACATGGCCATTCAAATGTGTCAATGATGGCTGAAGGTTCACACATGGCACCTAATATTTTATTTTATTCCAATTACATTCAAAAGAAAGTTAGAAAGAAATGCAAAACATGGGCAGAGTGAAACCAATTTTATTTATATATACACACGCACACATTATATATATATATATATATATATATATATATATATATATATATATATATATATATATATATATATATATATATATATATATATATATATATATATATATATATATATATATATATGCGATGCTAATAGTGTTTCTTTCTCAGTGTATTAAAGTCTGCATTCTTAATAACATTGTTTTGTCACTGTTAGGACACAGGTAGAAAAAAATTTTTGATTTTGTAGGAAAAATCTTTTATTTATTTATTTATTTATTTATTTTATTACATCAAATCCAAACATTGAACATATTTTTAAGCTATAAAATAAGCCCCAAATAAAATTATTTGAGATCATATTTATTTTCTCTTGACTTTCTTTACATATATGACCTTGAAGTAATCCAAAAATTCACAGGGGTTCACAGGGAAACTTCAAAACACGAAAACCAAGAAACACTCGAAGTCAGAAACAGAACAACAGTCGCAGAATCAACGGCAACAATTATTGTTTGTTGCTTGAGAGTCTGGCCGCGTCCAAATATCCCTACTACCTTACTATACAGTAAGCAAAAAGCAATACACCAAAGGAATAGTATTTCAGAATTCTCAGTAATCATAAAACAGTAGGTGAGAAATACAGAGATACAGACCTACTGCTTCTGCCAAGATTCTGCAATACAGAACCAATGGATACTATGCTATCCCATAAGGCAACAGGACTGGTGCAGAAGAGCTGTCCAAATCAAAAATATCGGAATGCAGCATGTTGACTTGTTTGAAGTTGTAGGTCAAATCACAGTGCCAACATAGTGGATGTAGTATGTCTGGATTGTATTCATACTACACATATACATATACTGAGCAGAACGTACTGTATCAACGGCCGAGCAGTAGGTACTGACTCAAGAGTAGTAGGTACCATAACAGTACAGATTTGGGACACAGGGTCTGTTTTTAAATGTTTGCGTGACTGGGAACAGGTGAATGCAATCAGAAGTCTGGTGATTCGGGAAAGTGTCATCAGCAGTAGTGGATTCTGGGAAGTGTAGTATGGGCCATGGTGCGTTCTGGGAAACTGAGTTCATCGATTGAAATATTGAGCATTTTAATAGTGAATAAGGTGGATACTATAGAAATGTATATTTTTCAATATGTTGAAATATTCATCATTGATACCTTTAGAGCTGAATCTGCATATTATTGCGGGGGGTTAAATAAGTTTATAACTTGGGTTGTGTTTTGCTTTTAAATTTTTTCCCCAAAATAAAATAAAAATAAAAACATTTAATAATACTGTTTACAATACTATATTTATAATACTGGTATCTAGTCAATGGCACAATTATATGACAGGTAAATAAGAGCTGACCCATATGATGGAGCATCTTGTATTTTTACGAAGCTCTAATAGATGCACATGCCTTATCTCACGCTTGAAGACCAGAACTTACCTGTGTGACATTACACATTGATGATGCATATCAATGAGGCAACTCAGCACCTTGCTTGTTTACATTACCACTCCTTTCCATTTTCCTTCCACATGACAATTAATAGCTAATCGCACCATCAACCCTCTATATAAATACAAATGTATCTGTTGGAAAATTCATATCTACAAAGCACTATCATAAGTATATGAGATTGCCTACTGTAAAATAGTTATATAAACAGCCATAATAGATTTATGAAGACTAATAGACAAAAGCTGTCATGTGATTAACACGTCAATAAAAACTCACTCATGTCTATGACAACATCTGATTAGGGATTGTACAGGAAAACCATAAGGCAGCTTTATAACTCCTCAGAGTCGGCACAGGCAAGCCCTAGCAAGTCTGGGGTTTCCGTAATTATGAACATCTTATCATCATTGGAGGATGTAGTTCCACAGGTATTCTGTATTTACACCAACATAATTAGAATCATATTAAAATCCCAAACATCATTAACAAGTGCTAAAGTTATTCAAACTAACCCCAACCCCAAACCCTAACATCAAAATGATCTCAAAAACAAATAAAATGTATAGCATGAAAGTATGAAGACAAGCTTGTGCCAGAATTACGACGCATCCTGTCAGCGTTGTGTGCTGCTCAGGTGCAGTGAAGCAGGTGGCTGCTGTCTAATCCCTCTAAAGCTCCAAGGCTGAGCTCAGACTCAAGGGGCTTATGCCCTCAGAGTTCTCCCTCTTGGGGAAAGAGTAGAGTGTGTTGCCTGTAAACGAAGCTAATCTGGCTCAATCTGCCTGAAGATGTGCAGAGCCATATGGTACATGTTGCATACAATACACGCCATGATGTTTTGATCAGTCAGCAAATCTGGCTACTTGATTTTGATTAAAAGGTGGCAGGATATGAGGGTGGGAGTACTATGTGCTCTATTGTGTTGCGTGTGTACATTTTACAATTTCATTTACATTACATTACATTTACGGCATATGGCAGACGCCATTATCCAGAGCGAATTACATTTTATCTCATTTTATACAGCTGAGCAGTTGAGGGTTGATGGCCTTGCTCAGGGGCCAGCAGTGGCAGGATGGTAGTGCTGGGATTTTAACTCATGATCTTCCAATCAGGAGTCCACTGTCTTAAACATTGAGATATTTCAAAAATATTTACATTTCCATGAATATGAATCTGTGCTTGTGCTATCTTTGTGGCATTTTTCGGAGTGTTTTATTATGTAGTGCGTATCTGTGTGTGTGTGTGTGTGTGTGTGTGTGTGTTTGTGTGTGTGTGTGTGTGTGTGTGTGTGTGCGTGTCTGTGTGTGTGTGTGTGTGTGTGTGGTTGTGTAACTGAGAAATCATTGGGATCACAGGTTGTGTCTCTCTCCGTCCCGTCCATTCATGTGGTTGCACAAACACAATACAAAACCTATAAGCCCTTGTGTGTGCTGCTAATCGCTGCGAGCACAACCCCGTTACCTCTCACATAACCTGTTTGCCTTGTGGACTCTTAAGCCCTCTGATGTACACAAACTGTCCCAGACACTGTACCAACACAAATACACTACGTAATTAAAGTAGGCTAAGGACACGTCTCAGATCCTTAAGTAATATTTTTATTTAATTTTATTCAGATTTCATTTCAGACTCAAAGCTTTGAGTTGACACAAATTGTTTTTGCCCAGAGACAATAAGTAATCATAATAAAGCATGTTTGATTGATAATACTGTGAAGAAATTGCAATATTATTGATTATAATCACAAGCTGTAATACATATAGTAGTGTAGATAATGTGTATAAACTGTTATTGAATCGACCATGTGTCTGTTTGTAAATTTTATTTTTTTATGTTTATATTTATATTAATATAAGCTTTACTAATAAACAGGCACCGACATATAAATGTAGGATATTAGCTAGCCCATTGAGCAAGCAAAAAATCTGATGTGCTGCACCAACCCCATGTTTCTGTTGCCAGGAAACCAATTAGGCTAAAAATATAATAACATATCATGAGCTAGATAGCTAAATATATTAAGGATATTAATATAGATTAAGGGAATTGAATCAGTATATGATTATTATCGTCATGTTTGCACTCTCAACAAAAAGGTAAGGCTATTCATACATCATATAGCTTTAAATTATGGTATATTTTGTGTACTGAGTCTATACGATATAAAAACATCACAATTTTTGTGATTAATGACATGAACACTTTACAGTATGAATGCCCGTGTGGCTGTACGCATTTCACTTCCGCTTTTGAATTAGCGCACTTCGGGGCAGCAATTGCTTTAATGGTGGGTTCATTATTATTCTTAATGAAAAACACAACAACAAAACAGTATAACGACAAACTCACTTATATTAAACCAAATCTTCTGCCATCATCTTTTCAGTCAGCTCACCTCACTCTTCCTATCAGTAACATGATGAATAAAATCTGACTACTACTGATCTGTGCTGCAACTCTGACTTATTTGGATCATGCTGAATTGATCAGACGCGGTCAGTTTTTAATTGTAGCATCCGTTTTCACACTCAAAAAAACAATGTTGCATGCTGTGCCTGCATCAGATTCATGTTGGGTGTGTGTGGACAGCATTTACAGAGCGTTTTACAAAGCACGATAATCGGGTACAGTTTTAATGATAATTAAATGTGACATGGTAATACTAACCGTCTGAGAATTTTATCATGGTTTATCGTGAAACCGGTAACTGTTCCATCCCTACTCCAAACATTACAAATCAAATTAACATGCTGCCTCCTCTCTATGCTGCTGCTTAACAATACAACTATAGTAACATAGCAACAACCATTACGCATGATCAATTATTTTCAAACCAAGCATAATCGTCAGCACTGTCATTATCAATCACTAAATTACCGAAGTTGTCACAGCTGTGTGAAAGGATTTATTCCCATAGTGTTACCTAAATATAAGTCAGACCCCAGAGCCTTGCACTCTTCATTCCACTAATAGCGGTAATAATCAGCCCTGACCTGTAGACAGCATCGTTATACAACAGACACTTACATAGCCTCTGGTCATGTGTTAAATATTCCAGTTAGAGACCTTAGGTTACCTCTGATATATTATTATCCAGAACTTTAATACAGCTTGAGACCTTTCAGTGGTTGAGCCACAACCAGACAAACACTTAAATGTATCAGATAATGGCTTCAGGTCTAATGGTTGCTTTACAAATAGTGCTTTCTCTTGTGTTGTGAAACAATATCTGAAAAACTTGTTTATTCCTGCTGGTCCTTGCACTCACACAATGTGTACGGATTTGGTTCTCCAGTGTCACGATGACACAAATATAATAATTCAATAATCAAAATAAAAGAGTATTTTCAAGTCAGCAACAACCAGCAGCTTAACCCTTTACAGTACTAGCTTATTCTACAGTTATTTATATGAAAGCAGATGATTCAGTCACTACTATGAATTATTCAGTAAATACAGTAAGAAAAAAAAAGGAAAACTAAGTAGTAATAACACGTGTGATGTGAGTCTACTTCATTAAAAGGCCCAGGGAGGTTAAAGGGCTAAGCAGCAATTTGTAAAAAGATAAAGATAAAACTTGCCTCTGGATTTTCACTGTGTGCAAGACTACCAGACCGATGAAGTCTAAAACTTTTTGTCTGTATCTAACACAAGACTAGGCTAGTTTGGTGTAGCAAGCCAAGAGGAGGCAACAGTAAGATATCATTGTATGGGTTTAGCTGCTACTGTGCCACACAAAGTAGGTGAGCTGTCCTTATGCTCTGCTCATATCATGTTCATGTAAATTGGAACTCATAGACGTTTGACACACCTTGTTTTCCTGCTCACCGTGAAATTTTTGTGTTTCAGTTAAAGAAAAAATATTCAGGGCTACAGCCCCGGATGCCCAGGCCAGGTTTGTTTCGTGTTCACCAACCTGTTGTATACCAATATAGTAATTTATATATTGCAATTTTACAAGAGCACAGCAAATCGAATAATGTGCATGGTGATGTTAGCAGACTGGGCCAATCAAGCACATTTTACATTCCATTCATTAATTTTCCAATCGGTGGATCCATTACAAGGAATCATGTCCTCAAAGATTCACATCTAGGGCCAATCTAGCATTGCCAATCCTTCTACCAGAATGCTTTTTGAGGTGGAAAGAAATTATCCATGCAGATACAAGGAGATATGCAAACTCCATACAGACTGTAACTCAACCTCAGGATCAAACCAGGGACCCTGATACTGTGAGGCACCACCCACATTTGACTTTAGGGACTTGAAATACTTGGGCCATTTTCGGCTGTATCTATGACATGCACAAAGATCGAGGCTTTCAATTGCATCTGAATACATAAATACTTTTGTAACTTTTTCATGTCTTGCCAGTTATTTACAATATGATTAAATTATCTGAGGTCACGCTGCTGTATTCTTGTCTTCTTGAAACATGGCTACAGCCTGGATAGTGTTATGGTGGCCTGTTTTCCTCATACTACATTGATACTCTTATGAAAGAACATCAACAGACTCCAGATAGAAACGCCATATCTAAACTCAATCCTTAAACTTTTGTTCACTTTCTTGTGACAAGATGTAACATGTAGCAAACTATCTAATTGCTAATGGCGCATACATGTAAATCATGCAAAAACATGACTGCAATAGAATATTCAAGTATAAATGGATATAAAGGGCTAAGATAGAAGTACAAGTGGTGTTAGTGGTTGTACCTGTTCTTATTACTTCTTATGTATGACATCAAAGAAAAACCAACTTACAACGCTTTCATTGGTTTGAATTTCGTACAAATCAGGTTGCTAATACACACATAAGGATGCCAAACTCTTACCTGGTCATCCACTCTGTGGGCTACTATTGCAGCCCCTTCTTCTATCTCCACATTGCTCAGAGGCCGGATTCGCAATGCCACCTGGGAAAGAAGCATGAACATAGCCATCATCATTATGAAGGAAATAAAAGTTCCCAGTAGAGAAACCTAGTTAAATAAACTAAATACAAAATCATGGTACAGAAATGCTGAAGCAAATAAAAATAGCAAAGCATAATTAAAAATTTTAACTAATATATTTTTTATGATTACCATCACCATAAGTCACCTTAATTTTGAGAAAATCTAAATTCATTTTGACGTATGGATCCAGTACTGAATATTGGCTAATTTGGGCTATATTAGTTTAAGAAGCCACTCAATCCGTTAGATGTCATTCAGTTGGCCTGCACACTCTCTACATTCTCTCTAGCTGTTCAAAGGTGCTGCAATAATTGAGAGCTGCTCCAGTTCAGTGCTGCATGTAGAGGAAAAAGGGAGAGGCAACTGACCCAGTGAATGTGAATTATTCAGTCCAGGGTCAAAAGATTACTGGGAAACAAGAACACAACTCTCAGAGGATAACGATTCAACCCAGGTTTGACAACCTGATTTTGGTGTTGTAGAAACAGAGCCATTAGAATTGAGTACAGATGCATAGGAAAGTAGGAAAGCTTATTTAGATCTAAAATATTATATGATCAATGAGCGGCCACATAGTTAGTTGGAAAAAATAGATTACAATTACAAGGTGTTCAAAAGGTCAGGAACCAATGAGAGTAAAACTACATATGCTCTACAAGTTCACCATTATGCACTATGCAAATCATGTTTTTACTGCTGTATCATGCAGCAGAATATGTGAAACTCTTAAAACCGGGGTGAACTGCATCACCTACACAGTGTAGTGTTCCTTATTTATTTATTTACTTGGTATTTATTTTATTTATTATTTTATTTATTATTATTATTATTTATTTATTTATTTATTTTCTCTGATAATATTCTTTATTCTAATGTATTCTTTATTCTTTATTCTAATTTATTCTCTATTCTTTATTCTAATATTATTTATTCTAATTTCTATTTTATTATCATCTTGTTATTCTCTTCTTGTATTTTATTTTAATATGCTACACTGTGTAATATTATTAGGTCTTTAAAAGGTATGGACATTATATTTGTTAAAGTGCGCAGACTATTTAGTAGATTTGAAGTCAGCAGGGGACTTTTTTTCGTACTGGAATTTTTTTTTTTTTAGTATTTTTTTTTAGCTTACTCTAGGTCCACTTTGTGGACAACCCTAGGGGTGATACACTGCTGTCTCCTTTTTTATGGAGACTTTGGGTGTCCCTCTTCAGCTCCAATTGGCTATTTATATTCTTATTTTTACTTTAGTTTTTGGGTTTTATAATTTTTATATAACCAGCAACAGCTATTGAGTAGCCATGATGAGCCGGGCGGGCGGGGGGGAATTCTTTTTTATTTTTTTATTTTATTTATTTATTTTTTTTTTATAAATTAATTAATTAATTGATAATGATAATGATAATGACAATGATTATTGTTATTATTGTTATTATTTTTTCTCAATGAAATATTTGGGGAAGGGAGGGGAGAAAAGGTAAATGAATCACATGAATATGAAACACATGCATGAATATGAATCACATGAAAATGTATTATATGTAAATGAATCACATGAAAATGAATCACATGTAAATGAATCCCATGAATGAATATGAATCACATAATACTGAATTACATGTAAATTAATTACATGAATATGTAAATGAATCACATGTAAATGAATCATATGAAAATGAATAAATAAACAAAGGCAAAAAACTAAAATATTATATGATCAATGAGCGGCCACATAGTTAGTTGGAAAAAATAGATTACAATTACAAGGTGTTCAAAAGGTCAGGAACCAATGAGAGTAAAACTACATATGCTCTACAAGTTCACCATTATGCACTATGCAAATCATGTTTTTACTGCTGTATCATGTTTTTGTGGATTTTGCTCAACATATTCCCATTGGTTCCTGGATTTTCAGACCCTGTATAATCCTTATGTAATAATATAACTGATATATGCACTCAAAGTAAAAGTTGTACAGTTGTACATAACTAGGGCTAGGTTAAAATCTGGTAATTAAACTCTCTGTTGTTGACACATCCATGCCTACACTCCGGAAAATGTCTTTATTCTCTCTGACATTCTATCTTCAAGATCGAAAGTTTTCGGCTTGTACATGCGCTATTAAGTTGCCTGCAGTTGCTCAGCCCATTGATTCCCTTCTGTTTGTTAAGAATGGAGCAAACAGCTGATTTACATTTTTTAGAAGCAGGTCTGTAAGTGACTGATATAATCAAGGACTGCTAAAGTGACTTTGCTTTTGTTGACAGATGCATGAAAGCATGGCAGCATAAAGTCAGGTCAAGTCGACCTTTATTTATAAAGCACATTTAAAAACAACAGAAGCTGACCCAAAGTGCATTACAGATCAATTAAACAAATAAACATTGACCGAATTATGTATAATAATATTATTATTATTATTGTTAATAATAATAATAATAATAATAATAATAACAAGAAGAAGAAGAAGAAGAAGAAGAAGAAGAAGAAGAAGAAGAAGAAGAAGAAGAAGAAGAAGAAGAAATAGGTACCTTTAAATACAGCATCAAGTAAAAGACATCTTGACTCCTATGCCGATGCAAACAGGCAAAATTTTTGCAATAATTGAAAATATGTCATTCTAATCCTGTAATTTGTAATTGGGAACAGTTCTAACCTGGACTGGGTTATAATATGGTGTCATAATAAAGTCGTGTTCATACTCATCATAGAACATTAATGCAGAATAAATGAGCTTGGTGAAGCCTGGGTTGTCCTACTTACTGTTAATTGATGGTCCTTCGATTCTCCTGTATCCTTCATGGTGATATCACCACCTTCCGATTAGACACTGTGTATATTTCAGTCTCAGTAGAAGGGCAGAAGGATCAGCATCGGCGATGGCACCATGTTTCACACGGCGATCCGCCTGCCTCGACTGGTGCGTGAGGAAATTCACTTGCCTGCACTGATCCTCTGCTTTTCAGTGCTCCAGTGGAGACACCGGTTATTAATTTATTACATATAGACTGTCTACGTGTCGTCAGTCTTTCTATCCAGTTCACACAAAAGTGTGTCTCCGTGCTGTTCTCTGAGATCAGAACAGTGTTGTTTGTCCCCTTAGAGATGAGGAGTGAAGCCTCATATACCCACCGCGTCATTAACGCAGCAGAGGCTCAGCTCCGGTTCCTCGATACAACGTGCTCAGCTGTGATCACTGCGCCCCCTATGGACAAACAGCGTTACTGCTTCTGCGTCCTGCTACAGCAATTTATGTAAGGTTCAGCTTCAACCCAGGACACGAAGACTTTCAGGAAGGAATCCCTGATAACACTTATTTTTGATGGTGGAGTGGATGCCCTCATGTCTGTTACCTTCTGGCTCTCCTCTTTAGTTATGTTGTCATAGCGAGTCTTGCCAGAGTACCTGCTTGCAGTCACGTGAAGTACATTGTCCTTAACCATTACGGGACAATCAACATACCAAATAATCTCTCCCTCTCTTTCCCTCTCTCTCCCGTTCTCTTTCTGTCGGGCTACACATGATACTCCTGAGATACCAGTGAACCTGACCCCTTCTGCACTACCGACCTGCCTGATCCATCCTGATGCCCTACTTCTGGTTGGAGTTCTCATCAATTGAAAGTCACATGCTGCTGCTGAGAATGGCACCACACAGTGCAGTCTAAAGATCATTGAGATTACTGAGAATGATACTACTTAAAAACTATAAATATGGCTTTGGACCTCAATTCATATGAACAATTATGGCTAGGACTACAATTGATATGTCTGGTAAGGGAAGTGCACCATGTCTGATAAACATACCCTACAACATATTTTGAAAATGATTATAGATGACCATCTGTGCCATCACAACTAGACTCTGCATCAACTCCTTTCCTGTAAAAGGCAGAATGTTTAACACATTGCTACTCCCAACACTGACCTGGACTATTCAAGACCCTTCCCAGAACCACTGTAAGATGACCCTATACTACACTTTATTGCATAGATAATAATATTGTGCTGCTATAAGACACATATTACTACTGATCATTTTCATTTCTACCTTTCTCTATCTATTTTTCTATACAAATTGCATTATAGTAGAGAGTGTACAGTTCACAGGCAAATGTTTGCACTGGTTCTTTGCATCCAGTACTGTTCTGTTGCCTTGTCTAATTAGCATGCACTCACACTCTAATTATTTAATATTTTGCACTCATCTGACATTGTTGTGTATCTGCACCTTATACAGTATATGAGATTTTGCAAAGTTATTATTTTTTTATTGTTGTAGCCAAAAAAAAATTATTTTTATTTTTTTTTAAATTTGAGATGAAATTTTGTGCTTTTTTTGTAGAAAACTACTTGAACTGGCGTAATTGTTTTGCATGAAATAGTTTTGTCTTTCGCAGTGATGTTTTTTAGTTAATGAGACATTTTATCTGGACACATATTTGACACACATGAAAGAGTGCTTTGAGTGAATGCATGTTGTGATGACGTCACATGATGCGTCTTGGCCCAAATCTGTGGAAAATCTGCGGCAATTTTGACAAATTGCGAGTTCCTCCAAAAGCTGCAGAGTTTGCTTGATTTTGTGTTCATTTCTGCGATCACAAAATCGTGAAATCTTGGAAGGACAGTACAGCATTGTTATGTGGTCCTGGAGAAGCAACATTTAATAGCAATGTTATATGGAGGAATGGTAATAAGACAGATTGACTTGTTAAGAAAGGCTCCCTGGGATAGGCTACAGGTTCCCCATGACCCTGAAGAAGGAGTAAGCAGTAGAAGATGGATGGATGGATGGTAATAAGACAGATTGACTTGTTTCGAAAGGCTCCCTGGGATAGGCTCCAGGTTCCCCGTGACCCTGAAAAGGATAAGCAGTATAGAAGATGGATGGATGGATGGATAGACTTGTTAAGAATAACACTCCGTTCCTAACACTAACATTGCCTATGAATTGAGTCATGTGAGTAGTTACAAAATTGTAGTATAGACTTCTCTTTATTCTGATTGTTTGTAAATTGGTGTTCAGGAGCCATCGTTTTTTAATTCTGTTTTGACAGCCTGGGCACACAGAGACTGAGTTTTTACCCCTGAGCATATAATTGACCAAATATGTCACCAAATAACACTTACCCCTTTGATACAAAAAGTATTTTAATATACTGTAAATTTAAATGAATCTGACAAGCTGTGTTTTGTTGAGCAGGTAGTGTAAACAGTCATTCAGATTCATGGGGAGTGATAATGGAGAAGCTGCAAATAGGGGTCAGAGCACATGAACATTCAAATTATTTCATCAATTAGATCTGCCAAAATGTGCAAGGCACAATGTGTGTGTGGTTTATTTTCAAAATGACCAGCTGTTACAAAGGAGTGGTACTCAATAGTGGTGTTTGGAACAAGAGTGTTTGGAACAAGAGATCAGTTTGTTTTCTAGCAATATAATGAGACTTCTAGCCTTACAAACAAATAGAACTAAAATACTGTATATCACACATCAATAAAATATAGCTAGATTTTCATTAGCTTACTGTATATTGCAATTTGTCAAATCACTAGATACCAAAGTGAAAGGTAACTTTAAATATAATGTGAATTGTAAATATAAAATGTATTAGGAAACAAATTCTACTGAAAGCTAATGAAGGCATATTGAATTAATGTACAGTGCTACAGTGAGTCAAATTTGTTTTCAAATTTTACCTCAAAAAAATTATGCAGAGATGTCAAATGACAAACTCACCTGTTGGATTGAACGCATTTTCTCACAATGTAAAACAAAAACATAATGTGTGATATACATTTTCTTTAATCAACCTTTGTTTGGATAAAAAGTTAATAACCGTGCAGTTCCAGAAGCGATTGAAGTAAGAGACAAGCTGTGTGAGTGCTGTTGGTGAAAATGTGTTTCTCTCTTTATTTCCATGATTGTGTTTTGTAGGAAAAGAAGCGACGTTGTGGTGACTCTTCTTCTCACAGTTCCTCTTCACCAAACTCCTGGTGGAGTAACAAACAGGGTAGTTTAGAAAATATCTAATAGAACTACTGTTCTAGACACTGTGCAGTAATTGCTATGTTGTTAATGTATGTCCATCAAAACCTATGTAGTAAAATGATCATTCACTAACAGACCAAATAAAGCTTATTGATTTTTCCTCCTTGTGTCTTACACAATGCATGTTCCACATGGTGCTATATATAGGCAATAGGAGGCTTATCTCAATGGAACAGGCCATGCAAACAGGGTGCAATCTGTCAAAGCTCCACAACCCAGGGAAAGAGCATTTCAAATGTTCCTATGAGAAAAATGAGCGATATTAACAGAGGACTTTCCTGCGGCATAAAACTCAATTTTCTTTTTTTAACGATGAAATGATGCCATTCCTGCTCACATAGGTATTCGAATAATCTGTAAAAATGCAGGTTATAATTCTTAATTGACAGACGTGGCACCTGATTTAATCTTGATGGAAAGTGCCTTTAAAGCTGAAATTTTAAAGTGAAATTTCAAATTGAAACCTGCACAAAATAATGTTAAATAAATGGTCTGCACGTATATAGCACTTTTTTTAACCTTAGCGGTTCCAAAGCGCTTTATACTGTGTCTCATTCACCCATTCACACACACACACCAATGGTAGCAGAGCTGATATGCAAGGCGCTAACTTGCCATTGGGAGCAACTTGGGGTCCAGTGTCTTGCCCAAGGACCCTTCAGTATTTGGAGTCACGTTGGAAAGGAATCAAACCGCCAACCCTATGATTAGTGGACAACCCACACTACCACCTGAGCCACAGCTACCCAATAACATGAAAATAACATTTTCAGTAAATGAATCTAATTGCTTATTCCAATTTATACCATGTCACTGTTCAAATCTCAATTCTGATTGAATAGGTGTTGATTACGTTTATATAAGAGCAGCTCTGACAATAGTGCCAGACAAATCATAGGTTTATACTAGTGCACTAGTTCTAATACACTATCATTAACATAACAAATTGCACTGGGACTTGTATTGATTTAAAATGTTTGCAGTTGTTGGTATGGTAAGTTTTCAGGCATGGAAAAGTCTTCAGGATGGAAAAGCTTTTTGGAGTTTTTTTTGTAACAAGCTGCATTTTCTATCTTAACTTCAAGAGATAGAAAAGGGCCGGTAAGAATGATATAGCTGTAGTTTACAGCTGTTATAACATCAGTGATATTAGGAATTGAGTTGTTTAACTGACATCTATGTAACTATAAATGGTTAAGTATGACGTACGTACATAAATTTTTTATAAATAGAAAATTAACCCTAGTTAACTAACCCTAGTGTTAGGGATCAGAGGCATAAAAAACCATTAGCATGTCAGGCATGTGAAGCAGATTGCACATTCTATCTTGTTTTATTGCTTACATAACAAATGTTTTGTAAGGAATTCCTGACCTTGTTTTCCTCCTTCTCCATTTTCTCCACTTTTCCACCTTTCTTCATTTCTGCCTCCACTATTTCATAGAACTCTTTCTCTGCACGGGCCACCAGGTCCTCGGTGCTCTCCTCTCCCTCTCCGTTTTTGGTTTCTTCCTCCTTGCTCTGCTCTGAGCGGCTGCGCTCTTTCAGGCGCATCTCTCTGTGTCGAGCCTCCAGAATCTTCTCCCGCTTTGTCTCCCGTTCAAACATCTGTCAGCATGCATACACATACTGTATGTTACTTTTGAATTCATAAGCAGCACAAAAGAGCAGCACAGAACGCTCTGGCATTAATGCCACATCTTAAAATACTATAGTTCTGGACTAAGTCCTTGAGCACAATTTCAGTGCTGTCCTAACTTCCATCCATCCATCCATTTTCTGTACCGCTTATCATACAGGGTTGTGGGAGAGCCTGGAGCTTATCCAAGGGGACTCGGGGCACAAGGAGGGGGATACTCTGGACAGGGTGCCAATCCATTGCAGGGCACATTCACACACACATTCATATACTCATTCACACTACAGACAATTGGGAAATGCCAATCAGTCTATAACGTATGTCTTTGGACTGGGGGGAGGAAACCGGAGTACCTGCAGAAAACCCGGGAAGCACAGGGAGAACATGCAAACTCTGCGCACACAGAGTGGAGGCAGTATTCGAACCCCAAACCCTGGGGGCGCGAGGGATTCTTCATGAGCCAGGTCTCCAAACATTGTTGTTTTTTTTGTTTGTTTTTTTTTTAATTAAAAACGCTGAAAATACCAGAACATTTTGTGTTCAAAATTTACAAAAAAAATATATATATATATTATATATATATATATATATATATATATATATATATATATATATATATATATATATATATATATATATATATATATACTGCTCAAAAAAATAAAGGGAACACTTAAACAACACAATGTAACTCCAAGTCAATCACACTCCTGTGAAATCAAACTGTCCACTTAGGAAGCAACACTGATTGACAATCAATTTCACATGCTGTTGTGCAAATGGAATAGACAATAGGTGGAATTTATAGGCAATTAGCAAGATACCCCCAATAAAGGAGTGGTTCTGCAGGTGGTGACCACAGACCACTTCTCAGTTCCTATGCTTCCTGGCTGATGTTTTGGTCACTTTTGAATGCTGGCGGTGCTTTCACTCTAGTGGTAGCATGAGACGGAGTCTACAACCCACACAAGTGGCTCAGGTAGTGCAGCTCATCCAGTATGGCACATCAATGCGAGCTGTGGCAAGAAGGTTTGCTGTGTCTGCACGCTACGTTGCACCACAGACTGTCCAGGAGTTGGCAGATGCTTTAATCCAGGTCTGGGAGGAGATCCCTCAGGAGACCATCCGCCACCTCATCAGGAGCATGCCCAGGCGTTGTAGGGAGGTCATACAGGCACATGGAGGTCACACACACTACTGAGCCTCATTTTGACATGTTTTAAGGACATTACATCAAAGTTCGATCGGCCTGTAGTGTGGTTTTCCCCTTTAATTTTGAGTGTGACTCCAAATCCAGACCTCTATGGGTTGATAAATTTGATTTCCATTGGTAATTTTTGTGTGATTTTGTTGTCAACACATTCAACTATGTAAAGAAAGGAGTATTTAATGAGAATATTTCATTCATTCAGATCTAGGATGTGTTATTTTAGTGTTCCCTTTATTTTTTTGAGCACTCTCTCTCTCTCTCTCTCTCTCTCTCTCTCTCTCTCTTATATATATATATATATATATATATATATATATATATATATATATATATATATATATATATATATATAGATAGATAGATATATATAGATAGATAGATTAAAAATAGCTTTACAAAAAAACTCATCTAATTAATTAATCTAAATAAACCTAACAAAACATAGCATGCCATTTGCTTTCAGTACTTGGAGGAAAAAACATGTCTCTTTCTTAGGAATAAAATGTTCATGTATCGATATGTAAATTATTTTACAAAATAAATTGAGCAGGTCTTAAATGTTAGATAGATACTGTAAATCCCACTTATGCAGGAACTGTGTGTGTGTGTGTGTGTGTGTGTGTGTCTCTCACCGCTGTAGCCAGCGCTTTCTCATTTTTCTGCAGGGTGCACAGACCTGATGAGATCTCGAGCAGAGTGGCAGTGCCCAGCTGTGAGCCACAAGCCAGAAAACGGCCGTTATCCTGCACACGCATGCTGTACAGAGCCTCGTCACACACCTACAACAAAAAAAAAAAAAAAAAAAAAATAGATGTAAAAAAAAAAACAAAAAAAAATATAAATAATAAATTTATTTTTTATATTTTTTTAAATAAATAAAAAAATTTAAAAAAATTTTTTTTTTTTAAAATTTTAAAAAAAAAAAAAAAAAATTTTTTTTTTTTAGGGGGCTTTTTTTTATTTTTTTTTTAGGAGGTAAGACTGGGACAGAGTTGAGGTAACCTACTTTAAGTGTGAGTGTTGGATCATTCTGCTTGAACAGGAAGTCCCATATGTCTAAAGTGCCATCCATTTTGACAGTAAAGAAGACTGAAGGTCTAACAGGGCTCCAACATCCATCTGACAGGTAAGCCATGTGATATCTGTATAGGAAGAGATAACAGAAATCATTTTTTCACCAAATGCACTGAAATTAGAAATATTTCCATCCCCATGTCCAGGCAGGTCTTGCATATCTATTACTCAAGCATCAATTACAGTTTTTTCATGGAAAAAGAGAAAACAAGGAAACATGCATGGAAAAACAAGGAAGCCCAGATACCAAATATAGCTGTGTGAGGTTAGATACTTCATTGCCATACTTTTTTTTTTTTAAGTATATCTTCATTGAAAAGATTAAATGATAAAATTGATGCCACTGGATTACTATTGAAGCAGACTCTAGAAGGCAGTTTTAAGTGGCTTCACTAGTCTGTGTAATAGTAGTAGTTAGAGGCACTTACCTTGTCCACATGATGGAGGATTCTCTAATGTCCTCAGACCAGATACGCGCGGTCCAGTCAGCCACGGTCAGGAAGTTCTTAGGAAAGAACGGGTTCCTCTGCAGAGCGTATATAGGCCCATGATGGCCACTATACGTGCATACAATCTTCTCTCCTGGAGTTTTGGCTTTCCGGTTGCAGGAGACCACCAGCCCCTGTTCCGTCCCAACCATGAACTTTGTGGGCTGGTAAAACAATAACTCCACATATTAATCCATATTGTTCATATTTATTCTCCATTTTCAATTCAGGATATAGAGTCTCACCATGGTGGTTTCAAACTCCAGTGAGATGGCACCCAGTGCATTTTCCAGCTTCCCCTTCTTGCTGGGGTCCAGCACCAGCCTTTCTGTGGGCTCACTCATCTTCCGAACGTCCCACCACAGCACCTGATCCAATACACATGTTTACATGTAAGCTTTATTCTTACATATACTAAAATTAAGCATATGGAAAAAGATGTGATTGTGTATGTGCACTGGGTCCCCCAACAGACCAAGAAATCACAGTAACATGCAATGGCTATGATGATATTCAGCACAGTGTTATAGGGAAAAACATGGTGGTGAACCACATCATGATGACACAGCTTACTGTGCTGTTACTGTGCACTGACCTGACCATCAGTGGAAGCTGAGAAGAAGTCTGTGCCTGTCTTTGACTGCAGCCAGATGACCTTATACACCGGGTCTCTATGGCTGTGCTCGATGGCAGACATCTCAACTGGCTGGCTGCCTTTACGTGTGTCCCAGTATGCTGAAGAGAAGCCACTCATCACTCAGTTGAGTCTTACATTAAAAAATACACTTTAAATGTACAGCTATCAGCACAAAATATTTCAATTAACATTAAAGCAAACGTTAACATTTTTGTGCCAGTCAGCTAACCTGAAATTGCATTACATATCAGTCTTACATAAGTAATGGCATTTAAAAAAAAAGAAACATTTTCCATTAAATGTTCACTGAGAAATGAGCGTGCTTAGGGCAGCTAAGAGGAATCAGTCCCCCATAAAGTGTCATAATTAATAGAAAATCAAACTAAAAGCAAAGGATGCTCCAGGTTAGCCATTAAGACGGAAATGGGGTGACTTGATTATGTAATATGTTTACACCCAAATAGAGCACAATCCTAAAGTGTTTTATTACTCTTACACAACAGCATTCTGCAAAGGCTAGCAATTGTTCTTTATTTAAGAAAGGTGTTATAATATTCATTCATTTATAGTTACAGTTAATGTTATGGGACATCCAACATACGATTTAATTCCTACTACCACTTATGTTACACCAGCTATAAACAGTCATTGCCTCACCACTCTCTCTTTTTTATTTTCTCTTTAAATTAATAAAACAAAAAAGAAACTTGTAATGTTAGTGAAAAACGTCAATGACTTTCCCTTGCCGGAAAACTTCGTCACAAAGTTCCAACTTTATCTTTGTCTGTTTTGTCTGTTCAACTTTAACTTTACCTTGTCTGGCCACCCCTTCCAAAAATGTTAAATAAACTTTTCAGCACACAAAATTTCACCATACAGTTAACAAATCCACAGTTTTGTAAGTGTTTATGCTTTTATGTGGAGTGTCCACCAAACAGGTCCCTGTGTAAGTTCTTACTAAATTAATAAATGCCTGTTCAGAATTGAGAATTCAACAGAAGTGCATAATAACATATATTGCTGATTATAAAAGCAGTGATAAGCAGTTAAATATAACTTGCTTCTGTCATGATAAAGATGTAGCTTGCTTGTCCTCACCAATTTGCCCATTGTAGCTTCCACCGACTAGAATATGCGAGTCCTTAGGGTTATACTCCAGAGAGACGAGTGGAGAGACAGATTTTAGGGTCAGCTCAGGTTTATTCGGATTCTCTGTACGGAGAAAAAAAAAGTAACTGCAGAAAACACAGCAGGACTTATTAGTTATAAAAATCGTTACATTATCTCAATTTAAGTCATTAGAAACATCTGTATCATCTGTCTGTTAAAAACTGATTCAAATTATAGTGTTTGATTACATGACACGCAAAATGGTTTGATAGTTTTCATTAATAATCACCATTACAAACAATCAAACCACAACCGCATCAAGGATGTTTTTGCCATACCAATGTCCCAAATATAGGAGTCGTAACACATGTTTTTGCTGAATTTCTGAAACTCTAAACAGGAGTAAGCGACAGCAAGCTTGCGGCCGCCATCGGGGTGCCACGACAGACTGGTAGCAGTGCGTTTCACCTCGTTCGGGTCTCTGAACACAGACGAGATCAGAGAAGGAGTAGAAAATTAAAACCAGTTCTCATGCAATCTCATCTGTCACCAGGGACTCATCCAAACAGAATAATTTCTAGCACCAGTTTTGCCATTATGGAGTCATATTTATCAAAATCTCACCTGAACACATTGATGGTTTTGGCCGAGGGCTGCTCCTCCATCTCCTCTACTACCTCCTCTTCTTCAAAGTACTCCTGATAGATATCAATGGCATTGTTCTGTCTGATACAGTGCTCCATGTGCTACAGTAGGGAGAAAGACCAATCTGTGATGGAGAGATCTACCAGTCCCATACTCGTATTTGTCATAAATGACACCTTATACTGAACGTGCAAAAAAATGTATCAAAGAAAAATGTATAGAAGAAAGCTTACAAAATTTACTGCAACAATTGTGTCCATCACAAACATTAACACAGCTAGCAGAGCATGCATGTCCTATGGCTAAACATTTCTGGATACTATGTAATTCTTTAATAATGTGCATATCAGACATGATAAGTTTAAGCCATGCGGGCTATTTTGTAACTGTACTCATAAGGAAAAATGTGAATTTAATGCTGTGTTAACAAATCTAAGCCAAACATCAGTCAGAATCTGTCACTGGAGAGCAGTTAACTAGTTCATTCCATTCATTAATTCATTTTCCATAATGCTTATCCTACACATGGTCAGGACAAGGGAGTCTGGAGCCTATCCCAGGAAACTCGGGGCACAAGGCAGGGGACACCCTGGATGAGGTGCCAACCAATCACATTGCACAATTACTCAGACATTCACACACTATATACAATTTGGAAACACCAATCTGTCTACAACGCATGTCTTTGAAATGGGGGGAGGAAACCGAGTACCCAGAGGAAACCCTACGACGTATGGGAAGAACTTGCTAACTCTGTGCACACAGGGTGGAGGCAGTATTCGAGCCCTCAAACCCAGAGGCAAACATGCTAATTACTAAGCCACCATGCCCCTCCCTGTTAACTATTTCATTCCCCAGATAATTTGTTTAAACCCACTTAATCTATAAAATAAAAAGACATACTCACACTCCCAAGCTGCATGATAGTGTTCACATAGTTCTCATCCTTCTCCACTTTCTTCCTGTAGCGAATGGTCTGTTCCATTTCTTGGGGATTGACATCTTTTGGCCAGCCCCCTTCCACATGGTTTATGCCACATGTCTCAGACTCAAAACGTTCTGTGTTCACCTGGAAAGAAAAAAACTATGATGATAAGTGACTAATGATAAACTTTATTTCCCCTGTCCCCGTTGCTGTTATAATAACCTCCACTCTTCTGGGAAGGCCTTTCACTATATTTTGGTGCGTGGCTGTGAGGATTTGATCATTCAGCCACCATAGCATTAGGTAGGTCAGGCAGTGATGTGGGACAAAGAGGCTTGGCTCATAGTCACCATGCCAGTTCATCCCAAAGGTGTTCAGTGGGGTCGAGGTCAGGGATCTGTGCAGGACACTCAAGTTCTTCCACTCCAAACCTTGGAAAACTATATTTTCATGGAGCTTGCTTTGTGTACAGCGGCATGTACATGCTAGAAGAGGTTTGGGCCTCTGAGCTCCAGTGAAGGATGAAGGGAAACTGAAATGCTACAGCATACAGTTGTGTACTTCCAACTTGTGGCAACAGTTTGGGAAAGACCCACATATGGGTGTGATGGTCAGGTGTCTACAAACATATGGCCATATAGTGCATTTACACTGAACCAGGTTTATTGTAATAAGCATTTTCGAGCTTGTGTGTTGCTCTAGGATCTGCTCTCCTATTCAGAAAAAAACTGACTTATAAAACCTAATAATGGAGCAATCGTAGAATGAGTAGAAAAAAGAGTGTCATTAATAGCGCTGTGAATGGTTTCCTGTACTAACCTCATGCTCAGACATTTCCTGCGTGCACTGTATGGCTACATCACATGGATCTCGGGCTATAAAGTCAGCAGCGAGAGATGGGTCAGGCAGAATATCCACATGAAGCTCAGCTGGCCGGTCCGAGAAGTTACACTGGCGACCAAACTCGCTGCGTTTCTTAGTGTATATGTACACAATCTCCATCATGAATCCTACAAACCAATGTTCAGTGCAGTTAGATGGACAAAGAGATGGACAGAGACGGTGAAGAAGATGACGGACATTGTCATAAAGCAGCTTTATTGAAACCTGGATGTAGATTTAGATTTAGATCCATGATGAGGAAACCTTAAGAGGAACCAGACTCAAAAGAGAAGATATATTTTATTAGCTAATAGAAAAACTAATAACTTAAGTGTTACTAATAGACCTGATATACTTGGTTCAATACAAAATGACAACACGTTCACGTTTCATGGAGAAATGTGTGGCGCATGCTTATCAAACAGATTTTTAACGACGTAAAACTAAACAAAAACAAGTTAAATGAGCGGCACTAAGTGTTAATCTGAATATGAGTTTGAGCAGGATGTCAGTATCAGGTGTATTACAATGTTAAACATAGCTCGAGTTTCTACAGAGCAAAGAATGGCCAAGTGAATGTTAAGAATGGCCAAGTTGTCGTCACAGAAAGAGCTGGTATAGCGCTGTGAAATCCTTACCTGATCTGTGATTGTTAATATTAAGTAAATGTCTCTCTCTTGCTTGCTCTCTCTTTCTCTCACTTTTTTATTTTTTTATTTTTTTTTTCAGATTGAGATTATCAGGAGTTCTCTCCACACAGTCATATTTAACCCAGGAGTTTACTTTATCATAGCAACAGTCCCCGCCCACTCCCGGAAACGCAGCGTTTTAAAGGACTAAAGCGCTCAAAGGCTAAAATGAAATAAAATAAAATAGAATAAAAAATAATTTAATCAACGAAAGGTTCGTGACATGAATTTGTAAAGTGTTACTACAATATTTGCAGATTAGCAGTAATTAAACTAGTCAACTACAGTATCCTGAGTATAGATTCTGTTTAATTTTTTTTTAAATGAACCCTTTCGTGCAATAATTATTTATTGGATTTTATTTATTTATTTTTTCCAGTTTATTGAGAATTGTTTTATTACTTCAAATTGTATGTCATGTGAATTTCGACTTTTTTTAAATATCAAACACTAACAACGTGTATCCATGTGTATAGTAGGAATACCATGACACAAGATTCTACCTAAAATACAGTGTGTTTATTAAAATAAAAAATAAAAACGTGTAACATTCAGATATAAAATATTTCATGTTGATAACCAAAATTGTAGAAAATCCTTTTTTTTTGTCGATCAATATATAGCAGTATTCTTGAGATTGATGCAGTTTATGAGTGATGAAAGCTTCAGCTGATTTGGGAGGTAAAACAAATACTGTATCTTCAATTGAAAAAAAATCTAAGCTACATATAACATAAAGCCACACATAACATATTTTGTCTGATTTTTTGTGGACTTTTTTTGTGGGCAGTATATTTTGCAAAGATACATGCTAGACAGATAGACATGCTGCGCTGACATTTTTACTTTTCCTAAAATAGCCTTAAATAGATTATTCCTAAGTGTGGACACTGTGCATGAAAGGATTAGAGCATTTATTTGTATGGCACTGTGAAACTATATTACATCATCATCATCGTTGTTATTGTTGTTCTTCGTCTTATTATTATTATTATTATTATTATTATTCCATGCTATGATTTACATTTAATAATTTTACAATTACAATAAAGTTCTCAGCGCCCCCTGCCGTTCACAATAAGCAACATTCCCTGTACTCCCCCTCCCTCCACCTTGTTGTAGTTATTGTTGTTGTATTTCTTCTTCTTCTTCTTCTTCTTCTTCTTCTTCTTCTTCTTCTTCTTCATGTACTTTCTTATCATTTTAGTCTCAATAGCTTTTTTCCTTGACAGCAAGCCAGCCAACACAAGTGACTGTCATATTTGACAATTTATTAGATCTCTTTTTTCACTCATCAGTTAGAACCATACAGAATCAGGTAAGTTTGTACACTCCTATTTAAATAGATTCGAGTCACTTTAGAGTGTATAAAGTGCAGTCATTTATACCCCTGCATACTAAAAATGCTGACGTTCTAGTGGGAAATTAAATATGAATCATGTGAATTGCAGTCTCTCTGTAGGGTGGCATCAATCATTAAATGTCATGTCTAGAAGTTATGATTAAAGAAACTTTTTGAAATGCATTAATGAATACTGAGAGTTTCACAAGAGTCTGTGTATGAACTCAGCAAAAAAGAAAAGAAACGTCCTCTCACATTCAACTGCTTTTACTTCCAGCTTAACATGTGTAAATATTAGTATTAACATAAAAACATTCAACAACTGGGACATTAACTGAACAAGTTTCACAGACATTTGATGAACAGAAATGGAATAATGATTCTCTGAACAAAGTGTGTGTGTGTGTGTGTGTGTGTGTGTTGTGTGTGTTGGGGGGGGTAAATTTAAATATTAAAAGTAACAGTCAATATGTGATGGTCTCCAGCTGCTTTAAGTACTACAGTACTACATCTCATCCTCATGGACTGCACCAGATTTATCAGTTCTTTCTGTGAGATGTCACTCCATTATTCCACCTAGGCATTTGCAAGTTCTCGATCACATCTGGGGAGAAACATCCATCCATCCATCCATCTTCTACCGCTTACTCTTTCTTCAGGGTTGCGGGGGAACCTGGAGCCAATCCCAGGGAGCATCGGGCACAAGGCGGGGTATATCCTGGACAAGGTGCCAGTCCATCACAGGGCAGGGGGGGACACATGGTTACATGTAATTTTCCACTGCAAGGACAATCAGCTGTCCTTCCTGTCTCCCTGTACCAATGTCTCAGGTGTCTTACATTACAGACATTGCAGTGTATTGCTCTGAACACATCTGCAGTCCTCATGCCTCCTTGCAGCAGGTCTATGGCATGTTCACGTAGGTGAGCAGGAACCCTAGACATCTTTCTTCTGGTGTTGGAGTCAGTAGAAAGGTCTCTTTAGTGTAGTAAGTTATTTTAACTGTGACCTTAATTGCATATCGCCTGTAAACTGATAGCGTCTTTAGGACTGTTCCACAGGGGCATGTGCAATAATTGTTTATGGTTCATTGAACAAGCATGAAAAACATTGTTTAAACCATTTCCAATAAAGATATTATTTGGATTTTACTAAATTATCTTTAAAATAAAATACATAATAAATTAAATAAATTAAAATACAGTCTCCTGAAAAAGAGACATTTCTTTTTTTCTCAGTATATTTTATGCTATAGAAAAAAAAACCTCTGTGAGGGTAGCTTACTCATATATTTAACAATAAATTAGAGGAATAACCAAAGAGCTGGAAAGTAAAAGCAAGACAACACTAGTTCCATGAAGTACAGTTTAAACCTTCTTAACTCCTACCTCCATCTAACTGCTATGCAAAGAATTTTAATTTAGATTTGCTATTTATTATTTTATTATTATTTTAAGTGTTTTCTGTAATTGACAGCTACACAGAAGCTTAAAAGCATTTAAAATTCATGACCCAAATCACAGATTTCTTAATTGCAGAATATTTACAGTCTATCAGCGACTAAGGTTTATCACTATGCATCACAAAAATGCAGAATTTTGAAGCTAACAATATCTTCCATAAACACAGAACCATCATTAGGTAGATAACCCTTTTTCCCCCTTTTAATTCTCATGTGACTTCTAACATAGGGATAAACTGCTCAACAGAGGCTTAAGAGCCACCATATGTCAACTACCCCAAGAAGGACCTCATCCGTCAGGCTTTCTGAAACATCCTGTACAGATATAAAGGGGAAAATCTGAGCTTGACATTAAGAACAGCACTGCTACATCAATATGAGCTTCGGCACTGAAGAGAGAGGACAAGCCAACACACAGGACTACAGAGTCTACTTTAGTGAGTAACCTCATATCCTTTTAACTTAGTCATTTCAATTAACTGATATTATGGAGTATTATATGTACAGAGAATTATAGGATCTAATATTGGCTGTAAACAACTATCTGTTGTTTTCACTATATAGACAATAGCATATCTTTTACTGATGTATCTTTCACAGATGAGTTGATCCTTCGAACTGGTGTTCCAACTTGCATATATCAGCAATTTTTACATTTCTTTTTTTTCTGTCCTTTTTTTTTTTATATATAGTCAATGTAGTCATTCCTTCTGTGCACTGAATAATGTTTCATGAAAAAAAAAATTCTTAAACTAAAAAATCAAACAGCTGAGCTGATCATATGCATTAATTGTTTGACACATGTTTGATTCTTGGGAATGTTTATGAGGCAGCATGACACGAAGGATGTAGGGATGCGTACTGTACTTACTTCACATTTGTCGTGCCTTACTCATATATCAGTTATACAAATTATTTCATGAAATCCGATGCTAAGCAATGTTATTTTATCAATTAAGAAAGAGATTTATTGAAACTATTACAGCTATGATGAACATTCACTGGTCAGAATATCTATAATATATGTAGAATACCATAATAACCATGTCCAATTTAGGGAAAAAATAGCAATGAGCCATTTAGAATCTGAAAGAGTCAGCTGTGTGTATTTGTGAGCTGAGCTGAATGACCTGACGCACTGAAAAGAGTCGAAATTCCCATCACAAATGTTAGTGCTCCTTAGTGCTGTATAATGATATACGTACAGTATTATTATTTTTTTTAATGATATTGTAGCTATTTAGTAGTGTTTTAACTTAGACAGTACCGTGTAATAGATTAAAAATAGCTTCCCTCATAGTAACATGCCCAAAGAATCATCAGTTTGTGACAGTAATGGTTCACAGAATAAGGTTTTAAGAATCAGCAGGCACTCAGCCAAATGACGATAATTTCACATAACTGGTTTAAATAAATTCTGAATTAATCTAATAAAATTTAAGTTTGTTGATATAACAAACTTTTTCTTTGCTTAAGACATGAATTTAAACATTTCATGTTTCAGTAATAGCGTATTATAGATTGTGTATGTATGCTATCAGATCATGTGATGAAACCAACGCTTTTCACAGAAAACTCAGATGGAAAATACATATCTCCATTCCATGATATTCCCCTTTGCGCAGATGAGGCCAAGGTCTGCAGATTTTTATTTGAATTCTTTTGTTTTATATGCAATTGTTGAAATTTAAAAAGAACCACAGCTAACTAAACAATCCCATTAATCACACTAAGAAAAATCTGTTCTGTCTGTAAAAAATGCATTACATTACAGTCATCTATAAATATCTATTCTACTAATGATTCTTTCTATGTTCTTTTTATACTCTGCCAGGCTTATATGTTTTATACCCTTTTAAAACAGAATTAAGAGGCATAGGGAGTGAGAAAGCAGAAACAAATTGTAAAACTACTTCACTTTACAACTTGATAAGCTGCAAAATCAAAAAAAAAAATTCACACATTATAATTTAGGAGGGCATCTGTTATCACTTAACACACTTTTTACTGATTTTCACCAGAATATCTTCCATGCAGTTGTTGAGGTACCCAGATGGACGAATGCAAAGATGGAGGTATGGATTGCTCTTATTGCAGTGGATAGTGGATATCACTGTTAGGAAGCATGATTTCTTGTCTGATATCTGAAAATTTTGCATATTTTCTGTATTGCTTTCTGTGACATTATAGTTTTGAAACAATGACATGCAGTTTGGCTTTGATCAAACATCAACTGCAAATACAATATGTCCTTCTGTCACTCAGTCAGATGACATCCCGTACTCTTATCAGCAAGCTCATTAAAGTTTTACCCATTTTAGTCAATACCTTTATGATTACATTATGCATTCATTTAAGCATTATGTATTTGTGAACAAACGCACACTGACTTTGAAAGATTACGTAATTTTTTAGATATGCAAAAATTACTTATATCACAAACATGATAATTGCTACTGATGATGTATTAACATTATCAGATGTCAGACATAATCTTTGGATTCCTTAGATCGCAACCAAAGAACAACTGAACCCACTGAAGCAGGATGTGAAGAAAGGAAATCTGCGTTATGTGTGTAATATATTTCCACATAAAGGCTACATATGGAACTATGGAGCTTTCCCTCAGGTCTGTTTATTAATCATTTTACACATTTAACATAAACGATGTTTAAGACAAACATATTTTTAGTGCTGTGCAAAGGGAAAAGGACAGATTTGTAGCCAGATGTTTTGGAACTACTGAAATGTTACTGAAATTATTCAAGCATCAGATGTGCTTCTGCAACCTGAATTCACTTCAGAAAGAGCCTGATCATTAATACATAAGTATGTGATGTGTTAGATGAATAATTTTTTTTAGAAAGAATGAGGAAAAATAATTTTTTTATATCTTACAAAAGTGACACATGGATTGTCATCTACAGTATTAACTATAATACAGTATGCAATTTCCTTTCTACACAAATTATGTTTATTGTGTTTGATCTCAGTAAGTCCAATTTTATATGGTTCTTCTTCCTAGTCTCTTTCAGAATATTTGATTTCTTTTCTCTTTCATGTTAGACATGGGAGGATCCAGGACACACTGATGGAGACACAAAATGCTCTGGAGACAATGACCCCATTGATATGTGTGACATCAGTAACAAGGTAAAAGAAATTAGAAAGATAAGGGAATGGGATTAATGCATACAGTGGGTTGCAAATGGCTTAAAAAAAGAAGGTAGAAACACATACAGTATAAACTCTTAACCCCATAAACTACAAGAATTTGTCAACAGAGGCAGACTATGAGCCACCACAAGCTGCCTGGACAGCTTCAGTGCATCTGGGGATATATTCTACAAGTCTCTGGAACTGCAGAGGCGAACAACATTTTCCCAGAAGATATTCCCTCACTTGGTGTTTTGGTGATGGTTGTAGAGTGCAATGTCAAAATCTCCCAGTTGAGTTGAGGTCTGTAGATTGTGGAAAGTCACAGCACATTATTTACATAATTTTCATGTTCATTAAATCATTCCTTCACTGCTAGTGCCTTGTGCATGGTGGTGGGGTCATACAGGAAGAGACCAGTCCCATTAGGATAGAAGTGTTTCATCATAGAAATGTTTCCCTCAATGGCAACACCATTTTTTCCCCATTAATTTGTCACTCTGCATTTTCCCTGTCGTGGAATAATATGTTTTATATGAGCAACTAAATAACAAGCCAAGAGTTTCAGGGAATGAAGAACAAAGAATTAGCTAGGCCAAATGGATCAACAAATGATTTTTAGCTAATTTTCCTTACATTTTTGTCTCCTGAAATACCTCAAACTCGTTTCTGCAGATCTGCTCATGTGGACAAATCATCAGGGTGAAAGTGTTGGGAATCCTCGCACTGATAGATGAAGGAGAAACAGACTGGAAAGTGATTGTGATTAATGTTGAGGATCCTGAAGCTGCAGACTTTAATGGTTAGCTTCTGAAGAAACTTTAATCGGAACTTACCAAGAACTCAGTTTCCAGCTCTGGCTGCAGGCCATCATTTTTTACAGATATTGAGGATGTAAGGAAGCTTAAGCCGGGATACCTGGAAGCTACAGTGGACTGGTTTAGAATGTACAAAATACCAGATGGGAAACCTGAGAATCAGTTTGCATTCAATGGTGAATTCAAGAACAGGGTAAAGTGAATGTATTATGATACCAACGATGCTTAATATTATTATTATTTTTAATTGTAAATAGTAAAAAGTAATAATAAAAAAATACTATTTTCACGGTTCACTTTGAGTAACAATGTAACCTTTATTATTTACCTACAGGACTTTGCCATTAAGACCATAAAAGATACCCATGAATATTGGAAGGCATTGATATTGAGCAAGACTAAAACAAAGGAACTTAACTGGTATGGCAGTGAACAATCAATCACTCTCTACTAATATACACACATTTTTCTAATATCAATGCATTAATGATTTAATTAGTTTGAATAAGACCTGGTAAAAATTGGGTATAATATATAACACTATGGCAAAAATTAATCGGGTTTAAGATAATAGGGTTAAAGTATTGTTTAAAATCTCTTTAATATTTTGTTGTTTTCCCTTTATTTCTAATGTATGCTCCAGCCTGAATACATGTGTCACAGACAGCCCATATGTCTGCTCTGGAGTGGATGCCAAAGCCATTGTAGACTCAGTGAGTGCCTTACAATCAGAGCCCACAGGGAGAGGACTTAAAATATTCATCTCTTGACAACAATAGACAGGAAGATGAAACTAATAGGAAGATGAAACTAATCTACAAAAATATATCTCCAAATTCATTACCAATGTGCTACTGAATATCTTAATTAATAATGAACAGAGAAGTCATAATGTCATAACATTTTGTATCTCATCCTGAACAGAAAAATGCTTCATTATGCCACGAATGTGTTAATCAAATAATATTTCTTCCCTCTCAGGCAAATGCATTTGTTGCACCAGAGCCTATTCCTAGCTCAGGTATGTAATTATTATTACTCTGTACATGAGATTCAGCCCTCACTATTTTCCCTCAATGTGCAAAACTGCACGGAATACTGAAGCAAAAAATGTTTATTTAAGCAACCCACAAACGAGCTTTACCTTCATTACACATTTTCTTTTCAAAAATTAATGCAACTGACAGGTTGATTTCATGGTTTTTATTTGTTGACACTCATGCCAATCATTTCTGCATTTCCAGATGACAAATGGTACTTTTACAGCAAGTGATCAACAAGGGACAACGGGTGACTGATTACTAAGCAGGAGTATGCATTTAGCTAATACAGTGTGTGTGTATATATATATATATATATATATATATATATATATATATATATATATATATATATATACAGTATCTCACAAAAGTGAGTACACCCCTCACATTTTTGTAAATATTTGATTATATCTTTTCATGTGACAACACTGAAGAAATGACACTTTGCTACAATGTAAAGTAGTGAGTGTACAGCTTGTGTAACAGTGTAAATTTGCTGTCCCCTCAAAATAACTCAACACACAGACATTAATGTCTAAACCGCTGGCAACAAAAGTGAGTACACCCCTAAATGAAAATGTCCAAATTGGGCCCAAAGTGTCAATAATTTATGTGGCCACCATTATTTTCCAGCACTGTCTTAACCCTATTGGGCATGGACTTCACCAGAGCTTCACAGGTTGCCACTGGAGTCCTCTTCCACTCCTCCATGATGACATAACGGAGCTAGTGGATGTTAGAGACATTGTGCTCCTCCACCTTCTGTTTGAGGATGCCCCACAGATGCTCAATAGGGTTTAGTTCATCATCTTCACCCTCAGCTTCTTTAGCAAGGCAGTGGTCATCTTGTAGGTGTGTTTGGGGTCGTGATCATGCTGGAATACTGCCCTGCGGCCCAGTCGCTGAAGAGATGCTGGCAGCACTCATACGTCTATTTCCCAAATACAACCTCTGGATTTGATGCTGAGCATGTGCACTCAACTTCTTTGGTCGACCATGGCGAGGCCTGTTCTGAGTGGAACCTGTCCTGTTAAACCGATGTATGGTCTTGGCCACCGTGCTGTAGCTCAGTGTCAGGGTCTTGGCAATCTTCTTATAGCCTAGGCCATCTTTATGTAGAGCAACAATTCTTTTTTTCAGATCCTCAGAGAGTTCCTTGACATGAGGTGCCATGATGAACTTCCCGTGACCAGTATGAGGGAGTGTGAGAGCGATGACACAAAATTTAACACACCTGCTCCCCATTCACACCTGAGACCTTGTAACACTAACAAGTCACATGACACTGAGGAGGGAAAATGGCTAATTGGGCCCAATTTGGACATTTTCACTTAGGGGTGTAATCACTTTTGTTGCAAAGCGTCATTTCTTCAGTGTTGTCACATGAATAGATATAATCAAATATTTACAAAATGTGAGGGGTGTACTCACTTTTGTGAGATACTGTATATAATATTATATGTATTTGAGTTTTAATTATTATTTCTGTCACATTAGAACATTCTTGTCACTTGTGCTTGTACATTTTCAAAATTAGTACATAACCGAGTGTTGCTCTTTGCAATATGTGTGCTTTTAATTAATACTGAATATCATTTGGATCAGAAAAATTACGAATAAAGCTTTAATTAATTACTTTTATGTTTGGAACTATAGTTGTCTAATGCTACAATAAATAGGTATTGTACTGAAGAAACAAAAAAACTTAGACACAGATATATAAAGACATAATATAGGCAGCGATGCTGTCTTTGATTTTTTGTAAATTATTATTATTATTATTATTATTATTATTATTATTATTATTATTATTATCATTATAAAGCAGACACCTAAGCAACATTTGTTTGTAGTCTAGCAAGCTACAAAAAAGTCACAACTAACATGACATTAGGTTACATCTTATGAAATATGTTTGACTCTAAATAGTGAATATCACTGATGTAAAAATAAAACAAACATTTATTCATCAGCGCTTGTTGAGTCACCTGTTTGTTGTGACAGTGAGGCTAGGGAATATTTTACTTCTATAGCTAGTTAAACTCGCTTGATCCCGCACAGCATTACTCTCATTGACAGTCCTAGCTGTTGGATAATGATGAAATGAAAAGAATTTTCAGATTTCCCAGAGATTATTATTTAAACTAGACTATCAACACAAGATTTACCAAGATGCACAGTTTTGAATGAAATGACATTAGGAACCACATTGAGGACGACGACGACAAGAAGAAGAAGAAGAAGAAGAAGAAGAAGAAGAAGAAGGAAGAAATGCCGGTGGATTAAAGGTTAACACATTTGCCTCGCCACCCCGCTGTGTGTGTGGCGCTTGCATATTCACTGCCCTTATTTTGAGGGTTTCCTCTGGGTACTCTGGTCTCCTCCCCCAGTCCAAAGACATGTATTGTAGGCTGATTGGCATTTGCAAATTGTGTGTGTGATGGGTTGGCACCCCATCCAGGGTCTCCCCCGTCTTGTGCTCTGAGTTCCCTGGGATAGACTCCAGGTCCTCTGCGACCCTGTGTACGTTCAGCAGTGCGGAAAATGGATGAATAATAAATATCTCACTGGGTGGAGCTAAGTGCCACTAGCAAAAGGTATGCCGACCCCTTAGCCCCGTCCACCGGCACATAATTTTTTTTTAAAGTCCTCCAGCACAGCAGATGGCGATAGACAGTTAAACTGTCTCTGATCTTACTTCCTGTCGAATCAGAAGAAACGTTCCCGTGTCCTGTCTATGGCTACCGCCGACGCTCTCTGGCACAGTGGCCCGACGCTAGCGGCTTATTCGTTGAGCTAATCTGCATTATTATTTATTAAAACTCACCCGAGGATATTTTGACCGGCGCTGTGGTTGTTGTCGGTCGGGAAAAGGCGACGACACTCAAATATACCGAGCGGGTAAATGTTCAGCGGTATTATTTGAGGAAGTGGAGAGAACTAGTTAGATAATTAGCGTTAAATAATAAGGGTGTTATGTTATGGGGCTGTATCACAGAGCGTAAATAAATAACGTCGCTACAGCCGTACACAACACACACATTAATACTTCAGAGCTATATATATATATATATATATATATATATATATATATATATATATATATATATATATATAAAAATTAGTGTGGTAGTTTTCTACGGTTTAGCACGGTTAGCTTGTAAGGCCTTGGATTAACTGAGTTAAATTAGCTGGCTGTAGCCTTGTAGCTAGCTTTATATTTGTCCTTGTTTCGGAAGTATTTGTTACTAGTGTTGAAACCAATAACCGTCGTGATTAGAGGAGAGGGTCGACAGCTAACTAATCCACCGAGGTATAGATTAGCATGCTCCCACTGAAGGGAGGTTCTTCTGAGCGTTTCCGTGTGACTTGGCACGTCATGTTGACCCTTCGCCTAGATACACGTGTCAGCCTGCCGGCCAGGGACCATACCGGAAGTGCTGGAGTTTTCCGTGATTCATACCGAACCCGACTTACTAATGCGGCCTTGCCGGTTTCACTGTACATCCTAGTGGAGTAATCACAGCTTCTGAGACATTACTCCTCTAATTTGAACCTCTGTTTCAGGTCCCACACTGAGAGAAGTCCAAATACATTCCGAGTACATTCCATTGGTTTCCACACAGGACGCGTGAGCAATGTCGTTTATATTTGACTGGATCTACAAAGGCTTCAGCGGCGTGCTACAGTTTCTCGGTAAGTTTGTCTCTTTACTTTAATTATCTAATTAAATGAAACTGACATACAGCTGAGAAACGCTTACACACCCTTGAGACGAAATGAAGAAACCCAATTGTAGTAAAGTTTCTTATGAAGTTTGACGCGTGCATTCCTTACCATCACAAACAACAAAGTGCTGAAATAATGTGAGATTATAAGCCTGATAATAAAAGTAAGGTCAGTTGAGTAAATATTTATAGTCAGGGAGGCTGAAATATGCCTGTAATGCTTTTCTACAAAACACGTTGTGTACAAGTTTTTTTTAATTCAAGGTTAGTTTGTTCAAATTGCTTGCAGAGATGTCAAATGAAATCAATGTATTCTTGAAGGGAAAAGATTGATACATAGGGGTTTTAACATTGAATAGCTAACTTTGTTGCACTGAGTTTTAACAAACTAGGAAAGTCACTGATACCTGATGAGTCCTGCGATATTCAGAAAAGTGTATCACGTTGAACTGATATGAAGATCTAATCGTATCGTATCGGTATCGTACAGTCCGTTCTTTGACCTTTGAACCGTGTGTGTCGAAGCAGCTTTTAGATCCTCGTAGACACGAGTTGCAATGAATCAGTTGCAATGTTCCTAAATCTGTTTGATATTTGTTTGAACTTAAACTGTTGTTCGATCTTTGCTAATTTTTTCATGGCATACATTAGGCTCCAAAAAAGTCTGAGAGCACTTACTAAACTCATAACATCGTCATTTAAATACGGACCTAGAAATATTTTTAAAAAATAATAATAAATCCCTGGTTTTCGGTGTAGTCTCAGACTTTTGGACGTTTTTGTGTAATTTCACCTTTAAATCAAGTCTAAAGTCCAATATGGTCATGCCAAAATACTGAATTCTTTTTTACTTTTAGTTCCTTTGAAACAGTGGTGGTGGTGTTTTTTTTTTATTTATTTTTTGTGCCTTATTTAATTTGTAACATTTTAGTGTGTCTAAACAAATTACCAGCAAGATGTGCATTTAGCTTTGTGTCATCCAGAAACCATGGGGCATGCAAACTTTTTCACTCCACCGTATGTTGATTACAGTTCCTGTTGGGTGGTGTTATGGTATTTCTACACATAGACCAGTCTAAGGAGGCTGTGTCATAACATGAAGCATTTTTTTTTTTATTTCTTTAACTGGCAGGTCTGTACAAGAAATCTGGGAAGCTTGTGTTCCTGGGCTTGGACAATGCGGGAAAAACGACTTTACTCCACATGCTGAAAGACGACAGACTTGGACAACATGTGCCTACACTACATCCTAGTGAGTCCATTTTCTCACCACGTGAACACATTTTCACATGAATGTCTTTCAAATAATGTCCATTACTGATCCGAGTTTGTCCCTTTAGCCTCAGAAGAGCTGACAATTGCTGGAATGACTTTCACCACGTTCGATCTTGGTGGACATTTACAAGGTCAGACCTATTTTAGTGTAAATCTACTCTACTATACTGATATTTAAAACTGTTCTAATTAAGTACACTGAAATTGAAGTCGTTCAGACAGAGCTCTTTTGCATCAGTCTCATGTTATTGTGCTGATGTTCTTCCTGCAGCCAGGAGAGTATGGAAGAACTACCTCCCAGCTGTGAACGGAATCGTCTTTCTCGTCGATTGTGCAGATTATCAGCGTCTTGTTGAGTCCAAGATTGAGCTTGATGTGAGTTTTTACACGGATTCGTATTATTTTCTGTTTGCTCTTTTTAGGGCACGGTTTGAATGTTTCGAACTAACCTTAATCTTTGTCACATGCCCAGGCGTTGCTGTCAGATGAGACTATATCGAACGTGCCGGTCTTGGTGTTGGGGAATAAAATCGATCGACCGGAAGCAGTGAGTGAAGACAAGCTTCGGGAGCTCTTTGCTCTTAATGGACAGACCACTGGGAAGGTCAGACTCTGACACATGTGTACATAGTCTCTCACACTTTTTCCCCCCTCCATATTTAGTAAACAGGGTTTATACAGAGGTTACTCTGCATTCACACTAGCAAAGATCAGCCAGTTGTTTATTTCCTGTGTAATTATGCTAAGCTTCAGTAACAGCTAGACGTGGCACAGCTGCAGGGCATAAAGGATGCAATAAAGCAAAATAATTCAAATGATTGGCTCTAGTAATGTTCTGCCTAGTGCAGGTTTTCCAGTGTCCCTTGAAATCACTGTTCCCACCACTTTAGTTCCTACTTGTGTTCCACAGTATTTGATTCTCGAAAACAGAAATGTACACTCCCTTCTTCCTATTGTTTTATTACAATATAATCTTAATAAGGAATAGAGCATAACTTTCACACAACCCTGAAGTTGATTGTTTTCCAATAATCAGTCCATATAGGATTTCGCAGCATTAAAAACAAAAAAAAAATTGAGATTTTTGTGGCTAAAAGTGCTTAATTTTCTGCTGCTTTTTTAAAAATGTATGCTGCAATTTTTTTGTGCTTTTTTGCGGAAAACTGCTTGAAAGGGCAAAATTGCAATTGCACAAAATTGTTTTGCATGTCCTGATATTTGTTGGTAAATGAGACCTTTTTAACTGTACTCATGTTCGACGCACGTGAATCAAAGAGGACTTTAGCTGAATGTGCGTTGTGGTGATGATCACATGCAGTAATTTAGAAAAATCTCAAGCTCCTCCGAATATTGCAGCGATGGTTTGATTTTGCATTAATTTCTGCGATCAGAAAACACAAAATCCTGGAGGGACCGAATAACAGACGTGACATGAAGAGTTTATTCCTCGACTACCACAGAAATGTGGCAACACTAAAGAAGTCATGCTTTATTTTATATTTATTTATTCATTTATTTATTTTTTTAAAGTATTAAAGTGTTAGGACTGGAGACTCCATCCATATATATTAAACAGAAAAGACCACCTCATCATATCAACAGTTTCACATAATTTTTTGTTTCTTTCTTTGTTTATTACAAGCCATAGAAGCCATAGATCATGTGGTGTATCTGCAATGTAGGTCCCTGTGAATTAGATGTTACTATAGAAATGATAACCTATTAGATGGAGCATTTTAACCCTCCGATTATGTTATGGGTCAATTTGACCCATTGAATTTTTTTAACTTTTCCTCATTTAGGGTCATAAACTTATGAAAATATTTCTTCTTATGGCTTATCTTGGACAAGCCATAATAAAGGTTTACTGTTTTAAGCTGTTCTTTGTGTATTTAAACAGTGAAAGTCTCTTTGACTCATAAAACTCAATGGATGCCCCCGCCAAACATAATAGGAGGGTTAATATAAACCTGTGATTTTGCCTTGTAACCAGAACTGCTGTTATAGAAGACACTTTCTGATGAAGTTTATCTGACAGTAATATATATATATTGTACACACACAAACACATGAAACATTCAGAGACACTAGAAGCGACATTAGCAGCTTGTCACTTGCTCATGTGAATGCAGGGTCAAGATTATATAATAATTATTATATTCTTATACTCACTTTTGCGTCTAATTACAGTGCTGTTGGTAGATCTGCAGTTTATGAATTTGCACATGTAATTATTGAACACTGAAGACAATAAAATGTGCATGTGTGTTCTGTCTAATTGTTTATTCGAACTGTATTTCTGTATTTTTCCGTCCAGTATAAGAAACAGTTGGAATGGTGTGTGTGTGTGTGTGTGTGTGTGTGTGTGTGTGAGATATTCATCCCGAGTGTTCTGTTTTTCAGGGAATCGTGTCGTTGAAGGAGCTGAATGCACGGCCATTAGAAGTTTTCATGTGCAGTGTGCTAAAGAAACAGGGCTACGGAGAAGGGTTCCGGTGGCTCTCGCAGTACATTGATTGAGTTAACGGAGGTTTCTGCTCAAAAGGACTCCTACCTCTGAGTGATGAACGTTAAAAAGAGAGACTGAGACTGTGATAAAGGACTAAGGAAGAACATGGTGTATTAGCATGAGAAATAGTTTTTAAAAACTAACAAACACACACACAACATTCCAGTGACCTGGAACATTCCACCCAAATTATGATTTTAAGTTATGTTGTCTGAAGACATTTACAGTATTAAAGTATTTAACAGTGCATTGTGGGCCTGATAGCTATTCATGTCACATATATACACACGGAATTAGGCTGTATATAAGCATAAAGACGGCACTGCTACTACATATTACACAGATGAACCTCATCCCTCATCAACTATTAAAATGACAAAATATAAATTACAGCGTCTTAGGTACACCCATTGGTTCTGTATTTCATAGTAACATTAATACATGAACATATTTTGTATTAAACATTACAATTTCTGCTCCACATGAATAGTCTGTGTGTGAAATGGAAGCTTTTTCTTTTTCCAAGGAGCTTTTCCATCACAAATACTTACATATTTTCCATCTTGCATATTGCCCTTTTGACGTGACTCACACAATAACCTGTAATGTGTGATCTAAACACAATGATAAGACCAGCTTCTCAAATATTTTGTTAATCAGTACATGTTGATCTTTCTCTTAGATCTTATAAAATCATATATTCTGGTATATTATGTCTTATTGTAGATGTCCCTATTTTGTTGTAACAGCTCAGCGTTAGCAGGTTCCTCACAGGCTGCAGGTATTTTATGAATATCTGCTGATAGGAGAGTATATGCAGCGGTGAGTAGCGCATGAATGTGATTGGCATCTCATTTTATTTTGCACACAATTATTGTACATGGCAATCTATATGTCTTTACAGTTCATAACCTTGAAACGGAATTCACCGGTATTTAAAATAATTAATTGTGTAAAAAATTTCATCTATAAATATTTTGAACGATCAGATTGCGTTTTGTGTTTTCAAACCACCATCTCAGCTACCGGTTAGCTACTGAAATGTGCACATGATAACCTGAACACAGGAACTTGTGCATTAGAATCTCAAAATGAACAGAGTATTAAGATTAAGCATTAAAGATTTGTGTTGCTGCTTTAATAAAGAATGTGTAGATGGTTATGCCACTGGAAAAGTGTTGTATAAAGCATTTGTCAGAGCTATTCAGGTGAAATATGACGTTTACGTTGAAATAAGTTTTCAGAGCAATAAATTAGTTGCATGTGTTGTTTCTTAACTCCTACTTGGTTGATATTCCTCACCTTGAAGAAAAATCGACATCATTATCATGTGATCTTCAATTTTCATTATTTATTTTGTATGAAATTCTGAATTCGTTTTTCATCAACATGATGCAACCACAATGCTGTTCAGATGTTTTTAGACCGATGCAGCAGCGCTTTAATCCCCTAGTCTGTACAGCTCTTTCACCTCCTCATAGGTTCTGAAGATTTGTGTTAATACCGTCAACACCATCATGCTCGCCATCTTGTAGATCGCTAACCTGCTGAGCTTAGTCTTCAGTACTCTGTGGAGCTGTCGTATTGCTGTGTTGCATTCTGAAACTTTGTCTAACATTTTTTGTCTCCACTATTTTTAGATTGGATTTTTCATGAATATAACGTCTCATTTGACTTGAGTATTTTTTTCCCCTATTACATACCAGTGTAAGTGCTCTAGCAATGTCCCAGTGTGATATCGGAGCAGCACATAGCCGCTAATATTTTACACGAACATTGAAAATACAGCACCAGTCAACAAATTAGCACTAGATTCATTAATATTTCAATATAAACATATTCAGTGTGTTTCAGGTGGACTTTCCCCTTAATAACAGTGCTAGTCCTGTTGGGTAAGGATCCTGGAAGTAGTTCCTGCCCATTTTTGCCCACTTCATTGAGTGGATGCATTCATGAGTCCTATGTTGGTGTTTCACCTGCTGTCCCATTAAATTTTCTCGGGTTGAGGTGTGATTTTGCAGACCAAAGTGTCCAATTGTTTCATTGTGCTGATCTGTAGTTTTCATCATGGAACAAAGGCACGAAAGGCAACCTCAGAGTCTGACCAACAGCTGAATATCCAGTTTAATCTAGTACTATCATGTGGTGCTAATGGTAGAATTCAATACCTTTGATAGTGCATCTGAAACCAGGTATCACGCTAAAGAATGGGTTTTCAACTCCACTCTTGTGGATGTTAAGAAATGAAATAAGATTTTTTTCTTTGAAAGGCTAATGGCAAAAAAAATAAATAATTCTATCACAATCTGACACTACTGGAATATTTCTAACTGCCAAACCAAAAACCAGTCTACATAACAGTATTAAATGGCAGTATTATCGAACAACACCAGCAGCTTCTTTTCCTGTTGTCCCTCAGCGTCAAACTCTTTTTGTCTCACCACTGTTCACACCAAACATACTCATTGGCACAACAAAGACTCTCCATGCTACTTGCATGTTGTTAGAACAAAGCAATTTGGTCATTTTCACAGCTCAAATACCCAAGAGAAAAAAACGAGTGAGTCGAGTTCGGGAAGAACCCGAAAGACCACATTTCATCAGCTTATTGTGACGCAGCACAAAGTACATCACAATAATCTCTTTTAACCTGCAGGGAAATCTAATCTTAAACCACTAACATGATTCTTTACACTTACTCTTTGTCATTTATCAGCACATGTAGACAACAAATTGAATTTGTGGTTGGACCCCAGAGCTTTGATTGGATTTGATTTGATTTGTTTCTCAGACGTACAGTAATGCTTTCGATATGGACGCAGTTTCATTTTCCACCACAGGGAGCAGCTGAAGACCAGGAAAGTTTCTCACCATGGGTATAACAAAGTGCCAGCATCTAAACAATATGGATGTGATCCTGGATTGTTATGGATTGTTATGCAAATCACTCAGGGTTAGCTTTATGTGTTTTAATATTTTGATAGCTGAAAAGTCAACAAGTACACAGAGACAACCTAATAAGAAACCTAAACAGTAAAATGATTCCAGTGCTGGTTTATTATCAAATATCAAACACAGTGAGAAAACATGTCACGAGCTGAGCTAAGCAGCAATGAGTACACAGTAGCAGCTCAGTGTTAATGTGAAGCGAGAGAAAGAGTGGATGTTTTTCTGTATTTCTGTCCCCAATCTGTAAGATTGCAAATTTTAACATTTTGTATTGTTTCATGATTCCATTTAGACTTTAATCTGTTGAGACAACTGCTTAAATTAAGACTAAATCAGTTCTATTTTTCCCCTGATAAACACTACTGATTTGAATGCAAAATTAAACGAGTGTAGCGTCTCTCTGTACACTTTAACCCAGCGTGTATGAAGCATCAACTAATCACAATCTTGGCATTTCTCTGACATTGTCTCACATTACATAAAAGCGCATTGATTCGACCAATTCCAGCAGCTCTGTATAGCACACCGCATGACTGACTATACATACGTAAACAGTGATGACGCAAGCATAATTACAATAAATTGCAGCAGATAGCTATGGTTGTACACTAAGATCCTCTTTTCTGCTTGTCTTAAGAATCATGAAAGAAGGCAGCAGCATCATTTGAATCTGACATTCACAACAGAATATGTGTCATTACAAAGCCGATACAGTGCTGGTACGCTGTGTGTGATGTGTTCATCACTTCTAATCATTCCTCTAGCAAATCTCTCAGGCTTATAGTAACATACAGTCCCTTCATTATATTTATATGATGCACACAGCGATCCTGCTTAACATTCCTGCTTAACATTTAAACTCTTACACTAGATTGTTCTGTCAAAAGAATGTTTCCTTCGAAATGTCACAATATACATTACTTATATTTCCATATAATAAAAGACAAGTATAACAATCTAAACACAACTTAATATATTGTTCACAATAACATTTTTTTCTTTAAACTAGACCGTTCTGACATCTCGGTTGGACTGCAGTGATGTCTCTGTCTATCACAGTTACTCACAATGAGATGAAGAACAAAAGGATGTCATATCAGGGAGCCATAATATTCAACATTCATACAGTAACTGTACATTCCTCTTAATGAACATGCAATTTCTGTAAAAACTATCAAGCGACCTCATTTATCTTGCGAAAGGCATGAGAAAATCACACATCTTTGAGTTTACAAATTTTCAAGTACAGTAGAAAGAAAACGAAGAAAAAGACATTCAAGAAAATGAACACATACGATATCTTTATCATCAGAAGATGTGGCTGTGTGTAAATATTAAGAAAATTAATCATTGTTGGGTCATTATGCTCATTCTTATCCTTCAGAAATTTAAATGTAGTAGTCGGAAAGTTTTAAACTTTAAAAACTCCTGGTCCTAAATATAAACTCAGCAAAAAAAACTTTTTATTTTAAAGTTAATTTTGTAAAATCCAAATAAGCTTTACAGATCTTTATTGGAAAAGGTTTAAATTATGTTTTTCATGCTTGTTCAATGAACCATTAAAAAATTATTGCACATGCACCTGTGGAACCGTCCTTAAGAAATGAATAGTTTACAAGCGGTAGGTGATTAAGGTCACAGTTAAAATAACTTAGGACACTAAAGATATCTTTCTACGGACTCTGAAAAACACCAGAAGAAAGATGTCTAGGGTTCCTGCTCACCTGCGTGAACATGCCATAGACCTGCTGCAGGGAGGCATGAGGACTGCAGATGTGGCCAGAGCAATAAACTGCCATGTCTGTAATGTAAGACGCCTAAGACAGCGCTACAGGGAGACTGGAAGGACAGCTGATTGTCCTTGCAGTGGAAAATTACATGTAACCGTGTGTGTGTGTGACCTCAGACCCCCCCAGATGTGATGGAGAACTTGTAAAAGCCTTGGTGGAAGAGTGGAGAAACATGTCACAGCAAGAACTGATAAATCTGCTGCAGTCCATGAGAATGAGATGCACTGTGGTACTTGAAGCAACTGGTGAACACCACATACTGACTGTTACTTTTAATATTGACCCCCCCCCCCCTTTGTTCAGGGACTCATTATTCCATTTCTGTTCATCAAATGTCTGTGAAACTTGTTCAGTTTATGTCTCAGTTGTTGAATGTTTTTATGTTAATACAAATATTTACACATGTTAAGCAGTAATAAAATAAAAAAGTAATAAAAGCAGTTGAATGTGAGAGGACGTTTCTTTTTTTTTTTGCTGAGTTTATTTGTATCTATTATGTATTGTGATGTTGTGGACAGAAATCTATTATAGATCATTATAAATAGGAAAATGTACTAAGACAACCTTGTGTTCATGCCTGTCTAATATGGAGAGGTAATGAAATAAATGAATTAATTACATTAATTAAAAGTTACTGGTGATTCCCTTTGGTTGTTCCTCAACACAGCAATGCCACTTCCTGTGTCGATATTATACAAGCACATGTGAGGCATCCTGTGATCGGAATAAAAACCCATTCATGTTTCTTTAAATTCCTCTCAGTCAGAGTTTAATGTACTGCTCTACAGCCCAGTTTGATAAGTTTCTCAGTTATAAGCAAGCAGGTTCCCTAGTCTGACTTTCTAAAAGCAGTGTAGAATTCCATTCACATCACTGTTTGAGATTTGATTAACGATTGACACATTATACTCAGTACATTATGCGGCTATAAGCTCAGACAGGCAACATGATTTAAAGCTTAAATGTCATAATTTCAAGTTAATTTCAAATATCCTTTATTTTTTTGAATACCTGATCAGATTTGTATGTTTTGAGAAAGCAACAGCATGAGAATTTAAAGAATAAAACCGAAATCTGTAATAAATATGTGTAAAAATTGCCCATTAAGACTCTCCAACAGCTTCCTTCAAGCAATATGCTATTTAAATGAATTAAGACTGATAACAAATGGGCTTTGAGGAGCACAGGTGCATTGATAATGGTGAACTTTGTCTACCAGATGTATCCGCCATCATCAGTCTCTTCTGGTTCAGGCTCTTCCTCTTCTTCAGCCTCTTCTGCATTCTCCTCTGTCTCTTTCTCTTCTTCATCCTCCCATCCCACTCCACTGCCAAAGTCTCCAGAGTAGCCCACTAACTCATCTGCACGGGAGAAAGAGACACTTGTGAATATACACAGTAGGCAGCTTTTCAAATGGCTGAAACATTAACAAACTCTATGTGTCCAATATGAACAATGAAATATACAAGTTCTAACAAACTGTATGTGATCCAAAATATAAATATAAATAAAATATAAACTCATCATTGCATTTGGAGCCTATCTACAGCCTCATTCCTAAAGTAGGTATTTTCTAAAGTAGTTTATAAAGTCTATAAAGTAGTATAGGATGACAGGATAAAGGGGGTACCACAAGTTCTCAACCTTGGGGTCGTGACCCCATGTGGTGTTGTTTGACGTGCAGATGGGGTCACAGGCAATTTTTTTTATCAACCTTTATTTATAATGTCCATAAACTTGACTGAATAATTGAAACCAATAATTAAATATAATTAAAACGGTCATATTATTATTATTAACATTTAATAAGCTTAATTAACTTTGGAGCTCCACTTAAGCCCATTTTACACAAGTGCTGTGTCCATCCATCCATTTCCTTTACCGCTTTACTACAGGGTCATGCGGCACTGTGTCCAAAACACCGTAATTTTAATCAAAGTGGCCTTTATACCTTTATGCTGGCAGCACTTACCAACACACACATGCAAATGGTTTCTAACTAGAAACACTACAAAATACAATTTGATAAAGATCTTATAATCTAAATAGCACGTAGGCAATATTTCAGTCTGTAGCATATTAAAGTGCAGGTTCCAGTAATCAAATCTGTGAAACTGCCTCAAAGTGTAGAAGTGAAAATCTCAATGGATTAACAAATTTTATATGATCAAATACATTACATGATTACGGATATTTGCATGTTATATTTACTAAACCAGTGCAAAAAAAGTTCAAGAAAGCATTGTATAGAAATACCTGTTAGAAAAATTGTAATTGTATTGGATACCTGTTACCATAAAGGGTGTACTATTTTATGATTTAGTATGCTTGTAATGTGTACTTTAAAATAGACAGCTGTAACTGAAAATGAATGAGTTCTGGACACATCAAAACACACACTATAACAGGCAATACCACTAACATTAAACTCCAAGTCTTTACCCAAGGGCCTAAGTATAATATCTGAAATATTAAGGATGCTGTTGGCCTTTGCTATAATGTTATGGGCAGTGAATCTCATGGAAATCAATACGCCCAATAATCGCTTTGCATGTTTAACAGCCAACATGAGGCAATTATACAGGACCAGGTGATGCAAACACTCTTTCCTCATGATATTCCCATGTTCCAGGATGATACCCCAAGATATACTGCTGAAATTATTCAAGAGTGGTTTGATGAGCACCTGCATGAAGTCAAGCACCTTCCATGGCCTCCCCAAGCACCAGATTTCAACATCATTGAATCTTTATTCAGTCTTACGTTCTGGAATGGAGACAACAAAGTAGATATACACCTACTTCCATCCTCTTGAAGAATGGTCCAACATCCCACCACAAACCATTCGGGAGTTGTATGGCAGCTTTCCAAGAAAGATTAAAGCTGTTCTGGAGGCAGGAGTTGACCCTACTCTTTACTAGCTCCTTGATACTAATATATTGTTATGGGTTTCTTTTATTTTGTCCTACCTTTTGTTCTTACACGTTTATATTATTGAGTGTCAGAAATGTCCATGATTATTGGCACAAAGCATGATTGCAGTAATATATTCTTTATATTTCTGTGACCATCGGTGAAGTGTGGCACTTGTTACAGATTTCAAATACCACAACCTCCTGTTGCGCTGCTCATTTATGACCATGAAAAACTCCCACAGAGCCCAAATGTGGAACAAATCAGCTTATTCCCAACCAAACTAGCAATATCTACACAATATACAAGCACATTACACTTACGCATGGTTGAAAGAAGAGCCTGAAGTATTAGCAACAATCCTTTTGTTTCTATTTAAACTGAAAATGAATTGCCAAATGCCTAATTACCAAACATTGCTTTTATTCCATATATACCACTCACCACAGTCAGGCTTGCCATGAACCCGTGACCCAGTGACCTCAGTGCCATGTAAGTCAACACACCAGCATTCTGCTCTGCTCTGGTCACACTGTAGCTTCCTGTAGTAGCCATCCTCATCACAGCTCGGGATGAACATACCTACATTCACAGAGCATTGTTAAATATTAATTTGCTCTGCATTTTTGTGAGAGCATGAAGTCAGCTATGCATAAGTCATTTAAACAGCAGTATATATTAGTGATTATTGTTGAACAGTGATGTGAGAGCAAGATGGGGTACATGAATGGCACTTTAGAGATATGAGATTAGAAAGCATTTATAAAAAAGATAAGAAAGCTTATCAGCAGCCAAAGAAAGACTCTTCCAGCTATTTCCTGTGGATGGACTGCAGCTAGAGCAAAAGGCTGTGGTTTGATCCCAGTGATATCAGGCTGTTATTGACACTGTGTCATTTAGCACAAAAACCTCTGTGTTCGGTTTGGGGGCAGATGTACAGTATGAAAGTAATGTACATTTACATGTAACCTGTCAATTATTTTCCCTAACTGTGGTAAAGTTAAAAAGATGATTTCAAGTCTGATGGGTTTTCCCCTATATATGAATCGAATAGAATTTCTGTAGACCCGGAGACGTCACTATTGTCGTTTGTACAGGGATGAATACTGTTAACAAACCAGTGACAGCATTATGACTGGTTCACTGTTTGTGCCTCCTGAGGGGACATCTGTCATCTGACACAGTCAGTCTACATTACAGCTCAATGCAGGTGTCTTATACATCAGCTAAGACAGAATGAGAGTGGGGAGATCATATGCCAGGGCGACAAAGAGGTATTGTGAAAGGCGGACCAAGGGTGTGAGAAAATAATAAAAGAACTGATCAGCCTGCTAGATCTAAATAACAACAACAGCAATAATAATAGTAAGTCATTACAATTTATTAAAGGTTTATTTAAAATGATAATGGACATTTTTCATTTAGATTTAAAAACAGTTATATAGTTGTTGTTTTTTTGTTTTTTGTTTTTCTTCCTCCAGCTGAGCTACACAAGCACATGTACAAACACACACAAAAGCCCCTGGGAAATGTTAAGCTTCTCTCTATCTCTTGTTCTTGTTTTAGCCCCGTTATCCCAGCGTAATTAGCAGTAAAACCATAACAGTGGCCAGTAATCGACCTAATCAACCCCAAACTGTACCTTCTGCTGCCCTATCGCACAAATTACACAATTACACAACACACACATGTACACACACACACACTTACACATACACACACACTATGCTATACCTGGTTTCCTCTTGGCTACCTCCTTCACTTGGAGTCTCTCAATCTCAGCCAGACAGGGGGGCTCTAAAGGACAGAAGACTCATCTCAAATGGTACATAATCAAAATGTGTCAATTACCAGAACAATCTTAGCATAACTACACAGCGTCATAATAAAAGCTTAATCAAAATGTGAAAATGGGAGAATTATATCTCCTCCAATAAATAGATAAAGAGAGATCCTAAATCAACTCACTCTCCCTCCAGAAGCAGAGACACCATTCGGCCGTGGACACCTTGCCATCACGGTACGAGTCGCAGGAGTTGAAGAACGGTCTGATACACACTTCATACTTCTCTAGGTTTATAGAAGCCAGCTCGGAGTGGTCCAAGTAGAGGTCATTGCTGGTGTCCAGCTTGGAGAACATCCAGCCAATCGAATCTTTGCAGCCTGCCACTAAGTTCTTCTCAAACACTGCAGAAGGAGCAGGAAGAGATCACTTAATGCATATGTGTATAATAATCTAGTGAGTCAACGTGTGTGTATTGTCACTAAAAGATCAAATATGTGCTATTACTAACCTGAAGCTGTTCCTGATCCCTGTCTGCCAGAGCTGTTCATTTTAGCATTGCCATGGAGAAGCTGGAACCAATCCCTGAGTCTGTCCCCCAAATCTGCCAAGTCCTGTCCCGTGCAGCTCTCTACAGAGAGAGAGGGGGAAAAAAATCTATTAAATTGTATTTGTTTAGCGCATTTCAGAATAGACATTGTCACAAAGCAGCTTTGCAGAAATCCAGGCTTAGACCTAGACCCCCAGTGAGCAAGCCAGAGGCTCAAGTCACAAGCAAAACCTCCTTGAGACAACACAAGGAAGAACCCTTGACAGGAAGAAGACACAAAACCCATCCTCTTCTGAGCAAAATGTAAAAAGAAAACAGAAAAACAGACAGCAGAAAGAAACCAAAGGTAATATACAGACATCTTTGTATTCACCTTCATTGGACCTTTCCACATTTTGTAGTATTAAATCCTGGAATTGAAATGGATTTACCAGGGATTATGTGTCATGAATTTATTATTTTATTAGCTAATGAGTAGAAGAAGTCAATATTGTTCGGCCAGAAAAGAGACACTGATTCATTACTGTACACAGTGCATTGGTCTGTAATTTAAACCTCAGTGTCAAGTTAAGATTAATCCCAACGTCACTGCTCATCTTCTCCACTTTATTCTTTATGTGCTTCACTGTAAAGTGCAAAAGGATCCTCTGCTTCTGCTGGCAAGACTTGTAGACTGTGACAGCATTTTATATTTATAAAATGTACTGTAGTTACAGTGCTGTGAAAAAGTATTTGCCCCATCCTGACTTCTTCTCTTTTTGTGTATAACTCATACTAACATGTTCCAGAAATTAAAACAAAATCTAAGATAAAACAAAGGCAACCTGAGTAAACACAAAATACAGTTTTTAAATGATAATGTTATTTACTCAAGCAAAAAAGTTATCCAATGCCAACTGGGTCTGTGTGAAAATGTATTTTCCAAAATCTATGACACTGCTTTCATAATGGGGTTCAGCAACCAGGCCTGATTACTGCAAAGACTGTTCAATCAAATCAACACTTACATAGAACTTTTTGAACAGCATGAAGTTGGTTAAAAGGTCTTACCCAGGAAAGAGGATATTTTCTCTGATCTGATAGAAGGTAACACTGCTATAGTTTACTTAAACTCAGAAATGGATGTATATGCATGAACACAATCTATTATAGGTGATGTATCATGTAGCATGATTGAAGTGATGTGCAGGTCTTAAAATTGTTTTTGGAAATGTATTGAATATGGTATTAAAAAGTATTAAATTTGAAGTGCTGATACCTGCAGATACCCTGTTCACAGCAATGGACAGTGAAAAAGTCAACACTATCATGCCGTGTTCCTGTGCTTCGGAGGAAACTTGTAGTGTGTACTATCACTGTACCATCACAAAAACAGCTGACAGCTTTTACCACACCTACCGTTATCTTGTCAGTCCGTACAGGATTTCATGTCGTTTTTTGGGGGATTGTTGCAGACTACAATGCTTTTGCTGTGGCTTTTTTCAAAATGTTTTATGCAATTTGCTGAGATTTTTGTACTTTCTTTTCCCCAGAAAACTGTTAGAATTGGAAAAATTGCAATTGCATGAAATTGTTTTCCACGGTCTTTCACGATGGTGTTTGTTGGTAAATGAGACCTTTTAAAAGTACTCATGTTCGGCAAATTGAAGAGAGCTTTTGGTGAATGCATGTTCTGTTGATGTCATGCAAAAACTGTAAGCTCCTCTGAATTGCGTGATGAATGCGTTCATTTCTGCGATCACAAAATCCTGGAGGGACTGAACTGTGAGACTTTGGCACAAGATGATTCAATTTATTAAAAAAAAAAAAAAATAAATATATATATATATATATATATATATATATATATATATATATATATATATATATATATATATATATATATAATTTTTTATTTATTTATTTTTTTTGAGCATGTGGAGTACAGGATTGCTGATTTTTAAATTGATCTGTCTTACAAATTAGGATTCAAACAGCACTAGGAGGATATAGGATATAATAGGGAACATGAACAGTGACAGATGGATCTTAAAAGCAATCCAAAACATGTTCCAAAAATCTAAATTGTTTATTTCAGTGTTGCCTATTGGCTTTTACAAACTTACATAAAAGTGAAAATTCAACTAAGCTCAACAATAACGATAAAGTATATACCATTACATTAGTCTTTGTGTGTGTGTGTGTGTGTGTGTGTGTGTGTGTGTGTGTGTGTGTGTGTGTGTGTGTGTGTGTGTGTGTGTGTGTGTGTGTATATATATACTCACCTGCTTTGGAAACAGAAGGTGTTTCTGTCTCAGGTTTTGGAACAGGCTCACTAACACATGGACAGGGTCCTGCACACTTAACAGCTAGTGTTTTACCACTCAAACATGCCTGCTGCTCCAGCTTACACTAGAGAGGTATGTGTGTGTGTGTGTGTGTGTGTGTGTGTGTGTATTTGAGAGAGAGAGAGAGAGAGAGAGAGAGAGATAGAGATTAAAATAAAATTACAATGCTTTCTTTCACTTCACTGCCATTCCATTATGTCCATCTCCCTCATTTACATACACACAAACATGGAAACGGACTATAATGTAATATGTTGTCAATTTATTTTTATAAATATACTGTATATTCTAAAATATATAGCATCTTTGTATAGTGCACAAAACACATAAAACATGTAACATTAAATTATGTTTGTGTTTGAGTATATATTTTAAGCTGCAGGTGTAGAATGGAGCATTTTCCCTTATAAGAGCAAGGATGTCCATTTTGAGTGCGTGTATGTGTGTTGGAATGTGCCTGTTGTTAAGTGTGTGGGTGTGAGTGTGAGAGAGGTTTGCTGTAGCTGAATGCAGCAGTTTGATTAATGGCCTTCGATGATTTGAGCGGCGGACCACTAGCCTGCTGCTGGATTTATTGATTTATGTATTGTTTTTAATTTTGACCTTGTGCACAAGAGTGATAAAGCAAAATGCAAGCATCATCCTGTCCACCTTCTCTTCCTCCCTCCTTCTGATTCTGCTCTCTCTTATCCCTCTCAGTCCCCCCGCCTTCGCTCTCTCACACTCTTAACTCTAGTCACCCGTATAAATATTTGATTTGGTTCCTGGTTGAGCAAGATGGGAAAATCAGCAGTGCTAATGCACCATTTTGTGTGTATATTTGTGAGTTTAGAGTATGTATTTGCATGTGTGTGTACCTGTGAAGCATAGTTATGTCCATCAGATCCGCACACAGGGTTTGAGGCTGACAGGGGACACGGTTTACAGCTGCTTGCGTGAGGCTTTGTGTCAGGCTGCCTGATCCTACAATTCACCAGAACACAGAAGATCAGTGGAACGTCCTGTACACTGTACCACTGATTTGAATGTTAGCCCCAATGTTTGATTATAATCATTTATATTTTTAGCGCAAACTTTTTCATGGTATTGGCATATCCAGAAGCTCTACATAAATATGATGTACTTGTTAGACCATTATCCTATTAGCACCGACAGCCATAAGGAAATGTACTAAAGGCAAGTGATAACATTTAATTCCTTGTTCAACAGCTTATAGCTACAAAAATGACCCATAATGTGATCATGCTGTTTCAGACTCCATCAACAGCTAATGGTGCTGAGAGAAAGAACCAAGCAATATCATACCCTCATCTCTCTCTCTCTTTCTCTCTCTCTCCCCCATTGCTCACATTCGAACCCAGACATCGGGGGAAATAAACACCCATCGCTACAGATATAAACTCTACAGGCAATGATGTATCAGGCCATTAGTTTTGGCAATTCCATTGTAGCTTTTTAAAGATGTTCTCCTGTACACTAGATAAATGAGGCAGACAAACCTTAAGTAAACACACAACACAGTCATCACCTCACGTGTGTATTCACCATTCACATGAGAACTCAAATGGATATGCATTTACAAAAAGAAAACACACAAACATACAGTAATGCGTTATAATCATAATAAAAATTTTCTTTTTAAAAACTCAGATGTTCAGAACTGTTATTTTGTGATTGATGGTCCATGCCTGAAAATACAATACTACATTTATAAACCATGGAAAAATTGTATAACTGGAAGGCCTTTGTTCAGTGGAAATGCTGAAACAGCATACCAACCAGGTCTCCCACTTTTTCTTTGTCTACCAATTTGCACATACATAAACTATGCTGTATAAATTATGCAATCTGGTTCATGCTGCTGCCTCTACAGTACAGTAAGTGTGTATTTTGTATTCAATACACTGTCCTCTGTATTAACTTTTAGCTTTTGTGTTGCATATCTGAAACATTGCGTGTCTATTTTACTTTCACTACTCTATGTAGTGCTGTGTATGGTACTGTTGTTTTGTTTTGTGTGCTGCACCACAATGCATGAGGATTGATTTAATCACGGTACACAGTATGTCTATATGGATGATATGGCAGATAGAAATTACTTCACATTGCTGTTACATGTACTTACAGGTGAAAATGAATGTCAAAATATAATTTATCAGTCATTTATTGAGTACATTTTCCATAGGTCAAATCAGAATGAAAAATTCCCACCAGATTTACAAACGTTTTGCTAGAGCTGATTTTTTTGTACTCGTATGTGCATGTTGATAAATGCCAATCGGCCGTAAAATAGCAAGCACGGTCACAGAACATAATAGGCAAAGTTTAGAGAGCTGAAAATGACAAAACAATGCCTAAAAGCTGAAAGAGCACATCCAAAGCACAGTGTGCACTAAATCTCCCGGTTATTGCAGAGCATCAACTATCTATCACACTACCTATTCCTGCTTTTATAGGATACCATTACTTTTGTCCTACTTTTGCCAATTATACAATTTGAAGCCTATAAATTCATGTTCACATTAGTGAGTCTCCTAAGGCTACTTTCATATTGGAGTTTCTATTAGCTGGTAAATACGTTTATGAACGTTAAAAATGAAAAATGTCAGATAAAATAAAAAAAATTGCCAGACACAAAGCAAACATTATACAAAGAACGGTCATAATCGCACACTTTAATAAGGTCTCTGTCTGCCCAAAATGATTAAAATTATTTTCACGTTTCTCCTGTGACATGTACTCTGAACTCCAGTGTGTCTCTGCAGTACTCTCAAGCTGCAGAAGAACACTAGACACATTCGATTTTACTTCAGCAGCAGAACGCTTCTTCGCCATGAAAAATCACAGAAAATAGTCATTATACGATTTTTGTTATTTTAATATTTCTTCGTAAATGAAAATATAATTCACCACTGAATATATGCATTAAATCCTATGAGATAAAAGAGAAGCAGTGTGTGCTATTTCTGTCACAGGCTGTGAGCAAGTTGCAACTGTTTTGTTATGTAACACAGTAATATTTAATGGTGTTTCTTACTTAACTTAAATTGTGCATTTACAGAAATGGATCGTTTAGGCTATTGTGCCCTAAAATTATCTGTAAATGATGTTTCATTTCAGTAACCTCTTTATGTATTTCAAAAATTGCTGTTATAGATCTGTTACTATTTATATCATTCTCTTTGTAATTTTTTTAAGGTTTAAAATATACAAAGCAATTTAGTTTATTTATCTCAAATATTGATGAATGGCTGTTCATAATAGGGTTTATGTGCATTAATCACTGATATTATATTTAAGCAATATCGCACGAGCAAAAGTGGTGTTATACTGAATATCAGCACGGCTGTGATTTGGCCGTAGGCACAGCTACCACAGGTAATCACAGCCATGCTGATATTCAGTACAACAGCATGACTGCAAGTGTGATATTGCTTTTATATAACCGTTCTATAAAGAAGAAATGAATATCGAGTAACTGACATTTCAGACACAATACGGCCAAATATTTTGTTCATTTTTCTTCTGTCAACATAAATTGATCTCAAAGAAGCCAGACTGAATGACAGCCCATAGAAAGCATAGTAACAGTTTCAATGTTACAATCTAACTAGTATAATAGAATACATTAAAGTCAACCTAAAAGACAATCTTAATTGTTTGTATGCCAAATAAAATTTCACAATGTAAATGACCTATAACCCTAGGCCTACGTATAGTAAGTTGATAATATTTTGCATTAAATTCTAACCTTGTGATAAAAATAGAAAATGTGACAGTTTCTAAGTTAACTAAGGCCATTAAAATTGATCACACAGTGAAGAAAGTTCTATTTTTAAGTTATTTATACCTTATACACACCTATGGCATGAATTGACCAACTCATTGATACCATTTTGTTTCAAAGTTTCTTTTTTTCTGTGTGTATTTTCATTAGGTCAGCATGCATGTGTCATGTGACTTGCCTGTGCTCCAGTTTCTTGCGGTTGATGCACATGGGTCTCTGGTAGTTCTGGGACACACACACTTTGTTCCAGTTGCATTTCACCTTCTGACATGGGTCCTTGGTGGTGTCCACACCTGCTGGGAAATGAAAATATAACTTAACTACTTATAACGTCTCCTTTTTATAGCATTCTCTTCACACCACAAATGAAAGGTAGACAAAAACTTCAGTGGATATATCCATCGATCCATCCATCCATCCATCCATCCACCCATCTTCTACCGCTTACTCCTTTTCAGGGTCGTAGGGGAGCCTGGAGCCTATCCCACCTGGACACCCTGGACAGGGTGCCAGTCCATCGCAGTGGATATATACAGTATACAGCAAATTCATTTATTCATTTTCAGTAACTGCCTCATCCTGAAAAGGGTCACAGCAGATCCAGAGGTGAAACACAAGGCGAGCTTGAAACTCCACACAGACAGTAATCTGAGCTCAGGATCAAATCCAGCAACGGCACTAGCAACTAGCACTAGCACCGTTATAGGCAGCACCACAATTCTGCCCTACACAGTATAACCTATGAAGCAAATATTTTTAAAATGTTGTAGTTTCCTTATAACCTGTTCCTTTAACACAATATCTCTATTAATATTACACAAAATGCTACTGTTGGAAGTTTCCCAATGTCTGCATCAGAACAGCAACCACAACATTGAAAATAGTACTATCTGTACTTGGATTCTAATAAAAAGTACTAAAAATAAAATGCACCAAAAACATGTTTACATCAGGTTTTAGATCCAGTCAGAAGCTTTATTTTATGAAACTCAGATCGTAAATAGCATCTTCGATTAAACTAAATATGAATTATTCAAGACAATAAAAAAACACCACTTGACTCAGAAAGTAAGAGATTGAGCACACTACAAGCTAAGGTCAATGCTTTGTTAGAGAAAAAGAGATTTGTTTCATGAGTGTGCTCGAATCACAACTAAATAAAATAACATTCTAAATCTTACCACACATCGTACTGAAATATAGGCACTAGGTTAGCATTTGAGACTGTTCGTACCTCATCAAAACAAAATCACTCCTCTTCTATTTCCCTCAGATTTCACTAACCATGCTGTGCAGAAAGACAGTATCTCAATGGCATACTGAACAAAGGAAAACTAAAGCTGAAGAATAGGGTAGACTTTCAAAAGCAAAGCAACCACCATCACTCCTGAGCAGCTTTCTGTTCGTGTGATGCTGATGGCTTATGTTATAAACCGCTGGTGGCTTGGTGAGGATGGATTGTGTGTTGTTTTTTTTTTCTGCCTGTCACATTCCTCTCTCTCATTGCTGTCACTCTGAGGGTTTAATAGTCCTCAGCCCACTCATTCTGATGGAGCATGGGACTCCATACACCAGTGCACACAGCTCTTATTATTCAACCTGACAGCTCGCTCACATGAGCAAAGCTACTAACTGGTTTCCAGGGAGTTTGTGATTCTCAATGTGATCATCTGAAGGAAAAGAAAAAATCTAGAGTTATATACAGAATCGAAGCACTACAATTAATTTTAATTACATTTTAAAGGCATTTTAATGGCTTGATTATTACAGGGTAATTGATTTTGTTTCATTACACTAATATTATATATATATATATATATATATATATATATATATATATATATATATATATATATATATATATATATATATATATATATATATACAGTGGTGAAAAAGTGTTTGCCCCTTCCTCATTTCCTGTTCCTTGCATGTTTGTCACACTTAAGTGTTTCGGAACATCAAACCAATTTAAACAATAGTCAAGGACAACACAAGTAAACACAAAATGCAATTTGTAAATGAAGGTGTTTATTATTAAAGGTGAAAAAATCCAAACCATCATGGCCCTTGTGTGAAAAAGTGATTGCCCCCTAAACCTAATAACTGGTTGGGCCACCCTTAGCAGCAACAACTGCAAACCAAGCGTTTACGATAACGTGCAATGAGGCTTTTACAGCGTCCTGGAGGAATTTTGGCCCACTCATCTTTGCAGAATTGTCCTAATTCAGTTACATTAGAGGGTTTTCGAGCATGAACGGCCTTTTTAAGGTCATACCACAACATCTCAATAGGATTCAGGTCAGGACTTCATTTTGTTTTTCTTCAGCCATTCGGTGGTGGACTTGCTGGTGTGTTTAGGATCATTGTCCTGCTGCAGAACCCAAGTTCGTTTCAGCTTGAGTACACGAACAGATGGTCGGACATTCTCCGTCAGGATCTCTTGGTAGACAGCAGAATTCATAGTTCCTTTTATCACGGCAAGTCTTCCAGGTCCTGAAGCAGCAAAACAGCCCCAGACCATCACACTACCACCACCATATTTTACTGCTGGTATAATGTTCTTTTTATGAAATGCAGTGTTCCTTCTACGCCAGATATACTTGGACACACACCTTCCAAAGAGTTCCACTTTTGTCTCATCTCCACAGAATGTTGTCCCAAAAGTCTTGGGGATCATCAAGATGTGTTGTGGAGAAATTGAGATGAGCTTTGATGTTCTTTTTGCTCAGCAGTGGTTTTCTCCTTGGAACTCTGCCATGCAGGCCATTTTTGCCCAGTCTTTTCCTGATGGTGGAGGCATGAACGCTGACCTTAACTGAGGCAAGTGAGGCCTGCAGTTCTTTGGAAATTGTTGTGGGGTCTTTTGTGACCTCTTGGATGAGTCGTCGCTGCGCTCTTGGGGTAATTTTGGGTGGCCGGCCACTCCTGGGAAGGTTCACCACTGTTCCATGTCTTCGCCATTTGTGGATAATGGCTCTCACTGTGGTTCGGCCAAAGCATTGGAAATGGCTTTATAACCCTTTCCAGACTGATAGATCTCAATTACTTTCTTTCTCAATTGTTCCTGAATTTCTTTGGGTCTCGGCATGATGTGTAGCTTTTAAGGATCTTCTGGTGGACCTTACTGTGTCAAGCAGCTCCTATTTAAGTGATGCCTTGATTGTGAACAGGTGTGGCAATAATCAGGCCTGGGTGTGGCTAGAGAAATTGAACTCAGGTGTGGACAACCGCAGTTATAGTATGTTTTACCAAGGGGGGCAATAAGTTTTTCACACAGGGCCATGATGGTTTGGATTTTTTTTCACCTTTAATAATAAACACCTTCATTTACAAATTGCATTTTGTGTTTACTTGTGTTGTCCTTGACTATTGTTTAAATTGGTTTGATGTTCCAAAACACTTAAGTGTGACAAACATGCAAAGGAACAGGAAATGAGGAAGGGGCAAACACTTTTTCACACCACTGTATATATATATATACAGTGCCTTGCGAAAGTATTCGGCCCCCTTGAACTTTTCAACCTTTTGCCACATTTCAGGCTTCAAACATAAAGCTATAAAATGTAAATTTTTTGTGAAGAATCACCAACAAGTGGGACACAATTGTGAAGTGGAACGAAATCTATTGGATATTTTAAACTTTTTTAGCAAATAAAAAACTGAAAAGTGGTGCGTGCAAAATTATTCGGCTCCTTTACTTTCAGTGCAGCAAACTCACTCCAGAAGTTCAGCGAGGATCTCTGAATGATCCAATGTTGTCCTAAATGACTGATGGTGATAAATAGAATCCACCTGTGTGTAATCAAGTCTCTGTATAAATGCACCTGCTCTGTGATAGACTCAGGGTTCTGTTGAAAGCGCAGAGAGCATCATGAAGACCAAGGAACACACCAGGCAGGTCCGTAATACTGTTGTGGAGAAGTTTAAAGCCGGATTTGGATACAAAAAGATTTCCCAAGCTTTAAACATCCCAAGGAGCACTGTGCAAGCGATCATTTTGAAATGGAAGGAGTATCAGACCACTGCAAATCTACCAAGACCTGGCCGTCCTTCTAAACTTTCATCTCAGACAAGGAGAAGACTGATCAGAGATGCAGCCAAGAGGCCCATGATCACTCTGGATGAACTGCAGCTGTCCTGACGTCCTGCGTGGAGCAGGATGGCAGAGCGACGTCCTCAGCTGACCATGAAGGCAGAGAGATGTCTTCAGTGGAGAAGGAAAGCGGAGCAAAGTTCGAAAAGCAGCCTGGCGTACTGACGTCCAAGGCACAGCAGGGAGGCAAAGCGAAGCTCTCAGCCGAACCGGGAGGTTGAGCCGTGTCCTCAGGTGAACATGGAGGCTGAGCAGGATCCTCAGTCAAGCAAGGAGGCTGAGTGAGATCCACAGTAGGGGAGGGAGAGTGGGGAAAGATCTTATGCTTTCAGCCATGCTTCTGCGGCCCTAATCCAAGATTCCCTTCCATCTGGTTTCAACCTCAGGGACTTCAACATTTTCTCTTGGGTGAAAAAATAATCTGCTGAATCCATTGTGACGATCTTGCATTCTGTCAGGTTATGGAGACGAAGGCAGATGCAAGTGCAGATAGAGTTTAATCCAAGAAAACACAATCAACTAAATATATAAAACATGAAATATGAACTATGGGCATAGAGAAATAACATGGACCAAGACACTAGACAAAATAACAACAGCACATAAGACAAACGCAAAACAATGGGTGCAGTACAAAACGTGGCTTATGTACAAGTGATCAGCAGACAGACGTGACGTGATCAGGTGAGGTGCAGTGGCTGATGGGACTCGTAGTCTCTAGTTCTTTTCTGGTATTTACATGACAGATATCCATGAGAGCAGATTATTTTTCTGGATTTTTTAAACAAAAGATAAAAAGGTTAAACAAAAAAGACAATTTTTCACAGCTATACAGCTGCAAGCAAAATTATTTAACCCCTTCATGGCAAGCATCTTTAGTACTTAGTAGAGCACCCTTTTGCTGTTATGGCCTGCTGCAAATGAGATGTATAGGTTACTGTGATGGCCCTGTAGAATCTTCCAGGACTTCTTCTGTAACCAAGCCTTGGTGGAATTTGAGGTATGTTTGGGATCATTGTCCTGTTGGAAGGTCCAATGATGCCCAAGCTTCAGCTTCCTCACCGACAGCATGACATTTTCTCCTTGGATTTTTTGATACTTTGATGAATCCATCTTGCCTTCCACATGCTGCAGATTTCCAGTGCCAGAGGATGCAAAGCAGCTACAGAGCATCACTGAGCCAACACCATGCTTAACTGTGGACAGAGTGGTCTTTCTTCATTCCTCTTTCTCTAGACATACCACTGATCCATTGTACCAAAAAGTTCCAGGTTTGTTTCATCGCTCTACAGAACAGAATCCCAAAACTTCTGTGGTGTATTGATATGATTTTGAGCCGACTTTTCTTGTGCTTTTGGGTCAATAGTGGCGTACGTCTTGGAGTTCTGGCATTGAAACCTTCTGCATTTAGTATGTGCCTTACTCTGCTAACTGAAACTTCAGTGCCTGTTGCCACCAAGTCTTGCTGCAGGTCTTTTGCAGTCACTCGAGGGTTTTTCACAACCTGCCTTCTCAGGTTAAAGCATCAAAAAAATAGCTTCCTTTTTCTGCTCTCTCCAGGTATTTCTTAAATTTTCTACCCCTAGCCAGTTCAGATATTTCATGTGTTCCAGCTCAAGCACACCTGTGGAACTAATGAAGTCCTTGATTAGTTGCATCAGGTGTGATTGAGACAACACCTATTTTGCATATTTGTGCTGTTGTGAGGGATTCTATTCAGGGTGTTGAATAATTTTGAAACTGGAGAAATCATTATAAGTTGCATTTTCAGTTGAATTTGGGGAAACCACTTGAAGCATTCGTTGTGTTGAACTATTTCAAATGCTTTTGTTTGATTTGTTTAATTTGTTTCATTGCAAACAGCTGAAAGTCATTTAGACAATAAACATGATTTGCAATGGAGGTTGAATAATTTTGATGGCAACTGTAGATTTGCTGACAAGTCCATTTAATTCAATTTGTATAGCATTAATTAACCGTGATATGCTTCCTGTTTTATGCAAATATTCCCTTCCACCTAGCCAATCAAAAGATTTCTCTGTTGTGTGTCAAGTATGACATATACTATGTTTTTCTTTGAATAAAGAGAGATCTTGCGATTTGAATTTTGTGTGTCTGTGTGTCATGTGGCAACTCTCCCAAGCGCTTGATACAGGAAGTGTGTAGTGTCGCGAGGGCACCTTCTTTTCTCATGTACTTTTGCTTTGTCTTTTCTTAAAAATCGCAACCCAAAGATCACATTCCAAGCACATGCGAATACCTCAAAGCATCAGATTCATCCGTGTAGAAGAGCAGTGCTGAAGCACAACCGACATAAAAAAAACATAAACATAAAACTGCAATTTACTTAGAGGCGCAAAAGTTCAGTAATGTAGCTTTAACATGGCTGCCACTATGAATTCTCTGTAAACAGATGTACAAGCACTGGTTTGTGACCATCGGTCAGAGATATGCATAATTCACATTCCAACTGCTGTAAATCACAGACAATTCCTCCACTTCCACATAAGCAGAACGACGTACCAATACCCTCTAGCACCCAGGATGTTCATGAAGTATGTGTCCCACCACTGAGCCCATGCAACACCAGGGTCTATATGCAGCTAAATGTCAACCACAAGAATAGCCATATAGTCTGTGCAGTTCACTGGAACGAAACTTAATTAGTGCAATATATGAGCCTTTCTGACAAAAGACAGAGCAGTCTTGATTATAAAAGCAGTCACAGAACTGTGAATGGCCACATATCCACAAATCACCCATATCCAGATTTCATGCATCTGGTAGGAATGTTGGCTGCAGAAACCCCAATATAAAATGAGGAATGCTGCATCTCAGACCATTTCAGTGTTTGCTGAATTCTCAGTGCTTGACAGCCATATAATAGAAGCTTGTTTCAGTGGGGACAGAAGCACTCTGAGGCATTGGTCAATCTCCCTTTTCCTTCAGGCCTTGGGAGATCTCCCTGAGAAAATAAAATTTAGTCATTTCATCTGCAAGGCTGGGGAGTTTTTTGGATAAATTTTAACGTGTAAGATGGAAGGATGAGGCTCAAGCATCAGTATATCGAAATGAAAGCTGTGTGGCTAGTGTTGCAACATTTCCAGTAGCCCCTAAGGAGATCACGCATACTAGTGAGGACAGAAATTGCTATGGTAGTGTTTTACACCAACCACCACAGGGGCACAAAATTACAAACAATATTTAGTTGGGCAAGCAAGCTCTAGATATTGGCAACTGCCTGCCATCCGGGACTGACTGACAGTTTGTCTCTCAGTGTGAACTTGTAAGAACATTTCTTAAATGTGTGAAATGTCTCCAACCTCCATGCAAAGCAATGGTTTCACAGCAAGACCTGGACATGGCGCTAGATATTTTGGGCAACTTGTCTAATGGACCAAAAGAACTCGTGGATATATAAGAAAAGTGTCAGTGGTAGACATTTATAAAACAGTGACATGCAGTTAACTGTTCCCCTTAACTAGATTCTAGAGAACTATTGTTGTTATCACACTGTGTTCTGTGGTGAGTTTGAATGACTCTTGCCCTCAAGCAATAACAGTATCTGACACTGAGTAATTCTCATCGAATAGTAACCAGCTGAGTAAAATACTAAAATACTAAAATGACTAAAATACTGAGTCATTCGCATCATTATCGTAGAGCAGTATCAACATTTGAGTGATTCTTATTCTAAAATAAGATCAGTATCAGTGCTTGAGTGGATTTCACCCTCAAATAAGCATTAGCATCATACATGAGTGACCGTCATCTTCAACAGGGAGTAAAACTGACCCTGGTAGCCAGAAACATAAGGAAGTACATCAGTAGTTTATGTATTTAATCATTCTACAACTATGTGGAGGACTGTCAGACCTCTCGGGTTGATGAGAAGGGCTCAGGGATAAGCATGACATGGTAGCGTAACACAAGTGAGATTGCAGTCATGAAGTGACAAAAATGAACCAGATTGAGTTAGTTTTTTAAAATGCTGTTACAATCCTGTGTTCATTGAAAATATGCAGATGTTGAGACTCAAAACCATAAAGAGCAAGTCAAACTTTAGTTAATGAGAACGGTTAAGTGACATACAATGAATAGGGCATGAGTTTAAGCTCATAAAAACTTCTTGTCTTAGCAATAAGTCTGACAACGACTCTGCAGTATAAAAAAATATGATGAAGTAAATGCAAAGAGTTTAGATTAATTTTTCAAAGATGTTCAGGCATTTTGCAAGATTATGATTTACAAGGATGCCAAATTGTAATCAGAGTGTTTCCATGTATGCTGCTGTAACATAATGTCCAGCAGTAGTTGAAGTTTAAATAATGAGTCCACAAAATAATTTTTTAGGCTACTCATCATTCTGCTGTACTTATACAGTGTCTGTTTCTAGCAAAGCAATAAAAATGGAGCAATATCAAATAATCAGTTTCCTTTGTTTGGGGAATATGAATGCCAGCTACAATATAAGTTAAAAGGTCACCTAGCTTCTGTGTCTCACAGTGCCTACCAAAGGCTTTTTTTTTGAAACGTCAGTTCTCCCAGTTTATCAGTATGTGTAAACTTATGCACCAATCAAAAATGACCTAAATGAGGTTCCTTGGTACCCATTTTTTGATTGATTAAACAAATCTCAAACCAGAAAAAAGAGCAAAGGCAGGAAATACATGTACAAGAGCCTATTAACTGTAATGGTCAGAGAAGGTCTTATACACACATGCACACATATCTCCATTCAATATTCTGAGGGAGTCTGTGATGGAGACATTGTGTCTCTCTGTAATAATTCTGTTCAATGTGCTTTGTAATAAGACCAGAATCTGCCTTGAGAATGGTGAAGTCTTATTACTCACGTTCAGCCTTAATCCTTCATCCTCTTCACAACAAGCCTACTATAAAAGCCTCACTCATAAGCCAATACCACACTCAATCACCTCCGGCTCAGAAACATGTGCAAATCAAAAGACATCCATTCCCGTGGTGTCTCTTCCTTTACAGTAATCGTGAGAAGGAGAAAAGGTAAATGGATGTAATGCTCAATGGGATGAATAGTGTATGTGATGTCTCTGTATGGTCCCTGGCTGCAGGCTTTGTGAGCATATTACTGACCAAATAAGGGGAAATCGGTCACATATTTCCCACTGGTTATTTTTCCAGCTCAAAGCTGTTCTGAAGGTGTTTCCATAGAAACGTGAGCATGATGGAATTCAGCAGCAGAATGACACGCTCATTCATTAATGAAAGACTCTCTACAAACACTCCATTCCTCCCTTGCCTCACAAAATGAGTCAAAGCTGCCCTACTTCAGCATATGAAATTAGCCGAGGCAGTTATCCTAATCGTCTTGTTTTTGCTGGTTTTGCTGGGCCTTTCTGGAGCGACAACAGTGCTGCAACCAATTAGAACTTCAAATCCTGGGCAAAATGTCAACAAGACAACATATATACCCATACACAAGGTTGACTTTATATATGGATGGATGAAATTATATATATAATGTTGCATTAACTCACACTGACCTGTTTATTTTTATTATTTTAATTATTGATACGTATGAATGGATGGATAGACGGATGAATATATATGGACAGACGGGCTCATGGATGACTGAATATATTAATAATACTTTGTGATTCAATCCAGAAAGTGTTTTCTTTGAAAAAGCTATTAAACTATTTATCCCTGAGCAGTTTGTCTGTTATCAAAGTAAATTATGCAAAACGCAGCCTGCAAAAAAAAAAAAAAAAAAAAAAAAAAAAGAAGAAGCTGCCTGGAGAAATAAAACTCTGCAGTTCTTTTCTTAATCCTTCTGCTCAGAAAACCTTCACAGGGATAACCCATTAACTGATAGGAAACCATTAATCCTTCCTGGATACCACAATACAATTAAGACAATGGACCTGCATTACGTGCTACCTCCCTATTACAAACCTTAGAGTTTAACATTAAAATATACAACAGATTGAGATTGCTAACACAAAAGACACAGCACAGTATACAACTGGATAGCATGAACGCATTGCTTTTGTACAAGACACAAGCAAACAGAATTACCCCTAGACAAAGATATGTGAAATGCTTTGTTAAAGAACTGACACCAAGTGACCTCCATTTAAAATGTAGAGCTTTCAAAACCCAAGCATTTAGTAATGTGGGAGTTTGAAAGGTAATCCAGCTGTCAGATTCGACAGATTGCTCTCTTACTGATTTTTGTCTTTTAGCTCAGCAGGAGAAAGAGGTGATACTTGCAGTGCAGAACTGTTCCTTGGAGGCACTGATTAATCATGTACTGCTGAGCTGAATCACAGATGCTTTAGTTATTCTCACTGATACAAGAACTGAGACAGAGATGGGTTAAAAGCAAGAGGAAGTCTGCTCATCCTTACTGATCGCAACGTAAGCCCACATGAGTTCAGCAGGAGTGAGTGGGCTGGCTAGCCACTGACTGTAGTTAATATACTAATAACCATTAGCTCCGTTTCTGCCACCCTAGATTATAAGCAATTAAGCTCCCACTTGAGGGGAAAAAAACAATCAGAATTTAATTATAACAATAAGCACCCCAGGTTTCGAGTTGTAAATGAATACAATTTGCATTTGGGTGGAAGAAATTCACCAGAAGGCAACGCTGATGATGACTGTCCAGCTGATAGATGTCCTGTCCTAAGCAATATTTGCTGATCGAATCTCATAAGCAATGTCTATGGAATAGTCCACAAATGTGCAAATGAAGGAAACCATGTAAGTTTATGAAGCATTTTAATGCATCTAAGGCACCCATCACAGCAACAGTTCAGGTTCCACTTTAACAAGTGACACCAAGCCCACATGCAAGTTTATTTCTCTTTTATATTTAACTCTATTTAGCTTTTCCACCATTACAATAACACTTGTGCACTCACAGTAGTAACATGAAATGAAAAATGAAAAGCTGCTACTCTTGACTCTCTTGAATTTCGGAACCAAAAGTAAGAACTACAGAGTTCCTGGAAGAGTTCCTACTGTGTGTTGTTATGTACATTTAAAGGTGTGATTGTACAACAGTACAACAGTTTTGCTGTTTTGACACGTTTCATATTAAAATTACGCTGTTCTCTACTACAGGGTGTGCCAAAAGTCTCCATACACAGGGGACTATGTTTTCCAGCACCACGTCGGTTGTGCCAGTAGATGTTCGTGGACGTCCACTTCTCGGTTGGTCTGCAACACTTCCAGTCTTTTTGAATTTGTTAATGTTTGGCAGTAGTATCGTATGTGATGTGCTTACCATGTTTCCTGTTAAAGTCCATCGCAACTTTGCGACAGCTTCCTGATCCTGATCCATCCGTCTGGAATGAATAAAGTGACCTGTCTGTCTGTCTCTCTATCTATCTATCTATCTATGAGAATGATTTTGTCAGAGGCATTCTTAAATCCTGAAAACATATATAATATAAACTAAGTATGTTGTTTTGGACAACATTTTACTAAAAAGGGTTCTCTATGTAGGGCGCATGGTGGCTTTGTGGTTACCACGTTCGCCTCACACCTCCGGGGTTCGATTCCCACATGCCAGGGCCATGTGTGTGCGGAGTTTGCATGCTCTCCCCGTGCTGTCGGGGTTTCCTCCGGGCACTCCGGTTTCCTCCCCCAGTCCAAAGACATGCATGGTAGGCTAATTGGCGTGTCTAAAGTGTCTGTAGTGTATGAATGGGTGTGTGATTGTGTATGTGATTGGCACCCTGTCCAGGGTGTACCCTGCCTTGTGAATAGGCTCCAGGTTCCCTGTGACCCTGAAAAGGAGTAAGCTTATTGGATGGATGGATGGATGGATTCCCTATGTATGGAGACCTTTGGGACACACTGTATTTAGTCCAGTGTCTTCGGTTTGGGAGTCTGTGTGTCACAGATATAGAAGAAATATAAACTTAGCATAAAAAATTATCTTAATCCTTGTCTGGAAAGCTGTCAGGTAAAATACTGTTTCAATTGTGCATTGAGAAAGTGAGTGGAAAGATAAGCTTTCTATAGATAACTTTAAATGTTGCTGTGTGGGATCAAATTAACTAAATTAAGCAAATGCTCTGCAGACAGAGTCATGGACTTGAATATAATGAAAGAAAACCTTAGATATTATCTAGTACAAAGGTACAGGAATGGTTCGCATGAATAGTGGCAACTAAATGGAGAGTGAGTCCAAATCCTAGGAGCAGCAAATTGTGTGTGTGAATAATGAAGTAGTGTAGCATGGCTGCTTTAAAAAAAAAAAAAAAAGCACATAAAGACCTTTTTTTACAAATACTATTGAAGCATCAACACATAAATCTACATACAGCCATTGTAAAAATTAATATACGGAATAAGGAAATAATTTTCTTATACGAAGTTTTTCTGATTCTTGGGAGGATTGTGATTGCAAATATAAAATTATGTCTGCAAAAAACACTGACATGCAATGAAATACTTGTATAACCTCTGGAACAGGTGATAGTCTACGATCCGGCTCTATTTGAGACAGATTTATTTATTAAAATCAGTTTGCCCTTTTGTAGGTTTAACATATAATCAGAAAGTTCAAATTTATCCCAAAAATGTTTTTTGTTTTTTTTAAAGGCTCCTACAGATTTATGGAAAACCCTTAATAAAATGCAAGTAGTGTTCATTTTGTCAGCTATTTTTAAATTTAGTCTTAGTCTTAGTCCTTTGTCAAATGTCCTTGATAGTTTTTATCATATTTAGTGAACCATATCCTACTTTATTAAGTCGAGATTTAGTTAACTAAAGGTCTGGGCATTTTAGACTTATCTTAGTCAAAAAAAACTGTATTAGTCAAAGTATTTTAGTCTAGTTTTAGTGAAAACTGTTGACATTGTAGTCGAGGATAACTGTAGACATTTTTAGCCATAAGATTATCATTGATTAACATTTCAGTCAATCTAGTCTAGCCAGTGGTGGAAATGACCAAGATACACTGGGGGACTCTAGTTAAGGAGGGTTTTTTTTGTGTGTTTTTTTGTTTGTTTTATGTAAATATTTGTAAACATGATTAAAAATATATGCATATAAATATAAATACCTCTATAATATACAATAACATTACTATTATGTCATGCTTCATACAAACAATTTTCTTTCTTGAGTATCAAGACACAGCACATGAAAAGTCAGTGAACAACAATCATGACTTATGTGTGTCACAAAACAAACACCGTTCATTCCTCCTTATCTTCCATATCACGCCCCTCTCCCCTCTCACTCCTAGCATTTTTACCAGGTGCTCCAATTTAATCTAATATAGTTTTTTTCATCCTGACCAACTGACAATCTCTCTCCCCTTCAAACTCTTCTCTCTCTTTCTTGCCTTTTTTGACTATCAACAAAAATAAGAGTGACAGCCTGTGTCAGCGCAATGAAAAAATGAAAGTGGTACAGTAAAAGCCCATAGTGGCTAAAGCTAAAACACTTTACAAACATTAAATATCTCTCTATGTAACTATTGACCAAGTTTCTATTTATAATAAACATGTAGGCTAACATAACTGTGAAATGATACTCAGAAAGCCATGATAGTGAATATGAGTTAAGAAGAATAAGGGCGTACAAGATAGATTAAACTTGGATAATTTCAGGTACGTGCACACAGCTTTATCCATATCAGTGTTTCTACTATAGTATCTGTTAAAGTAACTGTTTCTGTTAAGTTTTTCGGCGCCGCTAAGACTCTGTTAAATTCCCTGAGGTGGTCTGATCGATGGTGCAAGGACACTGATAGAGAAGCATTCCCATTGGCTGCAGCATTTAGGTATTATGGCCAAGCAGGAAAGTAAACATTACGCAATTTTTTGTCAATAATATTTTTTTCTCCTCTTCTTTTCAATGCAAATAAAGAGGGACTTGGGTAAAGTTTTTATTTTTAAACTATATTTTAGTCTTGTCTATTTTCATCAACAATATTGCAAATGATATAGTCACAGTTACTATCACAGTTAATGTCATTGGTGTCCTCTCATCATCGTCTCGTTATAGTCATGGACAAAGAGGTCATTGAGAAACATTTTCCATTTTCCTATACTCGTTCCATTGGTTTGATCTGATGACTTTTCAGGCCATAGCATACGCGTTACATTATTTTTTTGTTTGTTTTTTTAACCATTCAGTGAGCCCTCATGCCATGTGAATGGGGGAATGGTCATTCTATGGAGACCATTCCCATCAGGATAGAAAAATTTCATCATAGGATAAAGATGATCTAGCAGAAGAACTTCGTATTGATTTGCAGTAATATTTCTCTCTAAGGGGACAAGTGGACCCAAACCATGCCAGCAAAATGCCTTCCACTGTCCAAAAGGGCCACTGGTTTTTCCTTTTATTTGATATCCATTTGTATCTCCACTGCTGAAGTCAGGGATTGAACACATTTGTGGGAAAAGGACCGTGTTTGCAAATGCAAATGGCGTTTCCTGCCGAATACTTGTTAGAGGCAGAACAATGAGCACATGGGAAACCATGTCAGAAATGATCCTATTACCTTAAATGTTTGATTTAATCAACTGTGGCAGACCGGAGACTAGAGACAGATGTGAGGAAGATGTTGACTCAAATTGCTATTCAATTTCAAAAGAACGGAAAGCAGAAATGTCCACAGCTCACAAACCGAAGCGGTGAATATAAGGCATGGTGGGTTACACTGTATGATTTTGATTGAAAAATAATTTACACCCAGGAGAGGAGACTGATGTACTCACTTTCCTCAGAACTCTGGGGATCATCCACAGTTCTGACGTAGTCATCCTAACAAAACAATAAGCAATTTAATTATTTAATATCGTACATGATTATACAGTTAAATGTATTCAAGTGAGAGGCTTGTTTTAATAATACAGACTTTCTTTAATATTTCCTTAATACATTATACATCATAAGTAACAACCTACAAAAAGAGCTCATGCCTCTGTCACTATGGGAACACAGATCACAACTTGATGCAAGTTCACACCCACAATAACAGAACAAGAAGAAATGCACTCTGTGTAACACACTCCGTGACTAAAAGAGAAGGGAAGTCAGTGTGCTACACATGTATTTCTCTCAGATATATATATATATATATATATATTTGATCGTTGTGCCTGTGTTCAGTCAATAAGCAGGTTTCACTGATAATACAAAGCAAGAAACAAATATATCTCAAAATTGTGAAAATTAAATCTGGTGCTGATTTTCTTCTGGTGACCCTAAAGTCTTTACAGGCTGGACGACAACTCAGAGTGATTTTATAAACTGCAACCTGAACCTGTATCGTATGTCTTCCGGATTAAAAAAAGAAGAAGAAAAACCACAGCAACAACAACAACAACAACAAACACATCACACTGAAAAACAAAATTACGCACCTCTACTTCCTTTCATGTGGGAGGCAGAGCAGGTGGAGGAACATGAAAAAAGAGAAATAGATAAGAAAAAGAAGACATGTTAGTGAAAGGCACATCGAAAACTATGTGTCAGACTACTTTCATTATTATTCCTGGAAAAGCTAAGCACAATATTGTCTGTTCTAGAAAGGTAAGTACATGTGAAATTCAAGGAATTTTAGAGCTGATGGTAATAAGCTACTGCTGGCTGGATCCCCACTGACTCAAGCTTATTCACTGTTTTCCTATTATTGTGTTTACAATATGTATTTCACACGCCTAGCCAGGGGCAAGGTTAAAAATCTGCCCCCTGCCCCAGATGACTGAACCAACATGAACAAACAAGCCTGTGTTGAGAAAACAGCAAATGTATTAGCACATTGGTATAGATGAGAAACTGGAAAAGACATTTCTTAAATGATTTCAATGATAGCTGCACAAATTAACATTCCAGCTGCTTACTGCTGGCTATTCTGTTTAGGTTCAGTTTTCATTCTTTTACATGGTAGGTTTTACTATGTAATCCTGAATATTTTACAAATATGTCACAAACATAAGAAATATGCTTACAGAATTTCAGCTATTTCTTGCTTATTATTTTTCTTCCCTAATTTGGCCATCACCTAGTGGGAGGGTGAGGGCATGCTTCTTCTAAAACTGCTGCAGCTAATGACTGGTTCATGGCTTTCTGATTAACAAGGGAAACACATGGCTGCTGTGTAAGGCACAAGGTCCAGGGTAGTCACCCTTTCTAGAGAATATAGTCAATTAAACCAGGCATGGTCCTCCAAGTATTAATGGCAGCATCAGGTTTCAGTTCACTTGTGATCTCCTAAAGTCAGAGAAAACACTTTTGTTCTTTTTTTTTTATTATTGTGCCACCGGAGAGCGAGCACATCTTCTATGGTTTACCCATCTATGATCAAATTATGGTGTCCTGTGGTCAAAAGTTTGGGCATAGGTGAGTGTCACAATAGCAATAAAGGTTATGAGAATTGTTCTTTAGGGCACATGGACCAGAAACGGGTAACTTGTCAGATGTCAGAATCAGACTATGAATTCCTTCATATAAATATAATATAGAATGACTGTCCTAGCCAAAATATGATCACAGATCACCACTGTTACCTCTAAGCCGTGCACATGCATGATCACCCACTTCTGATGATGCTCCCATGCAGAAAAATATTAAATCTAACCAGAACACAATCACAAAAATGTATTAGTCGTTTGTAACTGACAGATGATTCCCATGCAGATTGGACCAGACACACACAAACTCCACTCTTTGTCAGCCCAAACAGGAATGGACGTCAAAACAGAGATGATCCAGCTGCCACCAAAATTCAGACCCAATCACAAATAATGTTAGCTAGCTACATTAGCTTAGCTTGGCAAATCATGTTAATACTTCAATGCCTCTGACAAACATCCATTACATATGATTAGCCCAGCAGTGCTGCCATGAGTTTTCCTAGGCTAGCCATTCACAATCGGTGTCGAACTCCAGTGGGGTGTCGAACTCCAGTTTTCTTCTCCAGTCCAAAGACATATGTTGTAGCCTGATTGGCATTCCAAAAAAAATTTGTAGTGTGTGAATGTGTGTGTGATTGTGCCCTGCGATGGGTTGCTACCCCGTCCAGGGTGTTCTCCGCCTTGTGCCCCGAGTTCCCTGGGATAGACACCAGGATCTCCGCAACTCTGTGTAGGATAAGCGGTACAGAAAATGGATAATAATCTATTACTGTGAAATGTTTCATTTGCTCAGTGTTTACAAATATCACAGTAATAACATTACGATCATTTTAACGTTCTTCACATTTTAACCGCTCTACAAGGAAAGCATGTATGCTTTAGGAACACTAAAACATACAAAAGAAATGGCATTTTTTGAGCACCTAGCAAGACTGAAACATAAGTTCCCGCTCAGTGCTTACTCATGCACAGTAAACAGTAAACGCTCAACGCCTTTCACACTCCTCAGATTTATTTTACTCTGAAAATGTGCTGTGCCAAAGCAAACACAGCACCACTTGCTCATTTTAGCACCTAATGTGTAAATAAAAGCCTTCAGTGGGCATACATCTCCTTATGCTTAACAGTGATGTGTGATGATACCAGTGACAGTTGATACTAAACATACACGACATACTGTTGTACACAAGTACTGTTTATATTGTGTACATTCAGCATTACAATATCCAGCACTATGATGTGAATGCTTTTTTCAATTCGGTAATTAATGTGCATTTTCACCACACGGCCTGGTCTGTACTCCCACCATGCTGAGACAAACCGGCTGTGACTGTTGAAGTGTGGGGGTGAGATGAGCTGTGTTCTTCACACCAGGGCATCCCGAAGGTCGTCGGATTCATAGCAGCTGACAGCACTGGCTTACCCGCTATAGCGAAGGACACTGTAGTGGCATGCTCAGGTTAATGGAGCATAACTGTCCAGATGCTGCTCTGGCTCTCCTGGGCTTTGTGTTAACACTAATGCTAAAGCTATTCCGGCAGAGTTTGGACACAAGCCTGGCTGCAACACTTTGTTAGACACTAGAGATACCAGCCAGAACAATGTTCTCTGTCCTTAAGATTAAACCATTAGAGCCACATTTCTTATCACAGGTAGATGTACTCTGTAAGGGCGCACACACACACACACACACACACACACAGCTTGATGGATAGTGCTAGCCAAATCACAGTCACACACACACACACACACACACACACACACACACACACACACACACAGACACACACACACACATCCCTTTAATGATACATTCTGTACAAAAACATAGAGATTGATATACACTATATGGCCAAAGGTTTGTGGACACCTGACCATCACACCCATATGTGCGTCTTCCCTAAACTGTCGCCACAAAGTTAGGACACAATTGTATAGGATTAGTATAGTCTTTGTATGCTATAACATTACAATATCCCTTCACCTGTCCCAGCATGGCAATGCACCTGTGTAAGAGAGGTCCAAGAAGACAAGGCTGGAGTGGAAGAACTCGAGTGGCCTGCACAGAGCCCTGACCAAAATGAATACATTTGGGGTGAATTGGAATGCTGACTGTGCCCCAAGCCTGCTCAGGTTGCTGACTGAAAAGTGTCTGACTTCACTAATGCTCTTGTGGCTGACTGGGGGAAAAATGCTCATATCCATCCTTCAAAATCAAGCGAAAGGTCTACCTGGAAGAGTGGAGGTTATAACAGAATATAGGGGGACTAAATCTGGAATGGGATGTTCAAAAAGCAAATATGGAGGTGATGGTCTGAACAAGTGTCCACAAACTTTTGGCCATACAGTTCACCCATCCATTTTTGTACTGCTTATCCTACACAGAGTTGCGAGGATCCTGGAGCCTATCCCAGGGGACTCATGGCATGAGGCGGGGGACACCATGGACAGGGTGCCAACCCATCATCACACACACACTCACACATCCATTCACACACTATGGACAATTTGTCAGCCTATAACACGTCTTTGGACTTGGTGGAGGGGAAAAAAGAGTACCCGAAGGAAAGGGAGAAAATACAAGCTCTGTGCATGCAGGGTGTGAGGCAAACGTGCTAACCACTGAGCCACTGTGTCCCCCCTGGCCATAAAGTGTAGATTCAAAATATGTATACATGCTAAAATGGTTACCATTTTAAAAATGACGCATCAAAGACCTGCACTACTCTCTGAATGTTCTCTAGGGAAGGTTCTTGAACCATGCAAATTTCAAGGCACCGAACAACAGCACTGTCTAACAAGACAAGAACAATATGAGTGCTACAGACAGACCTTTTTAGCTCTAATCATGCTTTAGTGTAAGTGGAGTGTGACCTACTGTGAGCCTCTAAGGATATTCAGCCTGGTTTATATTTGCATCTGTGAGCCAAACTGGTCTGGCACATGTGCTCAAAACACATAAGAGTGTGCAGCTTCACACCCTCACAGTTTTCAGCAATCAAGGCAGTCAAGACACCCATGAAGACTAACAGAGTGCTTTTCAATAACACAAAGACCAAAGAAGTTAAATTTGGCAGACAAATTATATAAAGGAAGCTTTCTGGTTACTGAGAATATGAATTTGTAAAGCTATTGATATCTGGGTTCCCATTTCTTTCCTATTTCTTTTAAGGTGGCCCAAATAGACCTAGCACTGGAACCCTGACAAGGAAAGGAAAAAAATATTGAGACTGAAAAGACTGCAGTGGTTGAATATTTGACTAGCCAACAGAAAGAAATCAAATGATATAGAAATCAAATGATTAAAAGGAATAAAGGAGATGTTTAACATGCAGTACATTTTCTCTGCAAAGCGCCAGGACTCTAACAACTCTTTAAATTCTCTTTCAAGGCGTTAAATGGATGGATCAAGTCTAATGCTGTGTTCAGAATGGGGTTACTGTATGTGTTCACCATTTTTATAAGGGTTTAATACATTTAATACGCTTGTATACCACAACTTTGGAAGTCAGGATTTTCCGATTTTTTCAAGATGGTGGATTCCATAAAAAGTCTGATTAATGCTTTGTCCAATTACAGTGTAATTGTAGTCACGTAGTGTCTTTTCTTACTAATATAACAACACATCTGAGGCAAGTGGTAATATTTTGTTACGAGCTAGCTTTAAATGTTTAGCCTATCAGCAGTGTTCATGTTGAATTCATGTTGAGTTCCCTTTGCACATACCATAAGTTTTGGATTCTTGATTAGAATTTTGTTTCTATTATAAAACTAGAATCTGTGTAAAAACAGTGCTACCCTTGCTTTTATTTCTGTTGGAACAAGCAATGCTGTTTACATCACATTTAATGTTCTCAAACAATGCTGGAAAATTCTTCTGCCTCTCTATAACCCATGGTCAGATAGCATAATTTGAATTCCACTGGGGACCTCTCCCTGGGAGACATACCTTCACTTGATCATGTAACCAAATATATAATTGATTACTATTTTTATGTGTAATCAACATGTGTATTGATGTTCAGTTCTTGTTTTGTGAAAAATTGTTAAGTCATAAAGACTTGGGCAAAAACGAGCTTCGGTTAATTAGATAATTAGATCAATGAATGATGATAAAATAGCAAGGGGAAAATGTTATGTTTAAAACCTCTTTAACAGTTAAAGTCCATTCGTGAGATTATTCTCAGATAGAATCAATCTTTATCCTCAATGTACTGTGCATAGTGCACGTATGTAAAATCATGTATTTTTCTCTGATACACTCATGAGCAGATCTATAAAGCCTTGTGTGGCTTAATCACAGAAAATAATAAATGGTTTCAGCAGTGAGGGGCTCTGAGTGTGTTAAAGTATCGTTACACACTGCCCTCCAGGCGCCAGTCTACTTTGTACAACAGCTGACAATTCCATAAACCGATTAAGAAAATGCATTTTCATATAAACAGCTAATCAAATTTAGCCTCAATCAAGGCTTTACACAGCAGATTTGGGTGAATCCACATTTCCTTCAAACTTGACTGTGGGTTTATGAAGGTGATTCACCACCTTGACAGCAAGAGTTTCATGATTGAGAGTAGGAGGATCATGTTTGTTGTGCTTATCCTGTATGACTCATTATGTTTTTGTGGATGTAGGTGGATAATTTGTGACGCATGCCTCCCCTGTGTATTTTATGTATTTTGAGTATTACTAGTAGGTTAACTGAAGTACCCCTACTGATACTTAAATTAATACGTCTGCACAGCTCATTACAAATCTTAAATGAATACAGCCCCCTTACATTCATAAAAGGTCTAGTCAACGATCAGAAGAGTTTCTCTATTTGTTACTGCCACTTATTTTGTTTAGCACATTTTACAAGCAGATATGGTGACAAAAAGGATTAATACATTTCGCAGTTCTGTTTGAAAGCTACTAACCAACACTCTGAGCTTAGAAATATCAAGAACACAGCTGATGAAATACTGAAAGTGAAATACCACAAGAGGAGAAAAAGAAGTATATATCTAGTTTAATAAGGTAAGCTTCAATTTTCCATATAATTTTAAACAATTTAAACCTGGAGCCTATCCCAGGGGGCATCAGGCACAAGGCAGGGTACAGCCTGGACTTTGTGCCAATCCATAGCATGCCAATCAGCCTACCGTGCATGTCTTTGGACTCGGGGAGAAAACCAGAGTACCCAGAGGAAACCTCAGCATGGTGAGAACATGCAAACTCCGCACACACAGGGCCATGGCAGGAATCGAACCCCCAGCCCTGGAGGTGTGAGGCAAACGTGCTAACCACTTAACCGTGTGCCAAATACATTTAATTATTAAATTAAAATTTAAAAGGTATTTTAGTTCCAACACCTATTAGTGTCACTGTAACGCCAAGATTGGTTAACAGTAGATTTTGCCATAAACAATGAAGAATCTCTTTCCCATGTTAATCCCAACAAGACTAGCCACTCGTGAGCATCTGTGATCTCATGTATGTGGAAGAGGGCAGATAGCACTTTCCTCCGAGTGCATTATGCTGCATTTTGACGCAGCATGAGCGGTTTGAAAAGATGCGATGGCTGGCTGAACTTGTCTCAGAGGAAGCACCTGTTAGCAGCTGGTAGCTTTTGGTTGAACGCTGGTCGGTGGAAAATGTGCCAAAATAAGTATTCTACCCATTTCTCCCACACATGTATTAGCACTAACAATGTCCAAAAAGATTTTACATGAGCTAAAGGGCAAGGGAAATGGCATTAACATTTGATCGAGGCCCCCCTTTTGCAAGATGTCTTTAAAATACATTAAAAATACTGTTGACCTCTTCCCTTTTTTTCTTAATAATTACATCTTACATCTTTACATTACATTACATTAGGAATTGATTATGTGTGTGTGTGTGTGTGTGTGTGTGTGTGTGTGTGTGTGGTTGTCTGAGAGTGAGAAAGAGAAAACATACTAGCCTAACCCTATTTTATTATTTTAGTTGGAACTGGCCCTGCATTAGGTAGCTAAAGTGCTGAAATAATTCAATGCAGATGTGTCAGGTCAAATTAAGAACTTGGAGGAGCAGCTGGACTCACATATGCTTGCCTGCCTAACAACAGAAGAGTCAGCGACATGCCTAAAAAGCTAACCGGTTATATTAAATCACTTGCTCTCGTGAAACCATGAGAGGAAAATTATGAAAGGAAAACAGATGTTGTTTTGTAATGAATTTCCTTCAAAAGCAAAGAAAATACATGTTCATCTTTTTCTCATTTTCTCTGGTTTTTTTTTTGCATTTTGTGCAATAAAAAACACTTTGTGTGGAAAAAACTTATTGGAAAAGAACATGAAGTGCAAGCTTAAAGTTTAATACTCAGAGTCAGTGGTTTGCTTTGTATGAGTATTCATAACTCTCCAAACCAGCACAATAGACTGAGGAGACTGCTCCTGTTTTTATGCAGAGATAATATCTCTGTGAGCTTCATGAAGCAAGACTCTAAATGATTCCTGCTATCTGAAAGCCAATCTGACATATGAGAGGATTTGCAATAAGACGTCTCTGAATCGTCAGATCTGAGCCGTGCATACAGCACTACATCACAGGTAACAGTCATTCTCGTACCACACCAGAAATCAACAAGGGCAAGACAATATAGGATTTGAAAATAAAAATGGTGACAGACTGGAATCAATGGACATGATGTGGAAATTATATTGAAGTTTGTTTAATGACTTTTATTATAGACATTTTTTATTTATTAATGACTTTTTTATGGACTCTTCAACATGGGCATATCCACCCTACAGATCCCTTAGGACACCATAAGTACTCTACAGTCACTGCACTCCTCTGACACTGCACTTTGCACTTTGTATTGTTACTAAATGTAACATACTGCATATTTTGTACATCTCTTTTTTTGCACATTCCTGTACATATATTTCATATTTCTTGTTTCTTAGTAGTCGTTATTTATTATTTATTTAGTAGTCCAATTATATACAGGCTTAAAATGAGTAGGCCAGGTTTAAATTTCACTACAAGTTATATCCTGTATATAATTGTGTAGGTGACAAATAAAAATCTTAATAAAGCAAAAATAACACCCTCTATTAAGCAAGGACAACAGATTCTATACAGTCAATTCCATAATTATTGGAACCCTTTAAGAGAATTAGCAATAATGACAATATAAAATAAATACTACATATTTTCATGAATCATAATCATTAAATCGTGTTTTTTCACTTGTTCTCTGCCTCTAAAGAAATACACACTAATCACAGAACCTCCATTAAGGGGTCATTTTATTATCTTCCCTGAGGTGTAGTTATAATATTAGCAAGGTTGTTTTGCACAAAAAACATACAAAATTTGTCATTTATGACCTTTTTCCACACTATCTCTGACCCTCTGACTGAAACGATCAGTTTTTGTGTCCTTTACCTTTAAGATTTCAATGTACACACCCACTGCTATCATATTTGGCTAACATATTTGCCTATGAATTAATTATCAAACGCCCCCTGCCGTAACACGTGCAGAACTGTTGTCAGCTACTGAGCACCATTGGGTAGGGCTGATATAAAATAGGGGTCGATGTCTTGCTTTAGGGGCAGTCATATGCAAATGTTTTTGCCCGTGTGACGTCACAAATCCCGCCACATCCACACGAGCCGTTTTTGAAGCGTGGATAAATAAATGCTCTTTTTCTACTTAAGATGACATATTAAGCTATGAAATTTGTAGGACATTTTAATGGTGCATGACCCCTTTAAGAACCAGCTGTTTGGACATCCTTCCTGAGAACAATCTTCTATTCATTTTGACTCTCATGATGGGTGGCAATCTGTACACTCATTCTATATACAGTTATGATTGCAGTTTGATCTCCTTATTGAAGAGATACTGAGAATGTGATGCTTAATTTTCAACTGAGAGGAAAAAAGCCATCAGTCCAGTCACCCGCAGCATGAAATACTGCTGATTAAAGTCATTTCAATAAGATTAGTAAATTAAATTAACAAGCTCTCTCTTCTTCATACGCACACACACACACACACACAATGTGGTTTTTAACTTATTTCACTAAATAACGTCGGGATCTGATGTTTATGTTTGAATTATATTTAGAGAAAAACCAAAACCCAGATGTGAGGGGGTAAGTGTACTGTCGCTACGTGTAAGAGAGTTTGAGAACTGACACTTTCTGAGATTCACTGCAGACAGCATCTTGCTTCATCCTGTAAGAACAGGGACATCAGCATAAAGGAAGCAGCCTTTCCCCTCATCAGATAGCAATTGCCTCAGGAGCCTGAGGTGAGGCAGCCATATTGCCCTTGGCAAAAGCACGTAGCAGTAGACACAGTACTTCCTAAGAGCAAATGCAGAAGGACATTCAGTGGTGTCCATTCTGAAATTATTTATACACTGCGGTTGGCATGCAGTAGAGAGCAGAGCAGCATGGAGGAGCTGAAAAGGCCAGGTGTGCTTAGCAGATGCTTCATTAAGAATTAAGCACTGTGATGAGGCGAGAGAGTGTTTGCATTGATAACTCGAAACCGAAAAGCCTCCCACCGCACAGCAGTACTCATTAATATGTGAACATGCACTATACAACCAACACTGTGAAATGCATATTCAGTTTCAGCTCAGGAACTCTCTGTCACTACCGAACGTTCTCGAACCACACTGGAAGAAATTCTGGAGAATTCTAACTGAGCAATTCGATATTTGTGGTGTGGATATAGCAAAATCCATCCTGAATGATTTGCATACTAATTAACATGTGATATTCAATTACTTTTGTAGTTTGAAATTCTTTCATTGACATGTCAGTCTATTTTCATTTGACCACTTTCCTACATTACACACAGGATTTAGTGCCAGGATTTAGCTCTTGCTTCATCTCTAACTAAAGACAGTAATGCAGCCTTACTACTTTAGTCTGTCCAGCAGTCTCACCTCCTCTCTACACTCAAACAGTCAAATGTTCAAACAGATCAGGTTCTAAAGCTTCAACTTTCATGCTTTCATGTCAGTGTTATTGTCTCTGCCATAGCTCAGCACAACTACACTAGGAATGTCCCCCTGTGAGGTCAGAGTGGCCCATAACCACTAACTTCTCACAGGAATAATGGAAATACAGCGTTAGCCAAAAAATTATTATTAAAAAATGTTAATTTAATGTGCTTCAAGGTGGAGATTTCCTTTAAATCCTGCTCTTGGTGGAAAAATAATTGCTACTTAGATTCATGGAAAATTCTGCAAAAGAGTTATTCTGGAATATAAACCAAAAATTGTCAACTTGAACACATCTAGAATATCACTTTTTAACTGTATCTATAAAAGCACCATGGGTTAAAACGGAATCAATTTTTGAGGTGATCAAAGATTCCCACTACATGCACTACAGTAGAGCGGCTGCCTTTGGGGCTCATTAGCATAGCTGTTAGCTCCCATGTCTGCCTGGAATTATGATACTACAGTATATGGCTTTTTTTACTGCAAGAAGTGTCTGCTATTAAAAAGGTAATATATTGTTTATGCCTACGAGCGGGAATCTGGTGGGTTTTGTTCAGCCTTACCCGTTTCCTCTAGCCTCTCTACTTACCATTAAGCATTCCTAAGGGTATGTTGTCAAAAAAAGAGAGAAATTGCATAATTTTAAGATGCTTCCTGGTTGCTCCTCTATCTTACCCATCATTTCTCCAAGGATTGAGACATAAGAGAATCCGAACAATAGGTTGTGTGACAGGTTTTTTTGTTAATTTATTATAAATTACCCAGACCTGCTGGATCTCAGAATATACTGTGTCTGAACTCCTCTGGGCTGCAAGTCAAAAGACCAGTACTAACCTATTTAGATCAAGACAGAAACAAAAACAAAAAAATGATCATATTACCAGGATTTTAGAAATGATTATGTAAAATGAACTACACCAGATGTTTCAAAATTTTCACTCCAACAACTGAAGAAACATTTTCCTCTACTCCACTACTCATCTTCCACTATCAAATGTCCCATAAAAACTTTTCAGTAACGGAGACTATTTAATAATGTTGTTTTTTGTGTTGTGTTGTTTATGGTGCACTAGTGGTAAAACATTATTAGCATCTCTGAATACATTGGTGCTTGAACGTTTGTGAACCCTTTAGAATGATCTATATGTCTGCATGGTCATTCATTTATTGAGGAAAATGCAATCTAATATTACATATCTGTGAGTGTCAAAAGTATGTGAACCTCTAGGATTAGCAGTTAATTTGAAGGTCAAATTAGAGTCAGGTGTTTTCAGTCAATGGGATGACAATCAGGTGTGAGTGAGTGCCCTGTTTTATAGAACAGGGATCTATCAAAGTCTGATCTCCACAACACATGTTTGCAGAAGTGTATCATGGCATGAACAAAGGAGATTTCTGAGGACCTCAGAAAAGGAGTTGTTGATGCTGATCAGGCTGGAAAAAATTACAAACCCATTCTAAAGCATTTGGATTCCACCAATCTGCAGTAAAAAAGATTATGTACAAATGGAGGAAATTCAAGACCAGTGTTACCCTCCCCAGGAGTGGTCGAGCAACAACGATCACTCCAAGAGCAAGTGGTGTAATAAACTGCCTGGTCACAAAGGAACCCAGGGTAACTTCTAAATGATTAAAGGCCTCTTTTACTGAATAATTTTCCTCAATAAATAAATTACTAAGTATAATATTTCTCTCTCATTTGTTTAATCGGGTTCTCTTTATCTACTTTTAGGACTTTCATGAAAATCTGATGATGTTTTAGGTCATATTTATGCAAAAATGTAGAACATTCTAAAGGTTTCACAAACTTTCCAGCACCACTGTAATATTCAAGACAACAGCAACTGAATTGTTATAATCATGAGGGGTGCCAACAATTCTGCAGTTGACTATGACTAATGTACATTCTGTTACGGATTCACAGCTTTACTCAGTTTGACATTTAAGCAGCTAATAAAACCAGGAAAATCTTACTTCCGGCTAAATAAACCCAACACAAATTATATTCCTATGACCTTTCGTTCTATTAAAGTCTGCTTTATATCAGTGTGCGTAGGCAAAGGCGTTTAAAGGTTTGATCAATTATAAAAACCACCATCATTATCTCTGCCACTTCTATTTTTGCATTTTTTTTATCTGTACTTATTCTACACCACCTACCTTTAGTGTCTATTCAGTATAACAGTATCATTTTCCAGTGTTCTGTGGGAAACAGTGCACCTATTCTCCAATTACACATTCGGCAGAAATCTATCGAGCAGGGACTGATCATTGTTTTTTTGCTTTATTGCCATTTTTTTATGTGATAGCCTGATCAAATAAGTGTGTGCATCACTGTACACTACACTCTTAGTTCAAAGTCAAGTGGGCTGGACAGAAAAAAAATCAGTATAGTAAGCACTATCACATCAACAACTCCTCTTAAAATTGTTCATTTATTGTCATTTATATAAAAAGCTATATTCTATCCATACTCAATGGATTTAACTTGTACAAAATTAGCACATGAACAGACCTCAATTATACACAAAATTGCCCATAACATTAAATTGGTGTGAAAAACAATATTCACTGTAAAAGCCCTAAACAAGAAGAATTATACTAGCTTATACCACAGTACTGTTGAATTCTCGAATCTGATTGGCTAACAGACGTTCTAAGCCATGCAAATATTTTTCAGTAAATGCACAGCAAAAGAAGCTCCAGCCAGGTCTTTAACGTATTACAGTTCTATATCACTTAACTGAAGTAACGGAAACGTTATCCTGCTGTCCACCACAGCACACACATTTAACAACAAACACAATGACAGAAAATTTAAATTTTACAGAAATAATTAAGGAATATTTATTATTTCTTTATATATTCATTGGTTCTATTTTTATATTATCAGCATGAAATGGGGAAAAAATCTATGAACTCTCTCTCTCTATCTCTCTTTCTCCAGTAACTACATATCAATGGCTCAAGCCTCCGTTATGAGCTCTAAAATGATGTTTTGGTATTAGCAATGGAGGCATGAGATGGGATGCGTAATATGTGTATTACCATCTCGGGGTGTGCATTATTTTTTTAATAATTCAATGGCCCGTCAGCAATTATTCCTTACATATTTTGCCGGTAGCTGAGCATCATGCTCTATTTCGCCCTCTAGTGGAATAACAGACACTAGGTTTTTTTTTTTGTATACAGTCCACAAGTCAATTTAAATGTAGAACACAGATTGTATTCTACATTCATTTTCTGGGCTGGATTTGAACCTTTATTGGGCCGCACCCCTGCTCTAATGTAATAATAAAAACATACGCGTAATAAAGCTTGTTATTCCATCATTTTCTCTTTGTGTCTATTTCTACTCATTGCCACAACTTCTTTGGTCTGCATTCTTGACAGAAATGCAATATTTTGTAAATTGTGGTGCTATAATAAAGACTTATTCTTTCTATAAGAAATAAGTTATAATTGATTATTTTCTATTAAAATCTTCTATTAAAGTCTATGGAATCTTCTGGCAGAGTTTTTGCACATGCCCTGAAAATTGTAGAATCATATTTTCACCGATTTTGCTAGCCAACTAACTAACATGAGCTAACCTGAATTGAGTTTCTGACTGGATTTTAAAATCATATTTATAGAAATATAGATTTAAATATGATAGATTTATAGCAATAGACAGCTAGCTAAAATGAACTAACGAGTTTCTGAGAGGATGTATATGTATGTGTACAGTACACATATATGTATGTATATAGTCTTCACTGTTAATCCTAGCTAGATACATATGGCTAATTTGACCGATTATTTCAGAAAACCTATTTGGATGAAATCCAAAAAACTTTGTATCCATCTCTATATGCTCTTTCTATAATTTTTTTGTTACACATGCTCTCATGCCTTTACCATAGCTATCAAAAATACTCCTAAAGATTTATTAGACATTGAGGGTACAGAAACTATATTAGCTTCATTGTTCTGACAGTGAATCACCTCAGAAATATGCTTCCCTTATGAAAAATAATGTACCAGGTCACAGCAGATCACATACAGTTGCAATAAAAATTATTCAACCCCCAATGCAAATCAGGTTTATTGTAAAGATTTACAGACTTTCAGCTGTTTGCAATGAACAAATAATAAATAAATAAAAAACAATTGAAATAGTTCAACACATTGAATGCACAATGAAGTGGTTTCCCCAAATTCAACTGAAAATTTGGGGAAACCACCTGGAGCATTAGTTGTGTTGAACTATTTCAATTGCTTTTGTTTGATTTGTTCATTGCAAACAGCTGAAACTCTGTAAATTTTGACAATAAACCTGCTTTGCAGTGGGGGTTGACTCTGTAATATCCACTGGCTTCCACCACAAATAAATCACAGCCAATAAGCATTACAGTAAGTACCTGGGAAAAAAAAAGCTGTGTACCAAAAAATAACTATTCAACACGAGCATGTCAGGTTTCAGCGTCAATGAGACACTGAATTGCCTTTTTCTCCCTCACATGACACACATAATAAAGAAGGACAGCCAATTTAGAGGTAGAAGACTCAAATGATGCCCATGAGCCAAATGGCAATGTCCCCTGCGTCTCTCTTCCTAATGAAGAGTGCGGGGGAAATGTAGGCCGTTTGTAAGGGACGGTTATACTCAGACATTTCTGTTAATTAAATGCGCAGGTTTTTGTGTTCAAAAAGGTCGAGAGATTTATCAGAGCAAATGGAATGTTTCATGAGTCTGCATGAACTGGTCATTACAGTTGCTTTCTTACGATGTTTATAAAATTAGAGATTTCATCTTACATTACACATTCTAAGAACCTATTGGCACTGTACACAGAAGCAGTTCAGGAGTGTGCATGAAACCGCATAGCCTCTTAGACTGCTAAAAGGAAACTATTCAGAGAGAGGAAATACTTGCTTCAATAGAAAGTACAATCCCAATTCCAAAAAAGTTGGGACGCTGTATTAAATGTAAATAAGAACAGAATGCAATAATTTGCAAATCTCATGAACCCATATGTTATTCACAATAAAACACTGAAACATATCAAATGTTTAAACTGAGTAAATGCACAATTGTAATGAAAAAAATTGGTAATTTTGAATTTGATGACTGGAACACCTCAAAATAGTGGCAACAAAAGGCTGGACAAGTAAGTGTTGTGTAAGTGTTGTGTAAGAATTAAAAGTTCAATCAACATTTTAACCTGTTAAATAGTGCTGGTAAGGGTTGAATAATTTGAATACTTCCAGTATAGACTCTCAATAAACTGTCACTTGGGTGGTACCCTCAATGTATACCTATTGTGCCTTTTATCAGTCTGTACAGGATTTATTTTGAGATTGTTGCAGCCAAAAATGTTCGATTTTGCTGTGGCTTTTTTCAAAATTTGTGATGCAACTTGCCGAGTTTTTGTACAATTTTGCGGTAAACTACTTAAATTGGCAAAATTGCAAATTGTTTTGCACTGCCTTCTGCAGTGATGTCTGTTGATAAATGTGACCTTTTAGCTGTACTCGTGTTCGAAGCACGCGAACTGAAGAGGGCTTTGGCTGAATGCGTGTTGTGATGACGGCACATGATGCGTCTTGGCTCAAATCTGTGGAAAATCTGCTGTCATGTTGAAAAATTGCAAGCTACTCCGAATATTGCATAGTTTGCTTGAATTTGTATTCATTCTGCGACCGCAAAATGAAAAAGGTTGTGAAAAAGGTTGTCAGAGGAAACAATGTTACAGTTCAGTCCCTTCCCCAATTTCCTTATATTATTCCATCATTCCCTACTAATTTAACTTTATTGCATTTGAGTATATCCTTATTTTATTGTTGGGTTCATATTACTAGTAGCAGGTATATTTGGAACTGTATCAGCACAAAAAATCTGATATTTTCAAACCACTTTCATGTGATGCTAGATCAGATATCCTATACATGATAATGCAAACATCACTGGAATGGGCATATCGAAATGATTCTTATTTTTTTAACAGCTCATCATTTCTGACTGCTCTCCCGGCACACACATGCCTTGACACAGAAATGACTCTAATATCCGCAAACACAAAGCTATGCATCTGGTTTTTTTTTTCCGCCTTCCAGTTCGGAACAGCACATGAGCTGCCAGCCAAACTACAGAGCTAATAATCTTGTGCTGCAAGTTCATTTATTTCGCAGTCTGCCGATGAGGCATTGTCTGTCAAACCTATCGTTTTGTTGATCATTCATATGATGAGGATAATAATGATGTGCCACCTGGGTTTCAGGTCAGAGGTCTGTTCCCATTAATTACAAACACGGCTCACTTGCAAAGCAAATGTGATCTGCTGACTGAGGAATCTGAGTAAAAAAAAATCTAAATTGAGCAATACTACTCATGATGTTTGATTTTTTTTTTTTTTGGCATATACCTTTTTTGCAGAACCAGATGAATATACATGTTTGTACATTACAATAAGATTTCTATACACCTGTTTTTGATCAGTCAAATCTGATGCGTGTGTTTTCAGAAATTTGTTTAAAAAAAAAAAAAGGACAGCACGAATATAAAACAAGGGGCGCACCTATGGTGCCTTCATTGGCAGCAGTAGAAGCAATTGTGCATTGTTTCTGCTGTCTTCACACAATGCATTCACATCCATGCCTGGATATTGCCCATAAAACATGTTGACGTCTAGCTAACTTTCAGCTTAGGCCAGATTACTCAGCATACATATGGCATTGCCATTATTGCTTCCTGCTGGCTTCCTGTTAAGTTCAGAAGTACTTATTTATGAATATAATAATAATGCTCCACAGTACATTATTGACCTTCTTCACCCTTACTCTCCTACCAGAATGCTAAGATCTTGTAATCAAATTCTTCAATCTGTCCCCCGTTGTCATACTAAGACAATGGGTGATCAAGCCTTTTCTGTGGTTGGTCTCAAACTCTGGAAAAGTGTCCCATTTCACATGAGGTCCGCTCTATCTTTAGCCATTTTTAAATCTTCTCTTAAAATGTATTTTCATTCTTTGTCTTGAGATGCCATTTAATGTGATGCTATATGATGTTATGTACAGCACTTTGGATCAACTACTGTTGTCTTTAAATAAATAAAATTTTACATGACTTGACTTGATTATAACAATTATTGTGCATAAACATGCCAATCTGATCACTTTTAATTTGCATTATAACCGCTCAGATACATGAAATCAGATATCAGAAAATAAATTTTTAAAAATCTTAACCATTCTTAAAACTTAAATCTACTTACTGAGCAGCAACTTTATGTACAGTGGGGGAAAAAGTATTGAACGTGTCAACATTTTTTTCAGTAAATATATTTAAAATGAAATGAAGTTTTCACCAGACATCAATTTTAACTCAGAAATCTGGAAATATAAAGAATTCACAACATTAAAGTCCATAAATAAAGTTATGTGTACTAAAGTGGAATGGCACAGGAAAAAAGGATTGAACACGCTAAGGAAAAGCAGTTCTCCAAAGAAAGGTAAGGCAAGGAACCAGATGAAATCTGTAAGTAATTATCTGTGCAAAGATAGTAGTAATCTGTGCAAATTAATATCAGCTAGGTTAGTAAATTGATGGTCTACACAGGGTGTCACACAAGAAACATCTCATGAAGGGTAAATGCAAAGAGCACTCCCAAGACCTTCACAACCTTATTGTTGCGAAACATATTGATGGAATCGGATACAGACATATTTCAAAACTTCTGAATCCTCCAGTAAACACAAGTGGAAGTAACGTCACTCCGTCATCAACCGGCCACACACAGGAGCTCCTCGCAAGATTTCTGAACAGCGAGTCAGAAGAATAGTCAGAAGAATAGCCCAAGAGTCATACTACGCACCATGTTTGGAAAATAAATGGCACTGCACATCACCCTAAAAACACTATACCAACAGTGAAGTGTGGAGGTGGAAGCGTCATTGTGTTTTTCATCGCATGGTACTGGCAGACTTTATATAATTGACGAAACGATGAATGGAGCTCTTTACCGGAAGATTATTGAAGAATCTGCTGCCGTCTACCAGGATGATGAAGATGAGACATGGACCTTCAAGCAGGACGACGATCCAAAGCATACAGCAAAGGACTCTCTCAATTGGTTTCAGAGAAAAAAATAAAGGAGTTAGAATGGCCCAGTCAATCACTTGACTTGAATCCAATTGAACAAGATTTAAAGACAATATGTTTAGAAGAATGGGCCAAAATCACACCTGAATACTGCGGCTGATTCATTCCTTCATACAGGAACTGCCTTGAAGAAACTAATGCTTCTTCACTAAGTATTAAATAAATTCCAGTTAGTGTGTTCAATACTTTTTTCCTGTGTCATTCCACTTTATTACACATAACTTCACTTTTTTTTTTTAATGTTGTGAATGCTTTATATTTCCAGATTTCTTGAGTTAATTCTGATGTCTGGTGAAAATTTCATGTGAATAGCCTCATTGGAAATATATTTACTGAAAAAAAATATTGACATGTTCAACACTTATTCCCCCCACTGTATATCTCATACAAATTTATGAACACATTTAATAAATCCATAAATCAATAAAATCAATGTGACCAAAATGAAACAGTCCTTCATTATAATTTAAACCAGAACTGGCGGTAATACTGATTGTGTTTAATTGTTTCTATACCTCGTTTTAATTTAGACTTTATTTACCATTATCTAAAATCCAATGCCAAACAGCTTGTGCCATTTTCTTATAGCCACTTGCCATTTTGTGAAGCTCAACAACCTTTTGCCGCACATCAGAGCTATATTCTTTGGTCTTACACATTATTATGAAAGACTAAAGGAATATGGTCTATGTGTTACCTCATATTTATACCCCTGTGAAACAGGAGGTCATGGTTGAACAATTTCCTCTTCCTAGTCACGCACATGTACTGAAAAATGTAAACTATTAATTGGAATACACTTAAAATATATTTTCTCATATGAATTCATAGGGTGCCAATAACTGTGGAACATATATAGTTAAAAAGGATAAACCTGCATTTTGTTCGCAATTGTTTGATATCCATGAGAGCAGAGTGTTTTTGGGAATCTTTTAAACAAAAAATCAAAAGGTTAAACGAGACAATTTTCAGTCTTCTTTGCTCATATTTACCAAGGGTGCCAATATTAGTGGAGGGTACTGTACTTTTATAGTCCCTCAAAAAAAAAAAAATCCGAAATGAAACTTATCTTACACTTTAAACAAAAAGATGATGCAATTTATCCATTCAATCAATCATTTGTTTGGCCACATCTGATATTCAGATTATTGGTATTTTGGGAGTAATTGTAAACGTTTTCATGCTTTAAAAAAATAAATAAATAAATAGAAATGCCATACTGCGTCTGTTTCCACTAAATTAAACTGCAGAATTGAAAGCTCCGAGGAATAAATGCCATCCAAAACCTTTGATAAGTGAAAAATGATTCCCTGACTATGAATGGACTAAACCAGTGTCAAAAACGTCTATGTGCAATTCATTTCTGATCAATCCTCACATATTCTCTGAAATTAAATCCAAGTTTAATCTAATTATCTCTAAAGGCCTAGGCTATGTTTTCTGCTGCATGGCCCAGCGATTGTTAATTACATTTATATGCAAATGAATATGTTTTTCACAGTTTATGATTGTTGGCTAGAGTATTTTGCATGTAAGGGTTTTCACAAGAACATTATCTGAATGCACATTAGAGTAATGAAATCCAGCAGAAAAGCACTGCAATATATTTTAATCAGCTATGCATCACTCAATGCATCATAAAGACATTCGTGCATATAGTATACTAAATGCTTATATTGTGTGGAGAAAATGAGCTTCTGATGTGGAGTAATTTACATATAATGAAAACAACGACTGTCGTTTAAAGATTCACAAGTGCTGCAACATTCAAAGTAGTTCATATTTGAATAGAGCAAACAGTTAATATTTGCTGTCCTATTTTCTGTGCTTTGGGATTTGCGCCTTCACATGCTACACAAGTGAAAGCGTATCTCAAACCAGCAGAAGGATTACATTCTGTTCGCTTTTTCTGTTGTGAAAGAAGCACAGCAGACAAACAAGATGCAGTTACACAGCTCATCTGATCCAATAAACACGCTTCCCACAAGGGTCACAGCAATAACTCAGACTTCTGAAAAGCTCAGAACTGGGAGTTGAGAAAAATAAACTATTCAAATGGATGGAAATTTGAAATCATTAGATAGATGTTTGAATCCTGTGGTCCTGAAGGTTTTCTGTTTATATGTTTGTCAATGTCATGCGTGGTTAGTGAATGGTGACTAATAAATCAGCAGGTGTTGAGGTGGGTGGGGGGGCAGCTGGGTAAATGACTTCCATCAGCACGCAAAGGACACAGACACACATGTCCGATGTGTCAACAACCACTATCCTCCATCTAATCAGTTAATTGTCTGCTACGGTGAAGGTAATAGAGAGATACCTGCGCAGAAAGACCATACAAAAGCAGCTAGTTTACCTCTGTGACCCTTTACTACCACATCCTTTATTCTCTCAGCTCTTTCAGCTCTCACATAAAGTCAAACAACAGAACAACCTCTCATATGGAGCTGCTGAATCACACATGATGTCTATGAAGCTTTTCAGTCAGCCAGGGCATTTTGAATCAAAGACCTTTTTTATGCATCTAGAATTTCTAATTCAAGGTCACAGGATTTGTGAAATGTTCTGGAAAATGAGAATCTTAGGGTGTTTTCAGACCAGTAGATCAGTGACTTGTTCCGAATCTGGGACTCAAATTGTTGCAATGTTGTATTTTCTCCTTGGCTCAGTCCTCTAGGCAACATTTCAAAGCGTACAAAAATGTGTTTATGCAAATCACATGTGAGTAAACTGTCCTCTCATTGGTCAGTGTGCGCCTGTTTATGCCCCAGGGTTCCGCGTATTGGTCATCCATCAAGATGGATAGACAGCAGCTCCGTGCGCTTATCGTGGCTTACTTTTTTAGCTGTAGTTATAATAATTTATCTAATTTATATGTTCAGCTGAGTGATTAAAGCCCATCTCGTTAACACGCTCACTAAACACCTTGAAAACCTTGAAGTTTTTATGCGTTTTTGTAAGTTTTTGTACAGAAATATGGTCATCAGACCAAATTTCATTGAGGCATTTTATCTCATCTTTAACTTTAGTCCACAATTCATATTGTGAGTCATTAGCAAAATGACCACGCTTTTTTTACGTAACATAGTTCCCATCATGAATTGCTATACAGGTTGGTTTGTTGGTCCGTTGGGTCATATTGCCATTCTCACCACAAGAAAACTTCTCCAGAGTTCGTTTGCAATCAGGACGAGACACCTTCACAAATCCTGATATGCACCTGTATCACATTTTATTGAGGTTTGCACTAGCTTACGGCGAGTATCCATTTTATGGTGCAATGTAGAACATTCTGAGTTATCAGTTTCCACTGATCATTTTACTGCCGAGTCACGATATAGTCTCTTCCAAAAAAAAAACTGCAGTAACGTGCCTTACACCATGGTGCATAATATTTATTTAATTGTGGAGAACAAGGGAGAACAACACGAACAGCACAGAAAGAATCAGTTGCTTGTTTAAGTGAATGGGCTTAAAGATTAATTAATTAATTAATTAAATCAATCAAATCACTGACACATGATGGTATGCACAAAACTGCAAGTGGATCATGATGTTTATACATCATGATATTGATCATTCATCATATTGCCTGGGTGATGATCTTATCCAGATCAAATGGCAAACAGTGTACTGTCACAGAGATGAAAAGGTCCTACAGCAACATGACAGGATAATTCATCCTTCACTAGTGTAGCTGTCAATCCATTTATTCCTCACTGGTCCACTCAATAAATTACTACTCAGTAGCCTGACTGGAGTTGAGACCCCTGACTCACTACATCACTTCCCCTCACCTGTCACCTGGTCTCTCATGAATGTTATTTCACATTTTTTTGAAGACATTTTGTGTATAAAGCACAGCATGTGAACATGTGTCGGCCGTAAGTTCAAACTATCTCCTGGAATTCATGAAGACAGGCAAGGAGATCGTCAGAATCTGTAGCGCAAGATCTGGTTCATTTGGCTTCTTCTATCTAAGCATCCTTATTTTGAACACATAAATGCTGTATCACTGTATCTGTCCTTATCTGAGAAGGCAATTCTGCTCACCAGACAGAATTCTAGTGAAAGGAAAGATTGAAAAACATGATGAGCTGAACTGTTGCTCTGACGCTGAATAATTTTTTATCATTTTTGAAAAGTAGATCAAATAATGTGCGATCAAACTGTGACAGTAAGTTCGATAACTATGTTAGATGCTATGATGGCATAAACACAATTAAAAACCTGTCCATTTTCATCTGCAGTAATTGCAGCTACCTGCAGAAACAGTGTTTATATTCCAGCCAGAGATTGCTAATACACAGCACCTGCTTCCCCCACAGCTTCACTCCTTGTGTGTCTACCTTCACCTGTCACCTGTCCTGCTCCTGCTCCTGCTTCAGGCATCCTGCTGTCTCATCAAAGGAGAAACTCATATGAAATAAATAAACCAATATGTGTCTCACAGGCTCTAACTCAAGCGGACAGCAGCTCCTGGGGGAGCAGCCGAGTCTTGGGCTGACATTTTTCACCCTCCTTTTCAAACAATGTGATTTGGGTGAAGAAAACATTGTATTAGTGAGGGAGAGAGGCGCGTGTATGCAGTCATACGTGGCCTGATCCTTACTGCATTATAAAACTCCTTCTTAGTGCAGGCAGAGGTATGTGGCAATCGATAAATATTGATTAAGGCATACAGACACTAATCAAGAACCCTGTTTGGAAGAAGATGTCGTCTGTGTGAAGCAATACTGCTCATCCCTGCTGGCCTAGCAAAGCTGCCCTGGTTCAATTTCAATCATGCCACGCTCACAATACGATTAGTTACCACAGCCCGCAATCAACCTGCAGCTACTATCTTGCTATATTTTAAATCTCTAATGAGCTTGAGTTTACACAGAAACACACTCTACTCATTTGTGAGCAGACTAATGACCAATACTGTATCCATGCTTGAATAAAATATGGAAACCATTACAGATTCTTTTGGTGCCTTTTTTTCTAATTATTTGAAATGAATAGCTATGGGGTTTGTATTTTCCATAGCCGTTAATGTGACAATGAAAAAGGAAAACGTTTTAACCGATGACCTGCGACTGATTCTGGACATGTTTGATGGGTTTCTAATGGGATTTAAATTTGTTCTACAGGGGCTTGGTGCAGGTTCCTGTAAGGTGACCTCGAGGAAAGGCTGTGGTTTAATCGTGATTTAATGAACCCAACAGACCATTTAACCTAGCTGCAAGAAAACAACAATGATCGTCATGGTCCTCTAGACAGAACTGGTAAATATGTAATAAGGTTACAATAATTCATACGATTACACACTGAATATATCCTGGATCTGTAACTCAATCAAGAATGAATGGACTCTTGGCAACCATTTAGCTAATTCTAATTAATATGTAAAACAATATTTCATGTGTGTGTGTGTGTGTGTGTGTGTGTGTGTGTGTGTGTGTGTGTGTGTGTGTGTGTGTGTTTTTTAAAGGAGGGTTGTTTTTAAATATTTTATATAGAACATATTTATATACATATATATATCTTTATTAGAGCTTTTCTAGATTAGATACCACAAATATTTTTATGTAATCAATAGCTACTGCACACCCTGCTGAAAAAAACAATAGAAACCCTAACAGAATTTGGGATTTTTTATAATGGGAATTGTTTTGGTTTTAATGGACACTATAATGGGCCCTGTGGGTCTCTACTGGCAATTTGTTGTCTTCTGTAAGTGGCATGTTATGTCTAGTGTCTATACCATTAAGCACCAATAATGGTAATGGTTTTAATGGTTAGCTAATGGTTTGTAATGGTATTTGTAGTGGAAACCATTAAAATTTCTGTGATGGTTTCTATTGTTTTGTTTTGTTTTCCAGCAGGACATATTCACTGCCCATACCCTTATTATTTACTTACTGTATATATATATATATATATATATATATATATATATATATATATATATATATATATATATATATATATATATATATATAGCTATATATATACAGTATATATATATATTTACATATTCGACTGTATATATATACTTACTATATATATATATATATATATATTCTCTTACTATATTTATACATATTCGACCTGCACATTGTTACTTTGCACAATGGTACTATTTGCACATCTGGTAAATTATAAACTGCATTTCATTGCTGAGTATCTGTACTGTTCTATCTATCTATCTATCTATCTGAGCTTTAATGGAAGAAATTAGCATTGCTAATATATTCCTAATTACAGGAAATTTAACTAGGAAAATGTTCATTTAAGATGTCTGACCAAGTAGCCTAAACAAAGTATTGTGATCTTTGTAACATAGCTACTATTTAGTACGTCTTTGGACGCAGGAATGGGGACGGATGGGCACTTCGTCCTTACTGGTTTATTATTAGAGTAGTGTACGGTTTCGCGTGGAACTGTTCATGAAAACAAGCCGAGAGTCTTTCTGTGACTCGGGCGTGGCGACAGTCGACCTTTGTCAAAGCTGAATTTCTCATTTATTGGCAGGTGAAAGAGCAGGGTCCTGAATATAATCTCACAGTTTAAATCCCCTCCAAAAAAAAAAAAAAAAAAAAAAAACCGGCAGTCGGTTTGACGGACAGGTAAATATTTCGAGTGAGAGAGGTAGACATTACTACGTGTAGCCTACCAGGCAGTTCTGAGTAACTCACCTGAGAGTAACAGCGCACGCGCATTCAAATCAACACTAAACGCTACTAAATAAACTGGCTTACAGTACTGACTGTCTTATTTCAAACATAATAAATGGGGCAGTTAGCCTAACTAAACGCTATTTATTTGGTAACTAAACGAACAAAAAAGACTACTCACGTAAAATAAATAAATCAATAAAATAAAACATATATAAATAAACAATAAATAAATGAAATATAGCCTATAACGGGTGAATTTAGAGGCTGTCGTTTAAGTTACCAAATCAGTCACTGCTCATTAGAAATACACACCATTCCTCCTTATGAACACAACAGGGATGTGCCATGGATTTCTTATTTGGTCCTAAAGCCTGTAATAGATTATGAATAGACATGTAAGAGATACGAGCTCACGTCTCTGAAGCGGTTCCAGTGCTTTATCTTGCGGCTGTATTGGGAGGTAGTAGACAGCCATTGCTCGTCTTCTAGGAAATTGCCGCCGGTGTTGTCCGGCTCTTTCCCGCTCCGCACAGCGCCCTGAACACCGCAGCATCCCGCCAGCACGAAGAGCAGGACATGACGGAGCAGTGCACTCCTTAAACCGGCCATCTGCCCTGTGTGTGTGGAGTAAAGAGCTCTCTCTGTCTATCGTCCTACAGCACAGATACACACTGCTCTCTAAACACTGAGGATAATGATGTCTTCAGGCAGGAGCTCAGCGGCAAGTGGAGGTGTGTGTGTGTGTGTGTGTGTGTGTGTGTGTGTGTTTGTCTGTCTGTGTGTGTGTTCTCTCTCTCTCTCTCTCTCTCTCTCTCTCTCTCTCACACACACAAAAAAAAAAAAACACACACACACAAAAAAAAAAAAACACACACACACACAAAGAACATTATATATATATATATATAATTTTATATTTATATATATATATATATATATATATATATATATATATATATAGAGAGAGAGAGAGAGAGAGAGAGAGAGAGATGAGTATTTACTTCACATAAAGTATTCGCAATAATATACACTAAGCAATGATACATAATTTAATAGCCTTTCTCTTAGATGCTACTGCGAGATCAAATCAACAAAGGCAAAATCAGCACACGCCATTCCTATCTTTCTGTTCATAGATGAACCATCAATATACTGTAGCACTCCTATAAGCCAAGACATCTGCATCCAGTTTTCCAGATTCCAATGAATTCTTGGGCTAAACTACACTATTCGTATTCACTCTCCTCCCCACCCACACACACCTCATTCATAATCTTGCTATGTTTACAGAGATACACCGTTCTGCCATCTCTGACAGGTGACGTGAATAACAATAATTATCTTGTTGCAGTGGCACCTGTCAAGGGGTGGGATATGTTAGGCAGCAAGGGAACAGACAGTTCGCAAAGTTGATGTGTTGGAAGCAGGAAGAATGCTGCTAACGTCTTGGAGTGCTGCCAGATACCACAGCACACCTTTTAGTGGTTGTGTTGAGTCCATGCCCCGACAGCGTCAGATCTGTTTTGGTGACACAATATTAGGCAGGTGGTTGTAATGTTATGGCTGATCAGTGTATACCTTGTTTATTATACCATGTCTTGCTGTTACAAGCTCAGGTTACTGTGTGTGTGGAGATTTGTACGTTCAAGTGTCTGTCTGGGTTTCCTCTCTGTTCTCCAGTCTCCTGTCACCTCCTAAAAACATGACAGTAGCTAGATTGGTTACACTAAATTGCACATAGGTGTGAATAAGTGTTCTTGGTGCCCTGCAATGTACTGGCATCCCATTGAGGGTCGCTGTCTGAGATCCACTGTGAATCTGACCAGGATAAAGCAGTTATTAATGATGAATGAATGACAACATAAATTCAGATATTACACATTTAGTGTATGTATGTAAACAGCCTTGGTGTATGGATCTATTAGAGCAAGCTCCCATAACCACCCAAGTAAAAAGAAAATTTAGTCATAACTTTATTAGGAGAACTGCTACAGCCCCAAGGGCTTAACCCAGAAATCTTGACTGTCGGAAAGTAGTGTAACTCTCGGACTGGAGGTGAGAAAAGCAACACCTCAGGATTGTAGAAATATGAAAGAGATGTATTATCTTTGCCAGTTATTATACTGATGGCACTAAATATAGGAGATAAGCAGTTACACATAGTTTCCAAATGTATATACTACAAACAGGAAGCAATATCTAACTCACATTAATCCATATTATCTGTACAAATCCCTTGCTTCTCATTTTTTTCAGCAAACATGCTATGCTTTCTTGCCTTTTAATATCTAGGTGAAAATGTGATTTAGCGAATACCATCAAAAATAAATTAATGAGGTCTGGCTATAAATTACAAGCAAGCTTAAATTCAAATAATCCACAGATTGAAGATGGTTTCAAAGAGGTATTTTGAATGGAATAAGGTTAATCAATATGATCTACATATATAACGTATAATTACGACATTCAATCAATAATGTGTCTTTCCGCTGGATCAGAAAGCAATTCAGCTGAAGCTGTGTAAATATTCATAAGGACACTGTAATGACAGCATGCAAAGGCTGACAGCATGGTGGTTTAAATCTTGTCAAATTAATAATTAAAGGAAAATTAGACACCTGAGAGTATCTGTGTGAGTGTTCTGTGTATATATTCAGTACATCGGAAATCGCCTTGTTTGTGTTTTTTAACAGATTAAGCCCAGTGTTAAATCCTGTTCATTGTATACTTCTTAACAAATGGGCTAATTTGGTTTTTAAAACATATCTGAGAACTGGATTAGTATAGCTGTTATACATTTATGTTATATATTTAGATATATTTACATAATCATAGATATCAGAAACCTAGATGCTTCTTTGAGCTAAGATTGACACATCTTCAGCATCGGCCTCTTGTTCAGGGTACGTTTTCAGATTGAGCCCACTGAGGTAATTAAATTCAGAGTGTCCACAAAGATTTTTGAAAAAATCCCAGCACACAGGACAGTATTTGGATGGCGAAATCATTGACACTCCGAAACAAGAGAGCAAAGGAACATTCAGCTAACTACATACAAATAGAATGTGCATTTACTATTGCTGACTTTACTGTTTAATGCTGTTTAGCTTCTTTTTAACTCAACTATAGTTCTTAGCTAATGTTCATAATACTTGGTAATGCACTAAGACTGGATGTTTAGTTAGATTGCACCATGCTCAGGCTTGCTTAAAGCCGAGTTTGAGTTTACAGACCTTTCATCAACAGCCTTGAAGAATGGACAAATCCAGAATCATGTCAAATCATCAACCATCCAATCCAGCAAACTGAATAACACATGTATGAAGAACAGGGACTTGGTTTAGCTGTTTGTTTATTAATTGTAATCCCCCATTAAAAGATCATTTTAGACCAATATCCGTTTTAATGGTTCAAAAAACATTAATTTTACATTTACATTTATATTATTTTGCAGACACCGTTATCCAGAGTCATGTGGGAGAACTTGGAGAAGTTGAAAATGAGTCAGGCAGCTGCATTCTGGATCAGTTGCAATGCAGAGGCAGACCTGCCAGGAATGAGTTGCAGTGGTCCAATCTCAAGATGAAAAGGGACAAGCACCTGAGTGGTCTCTGTGGTTAGAAAAGGCTGGAGCCTTTTGATGTTATAAAGGAGAAACCTGCATGACCAAGTCAGGTTAGTGAGTAAGGAGAGAAGGATAAAGCTGGTGATGTACATACAAATAATACACAATATCCATCTTCTAAAATGCATTTGGTTCTAGTATTTTTAAAAGCTGTACTGCTTGCATGCAGTAAAGTCTGCTTGGAGGGTGGGAGGAAAGAGTGGGGTATTACAACTGTGAGTTTCTAAAACCTGATAAGAGCTTACAAAAATATTGAAGGCAGCTATATTGGCAAATTGTGGGAATACAAGTCAGTATTTCTCACAATCAAAGTTTTTAATTGCCTATTTTGTTTTCTTTTCATTTTAAGATCATACCATAAAATATCTGACCATTTGGTTACTTGTAATGGATCATACATGAAGCTTAACTCAATAAATGCCTCATTGCTATACTTGTCTTTTTCTTATCACTGCAGAAAGCTTGTAACAGTGATTCGTGAATGAGCGTGTAGGTGATGAGTAACTGGTGATGAATGACTGTAGGAGGTGAATACAGAGCAGAAGTTTAGCGCTGAACAAGCCAGTGGCCTTAGGACTCTTAGGACTTCAGGATGCATTACATATAAATCTCTCTCTCTCTCTCTCTCTCTCTCTCTCTCTCTCACACACACACACACGCGACTTTAAACAAGGTGGGAGTAGAAACCAAAAGTCTTGAAGCGCATCAGATGTAAGCTTGTAATATGAATCAAATAAACACTTTCAGTTAGAAACAGGAGTCATGCTGAGGAGTGAAGGAGGACTTGCACAGAACATGGTGAGAGCAGTGCAGCTTGGAATCTTTCTTAATTTAATTACAGAAAATAAAGTGACTTACAGTTCTGTGAAAAGTACTTGATTGATTGGCTGATTTCTTCTGTTTTTGTGTAGATATCATATTAAATAGTTTTAGATCTTCAAACAAAATACAACATAAACCAAAGGCAACCTGAGTAAAAACACAGTACAGTTTTTATTCATTTATTTGTTTAGTTTTACCATCCTATTATGAGTCAGTTTGACCCAGTTCCACATCTGGGATACTGATTAATCTCTCTTTATCTCTTCAAATTTATTTTTATTTTTTTTTACTTTTCCTCATTTAGGGTCATGAACTTGTATGCAAATATTTCTTCTTGTGGCTTATCTTGGACAAGCCACATTAAAGGTTTACTGTTTTAAGCTGTTCTTTGCTGGTTTTTGTGTATTTACAGTGGAAGTCATTTTGACCCATAACATAATGGATGTAACTTTTTTCCCAACATAATAGGAGGGTTAATTGAAGCAAAAAAAGTTAGCCAACATCCATCACCAATGTGAAAAACTAATTGCACCCTTAAACGTAAAATCAATAACTGCAGCCAAACACTTCTGATAACTGGAGATTAGTCTGTCACTTACTTCTAGGAATAGGACTTACTCCGATGTTTTGGATCTTTGTCTTGCTGCATAATCCAGTTGCACTTGAGTTTCAGCTTACGGACTGAAGACCGGACATTCTCCTTTAGGATTTTCTGGTAGAGAGCAGAATTCATGCTTCTCTCAATTATAGTTGTCCCTCAACAAAAGTCACCCAGGCCCTAAAGCAGTGATGTTCTTTTTTGTGGAATTCTGTGTTTGGTTTATGCCACATATAACGGGACCCCTGTCTTCCAAACAGTTCCACTTTCAACTCATCAGTCCACAGAACATTCTCCCCAAAGATTTGAGGGTCATCAAGGTGTGTTTTGGCAAAATTCAGACGAGCCTTAATGTTCTTCTGGGTTAGCAGTGGTTTTCATCTCGCCACTCTTCCATGGATGCCATTTTCCCCAGTGTCTTTCTGATAGTGGAGTCGTGAACAGTGACCTTTATTGATGCAAGAGAGGCCTGTAAGACCTTTTATGCTGTCCCTGGCTCTTGTGACTTTCTGAATGAGTTGTTCCTGTGCTCTTGATGGAATTTTGGAAGGTCGGCCACTTAAATAAATAAATAAATAACTGTTTTTGTGTTTACTCAGGTTGCCTCTTTTGAATTTGTTTTAATTTCTGAAACAATGTAGTATGAGATATGCACAAAGACCGAAAAAATCAGGATACTTTTTCCACAGCACTGTATGTCCTTGATGGTGAACTACAGCATATTAAAATGGCAGTGTTTTATCATTTTAAGTAACCAGACATTCAGCTGTGGAGATTCTCTGAGACATGTTTTTCTTTGCTTTTTGAGTTCATGTGCAAATAATCATTGCCATAAGAGTGAACAAAATATAACTGCGATTGCACCTCATTGCAACCCTTTAAGTCTACTTCACTAATAACACCTCAAAACCTCACCACCATCATAAACGTCAGCACCTTGCTACAGTCCACGCACATAATAATTATTTCCCCTGAATTTGCTCTGACAGCCTTTAAACCCCAAGAGTTTTAATGAGCACAAATCCATTAATGCTCCGTTATCAACGTATTATTATGTACCAGAAAATCATTCGGATAATTACAAATTCAAAAAGGGCTCTAGTTTCTCACTTGTAGACTCTCATATACAAATGTACCCACATTCCCTTTGGAGAAAGGTGAGGATTTTAGAATAGCGTTTGCAAAAACCTAAGGATAATGTAAATCATTGATTGTATTAGCCATTTCTATATCTTATGAAGATCAACATTTTGTTTTTTTCTAATCAATATTCTGATATTTGCCTCAACTAACAATTATGTAGCTCACTGTAATTTAATCAGGGGTTTTGTTATAACAACTTTGTGTTTTCAATTTTCCTGTCAATTTTAGCCAGCAGCAATCATGACTAACTATACTACAGAGCTGTTGAATTTGATTTAGAAGGTGTCAGACGGTATAAATAAAATTTTTAGCAGTTCTGACAGTAGAGCCAGCTACAAGACAAATTAAATGTTGATATTAACACCCTCTTACTAATATGATATAAAGTATGTTATTGTTTGCATAGTAACAACTTACACAGGGACTTGGAAAACACTGCACACACGTAGATTAAGTAGAAAAACAAGTAGATATGGTGAATCTGTAAGGAAACCTTTATTTAAAAAAAGTTAAAGTTGTTCCTTTAGATTTTCCAATTTGGAAAAGTCTTCAGGACAAAAGTCAATTCAATTCAATTTACAGCTTTACAGAAATATAGAAATAAGATATACATAAATGCATGAATTTATCCCTAATGAGCAAGCCAGAGGCGATGGGGGCAAGATAAAAACTCCCTGAGATGATTTGAGGAAGAAACCTTGAGAGGAACCAGACTCAGAAGGGAACCCATCGTCATCTGGATGACAACGGATAGTGCGATTATAAATAAATTCCCTTCTATAACTGTGTACCATATGGTCAAAAAGTGCAAAAGTGTAACTAGGAACTTGTGATCTTATGAGCAATTTATGAATATAAACATTAGATTTATTTCTGAATTCATTAATTAATTCATTTTAACATGAAGTCTATTTTGTTGAACTATCAAAGGCTATCGTAGCAATCGTACTCTAAGCCGTTGTAGCAAAACTGTTCGTAGCACGGAAGTGATAACAGGAACTAACTTGTTTTGCATATGTTTCACAATGTTAAACTTAACTAATCACAATGTATTGCATCTACAATACAGTCAATATACAGTATGTCTCTGTATTGAGAAAAGAACAAAAAAAATAATTTACTCCAAAATCACTCATAACGAAAGCCTAAGCAAACTGCTGGAGCATCAATAAATGTTTCGAAACACTTATTTTTGTAAGATGCTTTCATGAATTCCTCAAAGGTATTTGTACATTAAGCTGTAAATCTGTATAATTCATCCTTCCAGATATGGGAATATTTTTTACAGCTTGTGGTTAGGTGCTAAAAAAAAAAAAAAAAAAAAAAAAAAGTTCCTTACTTCCCATTTGATCGATGGATGCTGCAAAGCCTGAGGGGAAGAATAATGAGACTTGCATTCAATCTATTGCTTTAATGTCAGAAAGATGGATACAATTACATAAGAATCATAGTATACAGTCACCTTTTTACTGTTACTGATGGAATTAAATAACTGCCTTTAGACTTTGATTATAAACGAGTGCCAAGTCAACAATTTTCTCAGTACAGAGAAAGTATAGTGTGAGAACATGAGCTCTTGTCTCAAGAAATCACACATTTACTACCGGTGCTGTTTCAATTTGACAACCCTAAAACAAGTGCCAAACTTGAAATAGCTCTGATTCTGATAATAGAGCATAGAATGAATTCAAAAGCATAATACAAAGTGTGGAGATGAAATAAAATAAATAAATAACAACAATGACAAAGTGATGAGATTAAATTCCTAAGAAGTTAGATCATTCTACACTAAAATATATGTTAGAGTCTTTAATTGTCTCTTACGAATGCCATATGTTGTACTCGCCTGAGCTTTGTGCTGTGGATGTTCAGGACATTGGATCTGTCCAGCGTGAGAGCCTTTTCCTCTGATCTCAGCACCCAGTCAGATGGCATCACCAAGCTGCTGAAGTAGAGGAGCCTTGCAGTGCTGACCACTAATTCGATAGATTGCTGCAATTATCGACTTTTCCTTAATTACTTAGACCAGATCATTATTTCTGGCTGCTGATCTTTGCACTTCTGTGTGTCACTAATTTGCTGATAGATCAACATTTCAGAAATTCCTGCATCGAGAAAAATACTTAGCTATCTGATCTGATTCCTCAAACTGGCAATCAAACAAAAACCTCAGGCTCCCAAACACCAAAAGTAAAAGATCATGGCACATTTCCAACAGCACACAAGCTACAAGATTAAATCTTAAAGCATGATGCAGCAGAGGAACAGATGTTTTCTATGTTCACTTTACAGAGGCTCAGAAGTCTACGCCTACAGCAACGAAGGCTCATTAATCACGACCTATTGGAGGAGACAGAAGATCAAGCCAAATCCTCTTGGGGTGAGTGATGCAGCCTCAGGAGGAAGAGAGCTGACTAATTAACCAGTGTGAGAGAGACACAGAGAGACAGATGAAAGAGCTGAAAAAGAGACACAAAGCAGCAGTCAAAACAGCGCTTCATTCTACACAATGAAAATATCAGTTTTAGATGTCTGTATTTAACAAAACATAGAGCAAACTCTGCCTAGAAGTAGTGAAAATACAAAACTTGGTGCAGAATGTTGGAATGTTTTGGACCCAGGGATGGATTACTGACCAGCTCTACTGGGCACATGTTCAGGAGAACTGGCCACTGAGGGCCTTGACAAGCATAGATTTAAAGTGAATGATTAGACTGATTGGTCATTTCATCACACACTAATCACACACACAACACTATACATAGAATACAAGCCAATGAATGTGCGTGAAACAAATTATGAAAAATGACTAGTGTTTGGAGCAGTCCAGATAGGTCCTAACTGTGTTAAACTGGAGTTGAAATGCAGATGAAAAAAACATGGAGATCCACAAACCCACTGTAAGTGTGTCAAAGAAAGGAATAACTTAAAAAGGAAAGTGAAGCCGGAGAACGTTATGTTCCCTAAGGAGTCAGATGCTAAAACTAAAATGGGCCAAAGAAGATTTAATAAGCTACATAGTAAAGTTCTCGTCACATTTTGACAGCCTTGAATAAAAGACCAAAAAACAAATAACAAAAAAAAAGATGTGGACCAAGAGCATTCAGCCAGGACACATGCCTGTCAATTTCAGAAGCTTCTTCTCTTGCACTAGCATTTAAAGCTCTCCAGCTCATTCGCATGGCTGCATCTGAATATCCGTACTACCCTACTATACAGTAGGTGAAAAGCAGTACGTCAAAGGAGTAGTATATCCAAATTCTCAGTATTCATAACACAGTAGGCGAGAAATTCCCCGATGATATTCTGCAGTATGGGACCAATGGACACTGTGCTATCCCATAATGCAATAGGACTGGCGTGGAAGAGCTGTCCGAATCAAAAATTAAAGGTTCTCTTTTGAAGTTACAGGTCACATGACAGTAAGTAAGTAAGACACAAAGTACGTATTCTATGAATGGTCGAGCAGTAGGTACTGAATCGAATGCCATAGGTACGTTCACAGCAGCTCATGTGTTTTCAGGGGTGTGGCTTGTGAGGGAGTACTGAAAAAGTTTTGAAACAAATCAAATCATTGACTATACTTGTAAGTTTTACAGCAGATGTAATTAAATCGTTCATTCATTCATCTTTAGTAGCCTCTTTATCCTGTGTCACAGCGAGCCTTTCCCAGGAACACTCGATATGAGGTGGGAGTATACTCTCAATGGGACACTAGCCCATTGTAAGGCACCATGCACACACAAATTAAGTTAGCTAATATATCTACCAACATGTTGTTTACTGGGAGGAAACATGAAAACCCAGAGGAAACCCATGTAAACATGGGGACAACATACAGACAGAGCTCAGGATCAAACCAGAGATTCTGGAGCTGTGAGGCAGCAATGTACCTCCTGCACCCCATGCCAACCTGATGAAATTATGATCAAGTGAAATGAAAATTAACACATCAAACAAGCAAAAATAGAATCATTATTAAAACACCTGATGAGAAGTGAGATGTGTTATAAAATAAAATGAGATTCGCTAAACAGTGGTGCTTTGTCAGAGAAACAAAATGAAATCAGCAGGTTGGTGTGATCTCAACTCATCAACCTGCAATGAGCAGTAGTATGTGTGTTTAACTCTGCCAGCTGGAGCGCGCTTCATAACGCTCATCAGAGACAGGCTGTGTAACAGGGTCTTTACAGAACATGAACACAGCACACAACTTGCTACTCCACAGTGATCCAGTGCACACAGAGGCAGTGGTAACGCAGTAGTTAAGATTTTGAGCTAGTGATTACAGCCCCATTGTAAATGCAGCATTTTAATACTTTAATAAAGGATAACAGGAAGTAAGTATTATTTGCTAATCATGATCGTTCAAACGGGTTCAATTAGTTCTTCAAGCATATGTGCAAACTTTGGCAGAATACCCGAATGAAGAAAAAAGGGTTGTTTTTTTTAAGTTATTAGGTTATGAAGATTTTAATGATTTATAAAAATTGATGCTAGAAAGTAGCTGAAAAACTACGTGAAATTTTTTTTTTTTTGCTTATTATTCCCAGGGTTAGAGCTATCAGTGACATGGGATCAATGCATTACCCAAAGTACTACATCTGATTAGTACCACGAGAAACATTTACTTCAGTGGTTTATGTTTCTCTTCATCCACCACCCCCCCAAACAATTAGGAAGACATCAGAGGATCAGCAGCTGTGTACTAATACAGGAAAATTGGCACTATACACCACTTATCAGTACCGGAGTACAGGCCCATAAAACAGCTTTTCTGAAAAGCCAGCACAAAGCATAACACACTGTAATTGTGGAGGCACGACTGCAAAGAGCTGCATTATGTGTGGCCTCAATGTTGCACAGTTCCAACCAAACTAAAATGCAAAATCAGGTTTTATTAAATGGTTTTGCTGTTTCAAAGTTTATTACAAACACCCTTCTTATTATTATTTCTTTCAAAACAGTGAGACAGACGTTCTTGACAGAAAATGCTTCTAAATCTGTGATCTAATCTTGTTTACACAGAACAAGCCTGCTCATGAACAGGTCTGAGCTTAGGGACTCGTTATATTGGCAACGAGTCCACCAATAGCTTTACAGAAAAGAAAGATCCAGGATCAGGTCAAATCATCAACAATCCAATTCAGCTAACTCAGTAATATATGAAGACCAGGCCAAGAAGATCAGTTCAAAGCCCAGGATTGCCAGAGAACCAGTGCTGGCCTCTTGAGCGAAGCGCTGCTTGGATTGTATCCTGTCTCAACTGTGAGTCTCTTTGGATATAAGTGTATGGCAACTGATTAAAAATAAACCTTCCACAGTGGAGACAGATAAAAAATAAAAAAATATAAAAAAGCTCCAAAATTCATATATACACAATAAACACACTTACTATACTTACACTCAAACACGCTGCCTACTGCAGATTAGTATAGTTATCATACTTCCCAGTCCTCCATCACTATCCCAGTCCAGATTAATTCATCATTTACTTTTCATGAAAGAAACAAACACAATTATGTGTGAGTGAGAGGGGAGAACAGATATTTTAGAATGTAACCAACATAGATGCCTTGCCAGAGCATGATATCACACGTGTACAGATTACTGGTGAGTAGCAGGATGTAGTAAAGGACACAAGATGGGAAAACAGTCCAGAAAAAAAATGTGTAGGCTATTTAAGTCTCCAAATCAGTCTCTATTTCCAGTTCAATGAGGTTCATTACGGGTTACCCAGAAATGACAAATGCACATGTTAAATGCTAAACAGTGTTTTAACTGTAATAAAAACAGGCCTGATTTAAGGCTAAAAAATTACACTATTACACTATTACAGAGAGTCATTCAAAGATACCTCATTAAACTATTCCAAGTCCACCAAAATTTAGAAGATTGTTACATAACTGGCCCTTTGACTCCAATAACCACAGTGTTTTGTTATTCCAGTCCACCTCTCTGGACAGACACTGTAAAGTGTAATTTACAGCTGTGATTCTCTTTTTCTGTATGGACTGAGAAACTCTGGCTGTGTCAGTTAATTAGTATTATAACTATACGATAGATAATGCCGTCCTTTAGTATATATTGAAAGATGATAGCACTATACAGATTCCATCCATCCATACATCTTCTACCGCTTACTCCTTTTCAGGGTCGTGGGGAACCTGGAGTCCATCCCAGGGAGCGTTGGGCACAAGGTGGGGTACACCCTGGATAGGGTGCTGCCAGTCCATCGCAGGGCACAATCACATACACACCCATTCATACACTACGGACAATTTAGACACGCCAATCAGCCTACCATGCATGTCTTTGGACTGGGGGAGGAAACCGGAGTACCCGGAGGAAACCCCCGCATCACGGGGAGAACATGCAAACTCCGCACACACATGGCCACGGCGGGACTCGAACCCCGGACCCTAGACAGATTCATGGTTCATTATCGATTTAAAGGATCACTTGAGTACACAGGACACATAATAATATAAGATAATAAATAAATATATAAAAACACACACACACATTATATATATATATATAAAAAAAAACAACAGCAAGGCAGTGGGCCAAATGAAAGGTCAGGCCCCTCCGGGAATTCTCCCTATGGCCAATCCAGGCCTGGTCATATATTTTAGGTAGGAAAACATTTAAGATACTCCTTAAAATGCACAATACTGCTTTAGTTTGAAGCACCATGATGCCCCCTGCTGGCCTCCAGAAGTGCAGTCAGATATCAGACTAAAATTCAAATATAGTACAACCCCAAATCCGAAAAAAGTTGGGACGCTGTATTAAATGTAAATAATAAAAACAGAATGCAATGATTTGCAAACCTCACAAACCCATATGTTATTCACAACAGAACATAGAAAACATAACAAATGTTTAAACTGAGGAAATATACTACTGTAAGAAAAAAATGAAGGTAATTTTGAATTTGATGGCCACAACACGACTCAAAAAAGATGGGACGGAGGCAATAAAAGGCTGGAGAAGTAAGTGTTACTAAAAAGAAACAGCTTGAGGAACATTTTGCAACTAATTAGGTTAATTGGCAACAGGTCAGTAACATGATTTAGTATGAAGAGAGTATCTTAGAGAGGCAGAGTCTCTGAGAAGTAAAGATGGGATGGAATCTGGATGGAAGCATATGTTACTAAAATCTCAGCATTGATGGTACCTTTCCAGATGTGCAAGCAGCCCATTCCATAGGCACTAATGCAACCCCATACCAGCAGAGATGCAGGCCTTTGAACTGAGCACTGAGAAAAACGCCGGATGATCTCCATGGTTTCTAAAAAGAATTTCAAATTTCGATTTGTCTGACCACAGAACAGTTTTCCACTTTGCCTCAGTCCATTTTAAATGAGTTTTGGCCCAGAGAAGATGGCGGCGTTTCTGGATCATGTTCACATATGGCTTCTTCTTTGCATG
>CM022760.1:14006974-14149474 GCA_012411365.1 Ameiurus melas | reverse complement strand
TGCAGTCTGTACACACACACACACACACACACACACACACACGTCAACATGTGCACACAGACCACTGACTTCTTTAATCATTTTTAGTCCTCAAAAATTACTTCAAAACACAAGATGTGTATAATTTTAACAAGCACAACCCCAATTCCAAAAAAAAGTTGGGACGCTGTGTAACGTAAATAAAAGCAGAATGCAATGAGTTGAAAATCTCATAAACCCATATGTTACACAGCAAAACTTATCAAAATGTTTAAACTGAGGAAACGTACCATTTTAAGCAAAAAATATGGAAGTTTTGAATTCAATAGCCGCAACACGTCTCAAAAAAGTTGGGACGGGGCAACAAAATGCTGGAAAAAGTAAGTAACTTTTTGGAATTGGGGTTGTAGAAAACATGGTTAAATGAAATGTTCAAAGCATTACTTGCCAATCGTTTGCACTCAATTCAGTCAGGAATGAGAGTTTAGTTTATATTTTTATTAAAGAATGACAATTTACCATTTTTTTGTCCATTTCTAGTTATTTTTAATGTTGTGGAACATCTGTGAACCAAGTCTGTTCCTCTTATCATTCTTAACAGTTGTTCCCTCACCAGCTTCTCTTTTTCCCTTTTGCGATAGTTAATAAGAGAAAAAGAAATGCAGCTTGTTGTATTACAGAAACCAGAAAGTGCAAACTCCTCTGTCCCGAGGTTGTTTGTATGTGTTAGAAAACTTTTTTAATCACTTCACTTAAGAGAAGTAAACTCCCTGCGCATATTAATATACACTACTGCCTTAGCTGCTTTTAAAGAAAATGTATCAACACCTTCTGGCCAATTAGAATTGAAGATCTAAAAGCACTGTGGTATAAGGAAACATAACCAGCAAAACACTTATCAAATTACCCATCCATCCATTTTCCATACCATTTAGGGTTACATGTCTTTGAACTGGGGGAGGAAAACGAAGTACCTGAGCAAACCCACGAAGCATGGGGAGGACAGGCAAACTCCAAGCACAGAAGTGCGAGACAAACGTGCTAATCACTAAGCCCCCATACCCGTATCAGCCTATTGTGCCCCTATTCATGCCTATCAGCCATAAACACTCATAATACTTTATTGGTAATCTGAAGTGTGCTACTTACTTGTCAGAGCCATCCTGAACACACACTTTGGCATACAGGACGTCCACCATGGAGGGATCATCATTCATGTACTCTATTCCTTTTACCTCCAGAGCTAATGGCTTTCCTTCTGTTATGTCTCTGCATGAATACACAGCACAGAAAAGGCTTTAACCGGAAGATAATTTTCAGCAGGAATGTTACAATATACAGCAATTTCCTCCATAATCACCTAACTGTTAAACTTCACCCAGGGTAACTGTTCTCTCTAAGCTGTTTCTGCACTGTTCTACTATGGGTTAATTACCTGAGGTATCTAAAAACGGGTGAATGTTACATAGGACCGGATTTAAATACGCACATACTGCATGTTTACAAGAGAATTCAAAATATTTATTTGAAAATATTCAACTGAAGACTCTGGTCGTCGGGGTTCTACACATCACAGACACACCTGATGAAACCTTGACACTGTGTGAGAAGCTCAGATGCTCGCATCACTTCCTGTTCATTTAGGAGGGCAAGGGTTCCTAGGGTGAGGTGCAGCTTTGCTTGATTTTGAAAGATGCTTGCATCCACTCTCATATCCTGTAAAGAAAAAGAAAAAAAGAGAAGAAAAACTGCATTTCGTTCGTTCTGAAGTTATCCTGTCATACACTATGAACTACAATCAGCTCCTGAAGTACTGGCACCCTTGGTAGGTTAATGACAATGATTGTGGAATAATTATGACAAATTAGGTAAAGATTATGATGGCTGACAACAATTTTGGTATGGAGAAATGTAATTTTTTTGGGTGGGTGGCAATTCGGTGGCATAATGGGTAGTGTTGCTGCATCACACCTTCCGGCTCATGGGTTCAATCCTGAGCCTGGTTTACTGTCTGTGTGGAGTGTCGCATGCTCTCTCAGTGTTCACATGGGTTTCCTCCAGTCTTTACTCCTTCCACTCTGTCATTCATTCCTCTACTAGCTCCCACACACTAATCACTTCACTGAAAGCTCAAGGACATTTATGGGCAACACATGTTCCTGGTTTTTTGTTTTTTTTGTGCATGTTGTAATATTTCTAAGAACACTATTACCACTTCACTATATTGTACAGTTTTGTTATACACTACACATACTACTACATCTAATTTAATTGCAAGGTCCTGTAGGTTCATCCTGTACAACATCAAGAAAATCTGACCATACCTCACCAAACAGGCTACACAGATACTAGTCCAGGCTCTTGTCATCTCTAAACTGGACTACTGCAACTCACTGCTCTCAGGCCTCCCAGCCAGCTCCATCAAACCCCTTCAGATGATTCAGAATGCTGCAGCATGCCTCGTCTTCAACCAGCCCTCTTACACCTCTACTCTGTGCACTTTGCTTCCTCTGGTATTCAATTAATGGATCTTGTACAGTAGCACTACTTGTATTGTTCTCTGCTTGATATATCGCTTTGCTTATTTGTAAGTCGCTTTGGATAAAATTGTCTGCCAAGTGAATAAATGTAAAATTACATTTTTAAATTCTAGATTGTACTGCTGCTTTACCTGCTTTTTATACTCTCCAATGTCTCTAATGGACTGCTCAGACTACACCTGCATACTTATACTATTTATATTATTTATTGGACTATGTTTTGTACTCTAGTTCACATACTGTGACTGCACGTATTCCAGTGTTTACAGTTAGGATCTGCACCTCACTAACAGTGCACACTATCTATACTATCTAGTATATCTATCGATATCGATCTAGCTATCTATCTATAGATAAATACATACTGTATTTGTAAATAATCTCTTTCCCCTGTCTCTTTTCCCCCCCTTTTAATCTTCTGAGATAATATTGTATTGCACAGCTGTAGAGTATCTGAGCCTCACAGCAAACATTTCAATATACAATCGTCACTGATGTTTTGTGCACTTGAACTTGAAATTCTGAAACTCACACTGTCCAAAAACATGCAGTTAGGCAGTTTGCCCATGCTAAATTGCCCGTGATTGTGAATGAGTGTGTGAATGTGTGCGCGCGTTATGCCCTGTGATTGACTGCTATCCTATCTGGGAGGAATCTCTCTGTGTTATCCATCTCATCTAGCATTACAGCAGACTCTGTGCAATGAAGCACTAAATGCAAGGGTGCCAATAGTTGTGAAATGTGGTTTTTGGCTGAAAACGCATATTTAGATAAGGTTTTTTAATTCATTTTAGACAATACGTTACTTCAATTAAAGATTTGATTTCTCTCATTATCGGTGTGCAATTGAAGCAACCAACCACAAAGTCCCCTTTGTGCACTCCTCACATACTTTTTTAAACACTTTTTTTTTTAACAAAGGCTGCCAGTAATTCTGATATGCAGTAAAAGACAGATGACTATAAGAATAATAATACCATCTATTATCCAGTGATTCATTAATTAAGGAATATTATGCACGGATTTTCTAACACAATCACTGGTAACATTGAAAGTTTTAAGACGACTTTTCAAACAAGTGAAGCCTACGGCCCACCTGAGAGCAGTGATCCAAAACTTCCTCTTTAAAGCGTTTAAACCCTTCCTGAATCGGTGGGTGATTCAGAGCAAAGGACAGAAAGTGAGAGAACGGCTGTTTCCTGCGGAAGCTCTCGATCAAAACCTCGACACGTGTTACAGCTGACGCTACTGCTGACTTATGAGAGCCGGTGATCACTGTGAAACCATAGAACAAGCACAAGCACACGCTTAGCACTGCACAGAGAACACCGAAAGAACACACTGTACAAATCCTTAACCAGAAGTACACCACATAAAAAGGCGCCACCACAACATAACCGCAATGTTCCATTCTTGCAAACATCAACATCTGTGATAAGAAAATAAACTTGCATGCTCCATCTTGACGTTGAAGACGTTATGCACCTGAAAAGAAACAGCAGATTTTCATTTCCCCGGAAAATGTCAGTAGAAATTGTAAAGATCTCTAACCTATCTGTCCTTCTACTCCTTGCTTTGGAATGTTGATTGTAGTTTTAGTCTCTGCTTCCAGTCGTCTCCGTGTCTCGCCTTTCTTTCCAATGATGTACCTGTTGGAGAGGGGGGAAAAAAAAGAAAGAAATCAAATCTCAAAGCAGGTTTTCATTTATTATTATTTTACTCTGGAGGGATATTGAATCATGACCCTTTACAAAGCATTCTGATATTTCATCTTTAATAAAGTAATCACTGTTTAATGGGGAAAAACTGTAGAAATTGGACATGATTGTAAATAAAAGGGATCATATACTGACTTGTAAAGAACACTTGGGACCTCTATGGCACAGCGAAAGCCCTGGTCTGTCTGCTCAATGTTACTCGTGTCACAAGGTTCATCCATGCACTGGTCACTGACTGTAACACAGCATGAATCTGGATTAAAGTTCTAATGATTGATGAAATACAGGCACTTTAGGCACAAGCTTATGAAAGAAAAACATAAATGATCAAATATATTGGGCAATGCAAGAATCTTTTTTTTGTAAATAATAATGAAATCAAATATAAATGTATTTATTTATGTATGTATTTCAGTAGGTTTTTATTTTGGGATGAATTTCAATTCGAGCGTTCATGACATTTGGCACTGAGCATGAAACTGAAACTATCGCTTTGATCCATCACCTGATAAAGACTGATGCAGACTTGCATTTGATGGTTGCAGACTAGATTGTTTTGATAGAGATCTGAAGGCACAAACAGTGCAGTCACATTGGGAAAGACGTCAGTTTTGTTCTCTTCAGTCAGTTCTATTCGCGGAAGCATCCACTTCATGTGAAATGACTTCAATTTTATTCTCAAAACTGCATATGTTGTGTAGGTTTTGTTTCAGCACAGCCATGTTGAATTAGTCTCAAAATATCAAAAGAAGTTAAATAGAGCCATCTCAAGTTTGATGAATAAAAACCACTGTTTTAATCTCATTTCATGTTTCAAGTAGCATCATGAATAAAAATTTCATTTATGTATTAACAAATTATTTATTTACACTCATTCTCCACTTTATTAGGAACACCGGTACACCTGCATGCTGTTATCTAATCATGTGGCAGCAGTGCGATGCAAAAAGTCATGCAGATGCACATCAAGAGCTTCGAGTAATGTTCATATCGAACATCAGTATGAAGAAAAAGTGTCACGGGACACAGGCTCACCCAAACTGGACAGATGAAGATTAGAAGAAAAAAATGACCTGGTCTTTTCCCAGTCTTCAATGTTCCAGTTTCAATGAGTCTGTCCATGATAGCCTCAGATTCATGTTCATGGCTGACAGGAGTGGAATCCAATATGGCCTTCTGCAGTTGTTGCTCATGGTATGATGTGTTGTGCAATCTGGGATGCTTTTCTGCTCACCGTGGTTCTAAAGAGTGATTATTCAATTTACTATAGACTTACTATAAACCAATTTGGTCATTCCCCTCTGAACTCTCTCATCAACAATGTGTTTCAGCCTGCAGACCCTCCGCACCACTCAGTGTAAACTCAAGCCTGTTGTGTGTGAAAATCCCAGGAGGTCAGCAGTTTCTGAAATACTCAAACCAGCCTATCTGGTACCAACAACCTGCCACAAGTAAGGTCACAGAGCTCATACTCTTCCCCAATTCAGATGTTTGATATGAACATTAACTGAAGTGCTTGACCTGTATCTACATGAGTTTTTGAATTGTGCTGCTGCCACATGATTGGCTAATTAGATAACTGCATGAATGTCCAGATGTACAGGTGTTCCCAATGAGTGGACATTGATATTTCTTTTCCCACAATATGTTTAAGCATTATATCATTTATTTAACTGTAGTTCAGTAAAAATGTATCTTGAACATGTAACCTGGTCCAGAGTATGAGAAGGCTTCCTCCTCTTCATCTTCATAATGTTCTTCTTTAACAAGATTTCTGCGGTAAATCCTGCCATTGATGTTAATGAGCGCTGGCCTCAATACGTCCATAGCGATCTACTATTCTTGAAGGCCAATAAACATCCATGAATACACATCACATGTTTGTCTCAGATGTGACACATTCAGAGAGTATTTTTACGTGTTTCAATAGACAGTGGTAGCTGAGTGGTTATGGTATTAGGCTGCTGATCAGACGTGAGTTTAAATCCCAGCACTGCACGCCTGCCACTGTTGGGACCTTGAGCAAGGCCTTTAACCCTCAACTGATCAGTTGTACCCTGTCCATATGTAAATTGCTTTGGAGAAAAGCATCAGCAAAATGAGGTAAACGTAAATCTGTAAATCATTAATTAGTGGAGCTAACCAAGAAGTGTCTGTAGAGATTACCCTGCTGAAAAATCCAGCTTGGCCAGACTATCTACTGGGTTCATACTGCTGCTCGGGACTATTAACACTATTCATGCTATCAATAATACCATGACTAGAGTTTTGTAGTGTAGTGGTAGTGTTCACTGTGTAGTTTGTTTATTGTATAGTCTATCCATCCATCTTCCATACCACTTACCTACACAGGATCATGAGGGAGGCTGGAGCCTATCTCAGGGAACTTGGAGCACAGGGCAGGGAACAGCCTGGATGGGGTGCCAACCCAGTGCAGGGCACAATCGCACACACATTCACACCCCCAGAGGTGCAAGGCAAACATGCTAACCACTAAGCCACAGTGCCCCCTGTATAGTCTATTCGCTGTATTTACTGATTTTTGCACTGTCTGTTACTGGATGGATGGATGATATTATGGAGATGCCAGTGATCCTGACCCGTTCTGCTCTCTGGACCTGCCTGATCCATCCTGATGCCCTACCTCTGGATGGAGCTCTCATCAACTGCAGGCTACATTCTACCACTGAGGACGACCCCAAGCAGCGAAGCCTGGAGATTGCTGAGGACGGTACCACTTGAAGTACGATGGAAATGGTTTTGAACCTCAATTCCTCATGGACATTCTCTCTGTGGTTGTTGGGACTACGATTCCTGCTATAGCCTTAAAACTGCAATTACCACATACAATTTTACACTCAGGTCTCCTTCAGTGAACAGTAGACTAGTTCAACAAAGACTTCATATAAAAACCGTAATGAACTTCCTTTTACTTTCACACTATCCGTTGTTACCCAGATGAGGATGGGTTTCCTTCTGAGTCTGGTTCCTCTCAAGATTTCTTCCTCAGATCATCTTAGGGTTTTTTTTCCTCGCCTTCGTTGTCACTGGCTTGCTCATGAGGGATAAATTCACACACTTAAAATCTGTATCCTGTGTTTATATGCTTCTGTAAAGCTGCTTTAAGACAATGTCCATTGTTAAAAGCAATGCACGAATAAAATTTTATTGAATTGATCATTGCCCTGCGATGGACTGGCACCCTGTCCAGGGTGTACCCTGCCTTGTGCCCGATGCTCCCTAGGATAGGCTCCAGGTTCCCCGTGACCCTGAAGAAGGAGTAAGCAGTAGAAGATGGATGGATGGATGGATGGATGATGCTTCACGATCAATTTCAAAACTTAAATCCTATCTCACTCAACATTTGACACAAAGTCATTATATCATACACTATGTAGTACACTTAAATTAGTCTTGGGGGAGGGGGGGTTGTCACGTTCATATAAAAAGACAAGGATTAAAATGAAGGTTTGCCTAAAGAAACTTGGACTCAGAAGACAATACAACTTGTCTGTATGCACTGCTTCTGTTCATGCAGGTATTGAAGCTAACTAGCTTCACTGCTAGAGCTAACAGCTACACTAAACACTTTGGCTGAATCCCATCTCACTCCTTATTGGACACATAGTGCACTAGATATGGTGAAAACCCCATTATTTCATCCCCTGTGTAGAGAGAGCCCACTGAAGCTAGCTATCTCTAACAAGTGTAGCATAGCAAAAACAATACCGCATATCAATAAAATTGTTTTGTTTTTTTTATATACATTTTAAACATAAATAGTGACACCGTGTACACTCTCCATAATATACACAAGAAATAACACCATACTTACAGTTAAATACTTTCCCCCAAGTAGACTTCCCACTTCCGCCACGTCACCGGAAATACACGTTCCGCTTCACTTTGCAGCTCTTCCGAGGCGTTAGATGGCGCTGTGATGTACAAGAGTGTATGTCTCATACCAGAAGCAGCACCAGAACGAGGATATCCAACACCGTAAGTTGGATTTTTGTACATTAATTACATTTTAGTGATGCAGCAATTCTCATTAATAACAAATCATTCAAAATGTCTGTTTATTATAACTCATAAAAGCACGAATGGTGAATTATTATATACATCAGGTCTCCAGCTAGCTGGTTATCCTGCTAACTATCTCTGTAAACATTAGCTTGTAAATAACAGATAACCTGTTGTTTACGCAGCATCACGCCTCGTGTTTGATTCTGCCTGAAATGATCGATGGTAGGAAACATCGGTGTGATAAACATCGGTGTAATAAACACTTCTCATAAACTCGCATGCAAATTTGAAACCGCTATTGCTGGAAACATTTCAGAGTTATTTGCTGATTTTTAATGTTTTGAATCTGACCAGAAATAGCTCAGCTTTATACATGAGTACCTAATTCAGGTATGAGAAGAGAAGATTGATCAGATCTATGACCAAAAGTTTGTGGACACCTGACCATCACACCCAGATGTGGGTCTTCCCAAAAACTGTTCCACCAAGCTGGAAGGACACAGTTGTATAGTTTGGCTTTGTATGCTGTAGCGTTATAGTTTCCCTTCACTGGAAGTAAGAGGCCCAAACCTGTTCCAGCAAAACAATGTCCCTGGGCACAAAGCGAGCTCCATGAAGACGTGGTTTGCCAAGGTTTGGAGAGGAAGAACTCGAGTCCTGACCTCAACCTCACTGAACACCTCTGGGATGAACTGGAACACCGACTGCATCCCTGAACTCCTCACCCGACACAGGAAATGTCACAGTATCAACACTTGCACAGTTTCCTTAAGTCTGTTTTAGTTGAGTGTACCTGTTTCTACAGAAACACACATATACACCATACGGTCAAAAAGTTTGTGGACACCTGATCACACGCCGGCGTGGTCTTTCCTCAAGATGCCACAAAGTTGGAAGCACATAATGCTATAGGATGCTCAGGTGTCCACAAAATATTTAGTAATTAGTATTAATAAGATAAGCTGTCATTTTGTGTGCCTAGATAATTCAATTCAATTTTATTTGCATAACACTTTTAACAATGGAAATGGTCGCAAAGCAGCTTTAGAGAAACCAGGGACCAGGGCTGGGAACTTGTGGATTAAATGAATTAAAACTGGAACAGGTAGATTCCAGACAATGTGCAGTTTCAAAGTGTAAAAGATTTCTGGCTTCTGGCTTGCTCATTTGGGATAGATTCTTACATTTAAAATGTATATTCTGAACGTATTTATTTCTAAGTAAAGCTGCTTTGTGACCATATCCACTGATAAACGTGCAATACAAATAAAATTGAATTGAAGGTATTAGTTAGGTACATACCAAATAGTTCAATTTATAGATAAACAATTACTGATTGTAGCCTGTGTGTAGCTATGTACAATTTGTCGTATGTTCTCTATGCCCTCCGTCCTTATTATAACCCAAAGGGACAACCACAGGACCACTATTTACCTGCACACGCAAAACTCTAGCAAAACAGCAGAGCCACACTATGAAAAACTATCAATCCAGTGTTGTTTTTAATTAAAACTTATGTTCGATCAGCTATGTGTTATTCTATGGAACAATGGAGGAGTACTGATGAGAGTAGTGTCATAATAATTACAGTAATTATTGTAATAATTGCACGTCTCTGTGACTCCAATAACACCGCTGCAGCTAATGCATTCAGTTCAGTATCACACACACTACCCTGCTGTGTTGGGAATGATGCATCACCCATATATTATCTGTTTAGTTGTGGTGCATTGAAGGACAGGGTAGAAGGGTGCTGACAAACTGCAGAGCAACAGATGGGCTGCAATCAGTACATACCTAGTCACCTATATGGTAGGTGTAACTGATAAATTCTCTGATAAGTGAAGATACTAGTTAGATATACTTAATATCCTAATAAATCAGCTACAGTGAGGGGAAAAAAAGTATTTGATCCCAAAACACACGGCCAAGGCAACAAAGGAGTGGCTCAAGAAGAAGCACATTAAGGCCCTGGAGTGGTCTAGTCAGTCTCCAGACCTTAATCCCATAGAAAATCTGTGGAGGGAGCTGAAGGTTCGAGTTGCCAAACGTCAGCCTCGAAACCTTAATGACTTGGAGAAGATCTGCAAAGAGGAGTGGGACAAAATCCCTCCTGAGATGTGTGCAAACCTGGTGGCCAACTACAAGAAACGTCTGACCTCTGTGATTGCCAACAAGGGTTTTGCCACCGAGTACTAAGTCATGTTTTGCAGAGGGGTCAAATACTTATTTCCCTCATTCAAATGCAAATCAATTTATAACATTTTTGACATGCGTTTTTCTGTATATTCTTGTTGTTATTCTTTCTCTCACTGTTCAAATAAACCTACCATTAAAATTATAGACTGATCATTTCTTTGTCAGTGGGCAAACGTACAAAATCAGCAGGGGATCAAATACTTCTTTCCCTCACTGTACATAGAGTATAGAAGACATTGTTTCACACCTTTCATAATACACTTGTATCCAGAATTGCGTGCTGAATACGAAATAGCCTCATCTTTAACATCAAGTGTTGAAGCCCTTTCAGAGTATTCTGTTTATTTATGGACTAGACAATCTTGTGTTTTTTTTTGTTTGTTTTTCTTTTCTCCACACAGGAAACGCTGCCTTGTGTTGACCCAGCACTCCAGGCCAAATGGCAGCAGCTTCTTCATCGTCCTCCTCTGCCGGAGGGGTTAGTGGGAGCTCCGTTACTGGATCTGGCTTCAGTGCATCAGAGCTCATTCCACCTAGAAAAGTCCTCTACACTTACCCTAAAGGAGCTGGGGAGATGATGGAAGGTCTGCCAAATACCTCACTTCTATTTTTGCTTTTTATATCCAGGGGAATTTTTTTTTTAATACAGAGAGTTGAGAATCAGTGGCCTCAGGAGAAGACTGAAATGAATTTCATTGAATCGAATCGACTGGTGTCAGGTTTTGCATATAAAGGCATGGTTGCAATTTTGCAGAAATCACGCCAGCCGATTTGACCTATCCTAAAGGGATCCCGTTGTCTTTATCTGACAGTAGTAGCATTGTCAAGAATACAAAATGGATGGTAGCAGTATGATGTATATCGAAGGACAGTAATATTAGCAAGAGTACAAACAAAAGGACAAGTACAACCCCAATTCCAAAAAAGTTGGGACAGTATGGAAAATGCTTATAAAAACAGTGATTTGTAAATGTACTTTGAATTGAATTTAAACAAAAAACATATTAAGACAAGGTATTTGATGTTTTACCTTATCAACTGCATAGTTTTTTTTTGAAGATAAATTTTTATTTTGAAGTTGCTGCATGCAACATGTTCCATAAAAGCTGAGACAGGGGCAATTTAGGACTAATAGTGATATGAAAGTTAAAATAAGGTGATGTGAAACAGGTGAGACAATCGTCTAATCTAACCACAGATGCAAGTTAAAGATTTACTATGCAAAGCAGAAGCTATACATCAACACTGTCCAAAAGTGCCGTCGACTTCTCAGGCCTCGGTCTCATCTGAGATCTGGAATCGGATTTTGTTGTATGATGAGTCAACATTTCATATAGTTTTTGGACAAATTAGTGTCTGGGCCAAATAGGAAAACGATCATCCAGGCGGTTATCAGCGTCAGGTCCAAAAGCCAGTGTCCGTCATGGTATGGGGGTATGACAGAACCCATGGCATGAGTAACTTGCACATCTATGTGTAATGTCCATAGAGGTGGACAAGAGACCATGGTGGGTCCTGAGTGGTGTTAATGAGGCCAGTTGTGGATGTGATGCGAGGTTTTGGTCTTGATGGACCGCAGCCTTTTGCCTGCAGGGAGTGCCTCGAAAAGTTTGTGTCCAGGGTGACGGGGTCAGCCACAATCTTCCCTGCCCGCCTCAGGGTCCAGGAAATGTACAGGTCATGAAGGGGTGGCAGATTGCAGCCAATCACCTTCTCAGCAGAGTGAATGACCTGCAGCAGCGTACCAGATGATAATTAAGTCCTGTGATCCTTATTTTTTGTAGATGGGGATGATAGTGGAGAGTCTTGAAGCAGACTTGCATATCTTGAGAGACAGAGTCTGGTCCAGCTACTTTGCAGGGTTCTGTCTCTTGAAGACTCTGTTAACGTCTCTCCATGATGGAGAGAGTCATACTTGTGGTGGGGGAGGAGGGGGAGGGAGCTGTTGAGGTGTGTAGCTGTGGAGAGGCCTCAGCCCTTACTGTGGTAGAGATGGTGGGCTGAAGCTGATGGCTGGTGTCCTGCGGGATTATGTCTGGACTATCCCCAAAGTGAAAGTCCAGACATAGACTGGGGGGCTTAAGGCTTGCAGTTTGTGATCTGTCTGAGCCCTTTCCAGACAGAAGCAGAGTCATTGGCTGAGAACTGCTATAGCTGTTGTAGTTTCTCAAAGTACAGCTGTTTAGCTTCTCTCAACGCCTTGCTAAACTTGTACTTTGACTCTTGCTGCCATCCAGAGCAGGACAACACCAAACCACATTCTACTTGGATTACAAGCGCATGGTTGCGTAAGCAGAGAGTGCGGGTGCTAACATGGCCTGCCTGCAATCCTGACCTGATTCTGACCTGACCTGATTGAGATGTGTAGCGCATAATGAAGCGCAAAATAAGACAACGAAGGCCCCTTACAGTTGTGCAGCTGAAGAAATGCATAATGGATGAATGGGGGAAAATTCTGCTTGCTAAATTTAACCAACTGGTGTCTTCACTCAGCACCCGAACGCTTAACAAGTGTTATAAAAAGAACAGGTGATGTTACACAGTGGTAAACAGTCGAATGTCACAACTTTTTTTGGAGTGTGTTGCAGTCATCAGATTGTAAATGAGTGTATATTTTCAGAAATAAATTACAATCACAAAGTAAAACATCAAATAATGTGTTTTAAATATAGTACAGGGTGAACTGAATTTTCAACTGACACTTTTTGTTTGGTTTTTTGCATTTTCCATACTGTCCCAACTTTTTCAGATTTGGGGTTGTATAATAAACCAGGTTATTGTCCATATGTGCAAAAGTAGAGTGTCAGCCCTGTTGAGTGAGAGTGCCACATGAGACTTGATCTCTTCCACTGACTGAATGAGCGGTCAAGTTATAGTTGTGACCTACACTCGTCATCCTGGAACATTGGAGGGTGAATGTTATGTTCTGCTTGAACATGAAGCACAAAAGGCATCCTCAGCTTCTGGTGCCTCTGGAACAGAGAGGGTTAAGTGCTGTGTTCAGGTTGCAGCTTGGTGGTAGTTGATCAATAACCGTTGTTGCCCCTAAAATGCTATTGGTAGATGCGCCTAATTGTTTTCGTCTGGGGAGCTTAAGGACACTGTGGTCATTAATTTCCATATAAGATGATTAAAGAAATACTAAGGGGGGAAAAGCACAGTAATTTGGATCTCAAAAGGATGAATCCAATCCATTACAAGGTCAAGCCTGACTGGAATATGCACATCTAAAACCATGCCAGACCTTTTGTTTTTGGCCCAGCTATTTAGGAAAGTGTCTGGGTCATTTATCTACACAGGGACCTGCATTTCCAATCGTCTGAACTTTTTGTCTCCAGAAAGAACAGAGGGCATTAATGAATGAAACCCGCCATTCTCTTTTAGTCCTAATTCTGCTCTGGCTGGATTGGCATATTCTCAAATTCTGTGCTTAGCTGAGTTCTGGCTCGAAATAAAGGGAGCGTGTGTGTGTGTGTGTGTGATTGTCGATATAAGTTTTCTGTGAGACATTTTGCTTATTTGCAAGGACTTTCTAGTGTCACCACTTCAGAACACAAGGCTTTGTGCTTTCTGATTTTTCTGTAACATGACAAGCTGCAATTCTTTTGGTTTATTTTGCAACTTCAGGAGACTGGAAAAACAGACTGTTTATAGCTACCATAACGTAAGTGTTAACAGGAACTAGTCTGCTTCATCAACATTCCACAACGCTAAACATAAAACGGACAACCTGTTGTTTTTAAATAATAATAATAATAAATAAAAAATTGTAATCTCTGGCAAACTGCTGTGGAATAAGATGAATTAAACACTTCAGAACATGCCGTTATTGGAAAATAATCAACAGTAGTAACTTATAACCACCCCTCCATTCATTCTTTTTCTATAATAGCCTAGCTGTGTTTTTATTCATTAATTATGGGCCGGTAAGCAAATGTTTTGTATCAGATGTTTGAAATCTACTGGATACTTTTACTCTTTACTTTTCAGATGGCTCAGACAGATTTCTGTGTGAATCGGTTTTCAGTTATCAAGTGGCATCAACTCTAAAACAGGTGAAGCATGGTAAGATGCACATTATTCTGATTTTTAAAACTCCAGTATCACACTGTAGAACAACAATCAACAGTAATTCACTAAATGTCAGTGCTTATGATTTACGGTATTGTCACTAAGGTCTCACAACGCAATACTAATGACTCACGGGTATGGCTTGCTCTCAGATCAGCAGGTATCCCGTATGGAGAAGTTGGCCAGCCTGGTGGAGGAGCTGGAGGCAGATGAGTGGAAATATAAGCCTATTGAACAGCTATTGGGTTTCACAACTTCATAGCGAACCACTTGCTGCTCACATCAATTCATGAATTGTAATGAATTTTTGTTTATCATTTTACTTTCTAAAGAATTTTTTTTTAACCAGAATGGAAATGTTTACGTATAGTTTATTTATGCACATTTCCCATATTTGAAGAACATACACAGGCTGTAGACTTGAATGAAACGGTTTTGGCCATTTTAATGGAACATGGGTATATTTACATTTGAGTATTATGTTACAGATCATGTCACAGCAGACTAATCACGTGCAAAAGTGTACCCAAACTTTAACAAGTGTTGTGTGTGTGTGTGTGTGTGTTTGTTTTTAAAGATGTACTTTGTGGAATAAAACTGCTCTAATCTACGTGATTAAAAAGTATATATTAAATCATTAAAATAATTTTGATACTTTCATCCATTTCAAAGAGCTACATTGAAAGTGCACTGTCAGAGCTGCAATTCTAGATATTCTTTGATATTTATTATTAAATTGAAAGCATGAACAATATTAAATTATTGTATGTATGACATTTATTTGTGCTGTTTAGAAACAAAGGCTGATGGGTCGATCAATCTTTGCTACAAATGCAGCCAGCTGCCTTAGAAGCCCAAACATATCTTGTTTTTGTCTTGAGTGTACAGGAGCCCTGTGCTATTTTCCACGCTCCTGCACAGTTGCTATTAATTTTAGTGCTGTGGTCTGTGAGGTTATCCTCCCCCTCACTGTGTTTGTGTGTGAGAGAGAGAGAGGGCGAGTGAACGAGCGAGTGCATGTAGCCTACTTGTACCCGCAGCTGTAGAAACAGGAGAAGACAAAGTGAGAGAGAGTGGGTGCAGGGAGACAGCAAATAAAACCCACACTCTGTCCAAAAAAAACAAAAAGAAAAAAGTGAAGTGCTGTGTTCATAAGTTCTCAGAGCACTACGCATATGCATACTTATAACTAATATATTTTTCATAGTTGTTTTTTAACTATTTTTTTTAACTGAAAATAATAATCTATGCAGAGTTGGTGACTGTTTTTTTCCCCTCTCTCTCTCTTTGAGAGCAGAAAACCACTGTCCAATGAGCCTTGTTTATATACACTGCGTACTGAATACTAGGTTTGTGGTACACTTCGTCCTGCTGGATGTTTTGCATCTGAATGTTTGAGTAATGCAGTACACTCTGTTCCAAAAATAGGGTGGGGCTAAACCTACAGTATATACTACTGGATCCTAAACACACTACATTTATACCCCAAATCACTCACATACTCTCTCTAAAAATTGTTTTATGCATGTTAGAATTTTTAACAGTATTACAACTTGTGGCTGTAGTTGTTTGTTTTTTTTGTTTGTTTTTGTTTTTTTACTACTACATATAAACATTCCTAATAGCACTTGCATGTTGTACGTGTTGTATGGGTCATCCTGCCTGCAAAGAGAGTGGTTTGTTCAGCCTTCACTCATACTACCAAAACGACCATGAACTCTGGCTAACTGGCCAAAATTTTCACACTTTTTATGAGCCAGCTGAAGTGCACACAGAAGAATGTTGGTCATACAGCCTCTGGTAAATCACTAACATATTTTAACTGAGTTCTAAGAATAAACTGCTCTGTTACAATAAAAGTTAGGAACCATAATAAAACATGCTGAAAGGATATCCTAGGCTAAATGTCATATCCTGATTGTTGTCTAACTACTGGTTAATAAATAAATCTCCACAGAGTTCATTATTAACTGATGTCATTGTATAGGTGTTTGTGTGCCATGGGATTGTTTTGGCCTCCAACATGGTTCTCTGAAACAAAATGTAAAACAGATCATTTTATTTATTTATATCTCTAAACATCATTAATTTTCAAGAACCTTAGTATACAGAACTATATTGTTCCACCGTAAAACAATAGTGTACAATTGACATTCAGACAATCCACATTACACTTCTAAAACCAAATGTTTAAAGAAATGTCTAAACAATAGAAAGTGGAAAATTTGTAGGAATATTAGCTATTTCTATATTTGAACTTTACATACATTATTATACATGTATACATTACATGTGTGCATATATATATATATGTAGAGAGAGAGAGAGAGAGAGTGTATAGATGTATGTAATATGTGTATATACATACACATAAATTAGAGGTGTTGAATGAATAGCTGTTAATAAAGAATAATAGTGGCACTCTGTAAATTCATATGACTGATATATGGCATTGTTTTTACTTTTTGCATCAGACACATCCGTACCTTTCAACCCAGTTATTTCTGGTCTTCGTCACTTCCAGCAAGTTCTTAAAGTTGCATCAGATGAACAGCTATGACAGAATGTTGATTCATTTAGGAACATATACCATTACATCATACTGAATTTTGTCTCCGCAAGAGGTGCTGTAGCAGTACATGAGCTTGCACCCACCAAATCAATGCACATTTATTAACCTGAGTGTTTCTGTGTGCAGCTTTGAGTGGTTTCAAATATTGACAAGGTCACTAAAGTCATGTTTAACCCATAGTCCATGTGCATGGAGAGTCCTGAGACGGACACTACCTTAGCTAGCGAGAGGCCTGACTTATATGGAGTGATGTAATGTTGCATCACAGGCTGGCAATCTCCTGTGGATCTCACACCTTTTTGTGTGCTGGATTCTCTCAGATATCCAGCCTGATGCTTGGATGTACAAACACAATGATGTCATAATGCAGCCCACAAATCTGATTCTTTCTGCATGCAGAAACGACTGAAATAACTGTTTTAATGCATGCATTTTTTTTAAATAACTGTACTAGATATATGTTTGTGTTGTCATTTGTGAATATGTGCACTATGAAAAATCCATATAATGAGGTTTTTTTTTTAACTGAACATGTTCACTTCCATACTGCAATATCACACATTTTGAGAATGTATTCTTGTTTGTAGCCACACTTGTGCAGTATATAAAACAAACACTAACTTTGCCCCCAAATGCCTATTTAACTGGGACACGGACACACAGAGAGAAAGACAGGTTTTGTCCGAACTTGTCCTAGGTGAAACAAAAGACTGCTTGCTGTGTTTTTCCCTTCCTCAGCAGACAATGGCTTGTGCGCGCTTCGTGTTACTGGGCAAAGTGGAACGCTCTGAACGTGCGCTAAACGCTGATTGGCTGAACTGTCTCCGGAGGCGTGATAAGCGACAGTTGGGCGGAGCTATATAAAGAGCTTTGTTCTCGTGCATGACATCAGTGTTTGCAGTTGAGTCGCTGCAGCGCTGACGGAAACAGCACTTAATTCGCACTCTGTTCTTTGTTCGTTTCAGCCGAACGTTTCTGATTTATCATCAAATACTCGCAAGACGTCGCATGCAGGTTCTATCTGCACGATTAGGGTGAGTGCTCAGGTTCAAATCTGTTTGACATTAATGTGCCCGACACTTGTTTTTGTTTCTATTCAGTCGTTTAGTTTGCAAAAGTAATGGGGTCTTTAAAAAAAAAAAACAGCAAAAGACAGTTATATGATGTTAAATGTGTGTAAGAACACTGAGGTGGCTTTCAGCTTGTACGTTTTTGGAGGAACTCTTAAAGGTTTCATTGTAGAGTTCTTCAGCAAGGTTCTGAGTAGGACCCTTTAAGAAAGCTGGAGCATGAAACCATCCAGAGAAAGACCGAGGAAGCTTGTTCTTGTCTTTCTACGAGTTTAATGCTACATATTCTTCTAAAGCTCAATTTCCTGACCAATAAATCAAATCTGGATTTCTTCAAGGCATTGAGAAGAACTTGCTGTTGAATCCACGTTGTTTATTGTCTGCATGAGGTGTTCTTTTGACCCAAGTTGTTCTGAGTCCTGGTTTTTGTCCTAGACACACCTCCTCTAAGTTGTTGTCTTTTCTTTCTTCCTCAGGTTTGAAAGGCACATCTGACCCTGTACGAGCTGCACTTTTGGTTAGGAGTCATGCAGAAGACACAGACTGAAGGGGTTTGGGTTGATGGAGCTCCACAGCGGCTGTCCTGGAGCGGCCTGGTGCAGAAACTCAGCAGCTGTAACAGTATAGACTCTGACTCCGAGCACAGTGGAGCAGATGATTGCTCAGATACTGGTAAGTTACACACGATCTTCTCTTCTTCTTCTTCTTTTAAATGATCGTTACTTTTGAATTGCGTGGCTTGTTCATTGTAAGCGAGCTTTCGGTTGTCTCCTCGATTTGTAAAGGTTTGAGGTTCGTATTAGGGTTGTGTGAAATCTCTTGCACCTGTAAGGGTGTACGGTATTTATCGTGGAGACGTCTTGATTTTGACTAGTGTTAAATGTGGTATTTTTGAATTGCTTGGAGTTGGCAAGTGTTTATAAAGACACCTCTGATATCTGCAGAACACTTGGCTTGGAAAACCGCATGATGATGTAATTGAGAGAACGCATCCTAATGATGCCTGATGCTTAACGTGAGGTTTTCTTACTCTGTATTGTGTAAAACTGAAGTTTTCCATCTCTTGTGTATCCATAGGTTCTGTATTTCTTCCCGACTTTTCTGCTGTGGAAGCTGACATGTTCTACGACCCGACAGAGGAGAGCCTCTGCAAAGAAGTAGTCCAACAGATTGCTCTTAGCCTGATTGAAGCGAAAGGCTGCACACTGCACTGCTCCAAACTTCTCATCCCCAACAAGCTGCTGGAGCACATAGGGAGCGAGCTGGTGCAACTGGCCTTGAGTGAGCCGTGTGGCCTCCGGGGGGCGCTCATAGATCTGTGTGTGCAGCAGGGAGAGCTGTTTCACAGCGTAAGCCAGATTGCTGCTGACCCCTGCCTTGTACCCACGTTCCAGCTCACGCTCGTCCTCAGGCCCGAGTCAGGAGGCATCTGGCCGAAGATCCAGGGCTTGTTTACTGCGAAGTCCTCATCGATGCCTCTAAGAGGTGCCCTAAAACTCAGCACTGGATTCAGAGTGATCAAAAGGAAACTGTACAGCTCTGAAGAGCTGCTTATTGAAGAGTGTTGAGCCCCAAGGACCAAAGCTGACCCTATGAGACATTCTGACTTTGTTAGTTCACTTCTAGTGATCTGAGAGCTGTTCAACAGTGACAGTACTGTCCATTGACTTTATATTGAAGACAGAACCAGTTATTGCAGGTCTCATTTTGTCATGAGGGTGCTTATGCAAAAAGAGCATCGGGTACACAAATGTAAAAGCATTCTTCTATTCACTGATTGCTGTGTATTATACATACTGCATTCATATATTGCACTCCTTTCGGGCAGTTTTTGAACCTGTCTGATGCCGTTTTGTTGACTGCTTCGAAACGTTTACCTCACACTTTTTCTTTTTTTTTTTGTTAATTTTCTGAAAGCAACTTTGGCAGCTATCTCATCAACCTGATTTACCTGTGTCATAAAAGATTTTTTTTTTTTTTTATCCAGTGAGCACCATTTCATGATCCAAGTTTGATCCTTTTTAGTTAAAGTGGACTCTTGGCATCTTAAATGTTTTTAAACACATTGTGACATGCATATTCACTTGTGCATCTTTATTTATTTGATATTCAAATATGGTTACATTTTATGTGCATTAAGGAAACAAAATAAATTATTTTTGAAGAAATATTTGCTTGTGACTTTGCTTCTTATCTTCACCAGAGTGTGATTTGGTCCTCATTGTGCTGCAAAACGCCTACACTAGAACAATCAGGCTCTTACTGAACAATTGTTTGGGGTTTTTTTTTTTTTTGGTCTTTTCTTTTAAATAAGAAACCTGATGTCAGGTTTCCCAAGAAACATGCACAGAAGCCAATGTTCTAGATTTTACTTCCAGAAATGCACTTTGGACAGAATAACTGGATTAATTAGCAGAAACTTTTGCCTGGTATGAATAAAATGATTCACTATTGGCGAGTTTGTCAAAATGGTGTTGCAACAGTGTTCTGACATTTTAAGTGTTGGTAGAAAATAAGTCCTTTTTTTTTTTTTTTTTTTTTATAAAACTAAAGTCCAGACAGTAACTTGAGTTCAGGATTAAACTGAGGCTCCTGGAGCGGTGAACTAGCAACACTGTCATTCCATAACCAGCTAGAAGAAAAAACTGACCACCTTTCCCCTATGAACAATTTGGGGCTTTTTTTTCCCCTGCAAAAGGTTCATGACCCTTGCTATAAAAATGCACATAAGTAAAAAGTTCTTGACGGTACAAATCAGTTAAGCGCTTAAAAGGAGTTACACAGACAAGCTCATCCATTTGATCTAGTTCAGGACCTTTATTCTTGAGTACCGCAGTGCTGGAGAATAAGGGTTTTTCTTGAGGTACCTCATCTATAATGAGCCGATCAATTTCCCCAAAAGCATTGAGACTGGTTACTGAAACTCCACCTGTTTTGATTAGGTTAGGGAAAGTAGTAGGGAAAACCTCAAACTGTAACTTTCCTCATGTCTAAATTTAAATTACAAAGGTCTGCTTTCAAAAACAAACCAATTTCACAGTCATGATTTACCAACCTTGACATCATTTTTTTAAATGGTGTACGAGTGTGTGCTCTTAAGTGCTTATTCAATTAGAAACATTTTCCCAAAGGCTGAAAAGTGTGAGAAAAAAAGTTACAGAACTAATTCTGATCCACATCAGAAATGCAAATCCAGCAGAAACCGGTATGATCTAGACGTGAGTACTGACTGCTGTGGAACGTGAACCAGTGCATGTTTAAGTGTACACAGCCTGCCAAAATCTGGCATGACTCAACTGCGCACTCGCACTCTCACTCATTCTCAATCTCCTCCCTTCCTGAAACACATACAGAGCCCAGCAGTCCCACCCCCGTGCACACAATATTACACTTCCTCAGCACAAACGCACAAAGCACACAAACTTGTAAGGTTGAAGAGTGGCACATAGGATTTTATTGTTCTCTTGTCATCCAGAAGAGAATCATTTCTACAGAATTTTAGTCAGCATTGTAAAATTTTAAAATGTATGTAAAAAAAAAATTAAATAAAAAAAAAAACTTATGATCCTTGAATAAATACTACAGAGCAGTGTAAAAGTCTAGTGGCAGAGATAAAAGGTTAAAAGTATGGAGTGCTTATTAATGCTTATTTAGCATGTTGACCAAATCAATAAAATCCTGCATAGCTACAGCTCAAATGTACAATTATATAAATTAATAAGTTAATACAAAGTGACTAGATCATGGTCTATACGGAACCAATTAAAGATATGTATACGTTCTTACAGCCTGAAGGGGATTAAACGCATTTCAGATTGATCAAAATATTGGATCGTTTCTTAACTGAGTTGTAGCTCAGGTGTGTAAAAGGCTGGAGAAGATCCTTTCCTTTACAAACCCGTACAAGATAATCCTTCTCGAACACAAATATCTCTCTCTCTCTCTCTCACACACACACACACACACACACACTTCGAAGTCTCTCTCCTTGGGCTGAATGTCACCGTTTGCCACCATTTTACTAGGAAGATTCAATTTTAGGCCTAGAAAACAAAGGAAATCAAAGTTAAAACAGTAATGCTGATATAAATGTGGCACACAGTGGGGTGGGGCTGTACGGTCTTCTCACACTGATAAGGGTGAGGTACGGACCACCTATGAGTAAGGTCACGCTTGGCAAGTAAAGTGCACTTAAGCATTGACAAGGGACTGAAAGGGGACACTGGACACATGAGAACTCTGCAAACATGTTAATAATGACGAACATTCAGTGCTGCTATACTGCTGTTTGCTCTCCTTTTCTCTAATCATTTCTATTGTTCAGCAAAGTGCTTGAAATGCTACATAAATATGCTGCCTTTCACTGGGCCTGATTTATTACCTTCAATAAAGAGAGAGAGAAAAAAAGAAGGGGGGGGGGGGCTGGGGCTGGGTATTGAATGACTGTTTATAATTGCTATAACGTAAGTGATAACAGAAACCAAACTGAATCCACAACATTAAATATGACTATACAACGGTTTAGGCCATGACACTAAATTTAAAATTGTAATAGTTGGGAAATTGCTGTGTTATAAGAGGAATAAAACACTTTGGGACATGCTGTTGATGGCAAATAATCCATTTCGGGGTGGTACTGGTGACCCTGTTTTGCATCGAGACACATCATACCACCCCGTGGATGATTCTTTCCTTGAAATAACATGCCCCATAGTATTTTATTCCTTACTCAGATAGGCTGAGTTTCAGAAAGGCTGCATCGGTGCAGAGCTTAATCTTACCAAAAATCTCTTTATTCATTTTTTATTGATGTAACAGATAATGTCGAACATACACAGGGGGGAAAAAAATTAAAACAATGGATTAAATCACATGATAGGTTAGATCATTTCTTCAAAGATTAATAACTGATTACACGTTTGTACGCGTTCGTATTTGTCACGCTGTACGAGCTAATGATAACCAAATGTTCACTTTCTACACCCATAAGGATTCAAGACTGAGTGCACTATATTTCAGAGCGCACACTTGGAGACGGGCTGCCTGCGGGGCTTAGGATGCGATTTTGGGTTGGTTATTTAGTAAACATTACCTAGAGTATAAAGCATAAAGCGGGGCGTCATTCAGGGTCACACTTTTCTCCTCCTCACCTGCCATGTCATGTTGGTTTGTCAGTGGACATAAGTCTGAACTTCGGCCAGTCTGGAGCAGCTGGGTGTGCCCATCCTCTGAGCTCTCTGGTATAAGTCACTGTCACCAAAATAGCGTGCACGGTACAGCAAACCCTCCTCTGCGGGGGGGGCACACACACACACACACACACACACACGGACATGATTTTCAATCTGCACATTGCAAAACTGGTCATTTAAACGGTTTTCGTTTCAGACTTTCTGACAAACAAGTTGTCATGGCAACTTCCCTGCCCAGAATCATATCCATATGTGGGGAAGGAAAAAAAACAACAAAAAACCCACCAAGCACCCACGAACCATGCTCAGTCGCTTTGCTGCAGGATTATCAGGGGCTGTGTTTACTCAGCTACTGAGAAAATACACAACGCCACCATCGATACTGATAAAGCAGATAAGCAGTACAGGAGTTCGATTTCAGAACTGTAAACATTTTGATACATGGTTTAAAAGGAAGAGAGAAGTCCTTTTCTGCTGAATACTCTGATGTTTGACGACGAGCTTGATGATGGTGCAAGATAATAAAGACGCAGACTGTGAGTCAGGATGCAAGCGAGTTAAGAAACCTGGACTAAACCGTCCCAAGGCAACTCTGATTAATCACGGTGCGGCATGACGTGCCTGCTTGTGAAGAAATAACCAAAAACCCCAAACACAGTTGGAGGAAATGCTTTGTGGTTTTGCGGCTTCGTCTGGAGGATGCATTGGGACAGCTGTAGTAGTGCTGAGTCGGGAAACCGACTGACATTCACACACATTTCACTGGACCTGCCAGTCACTGAGTGAAGAAATTTGACTCATAAAATTTGACTGATAAAAAGATACACAAGAGCAGGACTCATGTCGCATCTGGGGTGAATTCTCCCTCCTTTCACCCAGGATCCACCTCAACCCTAAAGCAATTACTGAACAAGAATAATGAATGAAGTACAGCCAGGTTGTTGTTGGGTTTTTTGCATGAACTGCATGCTTAACTCTATTCTCTGTCTGACATGAGGGCCTGATTGCTTTATTTTAAGGTGTAGTACTAAATATCCGAGCGGCAAACTTCATTTTATACTTTCTAATAGAAAGCTAAGCGCTCACACAGCAGGACAATAATATGAACGCAGGAATGACCACGTATTAGCTTAATCAATGCAAATATGTATCACCTTGCTGGCTTTACATTCATTTAAATAGAACTTTTTGTTTAAAACAAATGCAATGCAAAGTACAACGTTATTTTACTAGTCACAAGAAGTTTGTCAAGTTCAATAATCGATGGGTTCTTTGGCTGGATTTGAAAAATAGCGGTAATTCGTTGAGGAGTGAAAGAACTGCCTCTTATCGGTGAGACGAGCGGAGTGCACTGATTCACCGAAAAGAACCAAATTCCCATTAAGTGAAAAGTGAGGAGTTAATACCAAAGTTTATAATACCAAGTCTACAGACCCAAGAATCCCTTCATTCTGAACTAATTTTCCATTATAATTAGGATTTGCTGCACACATCGGTGGGATTATTAAAGGTAGTTCACCCACAAATGAAAGTTCGGTCATCAATTACTCGCCCTCGTGTCGTTCTGAACCCATAAAGACTTTCGTTCATCTTCCCAACACGAATGAAGACAATTTCGAATGATACCTGGGAGATTTCGGTCCCTCCTTTTACAGTCCATGTAACCAAAACCAAAACGGGACCACCGCACTGTTTCCAGCAGAGGAAGAGGGACGCTGTACACAAACCGAGTCATGTAGAGCGATCTCTGTAACAAAGATGTCTTCATATTTCTACGTCTCACGTCAACACCACACGCATGTGCCGTGATTCTCTCGTGAACATGCGTCGGAGATCTGTGCCGAAGTGCAGATATTTCGTGAATAAAGACTTCACTTTAGGGGTTGTTCTGCGCACAGGAAGCATTTGTGTCGCTTCATAAAACCAGGATTAAACCAATGGATTTACTTTTACGATGCCTTTATGAACTTTGTTAGAGCTTGAAAGTTTTAGTTACTTGGACTGTAAATGGAGGGGCAGAAATCTCCCAGGGTTCATCGAAAATGTCTTCATTTGTGTTCCGAATATGATCAGAAGTCTTATGGGTTCGGAAAGACACGAGGGCGAAAAATTGATGACAGCATTTTCCTTTTTGGGTGAACTATCGCTGTCAGTGCTATTTTATGGGCTTTAATGGATGAACGTGCCATCTCTAATAATTACAATGATACCTAGGGCAGGTATTAGATGTTTATTTAAATCTGGACTACACCACATGTGTATAATATTGCATCAATCTATATTTAATGTTGAAATTGATTATACAGTAATATATTATATATTGTCAGCAAATGTTGCCCATAAAATGCTATTTGCTTAATCAGCCCACATTTCCTATTGCTTATTTTAAAGGAAGTGCCCTTGATACAATTGAGAAACTCGCATCGTGTACAGCTCTACCCAAGAACAACCTGGCAACCTAAAAAGTAAAGGTGACTAGAAAATCGAGCAGCGACTTTACATACCTCCGAGAACCCTCTGTTCTCCACAATAGACATCGGTGTGATACCTTGTAAACTACTCTAAACTCTGAATACAGCTCTGTAGTGAATATTTAAGACTGTTAATCATTACGTTATAGGACAATTAAAGTCCACGTTCGTTACGAAGGTACAAATAACAGCGATCATTTAAAAAAAAAAAAAAGTCATCTTACTTCTAATAAATTAGTAGATTTTTAAGCTGACATTCATATAACAGAGCTCAACCCATGGCTTCAGATCTATAACGAGGAAGGGTGGAAAGATTTAGTGTGTTTGTGGGAAGAGCGTACTGTGTTGTTTCTCCTTCCAGCAGTTGTTGCGGAGGGTGGAGATGTAGTCGTCCTCTACGCTGCGCTCCACCTGTCTCAGATTCACGCCACTGTACTCCTGACTGAAGCGCTCACTCACGTAGTACGGCACACGCAGAGTCTCGGTCAGCCGCTTCTGTGTGTGACCTACAGAACTGAAACCCGAAACAGCACACGTGTTTTAAAACCCAAGAAACTGATCACGAGTACAGTTCAACTACGGCGGAGTTATTTAGGGGTTATATTTAGGGGACAGTCTCCAGATGAATGAATTTTAGTCTAGTAGTAGAACAACGGCGTGACTGGACTTTTTTATTATCCGCTCATCTGCTCGACTCAATCAGGGAGCAGAAGAGAGAACGAGATACGGAGTCTCTGAAACACTTCTCTTTCAACACAAACTGCATGTGATAGGCAGTCTGGGTCAAAGGGAGGAGTGAAGAGATCATGCTTTCAGGTTATACTGTGGTCCAACTCAGCCCACTCTGCTGAGGGTTTCAATCTTTCACCATCATTATCACTCAGGGGTGGTCTGACTGAGGAACGTGACATGAGGTTTCAGTTAAAGACTGCTAGTGAGGACCCAGCTAAGAACGTGAGCAGTATACAAAGGCCCAAGACAGAACTTGCAAGGTTTTTTTGTTTTTTTAAGGGCAGGGAGGCTGCTATATAGACGCGGTTTACAGAGATATTATTTAGTTACTGATCATAAGTATAAGCCTGAATCACTGTTCACCTGAATTTGAATTTGTTTTTTCCAGTAATTTTAATCTAATGCTTAAATTTAAGCCAAAAAAAAAAAAACAATAAAAAAAAACACGTGGAACTAACTGCAATTTTAATAACACTGAAGAGTAAAGTTGCTGTGAATTAACCAAGTGGGTTCTGTAGGTGGAAACTTCAGGAATAAAAACAAAAGGATGCAATAATTTAACACAATGATGCATACGTGCCTAATTTGTATAATATTAACATTCCCTTATTTAGGAACGCCATGCAGATTATTATCTGTTCAATTACTTTATCTTCCAACCTAGGTAACATCTCTTACTATTTCAAGAGTCAAGATTTTTTATTTATCACATACACAATTATATACAGTATATAACTTGCAGTGAAATGAAAGCCTACTGCTCTTTAGATTGCCAATTTTATACGAGTTTCACAGAACATGGTGTGTACATCAGTTCTTCTCTCTGTTCGTTTTAATCAGTTGTGTATGTGAGAATGTGTGTGCAAAAAGACCCATATGCATGCATGCAAAAAAAATAAATAAAAGTTTAGTAAGTCACGCAGACTGCGTGGCCGGGAATTATGTCCAAGTAGCAGAATTGGTCGTGTCTGCTGGAGCTGGAACAGTGAATCTAATCATGAATATGATTAGCTATTGATTAACAAGCTACTCAGTGACGGCAGCAGCTGGATTATCCAATAGTGCTACATGTCCACACGGCTATCATGTCCTCATAGGTCTTACCATACCTCCAATGAGTGAACATCTGGATCAATAAGCCTCCAACTCAAGCCCAATCCTGCTTTACCCCCTTACTGAGGCAATTAGGGGAGGTTTCATCCCATTCCTAATAGTAGCAATAATAATAATAATAATAATAATAATAAGATTGCTGGTACAGAGAAAAGTAGTAATGAACCAGTAAAGAGTGAAGCAATCTAAACAACTAATAAATAAATAATAAAGAAATAAAAAAAAGTTAATACAGAATGTTTTCCTTTTAGATTTTTCAAAATAAAATCTTTGTGGTAATCTTTTTTTACAATGTTGTGACAATGTTGTTTCATTTCGTTTAATAGCCTCCCACAGGTGATTAAACAGTGTTTGGTATATTAACATCAAGTGCCGCTTATGTGTTAAATAACCTTGTGCCAATTTTTTGCCCCAGACTGTATGTGCAAGTCTGAGTCACTGACTACACACTACATATCTGCGTCTATGTGTGTGTGTGCGTGGGTGACAGTTGGTGAGGAAGTGACAGGGTGTGTGCGGCTGTCAGCGCAGATGGTTGAGCGAATGAATGGCAAAGTGGAGGGTTGTGCGTCTATGCATTTAATATGCAAGATAGATCTTCAAATTATAAAGAAATCCTTGGGTGAAAGAAGTATTCGGTGTGTGTGTGTGTGTGTGAGAGAGAGAGAGAGAGAGAGAGAGAGAGAGAGTATGCAAACTTACGGTCTGTAATTGAGGCTGTAAGGAGGATCAGCCACCATCATCTGGCTAAGAGTGGACACAATAACAAGGATGAGGATGGGCATGAGCTGGACGAAGAAAGCCAAGCCACCCTGTAGCACAACACACAAACGCACACACAGAGACACACACTTACTTTGGGGAAACTTAAACTTAACATTTAATTTTCCCTACTTATAAACCCACATTATATCATAGCATGGCCCAAAGCTCAGTCTAGCCATTACGCTGTCCGAAACTTAAACCTAACCAAAGCCGATTTCAAATACAGAATAAAGGTCTAGGGTTACATTAATTAATGTTTTATAGATGAACCTTTATAAGTAAATTTCAACAAAATAGGCAGCAAAAATGGCACATATACCCTATATAGCCCCTTAAAAATAAAAATCACAAAAATATATGCGATATGTATAACATGGTGACTTATTCCACAAAATGTATTTAGGCTACATAACTCATCAGGTTTCTGCAACCGAGAGTCACTCCACTGACGTTATATTATATAGTCCTGTACACCGCTCACTGCTGCCCTCTACTGTTCAACACATGCCAAAAGGTCTTGCTGTGCATTACCACCATCATATCCATAAACAATACCATCAAGGGTGAGCAAAAACCAAAGCAATGCACTCCATGAATTAGTACCAAAGCTTTAGACACTCTACAGCAGCGGTCCCCAACCTTTTTTGCGCCACGGACCGGTTTAATATCAGACAATATTTTCACAGACCGGCCTTTAAGGTGTGGCGGATAAATACAACAAAATAAATTGATAGGACCGGCATAAAAACTGGGCTATTTTTTAAAAATATAATAATAAACGTGAATCCAATGTGAAATCGCAACTTTATTAGCAGCGTCCTCGTAACATCCTCTCTCCCCCCTAACGCTCTCTGGTCTCTATGGTAAGGTTTCAACGTATCACGTGACCGAGACAAGCATCTTGACATGCGTCAAGAGTGAGTCGTAGAAGGATGTAACGGAGAGAATCCGGTCATTTTTCACATCCAGATAATTAATAAAACGGAAATAATCTAAGTTATTTATTCTTTCTGTGCGGCCCGGTACCAAATGACCTGCGGACTGGGGGTTGGGGACCGCTGCTCTACATAATACTTGCTGTGACTCAAATTAAAAATTTATTTATTTTTTTTTAAATACTGTGTTGTGGAAACAACAGTTTCACAAAAGTACTGTATAGCCCAAACTCTTCTGAAGTGCAATATATAAGCAAATGTATAAGGACATCTGTCCATTATACCAACATGTGGTTCTTCCAAAACTGCTGCAACAAAGTTGGAAGCTCACAATTGTATAGGGTGATTTGTGTGCATTAAAAATCACCTACACTGCAACCAAGAAGCCCAAACATGTTCTAGCAAAACAATGCCCCTGTACACAAAGCGAGCTCCATGAAGACATGGTTTGTCCAGACTGGAGTGGAAGAACTCGAGTGTCCTGCACAGAGCCCTGACCCCAACCCCACTGAACACCTTTGGGCTGAACTGGAATGCCGACTGCATCCCAGACCTCCTCACCCGACATCACTGCTTGATCTCACTAAAGCTCTTGCGGCAGAATGAGCACAAATCCCCAAAGTCACACTCCATAATCTAGAGGAAAGCCTTCCCAGAAGAGTGGAGATTATTATAACGTCTAAAGTGGGACTAAATCTAGAATGGGATGTTCAACAAGGGCGTATGAGTGTGATGCTCAGGTGTCCACAAACCTTTGGCCATGTAGTGTTTAATATAGATAAGATTATTCATTTATTAATCATTGTATTAATCTGACTGTATTATATTCACTAACATAACGGCATAATACTGAGTTTTCCCCAGCAGCCAATAAACTACATACTATACGAGACTATCCACATCAGCACGTAACAGTACTACACAAGAAAACGCTACAGAATAGTGAAGTATTTTGAAGATTCAAAGTCTCAAAGCTCCTGAGTGTTCACTCTGGTTTATAGAGCTGCTTAAGGAAACTTTACTTACACCTCTTTCTTCCCTTCTTGCACCACGCTGTTGGCTGAAGTGCATTCGCCCGTTGCTGTACATGTGAACGTTACCTGAGAACACAACGTGACACAAAATGAATCCGCATAATTACACGAATATAGTAATGCCTCAAAAACACACTGAGAATGTAACGAGTAGACGACAATACCTTAGAGAGCTCTTGGGCCCTTGAGCAAGGCCCTTAACTATCATGAAAATACTTTCATGGGATGTGCACATCTAGAAATATGATGCTGCACAGAGCAGCACTGTCATGGTGTGCAAAAAGGTGTGTACTGGGACTAAATAAAAGTCTGTGTGTCTAATAGTGCAGTGTGACAGAGCAAACAAACACACAGACACTCACTAGAGGGAAATCCTCCGCCGAAGAACATGTTAAACAGATCCTCTGGGGAGATATCAGGCTGGAAGTCTCGCTCGGAGTTCCTTCGTCTGCTAGCGCAGCTTCTCACCTCCCCGTACTGATCATAGTTACGCCTCTTCTCTGGGTTGGACAACACGGCGTACGCGTTCCCAATAGCTATACAACACAACGCACCACGGTTAGCGTACAACCACAACAGGAATACACGTGGAACATCTGGAACAGTGGTCAGCAGTATGTAAGGTACACTATCGGTCAATAGTTTGTAGACACTCGACTGAAATGTTTCTCATGATCTTAAAAACCTTTTGATCTGAAGGTGTGTGATTAAATGATTGAAATCCGTGTTGTAGACAAAAATATAATTGTGCCAACATATCCATGTCTTTCATAAGAAAACTGTTGTTTTATTTACAAAAAGTATTTATTAAAATGTTTTATTTATTTATGTTTTTTTTTTAAACGGACGACTCTGAGCAAAATATTCCGAAAAGCAGCCGATAAGTGTCCAGTGTAGGTGGGAACTCCTTTAATACTGTTTAAAAAGTATCACAGGGGAATTCCTCAAGAAATCTGTTTTCTGGAAATTCTAGGCAAAAAGGCGTCTCCTTTGAAGATGAGCAAATATTAAATAATTTTGATTTATTTTGGATTTTTTAATCACAGCATAATTGCCATAGTACCAGTTGTGTTATTCCAGAGTTTATGACTGTATAATTATTCTAAAATGTGGGGAAAATAAGTAAAAATAATGAAGGAGTGTGTCTAAACTTTTGACCAGTAGAGTGTGTTAAAGATGAGTATCACTGGGCCTGTCTCAATAATTACATTATTGACTTATTGTACATACGGGGGCATCCTCAATTGTTTTTGCGGACCTCGATATCGCCCGTTATGTTTATAAAAAAATAAAAAATAAAATTACATTAAAAAAAAAAAAAAAAAAAGTGAACATCAACATTTCAGCCACTCGCACTGCCTCGGTCCTCCCGTCTGCTCTAGGGCTGTCAAATTAAAATTCAAACTTCAAATATTCAGAAAATCTACGATCAAAATGCATGGGATTTAGGATGTGTAGTAGGCACTAGTACCGATTTTAATTAAAACTTTCTGTTGAAAGAAAACGTCATGCAAGGTATAAACGATGCACTAACAATGTTTTTTGAAGACGAAAAATCTAGAAGTAATAGTTCTAGTGTTTCAGATGATTAGGCCGCTTAAGCTGCACCAGCTGAAGATAATTAACTCACCTAAATGCATCCTATACACACATGAGATTAATCAGTCCTATACACAGCATGAAGATCAAAATGACATGAATACTCAGGTGGACACGAGCTTAAGTAAGACGCTGGGTAGAAGTCACGTCAATAATATATTCGTTCACAATGAATAACTAAAGCATAAAGTACTGGCAGTACAATAGTCTACTCGTTCTAGTATTATTTCAGGAGATCAGGTTTTCACAAGTTAGCCTTGATAAATGTTTAACAAAATATTGAATTTTAAAATTTAAATATGGAATTTGTGACATTCCAATTCCAATGTCTGAATATTCATAAGAATATTAAAAGTTCACTATATCAGTGGAATAAATGGATAATATTCTTTATCGCATTAAAAAAAAAAATTATTCGAGACAATACATCATCCAATAAAAGTAGTTATCATGACAGGCCTAAAGATCACATCCAGCTGTTAAAAACAATGTAACACAGTGGTGTCCTGTTGAAAATATCACATATATCATAGCCTGAGGTCTATTGTAGAAATAACATAAATAAGAGCGTCAAGAGAAGGGTTGGATTACTTTACAATATAAATAAGCAATATAACTAAAGTGTCACGCTCACCTTTAAAAGCTTCTGTAGCACCAGGTGCATGGTTCTTATCGGGGTGAAACTTCAGCGCCAGTTTCCTATAGGCCTTTTTAAGGTCATCGTCTGATGCATCTTTCTGCACCCCGAGAATCTCATAGTAGTTTTTACATTGTTTTATTCTACCAAGAACAGAACAACACTGATGTTAGGACAAGGGCAGACGTCGTATGTGTCGTCTGCGTGAATTAGTCACGAACTAATCTTTATAGCAATAGCTTAGAGACGTGACGATGTAAGTACAGCTCACACAGGCTTGTTTGCACGCATTATGATATGAACAGCAAAAAAAAAAAAAAAAAAAAGATTCAGCGCTGCTGACCATGATGTTCATGTATGTTGTGCAAGTTTACTGCAAAGCTTCAGCGGAAATATTTCTCATTTGATAGAGATTTGAGGAAGCTACTCCTCCTCTTTATGTGCCTTGTGGCATAACATGACTGGTTTATTCAGCGTGTACGTTAACAAAGACTGCTTAGTGAGTATACAGGGGTAAACCATTGACCAATGTACACTCATGCAGGTGGTATGATTCTTATCTTTTTCTGTCCTTGTTGCATCAAATAAATAAATAAATAAAACACACACACACACACATTGAGTTGCAATGTCAGTATAATTTGGTATAAACACAAGACAACCCTAGGACTAGGGGTAACCAGACAATCCACTACCCGTACCTTTTCACAGAATCTACTTGCTCTGTAGTGTATGCTTTTGCTGATTCGGATCTCTTCTCCTCTGCAGCACTGTGGTTATTAGCACTGGACTCGTTTTCCTCTGGACTCTCGCTGTCTCCTGCAGAACTGTCGTGAGTGGATGCATTCCCATTCTGCTGCAAAGACTCCAACAACTCTGCAGACACCAAAAGTAAAATTAAACTGAATACTAGAAGTCAGTTATTCACATATGATTACTAAAATTTAGTCTCAGGCTGAAAAACAAAAAACAAAACAAAAAAAACAAAAAACAAAAAAAAACCAGTAGCTGGAATTAAACCAAAGCATTTCCACAGCATGCAAACACTCACAGTAATGGTGGGTGAAATGGCAAAAGATATCATATACAACAACAACAACAGCAACAACATATCATTTTGCTAAAAATGACTTAAAATAAATAATAATAAAAAATACATTCAAAAATTTAAAATAAGTAATGATAATAAAGAAGCACCAAAAAGGGCCACTACAGGTTCAGAGAATTTTGGCCAGCATTTACAAAAATAAATAAAGCATTTCATGAAGAATCTAAAAGGTAATAAAATTATTGTGCCAAAATAGTTTTAAAGGTTTTAAATAAGATAATGACAATACTTAGTATAGCTCCACAATTCCTGTTAAAACAGAAGTTATTAAATCAGACAGAGCTTGTTCTCTGCAGTGTAACCACGGTGTGGTTGCACCTGGACTGGCTGTCCCAGCAAATGGACTGGCTGTCCCAGCAAATTCAGCCCAAAAGCAGACATTCTGATACAAAAAGAAATCTTCAAGAACCCCAAAATTTTATCACAGGATCTGCCAATTAATTTAAGTCATTCCTGCAACTGTTGACCTGCATGGGAGGTGTGCCAGGAAAAAGCCTTTGCTCTCCAAAAGAACATTAGAGCAAGACTACAGTTTGCCAATGAGCACATAGGCAAAGAACAGGCCTTTTGGTATAATGTGCTCTGGACAGACGAATCAAAGATAGAGTTGTTTGGCCACAGTAACAGTAGACATGTTTGACACCTGCATTCATTGATTCAACTACGAATTCTGCATCATATTAAAGAGTGCTTGAAGATAATGGCGGTTTCTCAATATGCGTTCTTATGCGATCTTGCATCTCTGTGAACTCCTTCTCAAGAACATACTCAAAAACGCAAGTACCGGGGCACATGAAATTACCCGGATGTGTTCTTGATATCGAGGATCTATCGGTCACAGACTTGAAACCCACTTGAAGTCCCAGAAGTCATTGCAGCAAAACAGTAGATGACAGAAGCCTGACCCATACCTGTAGTTTTAACATCTTTTTAACAACAGCAATCTAAATAGATCAAAATATGCACCTAAAAAGACATGATAAATACAGGATTTAGATGGAGATATATATGAGGTTGTTGAGAAGTCTCATTTATCCCTCAGAACTTTTTGAATTAAACTGTGGCAGCTTTCATCCTGGGGCAACTCGTTAACTTTGTTTTTACATTAAAACATACTTCATTGATTTTGGTTAATTAACCAGTTAACAGTAAATCTATTAACCAGCTGGAACATATTACTTAGGGAGCACTGAAAAAGGTGAGGACCTTGTCCCATAACTAGAAGTGTGCTAGGACGGGCCATTGGCCACAGGATGCTCACAACACAACTAAATTCTGGCAAAAATGCATTCTATGTCCTCTTGTCCTTCCAAGTTTGTTCTTTCAAGGTAGCCTGGCAAGACCGATCTTCACAAGGAAGTAAGTTTGTTCTTGAACCGAGTTGAACCAAAAGTGGACCTCAACAGGATAATGATCCTAAGCACACTAGCAAATCCAGCAAGGAATGGCGCAGAAAGAAGAAATGGAGGGTTATGGAATGGTCTAGGCAAAGCCGGATTTGAAATGTTGTGGGGGGATTTGAAACGAGCAGTACATGCAAGAAAACCCTCAAATATCTTGCAACTGAAAGAATATTGCATGGAAGAGTGGTTCTAAATTCCAGCAAGCCAATTTCAGAAACTGGTGGACAATAATGCAACATTATTCCTGCTAAAGAGGGCAATATTATATTCTGAGGCCAAGTGTATACTTACTTTTTTCCACAGAATAAAAGCACATTTAGATTTCTATTGAATAAATGATTGAAAAAGCTATTTTTCCTTGTGGCTTTATTCAAGTATATCAAGAGCGTATTGAAGACCGTATTGAAATCATTCTCATGACTGGATCAGGAAGCAGTCGCAAGGTTGCAGTGGACTTTAACAAGAGGCATGGCAAACACATCACACACAACACTGTCAAACGTGTTCAAAAAACATATTCAGAACCAACTCAAACCAACTGAGAAGTGGACGTCCACGAACATGCACTGGTGAAGGCACAACCAACGTGGTGCTAGCAAATATAGTCCCCTATATATGGAGACTTTTGGGGCACCCTGTGCTTCAAGTGTGCCCAAGAACCATAATTCAAACTTTGAAGCGGGGATTCTCACAGTCACCATGTATAGGATTGTATCAAACTGGTGGACAAGTAGGGAAAAGACTGGAAAAATTACTACATTTTCCCACTTCCTGGGCGTGTTTGTGTCTTTTGTGGTTTTACCACCACTCACCAGTTTCAAAGTTCTGGTACATCTCAGCACAGTTTAATGATTTGTCTGGTCCATAATAACAATCATATCAAGAAGAATATTAAACTGATGATCAGGCGTGTTAAAGTAATGAAAGTGGTAAGAAGTCACTACTCACACACACACACACACACATTATGTGGGCTTAATTTGAGCTGGGAATGTCAGGAAGATGCTGTTAAAACTAAAGACAAAATCATTAATCTGGTAAAACTGTCACCTCTCTCTTTTTTTTTTGTCCCCGCTGGATTATGGCCATCGTGCGATATTGTGTTATCCAAATTGAATCTCGGTGAATAACATTACAAGACAATTGTGATTAGAATAAATGAAAAGACAAATGTTTATCAACTGAACAATGAAAAAGACATACTTTTTGTTCTATATAAACAACTAGACTGCCTAATCAGTCACAGTACATAATCTAATTATATATATATATATATATATATATATATATATATATATATATATATATATATATATATATATATATATATATATATACACACACACACACACACACACATACATACATACATACACACACACACACACAGACACACACACACTTATACATACCTATATGAATAAAAGGCGCACTTATATAGCGCTTTATACTGGTTCTCATTCACACACCAATGGTAGCAGAGCTGATATGCAAGGCGCTAACTTGCCATCAGGAGCAACTTGGGGTTCAGTGTCTTGCCCAAGGACACTTCGGCATGTGAAGTCATGTGGGCCGGGAATCGATTCGCCAACCTTACAATTAGTGGACAACCCGCTCTACCACCTGCGCCACAGCCGCCTATCTATCTATCTATCTATCTATGTAGATAGATACATACTCACTCTTTTATTCATTTATTTATTTATGGCAGCTCAGTGGTTAAAGGCTCTGGGTTACTGATCAGAAGGTTAGCCAGGCTACCACTGTTGGGCCCTTGAGCAAGGCCCTTAACCATCAATTGCTCAGTTGGATAAATGAGATAAATGCACGTCGTTCTGGATAAGGGCGTCTGCCAAATGTAAATTTTATATATATATCTCTAGTCGAGTCTGTCATCATATATGGCAGTTACTCACACCACGCCTGATAACTACACCTCCACAGTTCGACACTTTCACAGAATCACACACGTGTGACATGTACTTTGCTTGTACTTCCTCATTTGTAAGTCGCTTTGGATAAACGCGAGTGCTTAATAAATAAATGCAAATGTAAATGTAGTTAGAATAAAACCTGACACACAATCAATGCCCAAAATACAGCCTACATGCAGCCACAGGCTGCTGGAACATGTCGAGTTATACTGCTAACACACTTATATTATCAAAGCATACTTTAAAACAAAACCGATTGTTGAGTCTTATTTGATATTAGATCTGATATTAGACTAAAGCTAACGAGCTTTATTCTAGCTAACTAGGGGAACTAGCTCGTCGACTTATCTCTGCTCACCTTGTGCCTTTTCCGTCGGAAACAGTCTCTGCGCTTTTTCTAAAAAGCGTTTCGCTTTGTCAGCTTCGTTACTTTTGATCGCTTTGACTGCAATGTCGATACACCTTTCCGCTTCGTCCTTGTTCACTTCCATGACGCTCTATATACCATGTGAACCTTTAGAAATGAGCTAAATAAATAAACACTTAGCATATCTAGACGGCGCCTACTGATGACGTCAGACAGAGTCTGGGTTTTTTTTCTATGTCGCAGCCTGAAGCGTTCTCCTTGAGTAAACCGAAAAGGTTTAATAGTACATTTTCCTCGAATCGATTGTCATTTTGCAGCTGAATAAACTATACGGTTAATGGCTCTGTATGATCAGTACAGTAATAACACTACAATAGCACAGGACTATGAAAACATTCTCATGGGACACATTTTCAGGAAATACCCTTATTTCTATCAATTAAAGGAATTTACAATATTTTCAGAAAAGTCTGGAGTAGTGTTTGGTAAGCTTTGAGATAGAAAGATCTGAGGTTTTGGTGATATTGGATACACTGAGTGACATCCACACATTTTGCATACCACTTATCCTACACAGGGTCATGGAGGAGACTGGAGCCTATCCCAAGGAGCTCAGGGCACAAGGCAGGACCCTGGACAGGGTGCCAACTCATCGCAGGACATAATTACACACACACACACACACACACACACACACACACACACACACACACTACTGACAATTTGGAGATGCCAGTCAGCCTACTACACGTCTTTGGACTGGGGGAGGAAACCGGAGTACCTGGAGCAGGCAGGATTCAAACCCAACTGAGTGACGAAAGAAACCTTATAACACCGGGTGGCTCCTAATCCTGCCAACAAACCATGTCATGCAATTAGCCAGAGTGTTATGTAAAAAGACAAGCTTTTTATGCGATGGAGTAATAATATCCCATCCATGGTGTGTCCTGCCTCACACACACACACACACACACAGTGTGCTTGGGATAGGTAAATTGCATTTTGAAGAAGAATGAATGAATACATTAATTTAGAACTAAATGGTGCTCTGTGCTCTTTGATATATCATTATGCATATGCATTACAATGATAATAATTCTGGGCTATTTCTTGTGGGGGGTTTTTTGTCAATAATCCTGAATACCCCTTAAAGCTATTCATCTTATTCCGGTATTTGTGTCTTTTCTCCCCATACCCTTTTCATATCTTTTTTTCTGACATCTGTTAATAAATATCCATCCATTCATCCATCCATTACTACTTTTGAGGGTCACGGGGGAACCTGGAACCTACGAGTGTTATTTGTAGTTTAATACACACACACACACACACACACACACACACATCTAAAATCTAAGGATGAAAAATAGAATAGTAAAACCTCTTGTTTTTCTTAAATTATATGTTTTGAAGGGATAAGTGATGTAGCATGTTCTTAACTCATTCTCAATGCAGATTCAAAATGAACTGTACACATGTATTTTAAAACTAATCTCAGCTTCCTGTTGAAAAGCTAAATTTGCATATAGACTAATTTACATTCTTTACCACAGAAAGAGAGGTGTTTATTGTCAGTGTTACTACAGTAAGAACATTGAAAATGGCAACTAATGCTAGTTCAGGATGTTAGCTGAGGGTTGTCTTAAATGATCTCAGTCTCAGCAAAACACACCACAAATTGACTATTGACAAATTGACACCACAAATTGCTACTTATTGAATGTTTTGCATCCTGCATCATTCTGCGTTGAAATACAAGCTTGATGCCCATGTCATCACCCTAACCCCCAGGTTATGTACTAATTGTTCTAATTGAAACAGATTATCAGCATTTTAACTTTTAGAATTGTTGAAAGTTTTAATGATGATTGAGACCACCATGGGCCTCATCACAAATGAAGATGAGACGGCCTACAGAGAGGAGATCAGAGGTGTGTTATAATGGTGCCATGACAATGACCTCTCTCTTAACATTAGCAAAAAGAAGGAAATGATAATGGACCACAGGAAGTCCCACTGCGGTGTATACGCTCCCTTACATAGCAATTACATATCAATGGAGCTGCTGTGGAAAGGGTAAGGAACTTCAAGCTTGTCATTGTCCACATCACTGATGACCTCAACTGGTCCCTAGACACCCAGACAATCATAAGGTCTGCCTGCCACAGACTCTACTTCCTGCTGAGGCTGAAGAAGTTTGGACCAAAAAACCTCACTGGCTTCTACCACTGTACCATAGAGAGAATCTGAATTGGGTGTATCACTGTATGGTATGGCAGTTGCTCCGTGGAGTGAACAGCAGAACTCATCACAGACAAACTCCCTGTCATATAGGACATCTACCGGTCACGGTGCCTGAGGAAATCACACAAACTGACTTCAGACTTCGGTCACCCAGGACACAGTTTATTCTCTGATTTGCCATCTAGCAAATGTTTTCGGAGCATCCAGTCACTGAGAAGCCAGATAAAGAACAGTTATTACCTGCTGGCTATGGCCTCATCATCATCCCAAATATCACCAAGTCACTTGACACAAATTTCACTTGTTTTTCCCCCTGCTCCTTGCTCTGTCACTGGGACACATACATATTTTCATATTACACGACTTTAGTTCAATAATGTGTTGTTTTTTTCTATATATATATATATTGTAGTTATTGTACTTACTTGTCCATGCTGTTCCCCGTGTGTGTGTGTGTGTGTGTGTGTGTATGTATCATGTTAGCATGTTTGCCTTGCACTTCCAGGGTTGGGGATTGAATCCCGCATCTGCCCTTTGTATGCAGAGTTTGCATGTTCGCCCCATGCTTCAGGGGTTTCCGCCAGGTCCCCCAGTCAAAAGATGTGCATTAAAGGCTGATTGGCATTTCCAAATTCTTTGTAAGCTGAGTGATTGTGCCATGAGATGGGTTAGCACCCTATCCAGGGTATCCCCCACCTTGTGCCCCATGTTCCCTGGGATAGGCTCCAGGTTCCCCTGCAAACCTGTGTAGGATAAGCAGCATATAGCAAATATATGGACTTGACTTGAGATCATATCATGTATGCTAATACACTTCTCTTTTTTCTCAAATGATCAGAACACGCCCAACTGCATTGACAAGGAGACAGGAAGAACTCATATTTCCCCATTATTATGCATTGCCAATGTAAGGGTTCTTCAGCATGTTATGCAAAATGTATATTTCTTGTGGCTGTAACTGAGACATGTCAGTTCATTTATTTTCCTAAAAGGTGCTTAGTTTTACCAAAACTTTACAGGTTGAACAGAGCCTTAGCCCTCTTTGCACTTCAAAGCTTTCCATTTACAAGTGCGACACTGACAATATAGATCTATTCATCAAATGCTTTTTTTAATATTTTACAACAAATATACACAGCCTAAAAATCATTACTTTCAGTTAAGTGCTGACCATTTTTAATAATGTCTAACGCCATCATACACACACTCTCATAACTCTTCTAGTGGTTTTTAAAGCCCTTATAGTTTTAGCACCTGTACACACGTCAGGGTCGATGAATGATTGTGCATCAAATCAAAATTTAAAATCATGCAGTACTACCTTCTTAAACGAATCCAGATGAAAATTTGCACTTTTTCTGCACCAAAGAGTTGGTAAGTATTTTCAAAAGACAGTTTGAATATATAATATGCTATACAGTCTTCTACTTATATTTCTTCTTCTTCTTCTTCTTCTTCTTCTTCTTCTTATTATTATTATTACTACTACTACTACTACTACATAGTCATACTCACTACCTATTTAGAGCTTGCCAGACATTCTAGGTAAGGCATCTTTACTGAGGTAGACAAAAAGATTATGTAAAGACAAATATAATATTCATGCACTGATATAATGGGGAATGTTCTCAGATAGCTGCTCATCCTTAAGACTGAGTGTTTGGCTTGTTAATTAGGATCAATTAAGATTCAGTGTCAAAAACATGTTCATAGGATCAGAGGTCACTGAGTTGGCCGTTCATGCAGATCGCTTGAATCGCTGCTCTCGTCGTCCCCCTCCATCCCCAACTGCTCAAAGTCATCATCATCTTCATTGCAATGCTCATCCTCGTCTTCCTGAGTCAGATTTTTCTGCAAAGCCTCGAGTTCCAAAAAGCGCTTCAGAAGTGCAGAAAGATCCTCTACATCACTTAAAAAAAGCCATAAACACAGTTTATCAAAATGTTGCACGTGTTTAGTTGCATACTTCATGTTTTGGGATTATGTCCCTGAAAATGTACCTGGTCATGCCAAGAAAAGACATAAAAGTAACTTGTGAGGGGGTAAAAAAAAACCCAACACAGCTACAGATACACAGTGTTTCATGAGTTTGTGTTGAATTATGTAATACAAAAGGTTACATTGCATGGCACACTGTTTTAACCTAAATCTAGATGTCTGTTTTTGCACTAACCTGCGTCCACTGAGAGTAGCGTTCTGGGTGAGAGGATGTGAGAATCCAGTGGCCATCCGAAGCACCAGTACATAACCCGTCCCCAGGTACCGCACCTTCTCCTCTTGAATGCTTATATCACGCAAGTGCCGCAAATCCAGCAACACTGAAACAGATACAGCGACAACATTTTTCAATATTGCCGCTTTGCCAATAATATGCTTTTAACACAGAATGTAAACCGTGAGAAATGTACGGTTATGGCGAACACAATTGACACCTTTTTCTTGTCCTTTTTTCCACAAAGTGAGGATCACTGCATACAGACTGAAGGTTTTCAGTTCAATCACACTGTGCGCTTTGTCAAATGTTGCCTCCTGTAGAAATAAACAAATAGAATAAAATCCAAAAGTTCCTAAAAATGCCAGTAAAGAAGGTGTAACTTACAAAATATGAGTGTGTGATAAAACACACACGTATCATCATGCATCTCTTACTTCCCACTCCTCCATGTTTTGTAAGGCAACAAACAGGCAGCCTGTTACGTAAAATAGTTTCCATAACACGCTGTCTACAGTGCAAGATTGAAAGAAAGAAAAAAAAAACATGGTTATTAAAGAAATATATCAGAACCATTTATTGAAAGTGATTTAGATTTAATCAGGGCCACCTAGATGCACTCTGTAGGTATACAATTACTGAATGAAACAGGACCACCACAAACTTACTGCTGGCGTTGGACTGTTGACACGGACACTGAGACTGACATGGCCACGGTAGTCACATGGTGATACTGTATGTATGCTGCTGGTACAAATGCATCATGTGTTCTCGGGGATTTCGAACACCGCGTATTTGGCCACCTGTGCTCTGGTCACTTTATTAGACACCCACCTTATCATTGCACGTTGTAGGTATATATTTAGAGACTGTAGCTCATTTAACCTGACAAAGTTTGCAGTAATCGTCCTCTGCTGCTTTATCAGACTACTCCACTAATATTAGCAGGGTATTTTGGGTTGGTGGGCTGTTTCTAATCCCAGCAGTGACATTAAAAGGTTTACAAATTCCAGCAACACTAATGCACCTGATACATACTGCACATGTACCAGTGTCAGTGTCCATAAATTTGGTCACTGGTGGTCGGTTTGCATTGATATAAAGTCAGTAATTGTACATGCAAAGGTAGTAAGTCTATGTGATAAAAGGGTGTAAAAAACAACAACAACCCAAACATATTATTTATATATTGTAGTATTTACCTGAACTGTAATACGCAGCGGCCAGGCCAACCGACACAATCCCTGGATTAAAAACAAACAAAAGTAAAACGGCAAGTTTCATGTACAGAGAATATGCAGTTCCTTGTAAGCAAATTGCACAATAATGTCAACGTCCCCCCCTTCATACCAACAAACAGGGACCAAGATCTTATCCCTGGTGATCTTTTCAGATGGAGAAGATCAGATGTGTGCTTCTCAACCACCATGTACACCATCTGTTAAAAAAAAGAGGAAGAAATACACAGAATTTATTTTCATTTTCAAAAGGAATAAAAATTAACATAAATGAGTGTGCTTAACAGTTGCGCAATTTCCTGTTTAACAGCAAGTGTTTTCATCTAACTGCATAAGACATGAAGTACATTAGTTCTAAGACAAAGTACTGATGCTTGCACGTGACGACAGTACATATACAGAAGCATAATATCTTTCAAAGACATCAAAACATGTACATAAGGAGGATGATGTGAAGGACAACACCCACACCATTGTGGCGTATCGAGCCCGGATCAGACGTGGTCACGAGGGTGAGGCTGCAGAAACCCGGAAGCAACCGAAAACTCACCTTATCAGACCTTTAAAGTGTCCGTGAATCGAAATGATCAGATGCACGAAATAACAGATTTGAATACGATAAGAGATGCTTCCTGCCGGTCCATACGTTTCTATAAAGCCACTTTTGGGGATTCCCAACTTCCCCCAAAGAGCAGTGAATTCTGATTGGGTGGTGACATTTTGAAGGCCCGCCTCCTCGAAGCCCCATCCACAATGATTCTTATTCGGAAAAAAGTACAACGGCTGTTTCCCAAACGGCTCCCTGTTGAGATTGTAGTGCGCTACAAAAGGGCGTGAAGAACGTTATCCCGATACGCCCTTATACAAGTGCACTCGAGGAAGGCGTCCAGAACCAAATTGGAGATTTGACCCATGTTACAAAATGTGCTTTAGCCTCTAGAGTCGGAAACTCGTGGAGTAAATATTTTGTTGTTGTTAATTCGCCTTATATAGACATACGCACAAAGCGGATCCTTTGTTTATTGTTGTTCATTCGAAATAAAATGATTTGTTTTGTTTAGGGAACAATGACGTAGGTGCGCGCGAGAGACAGAGCGAGCGAACGAGAGATAGGCAGTGCGGATCGGCGCATGCGCACTGTCCGAGCTAAAGGACAATGATGTGTTGATATTGTGGCAAGGTATGATAGAGTTCCTTATTTATTTTCGATCATTCTGAATAAGCTTAGCTGTTCCATGGGGCTCGGCCATGTGACTTTAACCTCTGAACTTCTTTATGAGGAACATTTGGACCTCGCTCAGCTCACGTGCAGAGTTCCTGCTCGGACGCTATCGTCAGTGTTGGACCCGGTTCGGTATTTGCATTGGGCTGCTTTAATGTCAGTTTCCGCTCAGCTGCGTTTACATACTGTAAGAAGAGAAGGCGAACTGGGATCTTAAACGTTGTCTTCTTTGTCCTAACTCGAGGAGCAGCTGCCTTCTAGGTAACAAGCCCAACACCACCCATTTCTGCCACTTTCCCATCAACTTCAGCTTCTAATGATCCAGTCACCCATCTGTCATCTGCTACTTGAAGACGTGATGAGAAGATCCACAATAACCTTGCTTGTCTTCATCACAAAACAGCAATCATGCTCAAACCTATCATGGGAACCTTCAATTATCAGACGCTTCCTTTCAGCTTTGTCTTAATATATGTTTTATGTGATTGCAGTAGGGTTCAGGGTAGTGCTTTCTCCTTTCCATGAGATATAATTACAGGATTACTTTACAGGATCTGAAGTCCCGTCCCATGATGGATGGATGGGAAGATGGTTTAAGTTTCAACCCCGATTATATTTTCTTCTTTCCAGCAGCTAGACAAAATCATCTGTGCCATCGCTTGTGATTGTTTTTCGCAGGGATTCCCTGCAAAATGTCTGAGGTGATCATCACGAGGAGGAAGGACAAGTGTGAGAACTGCACGAAGCAGGTACTGGCTCGAAAATAGGCTAACGTTACGAGATGCGTTTACACCGGTGTCTGGTACAGCAACGTGCTTTTAACTTTGACTCATGTTTAATCTGGTTTCCTAGTGCAAGAAGAAACAGAGTGATGAAGCTGGGAGTTTAGAGCAGGACAGAGAGGTTGCCAATGGAGAGGTGACGTATGCTTCTTAAATATCTTTATAATCTGTAGGAATGTACGCATTCTGATTTTTGTGGTTCGCCTCGCACGTCCTTGGTGCATCCAGTCTTGGGGGATTGATTCCTGCTTCTGACCTGTGTGCATGTTTCCACCCTCAGTCCAAAAGACCTGCCCTGTACTGTAGGCTGATTGGCATTTCCGAATTGTTCGTAGTGTGTGAAATGTGTCTGTTTCTGTGCCTTGCGATGGGTTGGCATCCCGTCCAGTCTGTCCTACACCTTGTGCCCCGAGTTCCCTGGGATAGGCTCCAGACTCCACGCAACCCTGTGTAATCATTACGGGTGTAAATACTTTAATACCTGTTGGTGTCAGCGTACTGATAAAAGTCCTAGTAACTAATAGAGTTGGTCTATGACTGTGTAAATATTTTACACGGGTTATTACCAGTTTTTTTTTTCCTAAATGGGGATCAGATGTCTATAAAAATTAGTTTCTTTTTAGCGATGTCTATCTAAAAGTACTACCTTCTCCGTCTAACCTGGTCGGCATGATGTACTTCCTAGGTGAGTGGTCAAGCTGTGTTGCTGAGCGCGTGTCTCACCTGCGGCGGCTGTGTGTCCGAGGAAGAGAACCAGAAAATCTCCCAACAGAGTCTGCAGGAGATCAACCATGTTCTTGCACTCAACAAGGTAGCAAACATCTTGGACTGTTGCCATAATATCTGTCCATAAAACAATCTCGGGATGTTTTTTAATGACCTGATTGGATCTCATGATGTTGTTGTTTGTTTGGTGTGTGTGTGTGTGAGGCAGAAATGTGATTCCTTGAAGCACAAAGTCCTGGTAGTGTCTGTGTGTCCTCAGTCATTGCCATTCTTTGCTGTGAAATTTCATCTGGACGTCCAGGCTGCTGCACACAAGCTCTGTGGCTTCCTAAAGAGTGTTGGTGAGTCTGCCTGGCATGTTGCACATTGTTGCTTCTCACCTCCTTTTGTTTGAAACCTTTTTTTATACCAACCACTTTTATTTTAAAGTGTGAGTACATGTGGCAGTGTTTTAGCACTTACTGGATCCAGTGGCTCAATTCCAGACGGAAAGCTAGAGATGTTTTACCTTTTGTCCTCAGGAGTGAAATATGTGTTTGACACAACACTGGCTGCTAGCTTCAGCATTCTGGAGAGTCAGAGGGAGTTTATACAGCGCTATCGACGCAGGCATAGTGATGTCCATGCTATGCCGATGTTCACCTCCTCGTGTCCAGGTAAACTCATTCTCATGAGTGTGGTGATACGTTTGTCCATGTGTCCATGTTCTACAGTACATAGTGTAACCAAGAATAACGACTACATTCGAATATAATCATTCTGTCTTTAAATAATTAGTCTTTATTGGCTTGGGAGCATTTTAGTGTAATTTATCGTGATAAGTAAATAAGCATTTTAATGTGCTGCTATCTTTTATAATGTATATATGTGACGCACATGCACTCTTCTTTTTGGGTGTGACTGCTTTGAGATAGCCAAGGCATCCTGCTGTTGTGAGATAAACAGCATTTCTAGTCTCACACCCTTCCATAAGATAGTTAGAACCTTAATTTTGCCTTTGTGTAAACTCTTTCCCTTTGTGAATCTTCTTGTAGGGAATTAATTATAAATCATAAATTGTATGGTTACATGAGAGAATTAAAAAAGCTGGTGCCTACTTAGCTAATAAGTTTCTGCTGGACAATCTAACTGTAATAGCCCGCACGTTTAATCTTCTTGTTCTAGGTAGCTGGACATCTGATTTGTACTCCCCCACGAGTACATATCACACTGAGTATAGTGATTCTTATATCATGTGCTTTCCTGACAGAGCATTTAATCACTCATTCGATACAATGGCTGCCTAACAGTTTGAGTGTGTGTGTGTTATGTGTTTGATTAGGATGGATCCGCTACGCAGAGCATGTGCTGGGAAGTCTGGTCACGCCACACATCTGTACAGCAAGGTCACCTCAGCAGGTCATGGGCTCTCTGGTCAAAGACTACTTCACCAGACAGCAGGTCGGCTTCCCGTAGCTTCACAGCGATCCGTCTATGTCAAAAGACAGCCGAGTGAATCCATTCCCTGGTTGAAATAATATTGTCACTAAATATTGGGTTATCTATATATATCATTAACGGTCATTATACAACGACCCGAGTCTTGAGTGTGCACAGGTTCACTGAAACTGGATCGTTAAAGATTGGAAAAATATTGCCTGGTCTTGTTCCAGCAGAAACTTGTGTTCTAAGATGCTTTTCTGCTCACCACATTTGTAAAGAATGGTTATTTGAGTAATTTTAGCTCGAACCACTCCCATGTGTGGATTGCATTTCCACCCGCAGAACTGCCTCTCAGTGGATGCTTTTTGTTTTTTTGAAGCATTCTGTATATATACACACATATACACACCCCACCCCATTCTATAGGGATTTATCTAGCTGGGATTTTCACTCACTGTGTGTGAATAAAAATCCCAGGAGATCAGCAGTTTCTGACCAGCCCATCTTGCATTACCCCACAGTCACAGAGATCACTTTTCCCCCCTACATTCTGATGTTTGATGTGAACATTAACTGAAGCTCGTAACCTGCATCTGCACGATTTTCTGCACTGTGATGTTGCCACATGATGGGCTGATTGGATAATTGCATGAATGAGCAGGTGCACTGGGGTTCCTAATAAAGTGGTCATTGAGTGTATGTACAGTATATAGATATGGATGTATACACAAGTGCTGTTTTTTCTTTAATTGACACGCACAGCAGTGAGTTGCTTAGCATCAATCACACTTGTCTTTACTTTCCATTTAAATTGATGGCATTTGTCAGATGCCATTATCCAGAGCGACTGATGTTTTTGTCCTCACATCTATGTTAATTGTGGAAGAACATTACCGGTTGCTTGAATGAATCCTGTGTTGTGTCTTGGCAGAAGCTGAGCCCAGAGCAGGTGTACCATGTGGTAGTGGCTCCCTGCTTTGATAAAAAGCTGGAAGCGGTGAGAGAAGAGTTTTACAACAGCTTGCTCCAGACCAGAGATGTGGACTGTGTGCTTACATCAGGTAAGAGAGCCAGAAATCTGTGCAATTCTTCCAAATATAAAAAAGTGTAACTTTAGACGTGCGTTGATTCCGCTGAGTCACTATCTTTGTTTTTCTATGCTTGTGTCCTTCACCTGTGAAACTGCCTTATTCGGTATTATGTCTGAAGCAGTGTAACCTTTGTGACACTTGTGGGTAATTCAAGGATATTAAACTGATAAACTACCTCACTGCCATCTAGGAAAAGTGATTATTTGTCCTACAGACTATTTTCTTAATGAAATATTTAAAAACAAATTTTTAGGGGATCTAAAGTATATTTCAGGAAAATTTTCATTTTAGTGAGTCACGTATCTGCACAGGTTTGACAAACAGATACACACTTAAATGTGTTTCTGCTAGAACTGAATGAAAGTAGGACTGTCAAGTGTTTTTTTTTTTTTTTTTTTTTAAGACAATCTTGACTCTTTTCCATCTTTTGCTATTGCAGAACTCCAGACTGTGTTCACAGTAATCAGTTGATTGATTTTCTTTGGTAAAGTGTAGCAAAAGGGGTGTAATAATACCGTTTGTGTACTATTTCCTGTTAAGTAAGTAATGCACCATCGCAGGATGTGCTGTTCTAGGAAAATAATTAATGTTGGGGTTGTGTAATGAACTGGAGTGTCTGTTACCAGCCCAAAGTTGGTTTTCTCATATAACAGCATACCCCAAAGTATTTTGTTCTTCTTATACCACAGCAGTTTCCCAAGGCTACCAATTTTTAATTGATTAATAAACGACTCCTCCTACTTTTTAACCGTTTGTAATGGCATTTCATCCGGTTAATAACCTTTTTCATTTATGTTACGGCCGACACTAGCTTCTATAATAGAAAACTAACCGACTTTCCGACCAATCAGATTCAGCTTTTTTTTGTATAATTGCACATATGTCACTAGGTACCTCGTATTCTCGTTTATAATTAAAGTTGTACCCGTGTTATTTCAGTGGAAATTCTGCACATGATGGACCAGAGTAATGTCTCTGTGGAGGACGTTGAACCTATTCCTCTGGATCATGTGTAAGTGTGTAAGATTACCAAACGTTCACTGTGGTTAATGTTTGCAGGAAGTAACACAACCTCAGTAACTGAAAGCTGGAGCCTGGGGCATTGAGGCAGTTACCCCAACTATAATTGATTAGCCAAGACAAATTTGATGTTCAGCACTTGTTTAAGAGTTATGGAGCTACTTGTGTTAAGTCATTTAAGTCGATGTCATCCAAAGTATCTTAGATTTCCAGTGCAACACTAAAGAAGCAATTTTCACACTTCATGGATGAAATTTGAATATGAAAATAGGGTAAATTTTAACTTTTAAACAGTTTTTTTTTAAGACTGAAGGAATTAGTGTACTTTATGTTGGTTTTAGGTGCTGACTTAAATGAAAATGCAGAAAGGAAAAGAGAAAAGATGATCACCAAGCCAATTTATATTATTGATTCAGGTTTTGATTTCAGACACCACCATACATCATACAAATCATAACTAGAGGACGACAGATAGTGGATTATAGCGATATCAATAACTAAGTTAGGCAGTACCTGCTGACCTGCTAATCAACCAATTACTGACACTCAATGAAAACATAGCAATCAAATTGTAGCATAAAAATGTACTGTACTTTTTTTATTTAATGAAATAAATATTAATATATTAACTATTAATAAGTATTAAAGTAAATAAAAGATATACATCAAAACTGCACCTAAAAGTATCACTCCAAATACCAAAAAATAGAGACTTCCAAAATGAATAAAAAATACAACAAAATTTGTCAGTGATAGTTTTTATTTCGCCTCTGGAGAAATCGTATTAATCACTCTCGTATTGTATAACGACAGCGGACCCTTCTCAGCCGCTTTGATAGCCAATAGTTCGCCGATAACCAATAGTTCCATCAATTAATTATCGGTGCCGATTAATCAGCAAGACCGGTCGACCTCTAGTCATAACTCCTTATCAGTGCTGCTGTCTTTGTGTTGTTATGACCGCTAAAGTGGTCTGGCAGGTTATAATTTACCATTTTGTGTGTGTGTGTGACAGTTTTGGCGAAATTAATGACGCAAGCTTGATGAGGCACGAGGGTCGAGGCTCTGAAGGCTTTCTAGAGCACATTTTAAAATATGCTGCCAAAGAGCTATTTGGCCTGGATGTTGATGAGATTGTATACAAGACACTCAGGTGAGTCGAGCAATCATCTAGTTAATGTATATAAATGGGAAATGCATTAGGCAATAGACAAGGGGTGTCCAATCTTATTCGGAAAGGGCTGGTGTGGTTGCAGGTTTTCATTCCAAACAAACAGAAGCCACATCTGATTTCACATCTGATATTGAAAGCCAAGATCCACTGATTAAACAGGTGGAATCATGTTTGGCTCCTGCCTGATTGGAATGAAAACCTGCACCCACATTGGCCCATTGCAGATAAGATTTGACACCCCTGCAACAGACTTAAGGAAGAATTTGTAGAATCCTGTTATTTACATTTTAGTTCAACTTACGACATATTGTCAGTTTAGCTGTCATCATTTCCTGCCATGTGCTGTGTTTCTGCTAGGAACCGAGACTTCCAGGAGGTGGTGCTAGAGCGTGATGGAGAGACACTGCTGCAATTTGCTGCAATCTACGGTTTCCGGAACATTCAGACCCTGGTGCACCGCATGCGGAAAGGCAAAGTGCCCTACCACCTAGTGGAGGTTCTGTCCTGTCCCGGAGGTATGAGAGTGTTTCAATGAGGGTTTAAACTGAGATATCTGAGGATCTCGTTTTATTTTATTTTGCATGTAAAGGATTTTCTTTCTTTTTTCAATTTTTATTGACATTAACACTTTACAACACAGCAATAATCAAACAATTCCCTACACATAATAAAGAAATCAAAACATCAGCATCGAATGAGAAACAAAAGTATGCATTTAAAATCAACATGGAGATATTCGAACCGAGATAGGAGAGTACACAAAAAGAGCCGACTAAGAAACACCGGAGATGCTATGTTAGACCATACTACAGGAAGGAGCCTCAGTGTTCTCAAGATATAGATTCCAAATACCTGCGTGAAGTTGGCCCCCCACCAACGCAAAACGTCAGCAAAATATTCTCAATCGTTTGTGCTGGTTTGTGCCATAAAATTTTTAGTTTGTCCTGCTTCTGTTCAGGAGATATTAAAAGAATATTCAAAGGTCATTCTGGGGTCACTCAGACCCCCCATATATATATATATATAAACACTTTTGTTAAATTGAACAGACACAACATTTGGACTGCTTTAGGGTTTGATTATGAAAGTGATCATGAAACAAGTGGCAGTAGTGATGACGCTGATTTTGAGCCAGGGTCTCTTTCCCCAAGACCAAAAGATTGCTGGACTTTTGATCTTCGATTTCCATTTCAGAAATGGATTGAATTCATGCCCGAAACAGTTAAATATAAAAACAAGTTCTCTAAATCACAAAAACGGGAATACACAATTTTGAAGCCTGGCATCCGGACACATGTGATAAATCATCACATTTGGGAAGAAGCGAAAAGCCTCTGTACATTTGTCTTTAAAAGAGCCAAGGTCTATCCATCAGTAACAGAGAAATTCCTAGAAATCAGAGGCAATTGTAAGGAATGTCCTGTGATCTGCTGTGTCCCTTAAAAGTTAAAAACGCACAGTGGATGGGTAACAATTACGTGAATGCGACTATTTAATGTGATTTGTCGTTGGATTTTACCTTGTTACTTCAACTGTATTGTTAAAATAAAAAAGACGGTCGTCAAAAACTGGCACAAACGTTTGAGACTATTTCGGGTCAATTTGGAGCGTGTGTGGGGCTGGTGACCTAAGCTCATAGAACTTAATGTCTAATATTTTATAAACGGAGGCAGCGAAAAAACGAAACTTTTATCAGCACAAACCAGCACAAACTGAGCATAAACGATTGAGACTATTTTGAATGAACTTGGAGCATGGTGGGTGACCCCAGAATGACCTATAAATATTCTTTTAATATCTCCAAATCCGAAGCAACACAAGCGAAGCGTTTATCAGCACAAACCAGCACAAACAAAGCACAAATAAACGAGCCTATTTTGAATGAACTTGGAGCATGTGTGGGGCTGGTGACATCACCGCACCACAATTAAAAGCCTAATATTTTAAAAATGAAAGCAGCACAAACAAAACTTTTATCAGCACAAACGAAGCACAAACGATTGAGACTATCTGGGGTGAATTTGGAGCATGTGGGGGGCTGGGTGACCCCAGAATGACCTTTTGAATATTCTTTTAATATCTCCTGAACTGAGGCAGCGCAAACGAAACTTTTTAAAACCAGCACAAACGATTGAGAATATTTTGCTGACGTTTTGCGTTGGTGGAGGGGCCAACGTCATGCACGTCTTCCAAATACGATAAAAAGTATCAGTTGACGAATGAGTCCATGTCCAGAGCTCCACAGAAATAATCTCTTATAATTTCATACAACCCCAATTCCAAAATAGTTGGGACAGGGGCAATTTAGGACTAATAGCGATGGGAGAAGTTGAAATAAGAAGGTGATGTGAAACAAGTGAGACAATCGTCTAATAATAGTATTTAAGGAGCCTCCAAAAAAAGGTCTAGTCCTTCAAGAGCAAGGATGGGTAGAGGATCGGCAATCTGCCAACAGCTGCATCAGTGAATAATCCAACACTTTGAGAACAACATTCTCCAATGACAAATCATTTCAAAGGCATTTCACCTTCTACAGTGCACAATATAATTATAATTAAAAGATTCAAGGAATCCAATCAAATCTCAGCGTGTAAAGGGCGATGCTGAAAAACATTTCTTAATGCGTGTGATCTCTGACCTCTCAGACATCACTGTCCTAACAACCATCATGAGTCAGTAATGGATATCCTGACATGGGCTTGGGAATACTTTGGTAAATCTTTGTCACTCAACACCCTTCGCCGCTGCATCCACAAGTTAAGGCTTTATTATGCAAAGCAGAAGCCATACATCAACACTGTCCAGAAGCGCCGTCAACTTCTCTGGGCTCTGAAATGGTCAGTAGCATATTGGAATCGTGGTTTGTGGTAAATTAGGTAAATTATATTTCATAACTAAATCATCGAAGGACATTAAAGAACCTTCCACAAAAAGGTCACATAGCCAGCTTGTACTAAGGGCGTGCCCCAGTTTAAATTTTTGCTTTCAATTATTTTTGCCTTTCAGTTAGGGTGCTAGTATAAATTTAAACTTAATATGAAGTCATGTTTATTATTACACATCTATACTACAATAATTTTAGACGTCAAAATAACTTGAAACACAAGTTATTCATAGTGAAAATGCCATCTACGTTTAAAATGACCTCTGTAATAACAGGTAATGCAGACCTCATTTCAGTTCATCCAGGAATTTTTTTTTCTTTGCTCTGCTTCTTTCAATGCAAATTCTACAACTGAATCCATGTGAACAGCCCTGAATGGTTCTTCATGGATGCTTTGTGTGTCAGGTTGTATAAGTGGGCGTGGACAGGCAGAGGGAGAAGGAGGAAGGCCTGATCGCGCTCTAGTCCAGCAGATGGAGGACGTTTATAGCTCTCTGTCCGTCCGGCTTCCTGAGGCCAACCCTGAAGTCCAGCGTCTCTATGAGGACTGGCTGCAGGGAGAGGACTCTCCACGTGTCCAGCAGACTCTCCACACTCACTATAACAACCACACACAGTCACCCTCAAACACCCTCGGTTCTGATATACAGTGGTGATGGAGGCCAGAAAAGGGACCTGTTTTATTTCTGTACGTCAGAGCTGGCAAACAAAAGGATCCAAGTAAAGATGTGGGTGTGGCAGACTTCCTGTTATAGGAGACGTGTGACCTCTTAGCAGCCAATCACAGATCTGCCTTTTTAAGTTATGTAACTTTCATTAAGATCAATGAATTATAAAGGATATCATGATGTCATGTATTGTAATCTTAGACTTTAATTCCTTGAGCATAATAATAATAATAAAAAAAATTTAATCATAGCTTTGGGTTACATGGACTGTTAGTGCCTGTCAGGGGAGAGTTCTTAAAATAACAAAGTGCAAAAAGTGTTCAAATATTTACTGGTTATTGGTGCCATCACATAATAAATATATTATTGAAATAATTACCCTCACAATTATTATAATTCAAATTTTTTTATATATAAAACTGTATATGGTTTATGAACCATACAAGTTTGCTTGTCCTGGAATATGCTATTATACTAATTTCATCCAACAAGGATCTACAATACTTCTGTATTTGAGTCAGAAAGTTTGCATACCCTCAGATCAAAAGGAAGAAAGGACATTTATCACAAGTAAAAAAAAAAAAAAAAAAAGGTCAGATAGTATAAAGCTAATTACTTCAAAAGTTTGTATGTCCCTTTCTGCATATGATATAGAACCTGTATGCCTTACTGCCATCAACCTTTTTGTGTCCACCTCCACTAAACAGCCATTGGATCATCAATTGTAAAATTCTTCCCCATTCATGACACCTGTTACACTCTGCCAGATCAGGTCTGGAAGCAGAGAGTGTTATAAATCTTTTAAATTGTGCTTTTGGTTCTTTTAAAACTTTGTTTCCTGTTTATTGCCTTGTTACACATAGGATACACCCACAAATTAGTACAGTTGGGGGAGAGAAGCACACCCCATGGCCTTTTTTTTTTTTCATATTTGGACAAACAAACATTTGATCATCTTTGAAACAGTGCCTATTAATGAAATTGATGCACTTGAGCAAAACAACAAGGAAAATGATCTTGTTTAATCGTTTATTTAACAGAAATATCCATAGATGTAAACTAACAGTTTTAAATCCCACACAACAATTCAATGGGATTCAAGTCCAGGCTTTGACTAGGCCATTCCCAAACCCTCGATTTCTTCTTTTTGAGCCACTGCTTGCTGGATTTGTTAGTGTGCTTAGGATCATTATCCTGTTGAAAAATCCACTTTCGGTTCAACTTCAACTTTTGGACAGATGGCCTCACATTATCCTCAAGCACTTTTTTGATATGATGCACAATTCATAGTCCCTGAGCAGCAATACCATAACGTTTGGTCAGTATCAAACATCTCTGCTGTTACTGTGGCGAAACAACTCTATTTTTGATTCATCTGTCCAGAGCACATTATTCCAAAAGGCCTGGTCTTTGCTTATATGCTCACTGGCAGACTAGTATTGTAGTAATGTTCTTATTTGACAGCAAAGGCTTTTTCCTGGCTCACCTCCAGGTCAAATTTCTCTTCTTTCTGATTGTAGAAACATGGACTTTGACACCAACAGTTGCAAGACTTACTAGCAGATCCTTTGATGAAATCTTGGGGTTCTTGGAGACCCTGAGAACATCAGACATATTGCACCTTGCATCAGATGGTCTGCTCTTGGGCTGAATTTGCTGTGATGGCCAGTCATGGACAAATTGGCCATTGTCATTTGTACCTTGTGCCACTTGTAGGTTTTTGTGTTATAGTGGAATGATGTATTTCAAATAATTTGGAGATCGTTTTATATCTTTTTCCAGACTCCTAGACATCCACAACCTTTTTTTCTGAAGGCATTACACAACTCTTTAGATCCTGGCATGATGACACCACACACCTCAATAACAAAGGAAACACCAGACACTAGATATGAGAGGTTTAAATAAGGCGGGTTCCCCCTGCACTCCCTAAGCAGGTTCTAATCACTGGCACCTTGAACACCTGATTCTAATTTTATGGATTTGAAGGTGTGATAAATGTAGGGGCGTACTTACTTTTTCCAGTGACTGATCTGTTTTTCTTCACAATATCAATTTTATGTGTCACTTGATAAAGTGTATTATCTTTATTAATAGGCACTGTTTCGAAGAGTAATCAAATGTTTGCTTGTCCAAATAGGTTTATTAAAAAAAAAGTTCCTTATGTTTTCACGAGTGTACATTTCGTTTTTGTTTTTTTACATCAATAATCCATGGGGGATGTAAACATTTGCACTTATCTGTGTACAATGATTATTAAACTTGTTAGTAGAGAACTTGGCGGTTGAAAATGAATTCTGCATATCGCCACATGATGGCAATGTGTGTCTCTGTGTAAAAATCTATTCCTGGCCTAGCAGGCACCTGTGTTTGAGGCATTTTTGTAATAGACAAAGGGTTAGTATTAGCAAGCTAGATTCCATGGTTCATCATGGATTGTTTCACCTTATTTGAATTTTTTTCAGGCTGTTTGGTGAAGCTGATCTGTATCCTTTCTCACACTGAAGCACTCGGCAGTACTCACCAGTATACCTAAAAGTTAAACAGTGTATGAGAAAGTGTAGAGTGCTCACTTAATTCATATATGCACAAGCTTAGATTTCATATTGTTGCCACTAAGATGCCTATTATAAGTGCACTGAATAACAGATGGCACAATATGTACCTGTGCATGGAGTGACTGCTTGTCTGACCACAGTTCATTCGTTAGATCGATGCAGGATTATAAGTTACGTTGGGTGTGTTGGTTGAACCCTGGTCGATGAGGAGAGTTGAGATAATACATAACTACTGTCAGCAGGTTTTATCTGCTTTTTCAGCACTGCTATAACACTGAAAGTTTAAAGATCTGTGCGGGTGGTGAGCGACTGTGTAAATTTGCATCATGATTTTCTTTAGGAGATCAATATCTCAAATCTGATTTGAAAAGTGTCAGGATTCCTTGAGCTCCATATAACTGAGCTGTCAGAAAAAGTCAAAAGTTTGCATCTTTATGGGTTTCTGGGTGAAAAAAAGCAATTTATTCCTCTTGTACTGTACTTCAGTTTGTCTCCCCTTAGAAAATCCATGTTCATTTGATCGCAGTTTCCTATTGAAAACTCATTACACCGTGTAAGCAGTTAAATAATCAGTAAGGTTGAAAGTTTGTATGTTGTCATGCTCTAGGTAATTTATGTAAAGTTCAGAAGTTTTACAAAACTATTTTTTACAAACAAGTTAGAAATGTCTTAAGACATTAAAAGTTCAAACAGGCTCAAAGATTTGCTGCGATCAGTCAATCAGTAAAATAGTTCTCAACAGAGCCAAAACAGAAAATATTGACCTTTTATAGATGTGCAGAAGGTTTAAAAAGAGACGAGGACGAAGCCTTATTTGTCACATATACATTACAGCATGTTGAAATTCAGTGCGGTTAAAAAGTATTTGATTGATCTGATTCTTCTGTTTTGTCTATATCCCATAATAAATAGTTTTAGATCTTCAAACGAAATATAACACAAAACAAAAGCAACCTGATTAAACACACAATAGTTTTTTATTTTGATTGAAGCAAAAAAGTTATCCAATACCTATCACCAATGTGAAAAACTGCCCCTTAAACTTAAAATATGGTTGTGCCACCTTTAACAGCAATAACTGCAACCAAACACTTCAGATAACTGGAGATCAGTCTTTGGATCATCGTCTTGCTGCATAATCCAGTTCTGTTGAGTTTCAATTTACGGACTGAAGACCAGACATTCTCCTTTAGGATTTTCTGGAAGAGAGCAGAATTCATGTTTCCCTCAATTATTGCAAGTTGCCCAGGCCCTGAAGCAGTAAAGCATCCCCACATCATCACACTTCCACCACCATGCTTGACCGTAGGTTTGATGTTCTTATGGTGGATTTCTGTGTTTTGTTTATGCCAGATGTTACTGCACCAAAATTTAGACGAGCCTCAATGTTCTTCTGGGCTAGCAGTGGTTTTCGCCTTGCCCCTCTTCCATGGATGCCATTTTTTCCCAGTGTCTTTCTGACAGTGGAACACTGACCTTTATTGATGCAAGAGAGGCCTGTAGTTCCTTCAATGTTGTCCCTGGTTCTTTTGTGACTTGCTGGATGAGTCTTTACTGTGCTCTTGGAGGAATTTTGGAAGGTCGGCCACTTCTGGGACGGTTCAATACTGTGCTGAGTTTCTTTTTCCATTTGGAGATAATGGCTCTCACTGTGGTTCTCTGGAAACCCAGAGCATTTGAAATAGCTTGGTAACCTTTCCCAGACTGATGTTTTTCAATCACCTTTTTCCTCATTATTTCTGGAATTTCTTTCAAGTTTGGCATAATGTGTTACTGGGTAAGACCTTTAACCCAACTTAATGCTGATGAAAAAGTTTTATTTAAGTGTTGATTTGATTGAACAGGGTTTGCAGTAATCATGCCTGGTTGCATCAAGTCCAGTTGAACCCCATTATGAATGCAATTTCATAGACTTGGGGAATTAGTAACTATGGGTGCAAATATATTTTCACACAGGCCCAGTTGGTACTGGATATCATTCAAAAACTGTATTTTGTGTTTACTCAGATCTTAGCAAAGATTTTGTTTTCATTTCTGAATCAAAACCAGACGAAATCAGGATGGAGCAAATTCTTTTTCACAGCACTGTACTTTTCTTTGTATATCACAGTTTGTTAAAAAGTCAGAGTTGCAGGGTCAGTGAACCACTGAGATATCAGTGATCCTGACCCCTTCTGCTATCCGCACCTGCCTAGTCCATCCTGATGCCCTATATCTGGTTGGAGTTCTCATCAATTGGAAATCACTCACTGCTGCTGAAGATGGCCCCACAGGCCAGCCCAAAAATAATTGAGATTACTGAGGATGGTACCACTTAAAAACCATGAAGATGGCTTTGGACCGCAATTCATATGAACAATTTTGCATTCAAGTCTCCATCAGTGAACAGTGGATAAGTTCAACAAAACAGGCTTCATGTGAAAGTTTCACAACTGCTCTGTATTTAACCATGTAGTACACAGTCATAAAAGGGAATTATTTATAATTGCACTATTTGTTGTCACCCAGATGAGTATAATTTCTGCAAAGGATTCTTCCTCATATCGTCTCAGGGAGATTTTTCTTGCCACCGTCACCTCTGGCTTGCTCATTAGGGATAAATTCATACATTTAAATACATTTCTATCCTGAACTGATATATTTCTGTTCAGCTGCTTTGGGACAATGTCCATTGTTAAAAGTGCTTTAGAAATAAAACTGAGCTGAATTGATTGATATGGCACCCATGGAGCAGAGAGGGTTAAAGGCCTTGCTCAAGGACCCAACAGTGGCAGCTTGGTAGTGCTGGGGCTTCTGATCAGTAACCCAGAGCCTTAACTGTTGAACCACGACTGTCCAGAGCGAAATGTTCACAGAATAACAAAGGTTAGAAATATATTAAAATCCTAAACAAGTCCTTAGAGGTAAATTGGGGGGTCCACATTTCTATCACATGAATTTTGATTGTTTGACTATTAATATCTTAATATCTTTTGACTGTTTGTGTTATAAAAGTCATCAAGAGCACGTTCACCTCACATCTCCAGGGTTGGAGGTTCGATTCCCACCACAGGCCTGTGTGTGCAGAGTCTGCATGTTCTCCCCTTGCTGTAGGGGTTTCCTCCGGGTACTCCGGTTTCTTCCATACACGGTAGGCTGATTGGCATGTCCAGAGCGGGTGTGTGTATGTGTATATGAGTGTGCCCTGTGATCGATTGGCACCCTGACCAGGGCGTATCCCGCCCTGTGCCCGATGCTCCATGGGATAGGTTCCAGGTTCCCCGTGACCCTGTAGGATAAGCGGTATGGAAAATGGCTGGATGGACGGACGGATAGATGGAAATGAGGTAAGGGTGTGCAGATATTTGCACTCAACTGTAGGTAATATTCGATAGTCTTTTAATAACTTTAATAACATTTTGAATAACAGTCTGTAAAACATACATAGACACAAACAAACAAACAAAAATAAGTAACCAGCAGGTTTCACATCAGAAGTGATACGTCAGTAGACCCAAGATACACCTCACGTACCATACAGTTTTGATATAGTAGTATGCGAGATTTGATTGGTCGGTTTTAAAGTCAGTCATGCTTACGTCACGGCGCTTTCAAGCACAGCCGCGTTAAGTCGAGCGCTGAACACTTCTTAAATTTAAGAACTTCGAGGAAGTGTCAGAGCTCATCCTTCACCCCAGCACTGACTACATGGGAACTTTCCCCGACAAGTTTCCCGGGGAAGTGAGCAGGTTTTAACTTTCTCCGAGCGCGCGCGCGTCCTCGCTTCACTTTAAACCTCGTGTAAATCTCGTGTGTTCCTGTCCGTGAGCGTTTGTTTGTCAGCTGTAGTTTAGGGCGATGTCAGGAGAGCTGAGGCCCCGACTGTGCGTGTTAGAGAAGGGCAGCGACGGCTATGGCTTCCACCTGCACGGGGAGAAGAACAAAGCGGGTCAGTTCATCCGCCTGGTGGAGCCTGACTCTGCGGCCGAGCTGTCGGGTCTGAGGGCCGGGGACAAGCTGGCGTTCGTTAACGGTGAGAGTGTGGAGGGTGAGAGCCACCAGCAGGTCGTGTCCCGGATACGAGCCGTATCGGGCAAGCTGGAGCTTATCGTCGTGGACTCCGAGACGGCCGAGTATCTGAGAAAACACAACCTGACGTGCAAGAAGGAGTTCGTCAGTGACGGAGTGCCGAGACCGGGGGACCAACCGGACACCGCCGCACAGGAGAGCAACGGCACCGCCACGGAGTCCAGCCCTGCTCCTGCCCCTGCTCCTGCTCCTGCTCCTGCCCCTGCTCCTACCCCTTCTCCTTCTCCTGCTCCTACCCCTTCTCCTGCTCCTACCCCTTCTCCTGCTCCTACCCCTTCTCCTTCTCCTATCCCTGCTGCTAACGGAAGCATGGGCCTCGACACACTCAGCCTGAGCTCCAAGGTAAATTTAGATCAGATAAATGCTTTTAATAAATCAGTTATATCCTCTCTGCACCCTTCTGCGTCAGTGGTGTGAACACATGGGTGGCATCTTAACAGCTTCTGCCACCATGAAGTGGCACCACAGCTCCGAGCTCCGATCACACCCCAGAGCCGTTCACGATCACTGCTGTGTGACACGTGCAGACTTCATGTCTCTCATGTGGAGCGTTCCAGCTATTACTCAAGGCCAACTCTGAAAACACACTACTAATGTTGACATTTAGAAATGTCACACCAAGGAACAGATCAGGTATCTAAATTCCAGTGGCCTGTTCTGTCTATACACCGCGTTTAAACTGGGGGTGATGTGTTGTTCTTTTCAAAAGGGATTGACAGGAGACTCTCTGGGGAAATCTAGATGCACAGGAGTCAATATTGTGAGGTCTCCGCTATATAAAACTCCCTGACACCTGATGATGGTGTGTGTGATACTCTGAACCGATTATCAGTTAATATTATTGCAGGATCTATACGATGTGAACACCATCTGATCATAATATCGGCATGCCCTTCCAGCCAGTCTACTAATTAGTCTGATTAGAGTGATGGCATAATTTAAATATTAAGCTCGATTTTATTTATTTATTTATTTTAGTGGTGTTTCCAGTAGGTGCACAAATGATACAACAAGCCAAAGGTGATGTCCAAAGTCTGTATCATATGGAGGATGGATCATTTAAAAAACAAGTGCATTTAGGGGCTTCCTGCTGAATGGATATATGTAATAAGGTTGTCTAGACTGGTTTTTAATACACGTCTCTACCGTAATAAATGTGCAAGTGTGTGACTCGGGTTCAGTGAAAGTGGTATGCTTCACCACTAATGCTGCACAAGCTTTTTCTTTTTTTTTTTTTTTACATTTATTTTTAGCTCGGGATCTGACGCGTGTTTGATTTGTTGGACAGCCCGAGTTTCATTTCTGTTATAATGGTTGTTTAGCCAAAGTGACTTGCTAAGTGAACGATATGTGTACCTGTGTGGGACTCGGACGCTACAAAAGAGCAAAATACCGATGAATAGATTGTGACTGATGTGATGAGTCTCTAGGATTGTTTTTCTCCCCCTGTGTAAGGGCTTCTACCAGTCCAACATTTGGAGACACCTGTTCATATAAGGGTGTTCCTCATTTTTACAAGTTTCTATTGTTTGTAGAATAATACTAAAGATGGTTAACAAGATGAAATCGTACTTATGGGATTACACCGTGATCAAGAAAAGTGTTTAAAACAAAATCTTAGCTATTCTATATTTTAAAGTCTTAACTTTATCCCTGATGAAGCTTTGTAGATACCTGGCAATCCAGCTTCATGTGTAGCGTCATCCAGGAGGTTTTTCTTGAAATCCCTGAACAGACCGAGCGTGTCACTGCTTCTACTCTGAAATAAATTTACTTGTTGGGGGGACAGTTTCATTTATGAAGTGAAAGAGACTTATTAAAATGAATTTTTTTTTTCTCCCTCATAAATTTGTCTTTTTCTAAATGTCTTTAAGTCAATAATTAAGGAATAAAACAAGACCGGGTCCAAAGTGTATTTCTCTTATACCACAGCGATTTGTCAATGCTAACAAATTTTTATATATATATATATATATATATATATATATATATATATATAAAATAAAAAAGTGTGTGTAGGTGTCATACGTCTTATCCATTTGTAGTTACATTCAGTCTTGTGGAACAGCCAGAAAACAGGTTAGTTCCTGTTCTCGCTTAGGTTATAACAGTCATTCTGTCACTACCCTCTTTCTCTGTTTTCTCTTTTGAAGTGAATAAGACAAAAAAAAAATAAAGTAGCTTGTCATGTTATCCTTTTTGCTAGAGACACTCCCATGTCTGAAAAAAGGAGCAGCTTTACCGCCACTGAAACTGAATCTTTGCAAAAATGTTCAAGCATATCAATGTGTGGAATGTCCCTGTACAAGTTCCTGTGTAAGTTGTTACCATACAATTACTTGTATTGCTATAAGAAACATATTAGTACTTGTGCATTAGTATAAACTTTGGAAATGATGTCTATATTTGGTCTGGTGTGTCCTAAAGTGTAGCTGGTAGTGTATGACGAGATGCAGACAGAGTGCTTATCGGACATTACAGAGATAAAACTGCCAATTTCACCTTTGTACCCCTCCATAAAGAATCTTCAGTATGATAAGATGTGCGTCATCCCCAAGGTTACTTAAGAACTAGACGCTGGCTGGTATTTAGTCGTACAAAGTTGAAGAATTTGCACAGCTTGTGCAACGAGAGCATGTCTTCAATACAACTTTCCCACTGATATTTTTTTTGCTTTTTGCTTTTTTTTTTTTTTTTTCTTCCTTCCTTCTTCCCCCTGGTCTTTGAATCCACAATGCTTTGCGTTTAAGTGTGCCCTAACCTTTTCTGAAGGATTAGCTGGAATTCCTTTCGATTCAGGATCTTGAGGGCTGACACAAAGCCCTTTTTAAGTTGACATCTTCTTGACAACAGCATCCTGAGAAAGTTAGGTTACTCAAGCAAGAGTGGAATAAATCCTATCGCCTATGTCCTATGTCAAGGCCATGCTGTTCAGGATTTTATGGCGTTCTGTTTGTATTTTTTCCAATGATGGACATGGCTAATTAGGTTTAGAGGAAACCATTAGATGTGTAGGTCAATAGAAACCTTTTTATTGTTGCAGGAGCCAACCTGGCACACGGAATATCACATCAATAGTGCACTTCTGACATCCTAGGATATTTCGAATACATTGGATAATACTGCCAGTAGTGCACCGCTACAGGAAATGACCCAGTTTCAACTCGTATAACATTTACTAAAATTTAGGTTGAGCAAAACCTTTCAGTGTTGATTTACCGTTACCATAAAGAGACAGTGAGGACATTGGGGGGGCATCTCAAGTGGACACACAGTGCTTACATTTTTAATTTCATGTCATATTGGGTTTCTATTTTCTTGTCACCAAGTAGAATCACATCTGAGTGCCACTTTAAGGATATTTAACCAAAAACACTGCATTTTTAAGATTCATGGTGTCAACAGTGAGTGCCAGCTCCTCAGGATTTAATGAGCAGCACTGGTTACTCTCTTCCAGAACAGTTTAGATATGTATATATTACTCTTGCACTGATTAGGAGAGAATCTTTAACCTCAGAGTCGTAGAGTCAGTGTTGCATACTGCGTTAGTGTAAAAGGCGCTAGGTTAACCCAATGTGCAGCAGTGATTGCACAAAACATTGCGTTTTTATGGAAGGTATTACATCTTAGGTTGCCACAAAGAAACTAAAGGTGTGGTATTTAAAGTACAGTAGAGAGAACCGAAGGCAGAACAGAATACTCTCAAAGTTCATATGAAACGCGCATGTTGCACTTTCTTACCAAAGACAGACAAATCGCTAGTTCCAGGGACGATCTGATTTCATAATCACGTAGTTCCCTGCTTGATGAATAGGTTCAACAACCAGAGAAAGAATATAAATCATGCTTCTTGTTGATATTTCGTAACACAAAAGTGTTCTTTTAATGTTTAAACATTATTTATACAGATACACAGTTGATACTAATGTCTGAGACAGTAAAGTGGTGGCAGAGGGCTATATTTGGGCTAGTCTAAGCTGATTGTACGGTACACAGCCATTGGCTAATAACAATTTAATGTGAGTATAGAAACAAATGATCACTCCTTGAAACAACACCCCACCCCTGCATTCACTCCCAGACATCTCCGGAAAGTTAAAACTAGGACAGTAATACACAAGTGAGAGTTTTATCCATCTGTGGCATTGTATATTGTACACATTTTCATCCAAGCAATTACCGAAGTGTTTTTGAAGTCCTCATCATCCATGAATGACTCCTTTGTTGCTGGGTTTTCTCCCAAACTCTTGCATTTTATGCCTTTTTTTTTTCTCTGGGATCATTCAGAAGTGAAGCCAGTGAATGGCCAATCCTCTGAGTGGCTGTCCATTTAACTCCCACTAAGCCCCCTTTGTTCAAAGCCAAACCCCAGTGGGGTGCTATTTGCAAACTGAGATGAGTTTTTGGTGTAGATCTCTCTCTCTCACACTCACTCACTCGCTCTCACACACCCACTCTCTCTCTCTCTCTCTCTCTCTCTCTCTCTCTCTCTCTCTCTCTCTCTCTCACACACACAGTATAGCGTTCTTCAGCCATCTTTCAGGACTTGTGCACAGAACAACATGACCGATCTGGAGTAATATTGTAAAAATGTCTGTTTTTGTATAATGTCTCTGGAGTTGTATTTTTATATCGACGAGCTGAGTATTTCGGCGTCTTCTACTACAACTGTTGTCTTTGCTTACTTTAGTTTGTAAAAGAAGGGGTTTCTCAATATGAAAGCAGAATGTAGTTTGAGCCAAGCAGAATGTTTGAGCCATTACAGAACACGAATGACTAAGATACCGTGGTGGAAACTCCCATGTGTTCTAATTGTTTAAGTCCTCATGCTTTGTAGACCAATGTAGCCTGCTTAGAAGAGGTGGAGCTCGTTCTAATGTCCGTACAATTCCTCAGGTGATTCCTTATCATGTAGTTATTAAGGGTGGTGTTGCCTCCTTTCATCAGTCGTACGATCTTTACTCTGTGTGGAAACTAGATAACAGAAATGAGGTTATTTTATCTTATTTTGAATAGCGTGGTGGTATTCATGCAAGTGCCATTAGGTGACTTTAAGAATTAGCTATATGACAAACCACAATCTATTATTAGTAAATGGTAACACCGCTGATATCATGAAACACGTTTAGTATGTTCCATTCTGATTCAAAAAAGCTTTCACAACACCCATTTGCTGTAGTGTTGTGTGTGTGTGTGTGTGTGTGTGTGTGTGTGTGTGTGTGCTGATGCTCGTCACAGCACCTTGTGATCACTCGTGTGTACTAGGTTGAGGTGCTTATTGTTCACAACCAATTGTAAATGATAAAACTAGTCAATTTGAGTATGCAGCAGCTGCTGAAGGCGCGACTAGTTGGGCAGGAGGGAGAGACAAAAGCACACTTTGAAAAAGAAAAAAAAAACCCACTTCCTGCAATACATGGTTAGTGTTTTCCTGCCTGTGAAGTGTTTGTTTTCAAAGACCGAAATAAGCAGAGAAAGAAGCGGGGCGTCACTTGGTTTTTTTTTATTTTTATTTTTAAATGAAACTTGGTGGGTGTGTTGTGCTCTTGCTTGTCATTACTTTAGTCATAGGTCTCTGGTTATTTTTTGTGAAGTCATAATGTGAGAGCATGTGACCTATACACTATCAAATTCTCCTTTGAATCCATAGTCATTGTGTTACAAAAGCAGTACTTTTGCTTACAAGGTGTTGAAGTGTTTTGCTGAGGAAAATTGAGACAGAGACATGAAAATCTACTCCTCTGCCTCCACCCCACCTTCAGTCTTCTTACATAAGCTACGAGTTGAAGCAGACCACAGACAGGATCATGAGTGTTATGAGTGCGCTATAAAGTTATTAACCTTTGCTATGGAGATGTTCATCTTGATCTTGTTTCTCCTCATGGTTTAATATGTTGAACAGGGTTATTCCTGGAATGGCTATGCATGCTAGCAGCACAGTGTTTCACTTTATTATGCTACCACCAACTTGTGCAAAAACACATCAAATATTTTAAAGGTGACCATACTTTTTCTGAATTAAAATACTGAAGTGTTACTAAACAGTCCTTTTTCATTTGGCCCTGTGATCAGGACTTTCACAATAGGGAATTCTTATGAAAAACATCTAGGACTGGAGACATACACTGTTGCGAACAAGCAAGTAACATTAGGAAATATTATATGGACCGCATTAAATGGATTGGTCAATAACCGATAAGTCAGTTCATGTAAATATGGCACAGTCAGTGGTCACAGGCACCCAATCTCCACATCTTCCCTCCACAAACCTGAGCTCACAGACTTGTATGATTGGCCAGTGTTGCTGTGATTGACAGGGTAGAGGTAGTACGCCATCCCTCCCACGCAGAAAGCGCAACCAGTTTTGCTCGCTTGGCCAGCTTGACCGGTGGCATCCTCTGAGTTTTTAACCTGCGATCTCCCAAATTCAGTGCTATAACTCGCCTGATTTTCCATCCATCTATTTATTTTCCATCTCACTCATCCTACACATGGTCATGGGGGCGCCTGGAGCCTATCCCAGGGAACTCTGTATACAAGGGCCATTGCAGGGCACAGTTGCGCACACACATTCACACAGTTATGAGTAAACTCACAGGGATTGCTCATGCATAGGGATTGTTCCGCTGAATTGAAATAGATTAATGAAAGTGTTTAGTAACCTTCCAGAGCAGTGGTTTGACTGGTTCTCAGCTGAAATGGCATCCTTCACTGCCATCTGCTTTTGAACAAGGCCAGGCAGTTATAGATGGAAACTTGCAACAAGGGTGTTTACAGTATTGTTTTAATCAAAATTCCCATTCTAACTGGAACTAGGTGACATGTCGTTATGATATATCTTAGTATGATCTTGGATTAAAGTTTACATGCCACAGATCTGTTTTTTTTAAGTTTAAATCACTTATTATTATTTTTTTTCCAAAAACCCCTTTTTTTTTTTTTTTTTTTTTTATTACTGATAATGGTTATTTTGCACTTTTTTTTTTTTTTTTTTTTTTTTTTTTTTATTTTTTTTTTGTTAACTTTTCATTGAACCCCACTTTTTTTAATTTTTTTTGTTTTTTTATTAAAACTCTTTTTTTTTTTGGGTTGTTTAATTTTCAAGTTAAAAGTTAAATTTTTTTTTTGGTTTTTTTTTTTATTTTAAAATTAATTTTTTTTTTTTTTTTTTTTTTTTTTTTTTTTTTTAAAAAAAAAATTTTTGTGTTTAGATTCTGTGTTGTTAAGAAGTTTTAAAAGTTTTTTTCTTTTTTTTTTTGGTTTTTTACTTAGGGGTGGTGGGGTTTTTGAGAGACAATGGGGGTGTTTTTTATGTTTATAAAAAACAATAAAACAAGTTTTTTTTTCTGGGGGGTAGGATAGCCTTTTGTTGGAGGTGGAAAAGGGTAAAGCTTTTGTGTGTGTGTTCTATTTTTTTTTTTGTGTGTTTATAATTTTTTTTTTTTTTTTTTTTTTTTTTTTTTTCTAGTAAAAGAATTGTTGAGTTAGATTCTGTGTTGTTAACAGGAATTTTTTTTTTTTTTTTTTATTTAGGTTGTGCTGTGGGGTTAGACGGCAAGATGCTCCATTACTAAGCTGTTGATTCATTTGTTATAAATAAAGTGTATCAATAGATACAAAGTGTATTTTTACAAATAATACAAATGTATTTTATAACCAAATATCTGTTTTTTTGTTTTGTTTAACATTACATATAATCAATAAGCGTTAAACCCACACCATGCTCACCATCATGCACCAGACCACAGACTGCTAACACACACAGATAAACCACACAGGTCAGTTTTCTATCTGATTTAACCTGATTTGATTTAATAAATGTATGTAAGAAAAAAAGAACTTCACTGTGCTTTAATGTATATGTGACCAATAAAGACTCATTAATATGCCCTGGTACATTGTTCCATATGTTTCTTTTGATGATCCAGTATATAATGCACCAGTAGTGATAACATTGAAGCAGCCACATATCATGGTGTTCCCACCCCTCATGACCCTTCACAGTGGGTCAGAGAATCTTTCTCCAAACTTAAGAAGCTGAATTATTGTAAGAGTTCTATTTTTGTTTAGCCGATCGTTAGATTCGTTCTGTCCCCCACTATCTTTATTTTTTTAAATTTACCCACATCCCATATCATATGCTACGGAATACATACTTTTTCTGTTCATATTTCTCACAAAAGACCGTGTCTGTGTGTAAAGGTGAAATGGACTTATGCACTGAAAGTATATGAAATAACAAACAGAAATGTCTGAATATTTACACTGCCATGTATTTTTGGTTTGAAAATGAACAGAGAAGATGGGTTTAAAAGTTCTTTGGCTGTTTAAGTGTATTACACCACTCGCATACTTCTCCTATGAAAGTATCATGAACTCAACATTCATTCATTCCTATTTTTAGTAACCGCCTTATTCTGGTCAAGGTCACAGTGGAATCAGAGCCAATCCCAGGAAAACTGGGCAAAAGGCAGGAACACACCCTGGATGTAACCGGGTGTTTTACACACACACATGCATGCACACACACGCACATCCATAAAGAGTAATTTTAACTAATCCGTCTTCTAGGATGTTTTTGGGAAGTGGGAGGATAGAGGAAAAACCAGGAGGAAACTCGCATAACCACGAGTGGAATGTGCGGTGCTGTGCCACCATGTTGCCGTAAACTCCGCAGAAAAGATCAATTGCTATTCTAATTATATGTATCACGAATTTCAGCCAATAGTTCATAATAGTCACAGGCCTAGGTGTACCTTTTTAATATTTTTGTTTACACTCTCAGTTCATCTCATGTTCATTTCAAGGAAGTTTCTTTGTTGCACTTGTTGTTTCTGAGATGCTAGCTTTTTCTCAGCTTCACCGTAGCAAGAGGCTTGTGCAACACTGTAATATATTACTTACATGTTCGGAGGCATTTCCCAAAGCAACTTCATTCTCTTTATGAGCACGTAACGAAATGCCACAGTGATGCAGTATAAACCCCATGCGTTGGCTTGCTCTGAGCACCCAGATCCTGATCACTAAGAATCTAATGCTCTTAGTGTGACATATGGCCTAGTGGATTAGCTGTGCTAAACGGTAGTGTGCAAAATGGCCTCTCACTTCCTGCACATCCTTTAAAAAAAGCTTGCGTAGTTTCCTGAGCCTCCACATCGAGTTTCATTTGAACTGAACAATTTGAACTGAACATTTGACTGCTAAGGCTCATGTAACGGAGGCTGAGGGTGTTTTTTTTTTTTTTTTTCCCTCTCCCCCTGTGCTCTTCCTGAAGAAGGTACATGGAGATCCACTGCAGGACAGGGGAGATTAATAATCTTGTTTAAGCCTAAACGTCACCACCCACACTAACCCTGTTTTTCTTGTGCACACTCACACTTTTTTTTTTTCTTTTCAGCCTAGTTCACTATCCACTGTGCAGGCAACTTTGGACTAGATGTACTGTGCTGATAAGGGCTGTACACTGTGTAGGCACAGCTTTGTTCTAGGAACCTCATTAGTCTTTTACAGATTAGAAATGATTGCTATTTGAATATCCGTGACTGTCACTGTTCATACGAAAGCTTGGTGGTTAGCACACTTGCCTCGCACCTCCAGAGTTGGGGATTCGAATCTTGCCTCCACCCTGTGTGTGTACATGTTCTCCCCGTGCTCCGGGGGGTTTCCACCAGGTACTCCAGTTTCCTCCCCTGTCCGAAGACATGCCTTATAGGATGATTTGGCATGTCCAAATTGTCCATAGTGTATGACTGTGTGTGTGATTGGGTCCCATGTGCCCTGACTTCTCTGGGATAGGCTTCAGGTACCCTTGCGACCATGTGTAGTATACGCGGTACAGAAAAAGGATTGATGGATAACCTATACACCACCCTAGCAATAACGTCTCTAAATAAATGAACAAATACACTTAGCCTGCTTGCTAATTAGACAAATTAGTCACATTTCAAGCAATTGTTCGAGGATTTGCTTCCCAAACATTAGATAATATTCCCTAACAAAGATTGTTAGCTAATGTTGGCTAGCTAGCCTTGGTTAAGGATACTCTAGATATGTTTGAGGACATTTTCTATTATTATTATTATTATTATTATTATTATTATTATTATTATTAATAATAAGACAATCTCTAACTTTGGAGATGATTGCCAGTTGATCATTTGCAACAACTAACAAAAAGCTAACATGCTACGTTTTCCCTGAGACTTTTTCTGTCAGATTTGGCTTTACAGTTAGCTGGCTAACTAATATTTTTGTGCGACATTGCTAATCTCTTACTAAGTTTCAGTTTTCCACTACTGAATTCTTTTTCTCACTTCTCGGTACCATGTAGGAATGATCATCAGGATAGTTTACCACCTAGGAGAGCCGTAAGCACACATTTTTGTAGGTGTATGACACTGAGGATTAAACAAATTTTAAAGTAAAGGTTTTAAGGAACGCGCGCACCTAGAGCCAAAAGTTGAGACGTTATCAATATAAAAAGTTAAATATGTACTTGTTTCACTGATTTCATTCACTTGTGAATATCAATGATAAGGAGAGCATAGGCTTTCTTTTCTGTCACGAGTGCAGGATTTATTTTCCCTGGGCCGGGTAAAACCTGGCTCATATATCATACAGTGCATTGAAAAAGGAAGTATAAATGACGAGGCAGAATCATTCGTTCACACTCGAGCGGAACGCACGGGAAGAGGGCGCGCTGACCAAATCCGATCTTTTCAATGGTATAACACATCTTCGTATATTTTGTACTTCAGTTCTATTTAACAGTGTAGAAATAGAGCAGCTGTCTTTTTAGTACACAAATTCTGACTGTTGTCATTTACTGGTTTGCACTGCTTTGTCTAGTTTGTACTTCTTTGTAACCACCTTTTAAAATCTTAGACATATTTAATGATGAAAGTGGATTTCTATCAACTTGAGTGCTGTGTTTGTGATTAGTACAGTATGTAATGATTCATACTCTTCGATAAATTATTTGATCTTTTTACCGAGTGCTTTTTTTTCCCTCTTCTTCCTCTTACGTAACCTTCAATCAGATGTGACTCATTTCTCATGTTCTCATTGTTTAGTGTACGACTGGACTCCCTCTGGATTTCCATTATATCATAAATCTGGTTCATGGCCATTGATCAGTCTTTGGTTCTGACCGAAAATGCATGTTTGTTTCTCACGTGTAGGATTCGAAGAATGAGCTGCGTCCCCGTCTCTGCCTCATGAAGAAGGGAGCCACAGGTTATGGCTTCAACCTGCACAGTGAGAAGTCCAAATCAGGCCAGTATATCAGGGCGGTGGATGAGGACTCCCCAGCTGAGAAATCTGGACTTCGACCCCAAGATAAAGTAGTGCAGGTACAATACTCCCAACCCTTCCTAACAACTCTGTAACACACAGGAGCTCAGACCCATGTTTACTCTCTCTCTCTCTCTCTCTCTCTCTCTCATATTCATTTATATATGTTATATATATATATATATATATATATATATATAAATATACATATACACACACGCAATCCTGTCACACCCTGGCTAAAGGAAAAAAGTCTAGACAGCAGTGTTTGGTGGGGTGTACAGTGAAAATTTCCTGTTGGAACATGAAGGAAGCAATTTTATCATATCCTTACACTTATGCCATGTTAAATAGTAAAGGCGCCACTTTCTGTATAGACCCTGAGGTACTATTGAAGTGTTTGTAAATTAATCCCATTGTGCCTCCAAGCAGGAGTGGTCAGTGTAATTGCAGACCGTCTGGGAGTAGAGGGATTAGAGCACAACCCCGCAGGGGTCAGATTGCACTGCTTTTGTTATCATGAAGAATGTTTGCGTGAAGAAACCAGGCCCTGAATAATCCACTTAAAAACTTTGAAATGGCAATAGGGTATCTAGGCAGAGACGGAAAACCCACTGTGTACCATGCTGTGGAAATAGAACCACATAAGAGATCTGTCTCTTTTTTTTAGCAGCTGTAGTTTCAGTAATTCTAATCTCTTGGATGCCACAGTCTTCCCTGGATGGTTTGTATTTTGTTTGTAATGACCTAAGATTTGTAATGTAGCTCATCTGGTTACACTGTAGGGTAATGTAGTCGCAAACCTCGGTTGTGTTTTTCCAGGGCTTCACGCCAAAGTTTACTGACCTAGGGATTGTAAGAGCCTGTAGCCATCTGGCACACGGTCCGGCTTTGGATTTGTTCCCCACTCCTAATGTGTGCATCTCTAACTGATCCTCCGCTCTCCCCATCCCGATCACTCCAGTCGAGCTCTTTTCTTGAAACGAAACGGGTTTTCATGTCGGCATGAATAATAGTTCAGTCTGTTTTTAACTAAAGATGTTGAATAGTTTATTTGTTAGCCCATTTGTTGAATTCCTACTCCGTGAAGTGTCGGGCTTCTCTACATCCTGTTACGGAAGGGATTTCCATCTTAAAGGCCCTTCTCTGCACTACCAAGACGGAATAGTAATTTGAGCGTTGGCACAGAGGGGCAACATGGCTGAGTCTGCTGCTAAGACCTGTATTTAATCACTTCTGGATGTGATACAATTTTGTCAAATTATGTCTTAAACAAGATGACATTTAAATTCACTGCTCACTAGATTTTCCGATTTGTTTCCACTTCGTATTAAACAAGCGGCCAAGGATTTTCGGCCTGTATTGGAAATGCGCTGTCAGCACATTTTCAGCTTCATGACTGTTGATCCAGTATGCTTGTACGAGAGTGTTTGTGTGGGTACAGATATCCCATGTGAAGGCCGCGGGCTGTTTGCTTGCCGTTCTTTAATAATCTGGGAAATGGGAGGCTGGCACCAGCATTCCGGAGAGCCCACTCCTCTGCCTGCGCTCTCCCACATACACATTCCTCAGCACTGAGAAAGAACCACAGTGTTTCCTCAGGTGTCTCCTCAAACACAGCACTCTCTGCTGCCTCCATATCCACAGAGCTAAACAACACACCGTGTTGATTCTCTTAAAGCCCGTCAACCCTCTGAGTGACACGGGGTGCAATTTATAAACATTTTTGATGCAGCTTAAGTTTTTACTTGCACACTGTACATTTTTAATGACTCAGGCTGTTAAAAAAAAATAAATAAATTTTACAAGTTAAAGAGAACAAATGAAAAAGGCTAGGCTTAATGTTTGTTTGTTTGTTTGTTTGTTTGTTTGTTTGTTTATTTTATCCTTCTGATTCAACTCATTTTTGTGACTTTAATCATCGTCTTTTGTCTGTAACAGTGCCTCCATATCTCTATCAGCTCTTCCTGACTCTTCCACCTCTATGTATCGTGTTTCAGGTGAATGGCATACCCGTTCAGGGCTTCCAGCACTCTGACGTGGTGGCTGCCATAAAGGCAGGAGGAGATGAGCTGCGGATGCTGGTGGTGGATCCAGAAACGGAAGCCTTCTTCAGCAGCTGCCAGGTTCTTCCCACTGAGGAGCACCTCACAGGTAAACCACAATTAAAGCCCTACAGATTATTTACTGACTGTGTGTGTGTGTGTGTGTGTGTGTGTGTGTGTGTGTATCTCTCCTCTATCTATCTATCTATCTCTCTATCTATCTATCTATCCATCTATCTATAATAAAAGTAGATTATCTAAGCTTAGTACACCATGCAGAACATGAGCCTTCATTTTGGCATGTGATTCCAGACGTTTTTGCATATAGGCAAGTTCTTGCCCACAGGCTCATATTTCCCACACACACACACGCACACGCGTACTCCCAGTGTAAGCATGTTGCTGTTTAAACATTAACTCCTAGCCTCTAGCTTGACATGAGAGTATTAGTCAAAGTCAACAACGTTCTTTCAGCAGGTAGTCTTGGAAACTGTGGCCGTAGCAACAGCGTGGATTCAAACCCTAAATATCTTTAATGGCAGAAAGAGTTTATAAAAGCACTTTAGTAGCTTTTCTGTATTTTCACCTACATATGACCAGCTGTTAATATGCCATGTTCATAACTTTGGACTTTGCTTATTGACCTGTTGGTTAATAGTTGTCTATTCTGCATTGTCCTACAGATACGGAATGTTTAACTTGGAAGAAGTCACTCATTTATTTGCAGATGTTCTGCCTTTTACAATGTACCACGTTACCTCATGGTCATAGGACAAAATTCACCACCTTTAATGCTCAGTTTAATAACAGGTTGTCAGCTGTGTAAAAACTCATTTGTCATAAATAACATTATATGGATTAATGGCATTAATAAATATTTGTCTTGTATTCAAATTGTTTATTACATCTTACAGTTTTTTAGGCTATTCTTTAATGCGTGCATTTAATTTTGTCTTATGTGAATTCAAATAATTTGAAAGCATTTTATCATTGCCCCTCACGCATGCAGTGGATAATAGAGGATCTTTTGCACAGCACATATTAAACTGAGGCTGATGTTAGCAAATGGAGTTGAATTTGGTGAAATGTAAATTCACTAAAATTGTAAAACTGGTTAAAATGCAAAAATCAGGTTTTGAATACAAAAATCCATTCAAAACCTTTTTCCAGTAGTATGTTAAAAAATCTTGGAGTATACAGAAATATCAGCAGACATATATATTTTATTTATATATAAAGTAAACTATTTTTAATATATGGTATGTCATCACAGCTAATTAGGTCTTATATTAAAAATTATTATACATTATATAATAGTGTGTGTGAATGTATGCTTTATATATACATATGTATGTGTATATATGATTTTTAAAAATTATTTATTTTATTTTTTGGATGCGCAAACATTTGATCCTCTTTGAAACAGTGCCTATTAATTAAGTTGAGACACACCTATCAAATGACACATAAAATGATCAAATGACACATAAAATTGACATTTAGTAGTAATTTTCACAATTTACATTAACCAAAAAAAAAAAAGATCAGTCACATAGAAAAGTAAGTACACCCCTACATTTATCACACCTTCAAATCCATAAAATTAGAATCAGGTGTTGAAGATTGGGTGCCAGTAATTAGAACCTGCTCAGGGAGTGCAGGTGAAACCTGTTATTTATACCCCTCTCATATCTAGTGTCTGGTGTTCCCTTTGTTATTGAGGTGTATGGTGTCATTATGCCAAGATCTAAAGAGTTCTGTAATGCCTTCAGAAAAAACTTTGTTGATTTCTATGAATCTGGCAAGGGATATAAAAATATCTCCAAATTATTTGAAAGAAATCATTCCACTGTTGGGAAAATAATCTACATATGGCACAGGTTTCAAACGACTGCCAATTTGTCCATGACTGGCCGTCCCAGCAATTTCAGCCCAAGAGCAGACCGTCTGATGCAAAGTGCAAGATGTCTGATGTTCTCAGGGTCTCCAAGAACCCCAATATTTCATCACAGGATCTGCTAGTAAGTCTTGCAACTGTTGGTGTCAAAGTCCATGTTTCTACAATCAGAAAGAGATTGCACAAATGTGACCTGCATGGGAGGTGTATAAGAACATTAGAGCAAGACTACAGTTTTTGTTGGCACAGACCCAACACAGCTTTTCAGGAGAAACACCTCATACCAAAAGTGATACACGGTGGTGGAAATGTTATGGTTTGGGTTTGCTTCACTGCCTCAGGGACTCGACAGCTTGCATTCATTGATTCAACTATGAATTCTGCATCGTATCAAAGAGTGGTTGAAGATAATGTGAGGCCGTCTGTACAAAAGTTGAAAACCGAAAGTGGACCTCAACAGGATAATGAACCTAAGAAAACTAGCAAATCCAGCAAGGAATGGCTCAAAAAGAAGAAATGGTGTATTTGAAACCCATTAAAACGTTGTTGGGGTATTTGAGGGTCTTCTTGAACGTACTGTTCGTTTCAAACATCTTGCAACTGAAAGAATATTGCATAGAGGAGTGCTCAAAAATTCCAGCAAGCTGATGTCAGACTGGTGGACAATAATGCAATTTTTTTTTTTCAATAATGCAATAAATGCCTACAAGAAGTTATTTCTGCTAAAGGGGGAAGTACTAGCTTCTGAGGCCAAGGGTGTACTTAATTTTTCTGTTGAATAAATAATTGAAAAAGTTCATTTTCCTTGTGAGTTTGTTAACTTCATTAATAGAAACTGTTTCAAGTATGATCAAATGATTGCTTGTCCAAATATGTCAAAAAAATAAGGCTAACCTTATTCCTGCTTTGTTCTTAGGCCCTCTTCCCGACCCTGATGGCAGCAGAGATGCTGATGATCAAAAGGTAACGATGTTCATCCTTTTTGTCCGATTTATAAATCAGCTTTTTAAATTTGTGTTCCAACCGTATAGTAGTTGAAAAGTGCATGGCACTGCCAAGTCTATGCCACTTGGCAAACTCGAGCCTACAAGTCTTTTTTCGTTTCATTCAGCCCAAGTGAACTTGCAAAAAATAATATCGAAATGGCTGCTCAACATTTTCACCCTAGACAAGTGATTTCTAGAATTCACACCAGATCTGTACAGTGCACTCACACCTTAGAACTGAAACTCTGCAACTCCACAACCATTGATGCACATCAGATGTTGAATCTAAGACTGAATCCAACCCGTAATATATATCCCCCAGTGTAGATAACAAAATCTGCTGAAAGAGAAACGAGATGGGAGAGTAAGGACATGTGCACAAACCCATGTTAGTTCTTCTTAAATGTCTTTCTTAATATGATCTATTTGGAAAACAAGTGTATATTAGGAGTTGCACTGCTGTTGGTTTTTATTAGTCGACCAGTAATTTAAAAACAGTTGTGGACTGTTTTCTGTATTTTCTGTAGTCGTCTTTTCTGTATTTAAAGCAAAAGTGAATGAACCCAGTACACTTTATGCAAAGTGAATCATTTTATTGCACCATGTTCCATTAACAGGAAAGCAAATAAAAATAAAAGCACCTTTTACAGTATAGTCCTGTGCAATGTAACACGTGGCTTCACATGTTCTACACTCCTGGGTAAAAAATAATAATAGCCTTTAATGGTCTTAACAGCAAATCGTTGGCCAGGAAATTAGCAAGATTGAAACCAATATATCATGTACATGGGTATGGGATAGGTTTTTCCTTTGATCTCTTTAAATGTTTAAGCCTTACGGGTAAACGTGTGCACAGCGTTTTATTGTATTTTGTTTTTAGTTTTATTTTGTACACCAGACATGTTAGTTTGAATTTTACATCAAACATTTGAATCATTCTCATGATTTCACCTTTGTCTACAAGACGTCTATAGAAGTGACTCTCCCTGTTTCTAGCTTTTCTCCAAACACTTCACTGCCGCAAAAGTAAACAAGCAAATGGAGGCACAGAAGCTCTAGGAGGGCATTTGTTTAATTCTTGCTCATTTTCTGACCAATGATTCGTTGTTGAGATCATTAAAAGCTTAATGTTTTGCCATTTTGGGCATGGACACTGTTGTTTTTTGACCCACAGGAATGTGTTACTGATGTCTGTGCTGTGAGTTGAGGTGGATGGTGCACAGAAAAAGGAAAAAGAAAAGTGGGAAAAATAAATGTTCAGGGCAAAGTCTTAGGGCGACTTTCCTGACTAAGCTAAACCAAGACGTTTATTCAGTTACAAGTTAAAGGATCACAATCGCTGCTGAGTGCCATAAAGCAGTCACTGATATACTTTGAGTGGAGGAGCAGGATCTGGTTTATATAAAGCCCAACACCCTGACGGGTGTGTGTGTGTGTGTGTGTATGTTGTGCAAACTTGCCTAATGTACCTAATGAGTTTCAGGCTGGTCAGAGTGTCTATTCATATGTATGTTTTTATTCCTTCTTATTTGTCATATTGCGAGTTTATTGTGCATTTTTAAAGTCTTGTGAACAGTTCTCTTGGTCATCCCTGCTGCTCCTGTGTTGTGGCCTTTGTGACACCGAATTTCCCCTTGGGCATCAATAAAGTACCCTCTATCTCATGTCTTCTTTTTACATGTAGATAGATGGACAGAGGCAAAAGCAGGGTTTTAAACAAGAAGCTCCTTCTCTGAGAAGTTCTTGTGTAGGAACGTCAGTCAAACTGTGTAATAGACTTTTTCCTTCCAGCCTCGATACAGAGAGGAGATCACATCCTGCAGGGTGGAGCAGCTCTCGTGGCTGGAGTTTGTTAGTCTGGGAGTGTTTTTGAGAGATAGTGTTCACAAGCAGGACGGTATGATTTGACAGTATATCCTTAATCGCAATATATAATGATGCAGTACACATGTTGTATTTGTACCGGTAGAACACTTAATAATTGTGTTTAGTTTTCCTTTATTTTGTTCATTATGTTAAGATAACATGAGATAAGATGTAGCTTTATTTATCCCCTGTAAAGGAAATTCAAGAAGGTTTTATAAATTTATTTTATTTTTTAAACATGGCTCTGCTGTATGAAGGTACTTTGTTATTGCGCATCATGAAAATGACTTCAATGATTATCATAACATATTTTTGTCCTATCTCACACCATACTCATTAGTTCTTTAATGACAAAGATTTCTCAAAAACAAACTAACGATAAAAAAAAAAAAGCTTGCTAGGATTGAATTGTTTGAGGATTTTTACACCTTACACTTACTCATGAGACTGAAAGGAGCAACAGCAGTGGGTATACGTTACTGAAGGCCCTGGTTTTGCTTTCAAAAAGTTTTCTGAAAAGCCCCAGCAGCGTCCCAGTTCTGCCACGAGTGTAGAAGTGTGTTCGAGAAACCACTAGACTGCGGTTAAAACAACAAACTGGCAGGAAGCTCGTGCAATATTCACATACTGAAGGTTTTCTGAGCAGGTATTCTAACTGTATTCCACATTTTAATATCTATCTGATAGTAACTTCTCTCTTTGTGTTATGTTGTGGATTGGTTATGGGTGTGTATTTTAAAGGCAGCAGCGAGCCTGTAAGAGAAATCTCAAGGCTGCTCTCTAGTGGACGGAGAAGAAGAGAAGGAAGTTGTAGCTGAGGCGTGGTTCACTGTTCACTTTGGTTGTGATATAAGTGAGAAAACTATGACAAGATGTGCATTTAACCACCCCTTAAGTTATTTGTCAATAAAAGCACACCCTTAAGTGTTTTATTACTTAGCAGTTTGCTGATTAGACTGTTTTTTTTTTTTTTTTTTTTATCTATATACACAGATCAGCCGTAACATTAAAACCACCGACCGGTGACATGAATAACATTATCTCGTTACACTGGTTCATGCTGGCTATGAAAGAAAGGTGTCAGAACACACAGTGCATCACAACTTGCTGCGTAGTCGCAGGCCGGTCAGAGAGCCCATGATGACCCCTGTCCATTGCCAAACGTGCCTACAATGGGAATGTGAGCATCAGAACTGGATCATTCAGCAATGGAAGAAGGTGGCCAGGTCTGATGAATCAGGTTTTCATGTGGATGGCTGAGTGTGTGTGCGCGTCACTTACCTGGGGAAGTGGTGGCACAAGGATGCACTATGGGAAGAAGACAAGTCTGCAGAGGCAGTGTGATGCTCTGGGTAATGTTCTGCTGGGAAACCCTGGGTTCTAGCATTCATGTGGATGGTATTTTGACACGTACCACCTACCTAAACATTTTTGCAGGCCAAGTACACCTCTTCATGGCAATGGTATTCCCTAATGGCGGTGGCCTCTTTCAGCAGGAAAATGCGCCCTGTGATTAACAAGTCCAATCCATTGAGGGATCCGCTTGCAACTTAGCATGGGTCACCCATTCAGAGCTCTTTAAAAGAAATGAATGATTTTACTTTAGCTAGGACCCCAGGATGGGGGAGTGGTTTTGACTACCGAACTAATGTGTTAGTCAAATTTGAAAGCACTCTCGAAAAACTCACCCAAATTCTTCACTAGTGGTTTCACACCAGAAGACAAATGGCCAAAATTTCAGAAAAGGGAACTAGAAGCTTCTGAAGAGTCCAGAACTATCATCTCAGTTTTGCCTTCATTGAAGTGAAGAAAATTTAGGGACCTCCATTCCTTTGTATCCGTGAGACAAGCCAACAGTATATCCAAACCTGTGTTATTTGATCCCAGACGCTGATGGGTTTGGGTATCGTCAGCGTAACGGTGAAAGGAGATGCCGTGTTTCTTAGAAATCGACCCCTGGTGCAGCATTATACAAGGAGAATAAAATCCGAGCAAGAATAGAACCTTGAGGGACACCACATATAAGAGGAGCTGCATCCGAAGTAAATTGACCAATACTAACGGAGAAACTTTCTACTATTTAAGATAGGATTGAAACCATGTAAGAGCATTTCCCTGAATGCCCACCCAGTGCTCCCAAATGTGAGGTGAGAACAGACGGGTCAATTGTGTCTAACGCTGACACTTGCCCGAGTCGAGTGTCCGAGGTCTTGTGGAGTCCATTCCTCGACGGGTCAGAGCTGTTTCGGTGGCACAAGGGGGACCTACACAATATTAGGCTGGTTTTAATATTCTGGCTGATTGTTGTATAATTACTTTTTAATGTTGTGACACTTCCACACAAGAAGTAAACGCTTTCCTTAAAGGACGAATCACCATGGCTACAATAACTATAAACAAAAAAAAAAACTGCGGCTTGTTGCCACCCTGTGAATGAGTTTCTATACGTTCTTGTTGTGCCCATGCCCCTAATTGTTTGATGTAGTGAAGACTTGTTTTAGGAGATGTTTGATTTAAAATCGATGGAGGGAGTCTCCAGTGTCAGCGCTTTGTAACGGCCAGTAAGTTTCCCAATAAGGGAAAGTCTTAAGCATGGAGCATTCTATGCTTAACATGAAAAGCAGCGCCCCTGAGCCCCCCTTCCCCCGGTCTCATTAACTTTGAGAGAGTAAAATAAATGATATTTATAATATCATTTATAAATGTATAAGAGAAATAAAACTCTATGGAGCATTGCTGTCACAAGAACTAATCAATGGCCATTTTGGTGTGGATTTTATTTTCTTAGAACAGAAAACCCTGCCTGTGTTTTATTCTTTACATAATCAACACCATCTAACCAATCACAATTGAGAATTCAACAATGTGGCTTAACTGAACTTTAAAGAGGACTTTCTACTGACCGATCATCACGTGATGGTGTATTTGGTTGTGTACGTGACAACTGCTGGATCTGTTGTGTTAAGCTGGCGCAGTGTTCAGTATGAGACATACCGTAGGGGTATAACCCCGGTGTCCTGGAGCAATTCCCCTAGTGGCCCTTCTCTGTCATGGCCTCCTAATAATCTCCATCTCTGAATGGCTACATCGCTCTCTCCTCTCCACTAATAGCTGGTGTGTGGTGGGCGTTCTGGCGCACTACGGCTGCAGTCGCATGGTCCAGGCGGATGCTACACACTAACACACACACACACACACACACACCCCCACTATGTAAAGCACTTTGAGTGTCTAGAAAATTGCAATATAACTGTAACTGTAGCATGCTGTTGTGCAGGTGAAGGAGGAAGCAATTCAGGAAGCCATGCCGGTGTCCGCGAGTCCCACTCCATCCAACGCTTCCTCCACCGCATCCATCCCTGCTGAGACGACCAGCACTCCCCCATCACAGGTCCGTCTGATTATGACTGACACACACACACACACACACACACACACACACACACCACATCCTTATTGTCATGTAATGTTTGTTTTGCAAATGTTGATGGTTTAGATACAGCCACATTACAGTTTGTTGTCTGTCGTGTGACGTTCATGCTGATGTGTGTGACAGGAGAAGGCAGTGGAGAAGAGCGCGAATGCAGCCTCGTCGCTGGATCTGAACATTTCCCTGCAGCAGGCTAAAGAGCGCGCGCACCAGAAACGCTCCAACAAGAGAGCGCCACCTATGGACTGGAGCAAGAGGAGTGAAGTGTTCAGCAACCTCTAAAGCAGCGGTTTTCTCCACCACCATCACGCGGCGTCTTCTTTAGACTCCCTTTATTTATAAAGTCCACACTTCCGTCTCGCTCACGAGACCAGCTCTTCTGATTTATACAGACGACTGTTAAGAAGGGAGGCGGGAAAACGCAACTTCCTGGATTAACAAGGCATGAAGTCACATGTTAGAAAGAATTGCTGGATTTGTTTTCTGTTTCGGTCCCACAATTTCTGTTCGAGTCCCCCCCCCCCACTTCTCCCCACACACCCCTCAGATGAACATTTAAAGCCAGTGTTATTTTGTCACTTGTGTTTTTATCGATCTTTACAATCATTTTATTGAACTATGATAGAAATCAGATTTGTGATTTGATATTACTTTATTATGTACAGCGTAGATGTAATTAATGCACAATTCCTTTCCTGTTCACAAAGGTGTGTGTGTGTGTGTTCGCACCACCAGTTCATTATACTGTACATGCATCGGCCCTGTCGAAATAACGTTAACGTTCAGAGCAGTTTTAATCCTGTAATGTTACACTTTAATGCTGTGTGGTGTGAATGCTTTTGTCTCTCTGATTCTTTTATTTTTAGAGCTGTAAATTATATGGAGAAATTGCTAAAACAGAGCTATACACTGACTAACCTGGAACATGTGGTTAGTTTTCTGACTGAAGGAAGAAAAGCATTTTTTTTTTTTTATCATATAAGATTTGTGTAAATTAGTCTTAATGGTCTAATGATCACATTCATATTCTCAGTCGTGCAAAGCAATAGGGCACATTATACTTCTAATGAAAGAGCTTTTGATTGAAATTTTTTTAAAGCAGTCATCGCCTCATTGTTTAATTTTATGTTTGAGAGTTATGTCGCGTTTCAGAAGTTTTAGTCTGCAGACTACAGAATTGAAAGGATTTTTATGAACATTCTGAAGAAGAAAACCACTCGCTGTCTCTAGCAACTTTAGCTAAAAGCTCTGGCTAGACTTGCCTGGATGAATAAAAAAAGAAAAGAAGTCTATCGTCTGCTTGAGTTTTATTTACAGACTGACGCTAAATGCACATGTTGATGAACGGGCCTGGGTTTGAGTGTTCTGCAGTGTTCATGTCCTGTAGGGAAAATATCATTCCTGGTTTCTTCCGAGGAAAAGCAGCTCAAGTGAGTCTGCAGGTGGTGCGTTTGATGAGTTGAGAAGGATTTTCAGAGCAGATAGCCAAGATTTCTCGGACCACGCACTGGAAGTGACATAACTGCCTATAGAAAGCATGCTGTGTTCAAGGACATGAGAATTTGTCAATTTTGTGGACACTTCTTTCTCATAATGAATGTAAAGAGGCTTAGGGGTGTAGTGAGCACGTTTGCCTCGTATCTCCGGGACTGGGGGTTCGAATCCCGCCGTGGCCATGTGTGTGTGCACGGAGTTTGCGTGTTCTCCCCATTCAGAGGGGGTTTCCTCCATCAGTCCAAACACACGCATCGTACACTCCGTGGCATGTCCAAATCATCCGTAGCGTGTGAATGTGTGTGATTTCCCAGTGACCGTGTGTAGGATAAGCGGTGTAGAATTTAAGCTAATAAATTTCTTCAGGTCTATAAAAGACTATTAAGATCTTGAGTAAATATTAGACTTTAAACAAAACAGCAAGTCCGAATAAGTCTCGCCATCCGCCTGAGCTATCCTCCTGATAGCCCGAACGTGGCAGGCGTTAATAACAGACTTTGGAAGAGACGTTTTTAAAAGCATCCTTTAATTCAGTGTAAAATGTTTTTGTCAAAAATCAACAGATACATTTTCACAGCCATGCGGAAACAGTTTGCAATGCTTGTAAACAAATTAACATGTTCTCAACCAACAAGAGACCCCCCCCCCCTCCACACACACACAGATTTATTCTATATACATTAGAAGCTATCAAATCCTATAATCACGGCACAAAAGATCATAGGAAACAAAAGAAAGAACATGTACAGACTCTATGAAAAAAAGTTACAAACCCCCAACCCCTCACCTCTAATGTACCATGAGGGCTAATGTTAGTTCAGTTTTTATTATTACAAATAATTCAGCTACTTGTATCCAAAATACAGATTTAAAAATGTTTAAGCTTTTTTTATTATTATTTTTATTTTATTTTTAAGATTTCACTTTTATGTTCAGTTTCCACCCTAAAATTACGGACTTGATTTCCTCTCGTAGATCAAGCGAATGAGTTATCAAATATATAGCACCATGATGTCATTACTAAGGACAGGGAAAAATATCACAAAAACCCGTTAGTATTCGAGACCAGGACGGCGCTGGTCTTCTCGGATTCTCACGTTGCTGCATGCACTGATGATTATCGATCTACTGCACATTGTTATCCCTTAATTTCTTTTTTTAAAATCAGAAACATTTTTGAAACATTTCTAATATTGAATAAACAGGATAAGGCATCACATTTGCTGTAGAGAATTTTTTTTTAGCTTTAAAGGTGAAGTTGTGCGTTAGGGTGTGTTATGATTGATTTGAGGGTAGCAGCAAAAATCTCATGCCTTGAAACAGTCATGTCTTAATAGATGCAGACAATTAGGTGAATTTGGTCAAAATTATAATAATAATAATTTAAAAAAGAATAATCGTTAAAAATAACGTGAGCTGACATCAAACCAGTGTTGACCGTAATCCTGATGCTATGATTTTGAGGAATAGCCTATATAGAAAACTGAGACCGCTTTAGAAGACCACAAGTGAACAGTCGAATGGAAGTAAAAGCAAAAATATTTGCACAAATGTACAACGCAACCACTGACGCAAAAAACACATCGATATGACAACATTGTAGCACGACATGTTATTGCTTCAACAGATGTCATATAGCACTTAAAACAAAACACACATCGAAAGCATGAACATCTAGCTCGGTGAAAATCTGGAAACTGGCACATGGAGGAGTGGAGAGGATAAAAACCCAGAGAGTGGAACGGGGTCTGTACGAGCGAGTCTGAGAAGTCACGAGTACTGCGTGGTTTAACCTTATCCGACTCGCACCTGATCCACAGCCTTCGTGAGCCTGGTCAGGTGCGCGTACGCAGAATAGAAACCTAGACGAGCTCAGTGCTGGGGCTCTGCGAGACCGGGTTCGAGTGATAGGGCTTTAGAAAGATTTCGTTTGGCTTCCGAGTTCTGCATTACTCTATGAGGTACTGTAAATGAAAGCAAATGCAGGAAAACGTTCACATCGATATGGAAACTGGATTCAGTAATATGAGGAAATAATAATAATAATAATAATATTATAATAAGAGACGAAGAAAATAAAATAAAAAGCCAATGAAATACAAGATTTCCTGAGAAATTCACCAACAGCCTCACTGGTACTGATAGAGATTATAATTATAGAAGAATTATATAAATCACTATGCAAACAATATCTTGTTTTTTTTTTCCTTTCTCTTTTCTCATTATAGAACACTCAACATAGTCCATTAGAGGGAAAGTCTAGCTTCTACAAAATCATCACAGTTTTACAACATATTGTAAGAGTATCTGATTTAGGTTTATAGAATGTAAGTATATATTTATGTTCTGATATTTTCTTTTTTTTTTTCCTTTTCTTTTTTTTAAAGAATAAGACATTGTAAAACAACACATTACTGTATTATTGCATATCTTCAATTTTAAGGACTCTCAATATCACAATATGTAACAAATATAAATGTTTGGTAAAGTTGTAAAGTATAATATATGGTGCATGTGAATTTATAAACTCATTTTGCATACGGTGAATTATAGTCCTTCCGATGGTAAGTGAAAACTAGCTATTGCAGGAAGATGGTTAAAGAACCGAGCAAAAGCGGCACGATTACACGTGAACCCTTAGCCGATGTAGATTTTAAACTCATTTTAAAGAGGTAGTACAAAAAAAAATAAAATAAAAAAATCTTTATTCTGGAATGAATGTTCGGATTCGAACACATCAGATTTGACGATTGCTCTCAGGATAGAAGCGTAAATCACTCATTGGTTCAGTACAAAAGCAGAGGCTGGTAAACTGTCATGGCATTCAGGGATGAACTCGGATCTCACGTCTCAGCGCTACTCAAAAGTCTCCGCTGTGTGAGTTTAAGATCATGGCAAAGTAGTGTTGAGAGGCTAGTAATGTCATGTTCTTCTTTTTGTTTATTCTGTGGCTCATAAAATACTTAAACCAGTATATAAAAATGGCTCCACATACGAGATCAAGAGATAAATCAACACTGGCTTCATATCAAAGAAATGTTCTTGCATATTGTAATGCTGATTAGAGCAAATATCCCCTCTCTGAACGGTTGACTTGTCAGCCACTATACATATTGTACATTTGTTTGTCGTTTAATACAATAAAGCTGTAACTTCAACATTTTCACAGGCTGATATACATTTAATTTTACATCCCTGTAGTGCAAAATGTGACAGTGTTTTCCATTAGGCTATACCTCTTCTTACCAGGAAGGTTTATGACCAATAGAATATTAACCCTTACTCCACTACTCTAATATTTAGTTAATGTCATACATATATGGATATACTTTATCAATATAGATTTTTACTGCTCTTAAAAATCCACACCCATCCAAATAAAAAGGGATTTTGAAATAAAAATCAGCGCATGAGACACACGGTCTTGGAAAAGAAAAAAAATTACTGAAAATTTTACAGGAAAGAAAAGAAAAAAACCAACAGAAACAAACAAACAAAAAAAAAAAAACGCTACGAAAACTTCAAGTACAATGATCACTGAGGAAAAAGTCCATCTGGCAAACTGATTGAACAAAAGTCAGGAAAAATCCCCTTTCCAAAGAAAATCCCCGTTACGTCTCTCTCGCAGAACTCTTAAACGTCTCTTCATCAGCTTTTCTTACCTGAAAAGAAAAGGACCTGGCGTGCAAGAGGAAGTAAGGTCACCCTGTTCTCCCAGGCCACACGTGTGTGTGTGTGTGTGTGTGTGTGTGTGGGTCGTTCTGAACGGGATTTTCCAGTGCTGTTGGCAGTGAGGTAAGGCTCCAGCAGGGCTGATGCTCACGGCTCCTGTTTGATGTAGTAACCGCCCGAGCCGTTGCTCTCTTGGTCTGATGTGCCCTGGGAGAAGGTGAACTCGTCCACCTCTGGAGTCTCCTCCTTGATCTGCAGCGTGGCCTCTGAACCAAACACAGAAACAAACAGAAGCACAATTCCTTATTACTATACACAGAACGTACAACCTCCTAAACCTCAACACCACCTAAAATTAATCAATCAATACCTAATGGTAAAAGGATGAAACGAACTTGGAAAAAAAACAAAAAAAAACAAAAAACTTAACATTCAGGTCTAAAATATTTAATGTTCATGACCAAAATGATGGAAAATACCATTTGTGAACAACAGTATAGTAATAACTTTGACAAAATTTACAGTTTAGGACTGTTGCAGGATGCAGCTGATTTCTGAGGCAAAATAGCTTATAATAATAATAATAATAAAATATATATATATATATATTTTTTTTTTTTTAAAAAGCGCGAAGGCAATTGCCGGCACAAAGTCTAGTACAAAAATGGACAATTTGTTACATGCTACATTGGACAATTGCCAAGTAGTCTAGAGAGCAAGTGAAATCAGGCTGTAAATTTAAATGATTAGGAGAAGATTTACCTCCTCCACCTACCTACAATCAGTCCATACAGGATTTCGGAAATGCTTGAATTTGCTGAGGCTTTTTTAAACATGGAGTTTTTTTTGTGCTTTTTTGGTGGAAAACTTCTTGAACTGGCGAAATTGGAGTTGCATGAAATCGTTTTGCGCGCTCTTTCGCAGTGATGTTTGTTGGTAAATGAGGTCTTTTAGCTGTATTCATGTTTAACGCACGTGAATCATGTCAAGCGGGTTTTTATTGTCGTTCCTCTATATAGCTTGTATACATTGGAACAGAATGAAGGCGAGTGTTGCGAGGCAGCAGCGTGTTGAGTAACTGGACTGCCTCAGGGAAGAAACTGTTGAGGAGTCTGCCGGTGGTGGCACGGATGCTCCGGTACCTTCTGCCAGATGGCAGGAGGGTGAAGAGTGCATGAGAGGGGTCGTCCGCAATACTGGTGGCTTTGCGGATGTTGAAGGAGGTGTTGGTGGGTAAAGAGGCTCTGGTGATCTCTTCAGCCGTCTTTACAATCCGCAGCAGGGTCTTGCGGTCGGAGGCTGGGCATTTCCCGTACCACACGGTGAGACAACTGGTCAGGACGCAGTTTATCGTCCCCCTGTAGAAGGAGGTGTAGGATGGGAGGGGGGTGTTGGGCTCTCTTCAGTTTCTGCAGGAAGTGGAGGCGTTGCTGGGCCTTCTTGACTAGGCAGGTGGTGTTGAAAACCCAGGAGAGGTCCTCAGTCACGTGCACCCCAAGAAATGTGGATCTTTTGACTCGCTCCACAGTTGTTCCGTTGATGTGCAGTGGTGAGTGGTCCAGTCGGGTTCAACAAGTCGACAATCATCTCTTTAATCTGATCAATATTAAGAGAGAGATTGTTGTCTCAACGCCATTCTACGAGTTGGTTCAGCTTCTCCTTCCGACGACTCTTCATTGTTACTGATAAGACCCACATCTGTAGTGTCATCAGCAAACTTGATGATATGATTAGAACTGAACTTTGAAGCACAGTCATCAGTCTGCAAAAATGGTTGTGGCTGAATGCACATTGTGAGGATGTCACATGATGAGTCTTGGCCCAAATCTGCAGTACTTTTGAAAAACTGCAAGCTCCTCTTAAATATAACAGAGTTTGCTTGATTTTGTATAAATTTCTACGATCACAAAAACCTGGAGGGACTGTAATATCTCAAAAACAGCCTAAAATGTATTATCCATAGGTACTGACTGTGCATGAATGTGAAAAAGAAATGACAAAAAAAAAAACAACAACAAACGCATCAATTAAAAGGAATATTCCAGCACAGAGGAAAGGAAAAATGCCAGAGTATTTTAATCTGTGCATACGATCCATGTTGTTATCAGGTTTACACATTCAGGTGCAACCTGAAACCTTTAGAACTGAATCCCAAACAGGATCTCGGTTTAACATTTACAAACTGGGATGATGAGGTTCAGCACTATATAAAACCAGATGAAGAGACACTATTTTTATCACGTGGTATTTGAGGGAATATTCATATTCACAGGCTTGCAGTAGTGTGTAATAAACAAAATAAAAAGTTATTTAAAAAATAAATAATAAAAAAGGTCCCACTGTATACAAAAGGCCATTTTAATGACGTGTACCCCATAGTTATATAAACAACTTTGCACTCTAACAGCTGTGCCTATGTCCTGGCAAGTCGATGTGGAGAACACATCAGGAGTGCCGGCCTGAGGGATTAAGAATGAAATTACCTGAGTTGAGTGAGCGATCGCGCGCCACACCAGGTGGGTGGGGAAGGTAAAGGGACGGAGTCTGCTCTTCATCGCCTGAGAAACTGCTCCTCCTCAGAGACCCGCCAAACCCGAGCGGCCTCCTCCCAACTGGAATCTTCCTCTCTAAACACCAAGCCACACTGGAGTTACCCACGTTACTGCATTAGCCATGCTGCAGAGTTCCACTTCTCACAACCACCCTGCTCACCTTCCTTCCTTCCCGTCAAATGACTTTAACTGCGTTACATTCTGTTGTCTGAGCACCATGTCGAACGACAAACCAGTCACTTTTCCACCCAGTCATTATCTGTTCCCACCTCCCAAACTGTCCTTAGTAATCTCTCACCACTGAATTAGTGCCACCATCACTCAACACGCAGCCAAAGGAGACCAAGAGCAGAGCAGGAGGACGCCCTGATGGACAAGCTTTTGCCCCCACACACAGTGGCCAGTGAATAGAAAAGGGAAGCAGAAGGAGAGTTGGCTGAAAATGAAGAAGTGACTTACTTTTCTTTTGCCCTTTGTACTGTGGAGCTTTCTTTTTCTGCTTTGTCACATTAGGTGGTGCTTCCCTCGTGGCTGAAGAAAAAAAAAAATAACTCACTCACAGTCAATGAAAATAAAGCTTAAACATATACAGTGCCCTCTACTAATATTGGCACCCTTGGTAAACATGACCAAAAGTGGCGGTGAAATTGTCTTTATTGTTTAACCTTTTGATCTTTTGTTCAAAAAAATTTCACACAAATATTTTGCTCTCATGAATATCAAACGAATGCAAACAAAACATAGGTTTATCAAACAAACAAACAAAAATCTTTGTTAAATATAGGTGTGCAACAATTATTGGCACCCTTATGAATTCCTATGAGATAAATATATGTGAAGTATATTCCCACTGATATTTTACATTGTTTTAGTACACTTGGGGTCAGAAAGTCTTCAAAACTACAATCCGAAGTCACCTACATCACCACAAGTGGTTTGGAAGGGTTTCAAGAAAAAAGCCTCTACTCTCATCCAAAAACTCAAGCATCTTCAGTTTGCGAGACACTACTGGAACTTCAAATGGGATCGGGTTCTATGGTCAGATGAAAGCAAAATAGAGCTTTTTAGCAATAAACACCAGAGCTGGTTTTGGTACACACACAGAAAAGTAGCCATATGGAAAAGTTCCTCATGCCCACGGTTAAATATGGTGGTGGCTCTTTCGTGTTTTGGATCTGTTTTTCTGACAGAGGACCTGGACATTTTGTTAGGATACATGGCATCATGGACTCTATCAAATATCAACAGATATTAAATGGAAACCTGACTGCCTCTGCCAAAAAGCTTAAAATGGGCCATGGTTGGATCCAGGCCAGTAAACCACCATAGGCATTGAGAGGGACACGTCCCCCCATAATCAGATATTGCCAAATTGTCCCCTCCAATATTTGATACTTTTGATGCTGCTCTGCTGCACTTAATTATGCACCACTAGATATATATAAAAGGATAAAAAGTAATTGAAATTGAAAGTACATAGAAGCCACACAACGCTTCAGTTTTAACAGTAAAAGAGTGTGAGGTAGCCATGTAGATAAAGTTTAATATTTGATTTATATGTAACTGTTTCAGGCCAGTAATGTTAAACGGCTGACAGTAATATTCAGAGATGTAAACATTTATGTAATTCATGTAATGAAATTGTTCTTGTCAATGTGATACGAGAAACATTAACAGAGCCGTTTTCAGTATATTAGGCAGAAGATGAACAATGAATGCATGTGTATATTGTGAATGAATATAATGAACGTGGTTACCTGGCTTTAGTGATAGACTTTCAATAAATTCACTAATCTAAGAAAATGATTCATAAAACTAAAAGTGGGAGAGTTATCATCTTCAGACTTCAACTGGTACATGGCAAAATGTGTGGATTTTTCCACTCCTGCGTGTGGATCGTGTGTTTTTACGATGTGTTTATTTATTTATTTATTTTTATTCCTTTAATTCTCTTTTCTGGTGAATAAACCCAAAAGTGTCTGCAACCACTGTATTTTGATGCTAGTCTGTATGCCCTGGTCAAGTCTGTGCTCAAAAAATTAAAAGGATAGTTTATTCCTGTTATCATTTACTTACCCTAATGTCATTCCCAACCCAAATACCGTTATTTTTCATCACATAAAAGATGATCTCTCCCCACCCCCACCCCTTTCCACTCCATTACAGCACTATTCCATAAAATGGCCAAAGACAGTGATCATGTGCTTTAATGGTGCACTATAAAGGCGCCATAAAAACTATACTCCGAGTTTGCCATATGAGAGCGTTGTGTCATATGGACTGCTTTCCTGTATAGCCGCGTAAACATTCTTCAAAATTCTCCTTTTGTGTTGCACTGAAAACAGCATACAGGTTTGGAACAACTTGAGGGTGAGAATTTTGTGCAAGTCATTTTGTCTGGCTAGCTGACGCAGTCATGTCGTTTTACAGATACATAATGACAAATAATGAAAAAAATCAAATTATATATTTTTTTCTATGGGACAGCAGAAAAAAGAAAAAAAAAGGGCAAGCTGACAGGAACAGGAAAAAAAAAAGTTAGCAGTATATAGACAGTGGAGGTTTTGTAATTCATATTTGGTCTGCGCTACTGTTTGGAACATATTATTCACCATCTCTCAGCATATAAAAATGAAAGGTCTGCCTGGGGGTAGAGAGCGAGAAAATATGAAATATAATACACCATCTAAACCTAACTTGTTTTTGTATTGTAATACACACTGACCTTAATGTCGATATTTGTGTCCTAAATATAAACGTCTTGCATTGTACACATAAATATATAAATATTTGGTCCTTTATTACATAGAGAACTAAAAAGGACAATCAACTAATTTTATATATATAATATATATATATCTTTAGGAGTGTTCTACTTCCAAAAAACAACCACAACACTAATCTTAGACGTCAAAAATGATGTTTCGACTAGTACCTGGTCACACAATGTCTCTTAAAAACCACACAACAAGAGAACACACCATGCGTAAGACTAAATGCACCATAAGTAAATCCTTGTTTTTTCCCAAACATACAACTCAACACCGACATATACAATCGACCAACTTGAGGGCAAAGTGTCAAATAAAAACACCGTCCCTTTATAAATATATATATATATATACTATATATATATATATATATATATATATATATATATATATATATAAATATATATTAAACAATAATAAATGAAAGAAATGCAATATTTGGTGTGCTGACCACTTGCTTAAAAAAAAAAAAAAAAAAAAAAAAGTAGTCTCCGGTAGAATTGGTGCAGTTCTATAAGGAAATGAGATGCAAGTGTTATTGAGCATCTTTCAGAACCAGACACGGTTCTTCTGGAGACTTTGACTGTCGTACTTCCGCTTCTTATTTTTGCAGCAAAATCCAGCCTTCATTGTTTTTTTTTTGTCTGAAAAGTATCTCTTACCACTTAATATGCTGCTTCCTTCACTGACATACAAACATTTTCATGTAACATTTAATCTGTGCTAGAAAACTACTGTTTGGAAATCTAAACTGTTTTTGTACTGACTTGATAATGTAGAAGTCGTAAAATAAAAAAATTAAATAAAAAATAAAAAATAATAAAAAAATAAAATAAAAAAAAATAATAAAATAAATAAATCGATAAACTTTCTACTAAAAGAAAAAATGCATAGGGTCCCTGAGGCTTTTGGGCAGTACTGTAACGCAGTTGTTGTGTAACGCTCACTCACTCTGTGCAGCAGGTGGCTGGAGCTGGTAGCCGGTGACTTGACACCAGCCTACAGGGTAAAGGTCTGGAGACTCACAGTCCACCCACTGGTCATACTCGTCCTCCCAGCCATCGAAGTGAATGCGGAGGAGTCTGTGGACGATCCTGGTCACGGTGGCTACACACACCAGACGTGGCTCCATCAGGTCCACCGCCTCCAGCTTCATGCCTTCGCGGAAGCCGTGATTCGGGACCTCCTGAAAACGTCACATGTAACGACTTAAATACACGAAAAGAAACGTGGTCCACAAATAAAAAAATGGCACACGCGGTCACCCAATTTATCTGCAATCCTCCAAAACCATTTAATGACATAAAATCAAAAGCAGACTCGCATGAAAAGAGCTTAGATAATGATTAGGTAACAACTCGCAATGATTTCCCTTGTTCTTTATGCAAACTTACTTTGTTAAAGAGCTTCACAGGGGCTGCTATTGAACATGTTTCTCTGAGGTAGTCAAACCATTTGAATGGCAGTTTATTGTACCCTGTGGATCAGGTCAAGATTTTCAATTGAAATAAGTCAAAGCAATTATTTGTGGCAGAAAGCTGCAAGATGTTAACACCTGAAATGGCCTTTACCTCTCGGAGGTGTGAGCTCAATGCTGTTGATTTCACAGAAGCCCACCGGGAAAATGGAGGGAGAGGTGGAGTGGTAGCAGAACCAATCGGAGCCATCTGCTGCTTCTGAGCCGTCGATCCCAATCATGAGGTACCCATCTGCCAACACCTACGAGAGGAAAATCGAGTCAGGGAATTAACGGAGGACGTTTCCATTTATACACTCCGTCTATAATTTATGCATGACACCGTTTAGGCTAAGCGCCATTACCTTTCTTACAGTAGCGACACATATAGCTGAGAGATTGAGAGGGTCTATTGCTTCAAGCTTCATGCCATCTTTAAACCACTCGCCATTCTGGTCTACATCCCTCACCTGATAATGAGATGAGAAATGAACAAAAATCAGCCTCTGCAACTGGTCAGAAAAACAGAATCTTCTGAAAGAGGATCAATTTTAGTTTAATTTTTAATTGAATTAATTTATTTATTTTAAAAGAAATTTTAGAAAATTACCTTGACAAATAACTGGGAAGGGGCATCCATCAGACCCTCAATTTTCTTTGACACCTCTAAAGAAGGTAGACAATATATTATAATCCTATAACAAAAGCATTTATGTTTTAGTGATTAAATTTCCCAACCATCTGCCCAGTGGATGTTAATGACATCCTCAAAACCTTAAGAGCACGCACACACACACACACACACACACACACACACACACACACCAGATCTTTTAAAGCGGTGCCCGATGCTCCTCGACCAGCCGATGCAATGGATGAGTGGGCTGTACATGTGACACCAGAAGTCATCCGAACCGTCCTGGCTCTCTTCGTAGACGAGTCGCAGTCGGCCCCCGATCACCTGCTCAACCAGAGCTACACGCGTCCGGCACAGGTGAGTTTTATCCACCACCTCCACACGCATCAGCTTCTTAAACGGGTATTGCGTGCCCTCCTGCACCTGGTAGTTACACAGTAAAAATGGATTTGCACACGGTTGGTCATTTCTAAACAGAATCCCCTTGCACGTTGCACAAAGTAACAAGTGTCTACAACAGAGCACTTTTACAATCAAGTTCAACTGAAGGAATCAATCATTTGTTTTTTTCAAATCAATCTCCATCTTCCAAATCTGCAGCATTTTTTCCCCCTGTACAGAAAACACATTTATGCAAAACTTATACAAATATGTATTAATTCATCTTCAGTAAGCGCTTTATCCTGGTCAGGAAGCCAATCCACTGCAGAGCACCATACATAACACGTTCACACACTCACTCATTCATACTTAGGGGTCATTTAGAGTCGCTACATGCAGGTTTTGATTGGTTTGAGGAAACTGAAGAAGCCAGAGTGAGGACGTGAGGAGAACCTGTGAAACTTCGCCCAGTCAGTAACCCAAGCTATAAATATTTATGCAAAATGCTCCTTTTCAGTCAAGGCTATTTAGAAATGAAGACAAATCTGTATCATTGGTCCTTTCATAGATCTCATAACAGAATTTCTCATAATAGAAAAGCATTTGACTCTACCAAGTATCCACAACGAAATCCACAAAACCTTCAGGAAAGTAACCTGAATTATTTATCACCGTATTTATTCCTGTAACATTTTCTTATGTCTGTTCCGTCGCAAGACTTTCATTATCAGAGTGTGTCGGTTGTAGTTTTCAATTTGTGTTACAGTAATATATCCCACTGACAGAATCTACCTCAGACGTTATGAGAGAGTCGTGAAAGAAGGCTTTCCGTTCTTTTCGGCCGGACCAGGAGACATTTCTTGTCCATGATAATTACACACGCATTACAGAGATGGGGAAATAGTGATCACGTTGAAATCGTTGGCCTATTCCTCAAATACGATTTTACGACACAAAAGGCATTATTGAGAATTCTTACCCTTTTAGCAAAGTCAGGGGGCAGAGTTTTCACCCCAGTGAGTCGCTTCACGAGAAACACTTTCCAGTTAGAAAACTTATGCTGGATTGCTACAAAGAAAAAAAAAATTCATTGAATGCATCACCTCTATGCCATTTAATTGATCTTAACTACACGCGTTCCATCATGGCTGTTGATTACTTACATTTAGGAGGTACGAGGGGTTTACCGTTCGAGGCACACCACCCGACAGGATGGATTTCTGGGACACACAGATTACGCCAGAAGTCATGGCTCGAGTCGTTATCAAATCCCTCATATCGGAGAAGTGCTTTAAAACCTGGAGAGAGGGGGAAAATAATAAAAATGTAAAATAAATAAATAAATAAAGAGAATGGACAACAACGGTATGTTCAAGCCATTATAACAACATACCTTCAGACCTCCAATTAGAGCAATTTAAAAGCAACACTTAAACAAACGTCAAAGTCTGTCTTTACCTGCCAGTTTAACAATCCCTGCTATCCAGTAAACTTTGGTGGAGAGGTTTGTGTCAGAATTGAGAACCTCGACCCTCACACCTTCAGTGATGTCACCCCAGAATAAACCCATGGGTACCTGGAGAATGCAGTGTACACAAACACGTGTTGAAATAAATGATCATAACCGTTTTCAGTCAAAGTAAACGAGGATCTGCTTACGAACAATACGCACGTGTTTGAAACAGCTCACTGGAGCTCCGATCATGTTATTGCTACAAATGTACCGACCCCAGTTGAAGCCCTCGACAGGAATAGCTGTCAGAAATGAAACAGACATAATAGAGTACAAAATTCACAAGTCTTTCTCACTGTAAAAAATAAACAAGTAAATAAATTATTCAAGCAAAGCGGTTATTGCTTTGCATTATGGTAGGCTTACCTGATTTTGATTTAGCCGGGCTCTGCTGATTCGATTGATACTGTGCATAAGCTGCCAATTTTGCCATGAGTGGCTGTTTCTGTAAGACCTTTGCTTTTTTTGTCGGTGGTTTCCCCTTCGCGAGACGAACACAACACACAGTTTGATATAGAAAATCATGACTGCGTACACCTTCAACAGGTGCTATTCAACTAAAAACAAATTTGAACCATACTCATTTTAGATACCTGAAGTCTGGCCAATATGCTGGCTTTTTTCGAGTTGGACGAATAACTTCTGGAGCAGGAGACGCTGCAAAACCTCTTTGTTTTGGAATAAAAAGCATCTCGGACCCCGACCATTCCACACATTTCACAAGTCGCTACAAAAAGCACCCGCAAAAGAAGAAAATCAGCACTTGACACAATTAGGCGATACGCACTGACTGAACACGAACGAAACCTGTACTCACCCATGCCAGCTTTTCCATCCGGGTAGGTGTACACCTGCCCGTTGTTCTTGATGATGGGCAGACCGGCTGGAAGACTTCGCTCTTCATCCTCGCTGTCCTCGGTGCTCGAGCTGCTGCTCGACTCCTCGCTGCTCTCATACCCGTCAAACATGCCAAACGAGTCTCGTCGCTTCCTTTCTGACCGTGAAGTGCGCTCAGCCTGTCCAAACAAGTTTCAAGTAAACCGGAGGCAGAAAGAAATGGCACCAAAATATTATTATTATTATTATTATTATTATTATTTATTTTAAGACCTGACTGGCTGTTTTAAAAGCATGCAAACAAAGTAGTGATGGGAAGCAGAAGGTCAGCAAGCAAGCTGCATGGTATCTAAGAAGACGAGGATCCTTCACCCATCTTATGAGATATTAGAATTAGAAAGCACAGGAATAAATAAAACTGAATGCAAACAGCATTTGAATAGATTCAGCATTATATTCATGAAACAAATGTATTCATGTATTACTATTTGTTGCTCACCCTCTGTTAACTGTGCAATAATCCATTTAATCACTTTTCTGTATATAAACAAGGTGTTACTAATCTATGTATATAATATATATATAAATAAATCTGTATATACACTGAGGTGTTCATAGTGTACATATTACCATTATTTTTACAACTATAATTCTTGTTTTTCTACTCCTATTGTGTGCACATATACGTTATATATACATAATACACACACACTAATATATATATATTATATATATATATATATACACACACACACATATATATATATATATATATATATATATATATATATATATATATATAACTAGAGAGAGAAAAAGAGACTTCTTTTTTCTCCAATTCTATTCTTATTTAAAGTGTATTCTTTTCTATCTGTAACAAGGGAATTTCCCCAGTGTGGGATCAATAAAGTTAATCTTATCTGATCATGAACATGATTGTAAAGGGAAATCACTGGAAGGATTTTCAACACTAAAATAAAAAATAAAGAGTCACTGTAGGTGGAAAAAAATACCCTAAGATCTCGATGTTTTGTAGAAGACGAGAGCAAAAGCAGAAACACATGGCAGTCAGTTGTATTCGGAGATATAAGGACTAAACAGTGAAGTGTGCTGTAGAGTCTTGAGCAGCACTCATGTTTACAGCTCAGAGACCAGGTCCAGAGACCAGTTCCAGCCCTTCTAGCTTAGCAAATGAAGTCTACAAGTCTGAAAGCGTTCCTCTGGAAGCCCTTTCCCCTCTCCAGATCAGAATTCCCAGAACAAACGGTCTTTATTTGAACGCAACAGGTCCTCTGAGCACCGAGCAGCCGCCTGTGTTTGTTGTGAACACTGCTGGATTGAAGCCAGATTAGCTACGGAGCTAGCCCCAACATTACCCACCGAGCTCCACTACGGGCCTCGCGCTGAGGTGCTGCACGAACCGCGGAATAAACAAGGCGGCCTGCGGTGGAAATACCCGCCGCACGGATGTCACTACATCAACGCGTTCCTTCCCGGACTGGAAGAGAGAGAGAGAGCGCCGTTCCGCGGGCTCGGCTAGCTCGCAGGCTAACACTAGCCTGGCTGCAGAACTGACAACCAAAACAAAGAGGATTGTAATGGAGCGAGCTAACGAGCTAACAAGCTAGCTCGGGCTATTTCACAAGCGAAACAAGGAAGCAAGCAGAAGAGGAATGTTCTCACCAAATCCCTGGCGTCTTCCATCAGCCCTTCATGAAAGACCGGAAGCTAATGTGCGTGTGCTGTATAGCAGACCCCCACTGGCAGGGGCTCGCGCTCAAATCTTTCACCAAACGCAAAAAAATAACTCCAGCTGATTATCAACAATTGTCATTGAAACAAGTGCGCATGCGCCCTCTGTGCCTGTTTACTATTGGCCCGGAAGTGATGTCGTCATGAACAGATCAAACAAAATAAGGTGAGCGATTTTTTTTTACTGAAGAGAGGAGCCAGAGATAAAGCTCAACACACACACACACACACACACAGATTTAGATTCGGCATATAATATAATAAAATCTTGCACAAATTGTAAAATAGTATATACATTTATTTGTTGTTTTTCTGTTTGGAAGTCCATAGTATTGCTTAATTACTTAAGGACTCTTTGGACATTCCAATTAGTCTACCATGCATGTCTTTGGACTAGGGGAGGAAACCGGAGAACGTGGAGGAAACCCCCGCAGGGGAAGGACAGGCAAACTCCACACACACACACACACACACAGAGGGCCACAGTCGGAATCGAACCGTGCTAACCACTAATACTGTGCTCAGTATTACTTTAATTCCATTAACTGGAATGCGAACTCCCTATTGTGTGCTGTTTTGTATGAATAATTCTAAGCCAGTTTCCTGAAAAAGTAAAAGGAAAACAGATGTGGCAGACAGTACTGATGTGGTGCCAAGCCATGCAGCAAAAGGATTCCGTAATCAATACAGAATCAGAATACAGAAAGTGTTATATCGATTCTACTTAAACACTCCATTCATCATATTAAAATTCTCAATTAGACAAGCTGTGTCCTAGATCAACTTCATGCCTACATTCTGAATAATAACACTGAAAATAGCTTTAAAACAGTTCCTATATGAACAAGGAACAACAAATATGAGGAGAAAGAGACCAGGGTAGAATAATACTCTATTTTATTATATTCATATCCTTGTAATAGGTGTTTACAAGCATGTTAATAAACTGTGAAATGCACAACATAAATAACAAAAAGGTACAGTAAATTAATTTCAAAAAGTATTTAATCACCCAAGTGCACAACTAGAATAATACTGGAGGTTCATTTCCATAGCACACACTTTCAAAGTCCCTGAGCTCCACTTCTCCTCTGGTCATCACTTAACTCTTCTTATGTAGTTCAGTACAAAACGAGCAAAACAATATCTAACACTGACAGCAACAGACCAGAAAAAAGTGACAAAGAAATAAACAGAACGTATAGCACAGTGAGATCAGGCTTGTGTTTGCAGATAGGAAGCATGAGGTCCATGCCAGCAGTGTATACAGGTGGTCTCTGAGAAGAAAAGACAAAGAACAAAAACAGTCATTCAAATCACATCAAAATTAATGAGCACACCTTTAATTTAATCAAAATGTATTTAATGGCATATGTAAGGAATAAAGCATGATGAGCTGTCTTATTATAAGAAAACAAATCAATGACAGGGTAGCGATGAATATTTTCAAAAATAACAGACCCCTTGATGTGTTTTATTTCATTGTTCCACAAAAATTTGTCAAAGTTTATAATTTTATTATTATTTAATTTATTAAAGAATGACACACTGTACTTTTTAATTATAGTTTAATTTATAATTTAATTTATATAATTTATAGTTTTAATTATAGTTACATTTAATGTTGTGGATTGTCCGTGTAATTAGATGGTTCCTGTTACAGAAGCTACAAACAGATGTTTCTTCACCAGGCTCTCTTTTTTCCCTCTCTTGAAATTAATAAGATAACAAAATGCAGCTCATTTGAACAAGAAACCCTCCTTCCTGAAGACTTTCCCCATGTTGAAAATGTAATGTTACAGCTTTATCCCGAACAAAGCACTCCACTGGAGACTCCTTCCAAAAATGCTAGTTTTCCCCTCACAGGAAAAGTAAACACGTACACATTTTTGTTAAATCTATTTTTGTCGAGTGTCCCTGTGAATCAACTGCTACTTCAGAAACAATCATATACACCACATGGCCAAAAGTTTGTGGACACCTGATCACACACCTATCTGGTCTTTCCTCAAGATGTTGCCACAAAGTTGGAAGCTCACATAAGTGAAAGCACACATCCTATGGTATAGGATGTCTTTGTATTAAGATTTCTCTTCACGGGAACTAAGCCCAAACCATAAGCCCAAACCTGCCCCAGCATGACAAGGTCCCTATGCAGACAGAGAAGTCCATGAACACATGGTTTGCCAAGACTGGTATGGAAGAACTCAAGTCTCATGCACAGGATCTTGACCTCCACCCCACTGAACACCTTTGGGATGAACTGGAACACTGACTACATGCCAAACCTCCTCACCAGACATCATTGCCTGACCTCACTAATGCTCTTGTGGTTAAATGAGCATAAAACCCCACAGCCACGCTCCAAAATCTAGTGGAAAGCCTTCTCAGAAGCGTGAAGGTTATAATTGCAAAGGCAGACTAAATCTGAAATGGGATGTTCAACAAGCACATATGGGTGCGATGGTCAGATGTCCACAAACGTTTGGCCATATAGTGTATTAGAATGTACACATATACACATAAACGCATTGCACCCATCACTACTGTCGGGGTGGGAAGAAAATCACATTCTAACCAATCAAATTCGACAGCACTGTGGTATAAATGGGTAAAAGACACTATATAAGACTTTTATGCTTGTCTTACCAATATGAATACATGACTTTGGCCTTTTATCAGTTAAACTCGTCTTCAAGAACATCATCGACACTTCCAGATATTGAGGCAACTTCTGCAAAAGATGACAAGAAAAAAAAAAGAAGAAAGAAACAAACATGGAATACACGGTGACAAAAGAACACTTGATTCTGTGCACCCGTTTAAAACACAGTATTGTGAACAATATTAAAGAAAAACACACAAATCCCATATTACCCTGTGCTGTGAGATTAATTTCTTTATGCTTCTGTGAAGAAACCCCATCTTAACCACATCTTCCAGTTATCTCCATAGTGCTCCAGTGGACATGCGTGTATTTCATCCCAATCTCCATCCACCACAAATGTAGTGTATGTGCAATTGCTACAAATTAACATGTCTCTGTACCTGGGGGAGTGGGGGGAGACTAGTAGTTTATAGCATGAAACATATTATGGAAAAGGTAAATAACCAAATATTTAGTGCTGTACTGCTCCATCGTTTGAAAGTTGCAGGAAATGTCATCGGTAAGACATTTTCCTCATGTCTATCCCATCCTAAAACCTTAATTTGTTTAGACCGAACAAATTTGTAGTTAGTATTTATTATCTACACAATTATTAACGATCCCAAATTATTTAACACAGCCTTCGTGACAAGTGGGAAATCTGAAGTGTCTTCTTCACACCTCAAAGCATTCACACAGCCTCCACTGGGGCTCAGGAAAAATGGATATTCATAGTAAGCTCATGCTTGTTTGGCTTCTGAGCATATAGTGAAAGCTCTGAAATAGCTTTTAAACATGATACATAGTTTGTTTAGTGCATGATTTATCTTCAAATGCATGTAGGGTGAAGGAGTTCGTATTTTGCCATTAATAGAGCCGAAAAAAATGAACATATGCTAAAAAAACAAAACGACCTTCATGTGAAGATGGATGGATGGATGGATGTGTTTAGTAATCTTTAGGCATATCAAACACAAAAATAGACTTCTATGTCTAGGTAAGTGGCTTAAAATACACTGCTTTTCCATGTTCTTAATTATGGGTACTGGCATGTTAAAAATGTTGTGATGAATGTCCAACTTGGCAATATGTGACCACCTGAGAAAGTCAGGTTTTTCGATTGGGGATTATGAGCTGTACTAATGGACCTACTCGGTTACAAACTTCAGTTCCCACTTTTTCATGAACTCAGCATTCGACTATTACTACAGGTTCATCTAAAAAAATTTGAATATTGTGAAAAAGTTAAAAAAAAATTTTTTTTGAGAAAACACAGTGGACCAACACCAGCAGATGACATGGCACCCCAAATCATCACTGACTGTGGAAACTTCACACTGGACTTCAAGCACCTTTGATTCTGTCCCTCTCCACTCTTCCTCCAGACTCTGGGACCTTGATTTCCAAATGAAATGCAAAATTTACTTTCATAAATTAGTTGTGTGTACTGAACCAGACTGAGATTAAAGGCTCAGGAAACCTTTGTTTTGAGTTAATTCGCTGATTAGAGATCTTCTCAGGTTGACATTTCTGTATTATAAAGTCTTTATTCTAATATTTCGAGACACTGGATTTTTGGCTTGAAATATTTCACTTTATGTGTAATGAATCTAGAATATACAAAAGTTCCACTTTTTAAATTAAATTACGGGAAAAAAAAGAACTTTTCCACCATATTAAATTTTTTTGAGATGTACCCGTATAAGCGAGTAAACAGGGAGTACAGGGAAACCATGCTGAAATCCTGCTCTATGATAAATTACACATATGCTACAGGTGTGATGTTTAGTGATTAGGTTAAAATACACTAGAATTTTCCTTTACATTATCCATTAAACCTGCAGCACCTCTTACTGATCCGTCTCCACTATTCGCCTTCTTGTTTTCAAGTTCCAGGACCTTCTCTCTTAGCATAGCTTCTTCACAGACCTCCTCCTTCTTTTCTTTTAAACCTTCAGCAAGGCGTTCACTTGAGACATTGGTCCACCCTGTTAATAACTGTTGCCTTTTCACTTTGGTCTTAGATGTAGAATCATCAGAATTATTAGCTCCATTAACAGAGGGGTCAGACATAGATTTAGTAGCACCAATGTAAATGACATCACTATCACTACTGCTGCTATCACACACACAGGTAACACTACACTTTTGGTGAGACTTGCTTGGTTCAGATGGATCTCCATCAGGCATTTCTGCATCCTCAGCACTTGATGACAGGTCAGAGCTTACATAGATTTCAGAGGAAGAGGTCACAGGGGTCGTGTCCTCAGTCTCAGTCAGACAGGAGGATGAGGAAGTTGGACAGGAGGACGAGGAAGCTGTGGATGATGTGGGTGTGGTGGTGTTGAGTGACATCTCAGAGGAGTCCTGAGAAGACGTAAGGTCATACCAGACACCTCTTATTCCATCACTACTTCTACTGCTACTGCTACAGCTACACACATGCTCACTGCAGGTACTGAGAGAAGAGTCCGGTTCCATCAGCTCTGAAGGAGATGTGACATTGATGCTGCTGCTGCTGCTGCTGGAGAATGTCCCAAGGAAGACGCTGTCACTCAGACTGATCGAATCCAGTGCTGAGGTCACACCATCTATGGCAGATGAGGAGGATGCTGTGACCGATGAGAACTCTTGCATATGCTTTACTTGTGTTGCTGCTGGAAGGTCTGAGCAGCTCACGAGGCTCTGGTGAGGAATGGGTCTTGGATCCGGGCAGGGCGGAGACAGCACTGAGCCTGACGACTCGAGAACATGGCTGACCAGCTCACTCAGGCTCAGAGATGGTGTGGAGTAGAGTAGCGACGAGGAAGGGGCCATGAGGCCGTCAGAGGAATTCCCGTCTACATCAGCTCGCTCGACATCTAAAAAGCTGGGGCAGCTCGAAGAAGACCAAGTCAACTGCTTTGCCACTGATGGATACGTAGAACCTTAACACACGATTTCTAAATTGTTGTTATTTATAGAGAGACATGTAATCTGAAAAGTGTGATGGGGTGATGATTTGATGGAGGATTTGCCAGCCCAGGCCTTTTACCTCCATGTTATGCTCTCCGGCTGTATACTGTGTTGAAGACACAAAATGATAAAACTCATGCACATTTGAGTTCAGGGGCCATTTTCACCAACAGGGAAAACACTTGATTGAATACTTAGCTGTTCATAAGTTCATAACCTTCTCTGAATCACTTTAAGACCTTTTTTTTTTAAAGATCAGGGATAAATGTCATGCCTAGCCAGGAGCAGGAATCAATTCACATTGACTATTTGCTCTTATAATATCTATTTTAAGCACTAGCCATTTCATCAGGTCTGTTACTGACTGCCAAAGTGTGCAGCCCCAAGGAAGGGGGGAAGAGACGACATGCACCTAAATTAATATATAAGAACCAAATATTAAGGGTGTGCATTGTGTAACAAGACAACAATTCAAATTCATAACGTAAAACAATTCAAATTCATAACAGTACCAACAGACAGCAGCCAAGGTTTGACCCTTTCAATCTCAGTCCCGATTTGAAGAGTGACATTTGACATTTTGTTACTTGCAAATAATGAAAAATATTTGTGAAACCTAACACACATCTTTTTGTGGCTTCGTGCAGATTGAATAATTCAATTACTATTTGCATTTTTAAACATTAGAAAAGTTACTTCTGCATTTTTTTTGTTCCATTGCTCTTAGCATGAGTCAGCAAGGTAATGGGTAATGGGCTAGTAGTAGTCTAACAACTGGCAATTTTGCTTAGTAACACAGTAACTCTTGTCGAGAAGCCTGTCAGTCTCCACTGATCTCAGTCTAGGCGCAAGTCCTGTTTAATAATCCGAACCTTTTGAGCAGTAAAAACTGCCTCGGTTAAGATCTGTTGGTGTAACCAGTCCCTGAAGTAAACTCTAGCACTTTTGGAACTAACCTGACAAGCTTATGCAGGACATACTCAACTCTGAGGTGGCCCCGGTCATGTCATCCTGTAAGCAAGCAACAAGATATTGTTCGTTTGATGTTTGGAGCCAAGAAAATTCCCCAATTTCCAATTTAGAGAGAAATGTGGTGTTTAATATTACTTACCAACAATTTCTGCAGAGACCTTGGCTCGTCATGGTCTCCTCTCAGCCCGCCCCCCTCATCCTGACAGCTCACTGCATGGCCTAAGCGAATCAACTCTTCACCCAGATCCACAGCCTTACACACACACACACACACACACACACACACACACACACACACACACGGGGAAAATGTTATGTAAAATATCTGGTCCTACAGTATGTTGGGGACAAATGATCATTTTCCTATAACAGGATGTGTTTTATTCATCTTATACCACAACAAATTGCTATCCTTTGATAGTTACCTTTAATGAAATGGAACGTCTGAAACAAGTTCCAATGATCATTGAACAGCTATTGTGTTAGTGCTAGAACAGCTAAAAACTGACAGACATTCTTTCCTCTCGCTCTTCCTCTACTCATGGTGAAAAATTACTTCCTACAGTCAACATATAAAAAAAAACCCCAGATAAATAAAAAATTCCTGGAATTGTTACGATCTCTGTGAATTAGGTGTTACTATAGACGGTGTATTAATATGAGTGCATTAATGCAAACTTGTGGCTTGCCTTACAGCTGGCACTACTGCCAGAGCTGCTGTTACAGAAAATTAAATCAACACTTCCTGATCAAAACTGTGGATTCAACAATGCTGTACTGGAAAATTATTATTGTTATTATTTTTATTTTTTAAAGCCTGAAATACAAAGTACTCTTACCTTTCCCTGGCTGTTATCATACAGCTTTACACTGGGCCAGGAAGACATCTCAGTGTGCGAGTAACTGCACAGTTTAGCTAGTAAAGGCTTCCACAGTGCACAGTACGTCATTCTCTCAAAGTCATCCAGTGCGTCTTCTGTCCAAAAGTCTCCTGCAACAATAATAACGTGTAATTATTTGAATAAGAATATTGAATCTGAACTGTCATATGTTTTATTGTCACGGTTTCATTACAAACATGAGCACTAACCTGCAGGTTGCACTTCTGCTAGACTGCACTCAATGGCTTGGAAGGGCAAGCTCAAGAAGTCACTCCTAAAACCGCACAGTAACGGCACAAAAGATCAGTCCCAGTAGACACCAACACGAACAGATCACTCAGGTCTCCTTTAGGTACTTCACTCACTCTTACCTCAGGCTGCGTAACTGATCCCGTGGCAGCTCTCCATTGTCCCCATAGTCCACGTAGTACAGATCAACCAAACCAGAGCTCAGGAAGCCCAGCACTCGAGCCCGGTTCCATGTGCCGTGGTTCTGATAAGGAGCAGCCACAATGTCCCCCACCACTATAGCGTCCACTCTGTGCTCCTGGACAGCACGGACACCGGTTTCCAGTTAACCGTGTGTGCTAAAAAAGTACGTCTATGAAACGAGGAGAAACTCACTAAACTCACATGCAAGGTGTCATCGTTATAGAATGGGCTCATCTCAGCAGTCAGCTTGTCCAGCTGAAGCGATCGGACACCTATGATCTGGATCCAGAAGTGTTGGGGATTCTCTGATGCAGACACGTACACCTCCAAATGCTCACCAGGCTGGAAGCTCAGGTCTGGACTCGGGACTGGTAAGACGAGACGGATGAAATATTAATGAGCATTCTCTGATCACTGTACCCTACTGTATATTCCACAATAAACATTCCCTTTTAGGCAGAAAACATTTTAATGCCTTTAAAATGGGTCAGTGTGGGTGATGGAAATGGTAATATTCAGTACTGTTTAATACGTATAGACAACTTTTCTCAGCTGGCTTTAACAGGGTGAAAATTATTTTGGTATACAGCAATTCTGCATTAATTTAGTATCGGGTCACATGATCTGTCACTTACTGTACCTCTACTACAACAAACTAATACAACTCCCCAACGAGCAAACCAAAATGGTGATTGACTACAGAGAAGACTAGAACCTTCCTTTGCCCAATTTTAGAAAATAATGTGCCTGCTATATTTGATGGGAAATCAAAGGAAACGTCGGCTTGAACTGTTTTAGCATATATTTTTTTTTAAACTTAAAACCCAAAACAATACTCTCAGCTACTACATCAACACCACTACTGCTTCTGCTGTGCTTACTTTCAAATTTTGAGTACTCCAATGGTGAAGCTGGTGAGTAAATCTCCTCTTCCTCTGATCTAAGTGAATTTTCCGTTGTGTGGTCGCCGCTATTGGCAAACCCATTAGAGCCACTGGCCTGAATCAGTCCCACTTCAGTCAGTGGAGAGAGCAGACTATCTCCATTCATGTTCTCGATGAGAACAGTTTCTGGGCCCTGAGGTTTGTGGACTGGCTCCAGTTCTAGAGCTTTCCTTTTCTGGCGCAGAGCAGAGGACTGGCTGATCCGTTTTCGTACCGTCTCGTTCTCCATCACCTTCTCCATAATCAAGTCCTGAAAGGAAATAAAACCAAAAAAAAAAAAAAAAAAAAAGCAGTGAAACAGAGTTCCTAAAATTAATTAGTGGTTAAGACGTTGGAATACTGATCTGAACGTCACGAGTTCAAAATCCCAGCACTGCCCTTGAGCAAGACCATTAACTCTCAACTGCTCAGTTGTAGAAATGAAACTAAATGTACGTCGCTCTCGAGAAGGGCATCTGCCAAATACCATAAATGTAAACGTAAAGGAATATTTCACCGTTTTCAGCCGAATCTCTACAGCATTTCGTAGTGTGTGTGATTACCACAAACAAGCTGAAGCTGAACATTTTCCTAAGCCCAATTTTCCAGTCATCGTGGGAAACATCCCTGTTTTGGTTTTGCTACTTTAGACCTTATATTGAGCATACAACCGCCTCACAACTTCACAACATATACAACCGCCTCACCTTAGCACGTAATACTTCTTGACGCGTCCCCGTGATCGTAATCTTGCCCTTTTCCTCCAAGCTGCGACCTCGTTCACGTGGGCAGTTCACCCGAGCTCCTGATGTACGGCTAATTAACTTCAGCGTCTCGCCTCCACGACCTATCACACCGAAGGCTCTCTTATTAGTCTACTGACTTTATGTTTTCTGAAACAAATGAGGCAGGAGAACAATTTTGAAATCAAGAATAGTTATGAAGTCAACTTTAGTGCAGGACCTATGACTCGTCCGAAGGCAGTCTGTGGCACCTCGAACACATCACTGATGAGCTCGCTGTCATTGGCCAGTTTCTCCAGAGCACATTTAGCCAAGAGGTTCTGCTGCATTGTGCCCTGGAGCAAGAAGCACACAGCGCTCTGATCCTCTGAATTCGGCAGCACGTTTACCTTAGCTCCTGACTTCTGACTTACCTAAACAAACAAACAAACAAACAAACAAACAAACATAAATAAACATTTCAACCTTTGCAGCCATTTGTAACCAACTCAATGTCAATCTGGTACAGTTTAGGTGAAAGGTCAGAACAGCAAGCTAAGAAAATGTTACTATATTATAAACAATTTGATTTTTAATAATCAGGCACTCAGAGTTGCAAAATAAACACAGAAACAAAATAAATCAGGAAAAGAAAAACTCACTAGATCCAGAAAGGTGCTCTGGTGCCTTGCAATAGATCTGTACACGTCGAGGGGCACAGAAAACCTGGACTGTTCCGTCTTCTGCTGTTGAGCTGCAGAGCAAAAAAAAAAAAAAAAAAAAAAAAAAAAGAAGAGAAAATTGCAGTTGGATAATACCTTTACAATTACTTATCCAACAATAAAAATCTAACTAGTCAGATCTGCCTAGTCAGTGCTAAATGCTATAATAACTAATGCCAATTATGCAGACTAGAGATGTCAATCTTCAGGCTATGGTGCATGTAATGTGAACCTGGGGGATTTATTTATTTATTTAACCCATCTTTACCAAGAGTGCCAAGAATTCTGGAGCTGGCTATAATATATAATACAAACAGAACAGTGACCCCCCAAAAAAAAAAAAAAACCCCAACAAAAAACAATTAATGAAATGAACCTTGAAAGAGTTTTACCATTATAATCCTAAAATAACAGATCACTACATTAAACCAGGGTCATCACAGCAGGTAAACATCTCTCACCACTGCTGCTCCGAATATGACGGTACAAGATGTAGCCCATTGTGGCCCCTACAGAAAGGCCTGCGGCCAGCACCACCTTCTTCCCTGTGCTCAGGCATTTCCACGGACCCTCCTGTACTGCTGCCATTTAGCTGTGCTGAGCCAAGCACTGGACCGAACCTGACACAGGAGAGACGCGGTATAGGATACGGTGTTAGTGAGCTGTGTGTACTGGAATTTCCGTTAAGAACCGATCCCGATGCTCTGAACCATGGACTGGCTCTTCTAAACAAGGAAGTACATACAAACTAAATAATCCATATTATGGGAAAAATTGGACCTGACACTATGACACTAATTGTCTCTCTTTTGTTTCGTTTTTTGGAAATGAAATGCAGTGGCTGGCACCCTGTCCAGGGTGTACCCCGCCTTGTTACCGATGCTCCCTGGGATACACTCCAGGTTCCCCCGCGATCCTGAAAAGGAGTAAGCGGTTGAAGATAGATGGATGGATGGAAATGCAGTGATATTAAACCCCCCCATGTGCATCTACACCTTTTATCAAAAGACATCTCAAATTCAGATAAACAACAGAGCTTGCATTACATTTGAGCATTTATGAAAATCTCGAGTACAAGCACACTGGCTATTGGCTTGTACCTTAATGCAACCTTTGTGAGAAAAATGCCCTTTTCTCACCAACATCGCATTTAATAAATAGAAGGTCCGCGATATTAGGTAAGCTCCTGAAAATCACAAGAATGCAGTAAAGCAGCTCAAAAGAGTCTGGACTACTCCACTACTCATGGCACCAGTTTTGTTGTTTTTTCTCTCTCAAACATTCCCATTAGCAGCCTCTATGTTTCTGTCAGACCTCCACAAGGCCGGGGGGTGTGAACTAATGGGCTGGTAAGGAGCATGGAGGTATGGAGTTAAAACCACACTTCACTGGACTACGAGTAAGACAAGATATACCATTTTGCAGTACAGAGTATGCCCACCAGGCAAAATGGTTCTTACTGGAAATGAAACATGCAGAACTGTAACCACAGAATCCGCTTAAGCTCACCATCACTCCAGTAAAGACTAAAAGCTCATAAATCACATCTCGAACAAACGCTACTGAGAAAACGAGTGCTTCTCAAAATGGGGTCCATCAAGCGTACATGCTTGGTTATTTTGGTGGAAATCACAACTTTAAGTTATTGACATTACTAAATGTTTTGGTGAGTTCTTATACACTATAGCAGCGGTCCCCAGCCTTTTTTGCGCAACAGACCGGTTTAATATCAGGCAATATTTTCACGGACCGGCCTTTAAGGTGTGGCGGATATATACAACAAAATAAAATGATAGGACCGGCATAAAAACTGGGCTATTTTTTAAATATAATAATAAACGTGAATCTGATGTGAAATCGCAACTTTATTAGCAGCGTCCTCGTAACATCCTCTCTCCCCCCTAACGCTCTCTGGTCTCTATGGTAAGGTTTCAACGTATCACGTGACCGAGACAAGCGTCTTGACATGCGTCAAGAGTGAGTCGTAGAAGGATGTAACGGAGAGAATCCGGTCATTTTTCAGATCCAGATAATAAATAAAACGGAAATAATAAAAGTTATTCTTTCTGTGCGGACCGGTACCAAACGACCCACGGACTGGGGGTTGGGGACCGCTGCACTATATGATAACCCGAAGAATGTGGACATCTTACCAGGAGACCCCGGTGTGTTTACTTTTGTTTGAAAACCATGGACATTAATGTAGTGTTGGTCCCTCCTTTTCTGCTTTAAACAGTCTCGACTCTTCTGGGAAGGATTTCAGAGCACAGCTGTTAGGATTCTGGCATAACAGCATTAGTGAGGTCAGGCAGTGATGTTGGGTGAGGAGGTCTGGGGTGCAGTCAGTGTTCCAATTCATCACAAAGATGTTCAGTAGGTTTGAGGTCTGGGTTCAGTGCAAGTCACTCGAGTTCTTTCACACCGACTTTGTGTCCTGTGTCCTGGTGAAATTCCCCCATTGGCCCTTCTCTGTCATGGCCTTCTAATCATCTCCATCTCTGAACTGGCTACATCACGCCCTCCTCTCCACTAGTAGCTGGTATGTGGTTGGCGCTCTGGCGCACTATGGCTGCCGTCGCATCATCCAGGCGGATACTACACAATAATGGTGGTTGAGGAGACCCCCCACCCCCATACTATGTAAAGCACTATATAAATGTAACTGTAACTCACTTTGTGTCCGGGGGTATTGTCACACTGAAACATGTTTGTGCCTCCTAGTTTCAGTGAAGAGAAACTGTAATGCCCCGCCATACAAAGCCATTCTAGACAACTGTGTGCTTTCAACTGTGTCAACAGTCTGGGGAAGAACCCCATATGGGTGTGATGGTCAGGTGTCAACAAACCTTGGAGCATGTAGTGTAATGATTAGATTGTTCGACTTGTCCCTTGTATTCAATGCAAAACTCAATAACTCAAAAACATGTCTTCTGCCTGTGGAAAGTTCAGGAATAAGCTGCAAGGAATCTGTGCCGAGAGGGACTGAAGAATTAATTTTACGCTTAAAGGATTTTGTTTTTTGTCATTTTAATAAGTAATAAGCAAGGTGCTTTCTGTTCCTCATATTCTACCCATCAACAACTGGTTTTCCAAAACGGTGCAAAAGGATCCAAGCAGAACCAGTTATTTATTATTATTATTATTGAGGATAAAGATATATTACCAAAGAATAGAAACCACCAAAGAAATTCCAATGGTTTACACCAGTAGTCCCCAACCTTTTTATCACTGCGGACCGGTCAATGCTTGACAATTTTACTGCGGCCCGGGGGGGGGTTCAACCGTCAGCATGTTGGTGTGCCCGCTAAGACTCACAAGCTCTACTCCTCTCCTCTCAACCACTGCCCTAACGCTCTCTGACTCTGGTCGCTATGGTAACGTTAAAACATGACTTCAAAATAAGATACAGATACGCCACAAAAACGAATATAAAGAACATTTTATTTTCATGAAAATTTTAACTCACGATAACGCAATCTTTTTAACAACATCCTCTCCTAGAAGTTCACGGCAAATGTCTTCAGTGGAGGGCAAGATCAATTCTTCACCAATATTGAATTACTTTTTAGCCTTGGCAATACGGTTAGCCACCAAGTATGATGCTCTCAGTGCATTCGCATTTACTGACGTGGTGGCCCTCAGTCATTTCTTCTGTCTGTCGTGTTCCTGTTTTTTTCTTTCAAAATACCTCATTAGCGAGCCGGTCGCACGCATATTATACATAGCGGGCTTGGTATGTGGGAATCACATACCGGGATAAATCCACATTTCAAGTAGGACTCCTGGTATTGTCTGTTAAAAGCTTTCTTTTTCTTGGAAGTGGGCTCTTCTCCTGTCTCTTCACCGGGCCTTTTCCCCTTCACAAAGAAACTTTCCAAAAACATCTGTTTCTTACACATTTTGCTCGCTTGTGGGTTCAATTTTGGCGCGTAAGACGTAACCGAGAGAATCCGGTCATTTCTCATAATTAAACGGTTTATCGTTCAGACTCAGATAATAAATTAAACGGAAATATTTAATTATTTCTTGTGCGGCCCAGTACCAATTGATCCACGGACCGGTACCGGTCCGCGGCCCGGGGGTTGGGGACCACTGGTTTACACTACAAATACCATTAGGGTAACCATTAAAACCATCACCATTATCATTAATAGTATCCACTAGACATATGCCACCAGTTGAAGGCAACAAATTACCAGCAGAAACCCGCAGGGACCCTTACAGTTTCCATTAAAATCAATACTATAATTGCCATTATAACAATTAAAACCATTACAAATTCTATGATTGTTTGTTTGTTTGTTTTCAGCAGGGATGATGTCTTTCTAGTGAACTGGTTATTCTGTACAGTGTGGAGATCAGGGAAAGCTAATGCACTGTTAGTTATCCAAGATAAAGAGATGGATAACGAGGGTATACAAATATAATGCACATGGCCAATGTGAAGCATGAAACAGCAGCAAAACACACACGCACGCGCACGCACGCGCTAGTCACCTTCACACCCTGGCCGATTTTAAAACTATATGCTGAACTTAAAGAGCAAGCAAAATGTAAAAACTTAACGGATGCACTATAATTACCTTTCAAATGTGACCGGACAGGAGAAACGCAATCTTTCACGGTTCAGTAAACGCTCTTCACCTTCTGACCATGAGTCAAAGGAATGCCTTGCTTGCTAACTACTGCAGGTCTGTAGCACAGCCCGGAATTACACACAGCCGATTGGCTGAGATTTGGCAGGTCAAACCTCGGCAACCAATCACGAGCCGAGCCTACAAGGTGACCACGCCCCCAACGGGAGGCTGAGAAGTATTGGCACACCGCTAGCGATGCAAGGCTGAGATGAGAAATGTTTTGAGCTCAATACTAATATTTAATTATTGTGGATCGAATAGATCAAATTCAAGGTCAATTAAACTCATACCTAAATAATATCTAAAATACAGCAAATTTTATAAAAAAAAATCTATTAAATCAATATCTGTCACATTATTTAAAATAAATATTCACAGAAGATCATCACTTTCATACTTTATATTGAATACAAAACATAACCATTTTTTTTTTTTTTTTTTTAGAAATGAAGATATTTATTAAAAGGTCACAAATCAATTGGCAAAAAAATACAAATCAATGACATCTTAAAAATATCTTAAAAATGTATAAACTTTGTGAACATTCACAAATAGCAATCTTTTCATGAGTAGCTGGCACCAACCAATGCAGGTTTATTTGTTTATTGTTCGTATTATTTGCACAATCATTTGTACAGTAGAGAGACCGGGCATGTTTCCAAAGATCTGGCTAAGGCTGATATGAATGTTGGAAGTCCCAGCAACATCTGCAGTGCATGCAAGATCCAACATTCTCGAAAGTTTAACCATTGCATTCGTGAATGTCTTAAGTCATGCATATACGTCAACAAAAATGACATGTACATACATTTAATCATTTCGTATATTCAAAAATATTCCAGAACTATACAAAAAAAAGTTGTGCAATCATGCTCCATTACACAAGCTGGAAACAGAACAATACACAGAATTGATCAGTGCATTCAAACAAACAAACAAAAAAATAATACAAACTTCTCTGCTGATTACCCCAACATGTCACCTTCTATCATTTCTATACCAGCACTAAAGCAGCAGTTAGACTCTCACTCAGTTAACGCCTGTTTCATATCACTGCCCTGTCTGATACACAGATGCTTATACGGATGTTTCAAACCGCCCTGAGGTGGAAACGTAGCAGGAGGACCAACACTGTTCGAATACATTCTGTGTATAAACGTGAAGATCTGCCCACATGGTGAAAAGAGTACAGTAAAGACACAAGTCATGATGTTCCGCACATATTCAGACACAGCAACTGTGTGGGAAAAGGCCTTCTTAAATATAATGCACTATCCATAAAAAATACAGACACGTGTGCCGTAAAATAAATAAATAAATAAGTGCATCAGATGCAGGGACTATTAAGTAAAGGCTGGTTAAGACTAGTAGGATGGAGTCATGTATAAGCATAAGGAATAAGTACTTACAATACATCTATAGTAAAGGTAGCTTAATAGATATGAAAAAGAGCTAAAAAGGGATGAAGAGCTCCTACTACTCTATATGGTGTTCAGTGAGAGGAGAAGTACATGGAAGATTAGAAGTCGGCAAAATGGGCGAGAAAATGGAAGAAAGTGATGCAGGCAAACTGAAGCAATGTTTTAGTGGCCACACTGCATTAAAGCCACAGCGACGTTTTGCTTGACCTTAAACAGAACATCACCTCTAAGGAGGAAGAAATGCTGGCAAGTTTAAATAAACCATATTAATCATCACATATTGATCTGTAAAGCCCCCTTTTTCCCCCGATTTAAACATTTCTATTTTCATTTATTCGTTTGGCAGATGCATTTACCCAACTTGACGCTCGTTGAGGATTCAGAACCTTGCTCAAGAAGCCTGGGAGTGGTTCTCTGGAGAGCCTCAGATTTGATCTTCTGATCGCTAGCTCACAACCTTTTCCTTGACCACTGAGCCACTGATGGCGTAGAATATTTTAGAGGCAATCAGCAAGAGGTAGAACAGCCATAAACTCAATCGCACCAGTATAACCTACAACAAGACTGCCATCTGTGGAATCGAATGAAATGGTTAGAGTTCAGAAGTGTAGAGAATTGATTTGCGATAGTGAGTCATCTGATCAAAGGATGTGCGAGTAAGCAAAATTTTGGCTCTTATTTTGGCTGACACATATCAAGTCAGAGCATTCATTAAAAGCGGTTCCATTCTTATAGTGTCGTTTGATAAGCACACTTTTCTTTTTTTTTTAAATAAACTTAATCGAGTTGGTGTAAGTGTAAAACTATCTCTGTGGCAAGCATTAGACATGAGGTATTTGGAAGGATGTACAAAAACTGCCATTTAAATGTAAAAAATTCCTCAGTATTTGGTGTGAAGAAACGTACATGACGAAACGGCGCGTTCCTTCTGCTTTCTAAACGCTACCTATAACCACTGAAAAATAACCTCCTTAGTCCTATAGTTCTTAAGCTTATCATTAAAATCCGAGTCAACACATAATGTGCCTTATTAAAACTTCCACACTCGTCTTGCATACCGTTACATTACAAGGAGATTGTCCAGCTATAATCATCCTGTCATTTTTAAGATAACTTTAGTTGTACACCAATCGTACTAAACTCATAACACTACAGTTTTCTCCTAGCCAAACCACAGGGAGCATGCATACACATAACTCACACCATAAGAGGTAAAGAAAATTTGAACGTGGAAGCTAGTGATGGAGAACAGGTGCCGTCTCGGTATTCTGGTGGCTCGAAGCGATGCTGGAACGCACAGAGCTTGTGAGTTAGTGTCAGGAGTGAGGCACTGAGAGAAAACAAAACAAAACAAAAAAACTCCTCCTCTTATTCCACTGTTCATCAATGGGAACAGTGATCTTACAGCAAAAAAAAAAAAGACGTGTTCCAGCAGCTCAGAAAGGAGAGTTCATTCCTAACTTCGTCTCAAACTGGAGCTTCTGCCTCTTCTGGTAACGCACACGGACCCTGAAAAGGACAAGATTTATATTATAAGCAATTAATGCGCTCTAAAAGGTGAACATATTTCATTTAAACAGTCTGACGATCATTATGAAAACGTTTGACTTCTCTCTTGATCGGATCGGGCCGTACCTGATTTCGTGTAGTTTGACAGCCTCGTTGATCAGCACCACCACTACAGTGGACAGTGACCCCAGCAGCCACACCTCCATGGGCACATGGCTTAATGTAAAGTCCAGACCTGTCTTGCCATTATTACTTCTGTCGTGCCATAAATGATAATCTATTATAGCCTGCACCACCTGACCCAACAGCCTATAAGCGAGAGAGAGAGAGAGAGAGAGAGAGAGAGAGATAGAGAGAGAGAGATAGAGAGAGCGGAGAAATGTAAAACCAAGCATTTAGAGGTGCGCTAACATTACACTTCCCTCCAAAAGTATTAAAACAGCAAGGCCAATTCTCTTGGTTTTGTTATACGCTGAAGACATTTGGGTTTGAGATCAAAAGATGAATATGATGAGACGACAGATCAGAATATCAGCTTTCATTTCCTGATATTTACGTCTGGATGTGTACAACAGCTTCAAGCATGCTACATTTGGTGTCAGACCATCCGATTTCTTAGGTGAACAACAGTATTGGAACAGCGTATTATAGTAAATAACATTTAATATTTGGTTGCATATCCCTTGCTTACAATAACTGCATTAAGCTGGTGACTTACTGACATCACCAAACTGTTGCGTTTTTCTTTTGTGATGCTTTTCCAGGCTTGTTTCTCAGCTTCTTTCAGTTTCTTTTTTCCCCCTTCAGTAGATGTGTCACTCACCTAACTGATACCACTATTATACGAGCCTACGTTTAATGGGTAAAAAGCAAAATTTCGGAATTGTAAACTAAGGCAATCAAATGATTATAATAATCAATTGCAACTGGCCAATATTAAGATACTACTCTAATCATGGTTAATAAGAATTTAAAAAACATATAAAACATTTTTAATCAAATTTAAGTGTGAAGAAAAGTCAAATTTATGACAAGAGAAAGGGTCAAATTCAAGGGCCATCCTGAGGAACCCAACAAAAACAGAACACACTTTAAAAAATGTTTTTTTACTTTCTTGTGCGGGGTCAGATATGAAACTTGTGGAACACACTCATTGACATGAGGTAGATGGTGCTTGTACAGCGATGCATGGCGCATATACTGCTTTCATACATCCATCTTTAGTAACAACTTCTTTATCTTGTTCAAAGTCACGGGGTTTTAAATAAACATGCTGTGTATATTTTGAAAAACAGAACAAACTCGGATCATCAAAAACACTGCAGGCAGATGCAAACGGTGGCCATGTGGAAAAGTCTCGGTGTCCAGCACTCACCAAACTGAGATGATCTCATGCATGGAAGCTTGGATATCTTTCTCTCCAAGCAATTCACAGTAGCTTGCACTCTCTTCTAACAATCACACCCCCTGATATTACACTACTGACCTCACATTCTCTGTCATCAAAGACACCATTTAAATGCCATACAGTCTTTAAATTATATTGCCCAATGATCAGAATTATCTTTGGTTACTGTGTATTAATGAAGTCCAGTAGTCTATTAAAAAAAAAAAATCAAAGAAGAAAACAACAAAAAACAAACAAACCCATGTTGCAACCTATTTTTCAATCATGGCAAGTAGCAAGCAGCTAGCCTAGAGACAACTGTCAATGGTCCAAATGATACAACGTGGAAAATGTGTTAACGGCACCAGAAAATAGTGGTATTAAAATGTACCATGTCTTCATGAACCATGTTATTATGCTATCTTTGGCAGTATTACAGTGAACACATTGAGACAAAGTTTTTTGATCATGTCAAGGTGCTAATGATATTTTTTTATCAGCAGCCACACCTCAATCTGTGGATTTGTTCATCCATTACATGTAAGGAGGCTGCAACCTCAGTTGTCAACAACTCCAAATATGGAAGCAGCTACAGGGATCGAAGAGTGAAGTGTAAAACCACATGACTTCCTCTGAACCACCCCTCTACACGGGTCACCTACTTCACACACCCCAACCCTCCCACCCCTCACCTCCGCGATGTGAAACACAGACACTCACACAAGAGGCACAGTGAGACACCACCATGTGTTGCTGAAAGGATTCTTCCTCCAGAGTGGCTGAGAACGGTGCACATAGCTAAAAGAAATAACCACTGAAAGAGAGAGAGAGAGAGAGAGAGAGATTTGGTAATATCACTTAAATAGATCATCATACCATCACAAGTCCATGGTGTTGCAGTACTCAGTGACTACGTTTACATGGACAGCAATAATCAAATTACTGCCCTTATTCTAAATAAGATAATATTCTGATTAAGGTGTATACATGAGCTGCTTTTAGAATAATCCTTTCACTTCCCATTTTACATGTTATAGAACATAGATCGATTAACAGCACACGTCATTACATCCCCACGCCACGCCGTCTGACGTTCCCTCCAGAATTTCACGTATCAACATACAGTTCGTCTTTGTTATGGCACTGTACACTTTTGTGTGTTTCATTTTACGAAGCTTTGAATACAGTTAATTATTGGTCATGCTGTACGTGCAAATAAACGACTGCTTGAAGCCGTAGGCTGCATCCAAAACCGCGTACTTACCTACTATATACTAGCCGAAGTACATGTATTTCAACTACTATATAATAGGCAAGCATGCGGCTTCAGACTCAGCAGTGCTCTCTTGTTTGCCGTCAAACGACTGAGCACTGCCATGTGTGTGTACGTGTCCTGTTGCACACTGCGGTGAAAACTCCCACACGACGTTGATAGTGTGATTAAGGCGAGTACATGTCTGTAATGCTTGTCGATAACGTGCCTAAAACAGGAGTACTCCACACGTCTTAATTCCATTTGTGTTTACTTACGAGATATGATTTTAGTCGGATTAAGGTCATCAATAATCGCTGTTTACAGGCTAGATTCATAATCAGTGTATTGTCTTAATATCAGAATATTGTTGTCCTTGTAAACGTACTGAGCGAAGATTCAGTATACTCATAAGCATCAGCTACTGCAAGCCGGTCTTACCAGTATGCAGAGCCAGGAAGCCTGCCATGACTTTCTGGATGAGCAGCAGACCATTCGATAATTCATGAAACCACTTTACAGAGGAGCTGCAATCAGAAATAAAGAAGTGGTTAACCTGTTAATCAATAATAAAAGCACTCTTGACCATGGTACTCCATAGTGTTTGGTGTGTGTACCTAGCAGTAAAGATATGGGTACTGTTAACAATGCTGTCATTAGCATTTTTAGCAAACACTGTGTGCAGGGAGAATCCAAATCCCAGCAGGTAAACACACACTGTCAGACCAAACTTGAGCAGGAACCAACCCAGGAAGTAATGCTGGGTCTGTGGAGAGAATAAAATACACACGGACCTTTATCGCTCAAAGTTGCATATGAATAAGAGTGTAAATTAGCACACAAGTTCATCAGCAGTTTTAATAATCATTCCTTAATGAAGTTATAGTGACGTTATATTCTCATTAGTGGGTCATACAGACATAATATGAAAGAACAACTTGTACTCTCACCTGATGCTAATTCTGAGACTAATTTACATACATTTGTAAATGAATGAATAAAGGTTAATGTAACCGGGCAGAAACGCAGTGCTCGTTCTCCTCGTCATGAGACATGACCAACCTTACGAGGGATGTCGTCGAGATTTTTGCCAGTAGCCTCTGTCATCACGGAGCTGTCTGGTGGCTTCCCCAAGAAGGACACGCTGACAGTCACATGCACATACGTGTGAAAAACATTAGCTGCCATGTGGAAACAAGGTATGACCAAACAAAAAGTCTGTTTTCAATCTCACCTCAGCAGTGGGTAGCAGACGCAGGAAAGCCAAAGAATGTCGGTTATGTTTAGTGGAGGTGGAAGCTGAGTAAGGCAAGCCAAGAACTAGCACCAAAAAAAAACAACAACAAAAAACTAAATTGTTTGTGTAAAATAGAAAAATGAATGCTGTAGATTTAATCTATGGTCCCATAGTCAGGAAATGTGCCAGCTGTGGTTACCTGAATGAGGACCAGTGTGAGCTGGCACTGCAGCAGGAAGAGGAAGCACTTGCGAATGCCGTATGTGGTGTGCCTGGCCTACACACAGAACATGCAAGCATACACAACCTCTACTTAGTTCTCATTTCACATTGTTGATTTCATGCTATTTGCTCCGTTTCCAACACAAACACTACACATTATTGCTTTGCAGTGTTGGGCTGCAGTGAGCTAGAATAAGGATATACAGTCCCCTCCGAAAGTACCGGAACAGCAAGGCCAATTCTATTATTTTCAATACGCTGAAGACCTTCGCGTTTGAGATCCAAAAGATCAATATGAGACAATGGATCAGAATCTCAGCTTTCATTTCCTGATATTTACATCTAGATGCATTAGAACAACTTAGAACATGGATAGAACCCACCCACTTTTTCCAAGTGATCAGTAATACTGGAGCATGTGACTGATGCAACTGTTTGGTGACGTCAGTGGGTCAAGCAAGGGATATGCAACCAAATATTACGTGTTATTTAAGACGATCTGTTGCTCACCAGTCTGCTCACCAAATGTGCCATGTTTTAAGTCGTTTAACACATCTAGATGTAAATATCAGGAAATGAAAGCAGAAATTCTGATCCATCGTCTCATATTCATCTTTTTAATTCAAGCCCGTACAACGTATAGTGTAAAACAGAATTGGCCTTGGTGTTCCAATACTTTCAGAGGGGACTGTATACAGGTGCATCTCAAAACATTTCAATATCGTGGAGAAAAAAAAAAATATCGAAAAAAATTAATTAAAAACGAAACAAAAAAAAAACAACTTTAGAATACTGGATTTTTGATTCCATGAGCTGTAACAAAAAAGGCTTACATTTTCTTACACATAAAATGAAATATTTAATTTTATGTGTAACAAATATATTAACTAAAATATAAAATATATGAACGTTCCACTATTTTAATTAAGTTACGAGGAAAAAAATTAACTTTTCCAAGTTTTTTTTTAAGATGCACCTGTATATATCTGTGCTCTGTGGCTCCAACACCACTCCACTCCCAATGGTCCAATAAACCTTTATTTAAATTAAACAACCTGTGGAAAAAAGAACAGTGTATCTGTCGCTTCAATGCTTTTCCTTTTTATTGCTTCCTGAATACAAAATTGCTGGAATGCAACTACTGACTAGACTTGACCAGACTACTGCTGTCCTATCGCAGAGATGAAGCTCCTATCAGAACATCGTGTAAAAGATAAAACGCCTGTACACCAGTGGGACCCTGCATGTGCATCCCATACGCGTGTTCTGCGATCACGTGGTATTTAAAACCAATACCCAGCCCGAACAAACTGCATCTGAACGTTTCTTATTAACATGTCATCTTCAACGGAATCCAAGATTTATTTTCAAATTCTTGAAATGACTTCAATCTATATGTATGCACACCCCCTGTACCCCTCCATGTGCAAAACTCCATGTTCTTGGATGGATTTAAACACTACATGTGTGTATAAATGAGCTCACAAAGTTGACCGGACACCGATATCACGGCTCCTTCGTGAAAAGCGCAGCAGAGGTACACATTTATTTATATGAGCTAAAGTGAGTGTGTGTTACCTGCTCTATAAGCCTGACCAGGCTGAAGCTTTCGCCCTGGTGTAAGGTGACAGAGCAGCTGAGGCTGTTGAGACGTGCACTAAGCCGCAGCGGGGTCAGTTCCTCCATCTCCTCGTTCACAACACTGCCGGAAGCATAGCCAAATGTCTCCCATGAGCACCGAGATGGGTACAGCGGGTCCAGAGAGATACTGCAGTCAAACATGCACAGAAACACACAGAATATAACACACCATGTTGTACATTATTAAAAAAGAAAAGAAAAAAAAAAGAAAACGTCGCCTCACCTGAGGTCACTCTGTATAAACAGGCAGCTGTTACGGAAATTAGCTGAGCTCCCCAAACAGCATGTCACCTCTCTGTTCTCCTGCATAATCTTCATCATCTCACACATGGCTGTGATGCACACACAGGCAACCAAACCGAACCAAAAAAAAACAAACAAACGTAAATCTTACAACTTCTGTTTAAATGTGAATACTTTTATCACATACCTAGAATTATAAATTCTACAGTCAAGTCTCTAAAATGAACCCAGTTAACTCTAGAAGGGAAAATGCTAGATATTGTTCTATTGTGATAAACAATAAAGTAATGCTGGAAGAGAGAGACTCACTTTCAGGAGTGCAGTCAGTGAAAAGGGGCACGAGCAGTGGCACGTTGTCAATGTTCTTCAGGTGAGGGCGGACCTGATGGATGCCACGAGGCAGCTTGGCCTACAAAAGAGAGAGGGGGGAAAAAAAGAGCAACGTTTAATTCTCTGAGCTGGATAAACTCAGTCACTAAAAAGCACTCCAGTGAGAAAGAAACCACATACTCGATTGCCGTCAGCGAGGAAGCTGGGCACGTCGCTCTCTGTAGCCTGGAAGCTGGCAAGATCCGACTGGCCTTCGTCTTCGGCGAGTAACGGGCCCTCTGCATCATCCCGGGAATCTATTCAGACAGACAACAAATTCAAATCTGATCCGCAGCTCACGGACACACTGCAGATCTCCAGTTAAATAGTAGTTGAAAGCATTTAAATTGATCCAGACAGATGTTCAGAACTTCAACTACCACACACATTCTGCACAGACCTGGCAGTACATCATCATGAAGAGAGCCTGCCTGGCTAGGGCTAGAGGGAGCTCCATCACCATGGCCATCTCCATTAGGGGTGAGAGAGATGTGACAGTTCCAGCCTGTTTCCAAACCCATCTTCTCTGCAAACACCTACACACACACACAAAATGTTAACAAATCATTTATGAAATATAAATTCTTTTTCTGTTAAATTTTTTCTGTCAATTTTTTTTCTGTTAAACTATTCTTTTATTTATTTGCTTGTTTGACCCAGCTATAGTAATTTGCCAATTCACCAGCCAGTTCACCCCGACGACAAAAACACCCAAGATGGGAGAATGAAAGTGCTTCCTGGAAGACTTATAAAGTCAGCGTAACTTTTCAAAAGATGCTAGTGTGACATAACCGGGATTCAAACTCGAACCACCCGAGAGCCTGTAGTCTTAGTTACCTACATACACTACCGGTCAAAAGTTTGGAGACACTCGACTGAAATGTTTCTCATGATCTTAAAACTTAAAAGCATTTTGATCTGAAGTTGCATGATTAAATGTTTGACATCGGGGTTGTAGATAAAAAATAGAACTTTGTATACATATTCATTTCTTTCATTAGACAACTAGATACAACTTTTTAACACAAAAAGATATATATATATATATATATATATATATATATATATATATATATATATATATATATATATATTTTTTTTAAACGGACGACTCGGAGCGAAATATTCCGAAAAGCAGCCGATAAGTGTCCAGTGTAGGTGGGAACTCCTTTAATACTGTTTAAAAAGCATCACAGGGAGATTCCTCAAGAAATCGGTTGAGAAAATGCCAAGAATACGTTTCTGGAAATTCTAGACAAAAAGATGATCAAATATTAAATCATTTAGATTTATTTTGGATTTTTTTTTATCACAACATAATTCCCATAGTTCCAGTTGTGTTATTCAGAGTTTTGATGACTTTATTATTATTCTAAAATATGGGGGAATAAATAAATAAAAATAAAGAATGAGCCTCTCTAAACTTTATATTTATAATGAGTGAAAACCGTATGCATTTTGCCAAGAGAGGGTGCACACTGTTGGTTTCCATATTTGACAGTACCTTGCTGCGCAGCTCATCCTCCCTGGAGAAGTAGACGAACCGGATGCAGGCTCCCACCAGGTTCTCAATGAGCCGCACCGTGTCCAAGCGGGCCTGGAACTGTGACGACACCATGCCCATGAAAATCTGTCCACTCAGGGCCTGAACACAGTCCTCCTTCTCCAAGCCCTCGCCTATACCCTCTGAAACACACAGAGATACACTTGTATAGTAAATGAAGCTGATTATATGGAAACAAGTTTGAGACTGATGTTCAAAAAATTGTCTTCCGTGACTTTATTAGTCTGACTAATAATTTGAAGGTTATATTTAGTTTGCAATGCAGCAGTTAGACTGTTGAGTAGAATAATGCAACTATTTTAATGTATACTTTGTTGTTGTTTTATTTATTTTTTTTAAACGTTTAAACATCATACCTTATAATGCAACTTTGAAACGTGTAGCTTGCAACCATTCATGTAAAAGTATAAAGGTGAAGGGGGGGTTGATATCAGCCTCGAAGTTCTGAGTTTTGTATTCAATATTAAGAAAAACATGTACATGTTATTTATGTACTGGCCAGTCCTAAGGGAGATGAAAAACTGCCTACTTCTCGGTCTCTCTCACCATCTGAGCTCCAGCTGTTGCGGCGGCCGCTGTGTTTGATGGGCGTGGTGCCGGGCAGCTCCACTCCGGAGAAGAGTGCTGGGCCGGGCGCCAGCTCTACACACTTCCCGTTTAGCTGACTTGACAGCGCCACCTGCATGGGCTTATATGCGAATGCAGAGCAGTAACCAGACAGGCACGCACGCTGGTAGAAATCCAGAACCTTCTTCCTGTGGAGAAAGAAAAACAATTCTCATCAATCTGTATGAGACCATTTCAAATAGCCAAGAGCACAGATCGAGTGAGTGAGAGTGTTTGTGTAACCTGTCCGAGCCAGAGAGCGGGTAGATGTCTGTTCCGTCCCAGAAGTCGGTGCAGGCCTCCAGGATGAGGTCAGCCGAGCCGTGGGAGAGCATCTGTACATTGTCTGAGAAGAAATCAAACGATCGGTGACTTGAATGAAGCAACATTTCCGGAGAAAACAGGAAAAAGGCAGAGAGAAGCTGAAGCGTTCTCACTGGTTGTGCTGTCTCGCACTAGCAGGCTGATCAGATGACTAATAGGTGGCTGGCGTTTGGTGACCTGGTGAACGCGGCGCGTGCACGACTCACTGGCCTTGTCTCCGTTAGGCAGCTGGTACAAAGCCAAGTGGTTCTCCTGGTTAAAGAGCTCTCGTGCGCCGGGAGTAAAACCTTAACAAGATCAGCAGGTACCGGGTCAAACAGAGACAGCACTAATGAACTTTTAGCATCGTTTAAAAGCTAAATATAAACTAAACCAGCATGCAATCGAATAGACTGTTGCAACAAATGAATGCGGATATAACACAACAGAGTCAGTTAAGCCTCAAATTTTAGCTGACTCAACAAAAGTGTAACCGATTATGTTGAATTAATTCGAGGAAGACCTATGTGAGGTTCATATGTTTGAAAATACATGCATTAAAATCCATGAACATACAGTATGTGCTGTGCTAGATTTGATTTCCTCAACCTGTAACAATGCTGTAATTCTTAAAACGTGCACGCCAACATGTTTTCACCTATGAGGCGAGACAGCTCGCAGAGGCCCCAGGGAACGTGCACAGGGAGCACAGCACCATGACTCTCCTGCAGTGCCAAGTTGGAGAGGTGGTCCGAGAAGCGGCACAGCAGCTGCGTGACCCGAGCGTTGCATAGGTTCAGCATGATGTTCAGTCCCAACGGCTTCAGGGAGGACAAGTGGCCCTGCCAGCCCGAGTCGTCAAACTGAATACTGACAGGGTTCTGCTGGTCCTGAGACAGACTCAGCATCTCCAGATGATAGTCGCAAACAAAGTCCTCCGCCTCACACAGATCATCACCAACCATACACAGCTGGTGATCCACACAAACGCGTACAGACAAAGAAATGTGAGCAAAATGTACAGTATGGGATAAAAGTCTACAGCTATCAATTCTACAGCGTTTATGGCGTTAGTCTTATTAATGAACAACAAACAAAGAAACACTAAAATTGAAAAATATCACCTGACAAAACTGTATTACTCTCTTGGGACTTTCGGATTCTACTGTAGATACCCAAAGTGCAAGAATTTATTACTCTAGAACCCAGTTACAGTCATTGAGACACACAACGGATAAGCCTCGCTATTCCAGAGTGCAGTGCTAAATAAAATAGCCTGTGAGGTAAAATTATTAACACACCTCTGCTCATAAATTTACACACCTCAGGCAGAATCTGCAAAATCATTTAAAAAACTAAAGAATAAGACCCAGGGGGTGTAAACTTTTGAACAAGGATTTTTATCTTGTTTAAAAAAGCTTGTTTCTTTTTCATTTAGTACCGCACCTCAGAAGCTAAATAAGATATATTTACATGTTGCCCAGAAGACAAAATAACAACAATTTACACCCATCATTCTGTTCAAAAGTTTACACCCCCCTGGCTCTTAATGTATCGTATTGCCTTCTTGAGTATCAGTGAATGTTTGCACCTTTTGTAATAGTTGTGTACGAGTCCCTCGGTTGTCCTCAGTGTGAAAAGATGGATCTCAACATTATATAGCCGCTGTTGGAATGGGGTCAGATATGCAGAAGATGCTGGAAAAGCAAAGAATGTGCAGGATGTGGAGGATTTTTCTGAAGAACAGTGGGCAGTTTAACTGCTCAGGACAAACAAGGGACTCATGAACAACTATCACAAAACATAAAAACGGTCGTTGATCATCCAGGTAACGACACACAGTATTAAGAACCAAGGGTATGTAAACTTTTGCACTGTGTAAATTCAGTTAGTATTGCGTCTTGTGGACAATATGTAAAAAAATTTGATGTGAAATAGCTGATTCAGGACAGACTAATGAAAAACAAAATGCAATTTTACTGATCCCCGTTATAAAAAAAAAAAAAAAAAAAAGATCAACATTTTGCAGATTCTGTAAGGGGTATGTAAATTTACGAGCACAACTGCAAATGTAATAATACCTGAGCGCTTGACTCCTCTCCGCCCTCCGTGTCATGGCTGAAGCTGACATTGGAGCCTGATGGGTGTTTAGAGCGTGTGTTCTGAGGACCTCGACGTGTACGGTGCACATCGCAGGAGCGGCCCGTATCATGCGACACCTCACTGGACTCCTGCTCGTTAACTAGATGTAGAACAGGTTCACGGGCGTGTACGTTAAGAAGAGCCTCACCTTCCTGAGCCTACAGACAAGACAGTCCACAGGCCAGAAAATGAAATCAGTTGGAACCAACACAACCATCATGACTTTTTTTCCCCCCTCGAAAGTATATGGAGATTATTGGCCCCATATACTTGCTTATTAAATGACAAAAATACACTCACTACACTATATAAGTCTACCCAATTACCTCATCTCTGTCGTCCTCTCCGTCTGTACGACTGAAAGAGTTAACAGACAGGTCGTCTCGGAGATCCTCCTGGCTGTCATGAGGCGGCTCAACGCGGCCGCTGAAGAATAGGACCGTCTCTGGACTAGGGTTGGGCCAGGACAGAACACCCTGCTTATCCACACAGCATAGTACCTGCAATGGCACCACACACAGACCTGCGTTACTCTGTACTTAAATAACCGCAGTCTTTAACCGAGAAGATTCCGTGCCAGACTGAAATGCAATCACGAGTGTGAAAAATACACAAACTTTCCTGTTTTCCCATTAGTGACATACAGAAAAAACACACCACACTGAAAAGCAAAACCTTCACTTCAATCGCTTTTTTGTTTAATCACGGGAGAAAAAAAACACTTAAAAACAATGTATGCTTCTTGCATTGCATTTTGTTCTGCTACAAAATTTTCTCTGTAGATTCAGACTTCATCCAAGCTAGTTTCTGTAACTTTGGATTTTTAAGTAATATATATTATATTTTTTATTATATATATATATTATATATATATATATATTTTTTTTAAGTTCCGGACTACACATGTGGAATTAAAAAAAAATAAATAAATATTATGCTCTATAATGTTGTGCGACAGTCGGAGGCACTCACTGTGACTGATCCTAGGTTGCGTAGCAGGCTCGAGGTATAACACAGTGTCTGAGATTCTCCTTTCAGAACACCGACCAAATGTCTCCACACACAGCGCAACATCTCCTACACACACACACACACACACACACACACAGTTTTGGATTGGTTAGTGAAAGTCTGCAGGAGAAAATCTAAAACTGGAGGTTTATATCCTAAAGCCGAATCTGCTTCTTAAAGATTCAGTCAAAAGTCCCACTCACTTGTACTCACTCAGTCTTCCCTTATGTAAAGAGTTGCATGTACCGAGAAATGTCTTTCAGGACAAAGCGGATGCAGAAGAACAGACTAGGCTTATGTGAGATAACAATAACGGAGCGGCCCTCCTCAACCATCCGCTGCCACAATATTCACACTGACTCAGATTTTTATACTACATGTGCAAATTTGCTAATGTCACCTTTTAATGATTAACTGCTGTATCAAGTATGTACCAAGCAGACAAACCCTTTATTATTTATTATTATATATTTTTTAATCATCTGCCGTGTAGAGAAACCAAATCTACACCACTATCTGATGAAGCTGAAAAACTTCATTAATGGAGAACAGAAGAAAGGTGGCAAAACCTTCCTCTGTGTTCGTATGTGTTTGTGGGAGGGTAGTACTTATGTTTTACGTAATCTACCGCATAGTTTTTTGAAGATAAACGTATGAAAAAGATGCATGCAGCACGTCACAAAAAATTGGGACAGGGGCAATTTAGGACTAATAGCGATGGGAGAAGTTGAAATAAGAAGGTGATGTGAAATAGATGAGACAATCATCTAATAATAGTATATAAGGAGCCTCCAAAAAAAGGCCTAGTCCTTCAAGAGCGATGTGTCGAGGATCGGCAATCTGCCAACAGAGGCGTCAATGAATAATCCAACACATTGAGAACAACATTCCCCAAAGACAAATCGGTAGGATTTTGGGCATTTCACCTTTTACAGTGCACAATATAATTAAAAGATTCAAGGAATCTGATCAAATCTTTGTGAGTAAAGGGCGAGGCTGAAAACCATTTCTGAATGCGTGTGATCTCCGACCCCTCAGACATCACTGTCCTAAAAACCATCATGAGTCTATAATGGATATCCTGACATGGGCTTGGGATTACTTTGGTAAAGCTTTGTCACTCAACAGCATTTGCCGCTGCATCCACAGATGCAAGTTAAGGCTTCACTATACAAAGCAGAAGCCATACATCAACACTGTCCAGAAGCACCGCCGACTTCTCTGGGCTCGGTCTCATCTGAGATGGACAGTAGCACAGTGGAATCCTGTTTTGTGGTCCGACGAGTCAATATTTCAAATAGTTTTTGGACAAAACAGCCGTCGTGTTCTCCGGGCCAAAGAGGAAAAGGACCATCCAAGCTGTTATCAGCGTCAGGTCCAAAATCCAGCATCTGTCATGGTAATGGGGGTGTGTTAGCGCCCATGGCATGGGTAACTTGCACATCTGTGAGGGCACCATTAATGCAGAAAGATATGTACACATTTTGGAGCAACATATGCTGCTATCCAGAGCAGGACAATGCCAAAACAGCGCATGGTTGCGTAAGCAGAGAGTGCGGGTGCTAGCATGGCCTGCCTGCAGTCCTGACCTGTCTCCGATTGAGAATGTGTGGAAACGAAGGCCCTGTACAGTTGCACAGCTGAAGAAATGCATAATGGATGAACGGGGGAAATTCTGCTTGCTAAATTTAACCAACCGGTGTCTTCAGTATCCGAACGCTTAACAAGTGTTATTATAAGAATTTTTTATAAATATTATAAGAAGGTGAGGTTACACAGTGGTAAACAGTCGCTTGTCATAGATTTTTGGAGTGTGTTGCAATCATCAGATTTAAAATTTGTGTATATTTTCAAAAATAAACTCAATTCACAAAGTAAAACAAATATTGTGTTTTCAATATATTACAGGGTGAACTGAATTTTCAAATGACTCTTTTTCCATACTGTCCCAACTTTTCCGGAATTGGGGTTGTACAAAAATACTCATATAACGTACCTAATCGATGTATACGTAAGACTTCTGTCCACAGCACTTGCGTGTTTCATGCAAAATGAACAACTGCAGACATGAAAGAATTAACTGAAGATCCCAAAACAAGATGCTACTCCAAGTATATAAGCAAGTTCCTCTATCTATTCATGCATCTATACCATCACCAGAACCTTTTGGATTGACAAAGCTTCATGCGAAGGATCACATGAATTTACATCAACTCAAGGTAATGTGATGACCGAGAGCTCATTCCCATGCTGTCATCTCAGGAAGTACAGCCAGTACTGAGAGCAGTACAAAAACATGCAGAGTGTGCATGTGACTGGTGCAGGACCTGCATGAGCGCCAAAGCTACAAGCTCAAATAAATCGACAAAACACACCGTATAAAACTTTAGCTCTTAGTATGGCAAGATCAGTTGAGCAAGATGGAAAGATAAACATTACACAAGCGTAAAGGTACAACAGAACAAAACAGCAACAAATGCCAGTATAAAATTACCATATTTTCCAGACAACAGGTCGTTCCGAAACTTAAGACAAACCCCGTAACATTCAATCTGCTTGGAGGAACAAAGTGAATACACAGCATGTCGCTTCTCTGTATATGTAGTACTAATCAACAGGCATTTTTATGCTGCATGATGTTTTGCTTTACTACTGGTGTAGTGCAGTTTATTTTTTGTCCTGTTAGTGCTGCCATAGCGCAGCGCTATATTGTTTCCTGAGCTGAGGCCTTCGATGGAATTCACTTTAGAGGTAGCTTTTGTCTGTCGGATCACTGACTTGACGACAGCTTGACATCTAGTTTTCTTGGGTAGATTTTGTAATTGGATCAGTCAGTACGTTTACATGGACAACAATATCACACTAATAATCACACTATTAACGTTGTGTAGGAGTTTTCACCGCATTGTGCGACAGGACACGATCACACACGGCAGTGCTTAACTGTTTTACCAAGACAGCATGGCTGCGTCCAAGACCGCACACTTACCGGTACCTACTATATAGTAGGTGAAATAAATACATGTATGTCAGCTGCTAAATTGTAGGTAAGTTTGCGGTTTGGGACACAGCCCACGGCTTCAAGCAGTCGTCTGTTTGCACCTATAGCATGACAAATAAATCACTGAACTTGAAGAATTCGTGAAATTAAAAATAAAAACACCCAAAACTGTATACGGTACCATAACGAAGACGAACTGTCCACAATGACGTGTGCCGTTAATCGAACTCTGTTCTATAACAGGTAAAACAGGAACATGAAAGGAACATTCTAAAAGCGACTCATGTAAACACCTTAATCACATTATTGTTTCATTTAGAATATGGTCAATAATTAGATTGTTGTTGTCCATGGAAATGTAGTCAGTGTTTCCCCTACTTCTAATCAAGTCGAAGTACCTAGTTAGGGGCCAGGTAGCTTATAGTCCAGAAAATATGGTAACCCAATATTTCTGTATAAATACATAAGCAATGGCTGAGCAAAAATAATATATGATGCTGGTGGTGGTGGTGGTGATGGTGGGTTTATCCAGAGCGGGGCAACGAAAGGAGAAGGGAAAAATGAGGAATACAGAGGATGTACCTGGGAGGACATCACTTCCGTGTAGCTGCTTAGAGTGTCCTCAGAGAACTTAGCCAGCTGGGACGAGAGAAGAGGTGGATTAAATCCTGTCTGGAGGCGCCAGCGTCTCTAGTCGCTCACCTTTGCTCTCAAGGAACACACTAAGCCTTCCTAGTGCTCACCTAAGCTGAACTCAACTTACATCTAGTGTGGTTAATATACATGCCGCATACACCGTACACAGGGGCTGTGTTAAAGAGGAGCTGGAACAAGAGCCTTAAGAAAACAAAGTGTTAAAGTCGCTGTCAACTTACTTTCATAATCGGCTTCTTATTATTAGCTGTGGTTTCTGTGGCCAAGCTACAGCTGACTGTTAGAAAAAGAACAACGCTGCAGAGATTTTTTATTTTACCCCCCCCCGCTGTTTCTGTGTGCCTGGTTTAACCTAGGCAGGACTACACTGTGGGTAGGTGATGTCAGGTAGTCCATGTACAAATGAGATTTAGCAATATGCTGGTCATTCTTCACCACACATACAGGAAGTGAAGTTCCTTTTTTATTTATTTATTTTTTTTATTTTAAACCACTCAATATTTTCCCCTCATGAGCAAAACTATATGAAGCTAGTACTTTGACGTACAATATTTTTTGCACAGTAGATTACAGGTGATACACACACCAGCCCCCAATAAAGTGAGAAAGTCATGTGACTACAAAGAACATATTCAACAGCTGCCCATGATGCATCTGTTTGTAAAAGGCAGGCCTGGAACTATTTATGCTGTACCTGCTGTAAATGCCATGCTGTTAAGTTTAAGAACAGCAAACTTCCTTTTACATCTAAAGCCCCAACTGTTCCCTAATTGCACCGTCGCAATATGATGCTATGTCGATTAGTGTAGCTAGAAGCAACACCCGTAAAATTAGGCACAAAATACGGTGATACTATTTGACTCATGTCTATAAAAACATAGGTTTTGTGGAAGCTCTGTGTTTCCTGCACACTTTTAAGTAGCAGGACTCCTGCTGGGTTGTTTCTGTTACTGGGGAGATGCCACGGTCAATCATTATGCATCATTATCATACACGTTATGGCAAAAGTTTGTGGACACCTGACAATTACCCAGATATGTGCGTGTTGAAATTCCCATTCCAGATTTTGTCTCCATTTTTTTCTGTTATAATAACCTCCACTCTTCTGGGAAGGCTTTCCGTTTCCGTTTCGGAACACATCTGGGGATTTGTGTTCATTCAGCTAGAAATAAGTGAATGAGTGCGGTCAGGCACTGATGTCAGGTGAGGAAGCTTGGGATGCAGCTGGCGTTTCAGCTCATCCCAGAGATGTCCATGCGGTTGAGGTCTCGAGTTTTAGCAAACCATGTCTTCATGGACCTCACTTTGTGCACAGGGACACCATCATGCTGGAACAGGTTTGGGCTTCTTAGTTCCAGTGAAGGGAAATCTTCATGCTACAACGGCATTCAATGCAATTGTGTACATCCAACTTGAAGAACCATATATGGGTGTGATATTCAGGTGTCAACATACTTTTGGCCATATAGTGTGGCAGATATAATACATCTCCCACAGCCACACAGCTGTATAGAAATGTATTCTTGGTTAACGCTTATTAAGTGACGGTATCATATCTACGTTCTTTGTATCACAGACAATGTTGTAGCCATGCTGACAGAGGCTTTAAGGTGTTCGAATCAAGGCGTTAGTGAATTACAGCTATGAAGTGAGCTCACCAGGCCTGTTGGAGAGTTGCGGCTGAATTCTGCTAATACTCGTGCCTCTCCATAAGCGATGACCAGGACCCACATGACAGGAAACAGCAGAGGTAGAATGGGCAGCACGCCCATCATCTACGGACCATATGAAGAGAGAACAACAACCATCAACACACACTACCATAATGGAGAAGTGCTTTAATATCATCCAGGACTACCTGAGAACAGGAGTTTTACCTGCAGCTGAAAAAAGTTGAATTGCCCTGGCGTTAGACCTGGAGAGCCGAAAATATAGCGGATTGTGTTCACAGTAAAAAATGCCACCTAGAAAAGAAAAAAAAAAAGAAAAAAGAAAAAAAGGCAGTGATTTGTAGAAGTATATATATATGAAAAGTTTACAATGGATTTCAAGAAGATTCTTTGACATACCAGCACAGCAGGGCAGGCAAACTTGGCTATAAGGGACTGCACCGTGAAGCGTTCATTATCGAGAGCTGTGACTGGTCGAGAGAGAGCGAAATCAAGACTGTTCCTGTTGGGGGCGCGGGGGGTAAAAAACGATTTAGTCTCATTGGTACAATACTCACTGTATGCAGTGTGACCACATACAGTACATCTCCTCTAGAGCTAGCTTTCAGCATGTATCTACCCTTAACAATATTACCCCATGGCAAAATCCCCCCTCATACCCCCCCCAAAAAACGTTCCTGACATACAATTGCATTTTAATATGTGTGCCAACATTTATCAGCGATCACGAATACAAAACAAAGCTATATTTTAGTTGCTCTTGGGAATTACCTGATATTGTCAAGAATGGGTGTGCGCACCACCCTGAAGAGGCGGTGATGCTGGGGGCTGTGGAGCCCTTTTCTATTATTTCCTCGAGGGGAGGGAGGAGGGGAGAATGGAGGAAACAGATCTCCGGGCTCCAGCACAATGTGTTCATCATCCTAGTAACAGGCATGACAAGGTGAGACAGGCAGGGAAGGTCAGACAACAAACATGTCTCCTGGGTGGTGCAAAGTGCTATATCTCAATAACAAATCAGCGAACACACACACACACACACACACACACACAAACTTAAACCACAGGAAGTTAGACACTAACACAAAATCACCTTAATGCCTCGAAGAGAGACGTACGATTCCTGGCCTGGCCTGAGAGCAATGATATCACCTTCCACCAACAGACTGACAGGTAGGTTAACCAACTGCTCGTCACGGTACGTCCAGTGCAGAGACCAGGACAGAGAGGAAGGTGTGTACAAGTCAGGGTATCGAGAAGAGGCCCATCTGATTGGCTGTCCTCCACTCCCTTCCAAGTGAGCTAATACGATTGTGTAGAAAATAATGTCAAAAAGTCAGTTCTGTAAAAGTTTCTGGGTCATTCAGTAGAACCTATCGATGGTCGTATAATAGAAACAAACCAGGACATTACTGATAGTTTACATTAGACCTCACCATTCAGATCTGAAATGATGGATTTCAGTCGCCGCAACATCTCGCTCTTCTTCAGTCTCTGCTGACGTCCAATAAGGACGAGGTTGAGCAGCAGCAGGAGAAAGAGCGCTCCTGCATTCACCAATTCTATGCCGTCACTGATCAGATAGAGGACAGTCAGTTGTATATACACAAACAATCGTGTATCGAATCAGATTTGTCCTTTTAAAGGATATTTCACTTTTTAAGTCAAGTGAGTCAAAATCAACCGCTTGCTCCCACTGTGGAATCCTAAAGCACACTAAAGCGGTCTTTAATTCCACAATGCAATTTAAAATGTCCACAGGGGCACAATTAAGTGCATTTTAGGGGCAGAGGAGACATTTATTCAATCAACACACTGATATAAAATACACGTTTAAAAAAAAATAAAAAAATCGAAAATAAAAAAAATAAACAGATCTAAAATCATTTCAGCAACTAAATCTTACTGACCACACGATGACACAACAAAGTGGCTTATTAATAATAGTAGCTTTACTTAGAAATATTAGACTCACTTGTTTTCTCACTTGTATTAACATACAGAAATAATCACAAAAATATGTTGATATAATATGTAAACTGCAGTAGCAGAATGGCCTCCCAGTTCAATACCTGTAGAACACACACCATTATTTCTTGAACATTTTAAAAGTACAATATAAATGTTGAGGCCTTCTGAATTTTAACATACGCAATATATTCTTGTTGTATGTTTCTAACATCTGTTTAAGCAGTCAGTTATCCAGAAGTTACTATACTGCTATTATACACAAGTAAAACCTGTTAGTTTACAGTTGACCTGATGTAAGATTTCCTACATAAACTAGGTGCCCATATTTATGGTCCATATTTACCCCTTTTATGGTCCAATCAGTTCACTTCCTTGTGTTTGTTATAATAATTTACAACATCCAGGAGTAGGTGGATTTGAGGCACACCCTCAGCCTAACTCACCTGCCTTTTGGCTGCTTGCCATGGCAACACAGCAACCCCAAGACTACGAGCAACATGAAAGCAGCTCCAGGCCAATGGAAGCAGGAGTGACGGTCATTATGGTGGAGGAAACTCTTCGCCCACAGCTCCTGCATGAATCAAATACAGCTGAAACCGTTGTACGCATATGGTATACTAACGACGCAAAATATAGTAGACCTTTAGTGAATTACCTGGATGGTGGATTTACGCTGGCTGGGCTTCTGATGCTGCTCCAGGAGGCTGGAGAGCTGATCCCGGAGTGTTCCTAAAGCCTGGGCTGTAGTCAGACCCAACACAGTCACTCCGTCCTCCTTAAATAAAGTAATAATAATAATAATAAATAATACATCACTGCAAGTACTTCATCATAACACACATCCCCTATTGCAGGGGTCCCCAACCCCCGGGCCGTGGACCGGTACCGGTCCGTGGGTCATTTGGTACCCAGAGAGAATAAATAACTTACATTATTTCCATTTTATATATTATCCGAGTCTGAATGATGTTTTATTTTGAAAAACGACCGGATTCTCTCTGTTACATCCGTCTATGACTCACTCTTGACGCATGTCAAGACGCTTGTCTCGGTCACATGATGCGTTACTCGGTCACGTGATACGTTAAGCGTTAGGGGGCAGAGCGGATGTTACTCATGTTATGTTGTTGGCGTGATGTTACCATGGCCGCTGCTAATAAAGTTGCGATTTCACATTGGATTCACGTTTATTATTATATATATATATATATATATTTTTTAAATACCCCAGTTTTTATGCCGGTCCTATCATTTTTATTTTGTTCTATTTATCCACCACACCTTAAAGGCCGGTCCGTGAAAATGTTGTCTGATATTAAACCGGTCTGTGGCGCAAAAAAGGTTGGGGATCACTGCCCTATTTGACTGCCTCGTTGCGTCAGTCATGTCATATTTAAAAAACTTAAAGAAGCATTTGTTTGTCAGATATACGTTACAGTACAGCGAAATGCTTTTCATCGCGTATCCCACTTACACTGCAAAAAATAATGTCTTAGCAAGTGGAAATACCTTGAATATAGTATTTCTTATTATAAGTTTACAATAAGCCAAATATATTATTATTACACCTATTTCGAGGCATTTGTGCTCATTTAAAGCTTGAAGTAGTCTTCTATTGGCAGATCATTTTGCTCATTTTAAGCATTTATCTCTAGAAAGAAGAGAAATGATCTTCCAATAGAACAAGAAAACAACAACCTTGAAATGAGTAATAACGCCCAGAAATGGGTTTAACAATCTTTATGTTAGGTTCATTGTAAACGTATAATAAGAAATACTAGGTAAATTTGATTATATTCAATATATTTTCACTTGCCAAGATGACTTTTCGCAGTTGAGAGCACCGGGTCAGCCATGATGCAACGCCCCTGAAGCAGAGGGTGAAGGGCCTTAATAAAGGGCCCAAATGTCGCAGTAGTGCTGAGGTTTGAAACCCTGACCTTCTGATCAGTAACCCAGAGACTTTAACCAGTCCATACAGGATGTTACAGAGGGGTTTTTTTGGTGATTGTTAGGGCCAAAAATGCTTGATTTTGCTGCGGGGTTTTTCCTCAAAATTTACACTGTGGCTTTAACAATGAGATTTTTCGTGCAGTTTGCATGAAATTGTTTTGCAAGGTCTTTCGCAGTGATGTTTGTTGGTAATTGAGACCTTGTATCTGTACTCATGTTCAAATCAACAGTAATTGGAGCAAACTCCTCAGAATATTACGCAGATTACTTGCTTTTGCGTTAAATCCTGGAGGAACTGCTTAACCACTGAGCCACCACTGCCCATTTTTAAATGCATAATGATTCACACGTATAAAGAAAAAAAAACTAGCTGTATCCTAAATATAGACCATCATTTTCATGATGTATAAAATGTACAATTATAGCTTAATTACCAAAGTGGAGTCATCTCAAAATATATATTCAGAATTCTTATTCAATATTCACAAGAAGTATTTAACAAGGAAAAGAACAGAGGGAAAAATTAAACCAAATAGTAATAAACAGCAATGGAATAAATAATGTCTAGCCATATATGATACATCATGTCTTCATGATTTAGATGTACTTTGGTGCTTTAACAAAGTAGCAAATGGGTTGAGTACATGTACCATCTGCTAGACAGCACTTCCTCTAGCTGGATGAGCTGAGAACTTTCTCTTTTTGGGAAGTTACTCCATACAGAGACTTCCATAATTGTGTGTGAGCGTTTCAACTCTCGTTAAAGCTTTATTTAATCATACGCGTGTAGTGGATTTTAAAACTCTTTAGTCAGACCGTTTTCTATTTCTTAGTAATTGACAACAAAAATAAAACAGGGGCGAATGCAGGCAGGATTTTGATGCATGGAAGAAAAATCGAACACATCTGCTATGAAGAGTGCACGCCGGCTGCTTTTGCAATTCAATGCTGCAAGACTATATGCAATTTAGAACTGAACATGCATTGAACTTCGATGCACATCTCAGGAAGTGCACATCTCTTGAGGGATGTTTCATGGTCTGTGCAAGGGCAAAAAAAACAAAACACCAAACCCTTTTCACTGCCTGAAAAGGCCACAATAAGGAGTGTGTGTTCCCAGAGTATCTTTTTGCACCCCTTTGTAATCTCACTCCAACTTGTGTATTAGCCATGCTCACACTGGAGCCATGCATGGAGCAACTGCCTATAAATAAACCCAACAGTTTCCCACAGCAGCTGGAGTGAGATACGGAGTTAAATCCCCCACACTGCAGAAGCATGTGCAAACATCTGCAGGTTTGTCGCATGTCTAACTTCTTACACATTCACTCACTCGCTTTTGTTGCCTCTCTCATATACAAAGAATAATGAACAATTTCACAAGACAGATCACTATAAAAAAAACAAAAACTAGAAGCACTCAAGATGGAATGCGTCCTTGTATTCGAGCGACAGGGAGGTAAAGACACTCGAGGTGAATAACAAGTACAGCTTTTCTACAGCCTGCTGGCACTTCTAACACACAGCCTACTCACATAATCTTTCCAGAACCGAGCTGCATCTTTCAGGATCATGGCCAAGTGCGTGTGTGAAGCTGTTAAGCTGACGCGACAGTGTGTGTGGAGTGTGTGCGGGTAGGTCAGGACAAAGTGTTGGACAAAGCGGGGGCTGCTGGATAATGTATGCTGCTGGTTCAGCATCCAGACTGTGAGGTCCAGACACCACCTCTCTGCCCCTGAGCGATGAGCCGCTCCGCTAACAAGCAGAATGCCAAAACTTAGGCACTTTTCAGAGGATAACATTTATCAGAGGTTGACCGACATCGGATTTTGCCTATAGCTAGAACCGATTAATAAACCGATAGTTATTCAAATTGATACTGAATGAAAACATAACACTCAAAGTAAAGTATTTCTGAGCTTTATTACAAAAATAAAAATCGTACTGACTGAACCATGAAAATGTACTGTCCTTTTTCAAATGAAATAGATATAAGAGATGCACCGATGTATCGGTCGATAATCGGTATCGGCTGATAAAGGCTATTTTTCCCCCACTATCGGCCGATATTTTAGAAACATCCGATGATCAGGGCTGATTACATCCTGTCAATCAAAACAGGGCGGGAAAACACATGGATTTCATGCTGTGTGTAAAGATGATGTCTCTTGTGTGGAACGACGATAAAACTGCAGTTTGTAATCTCTGCACTGGTAAAATTTTACACCGGATGCTGCAACAGTGAAGTGGGAGTTTCAGCGTTGAGTCTAATCTTTTTATTTGCCAAGCTGCTCGCTCTGAATTAAAGCACGAGTACAGTGTTGAAAGATTTAATTGAAGATGAGTTGACAAAAAAGTATATAATTGTTTTGTTTTGTTTTGTTTATATATATATATATATAAATAAAACTGGCACCCTGTCCAGGGTGTACCCCGCCTTGTGCCCGATGCTTCCTGGGATAGGCTCCAGGTTCCCCGCGACCCTGAAGCAGGAATAAGCGGTTGAAGATGGATGGATGGATGGATGGATGGATGGATATATATATATATATATATATATATATATATATATATATATATATATATATATATATAAATAAAAATATATAGAGAGAGAGAGAGAGAGAGAGAGAGAGAGAGAGAGAGAGAGAGAGAGAGAGAGAGAGAGCACAGAAAATATATTTGTAGAGTAATACGTTTCATATCCAGTTAATCTTAATACATAAAGTGTATATTATATATTACCAGTTTGAGGTCTGTGCTGAAGTAGAAATGCTTTTGTTTGTGGCGAGTGAAAGTGAGACTAACTGGAGGTTTTTTAGAATTCAATCACTTTATCCTGTTAAAATGAATTAATACCATTCAATAAGTTAAGAAATCTTATTTTAATCTTCAGAATTTATTTCATGTGTTAACGTTAATTAGAGTAATGTGTTTTCTGTTTATGAGTCACTGTGAAACAACTTGTTGAAATGGAGAGAATAAAGTTTTTATTTGCATTTCCTTCAGAATTGTGGAATTAATTATTATTAATTTAAAAGAAGGTATAAAAAGCAGAACTATCGGTATCGGTTATCAGTATCGGCCGAGATCACTCTGAAAAATCGGTTATTGGTATCGGCTGAAAAATTCAGTAAATTTTAGAAAAACTCTTCATTTTCAGTGTGGTATGACAAGGGTATTAAACAAGTTAGAAATTTGTATTCTGATGGTGTGTTTGATAGCTTTGCCAATTTGGCATCCACTTACGATCTCCCCTTGACATTTCTTTCGGTACTTTCAAATACGGAATTTCGTTTCTAGATGTTTTCCTGATTTCCCTTCTGCTCCTTCAGAACAGGCCTGGGAAGACCTGTTTTCAAATAAACCGCATCAGAGAGGCTTTTTACCATCATGTCCACTATTCTCAGGGCAGATTTAAAGCCTTGTCCATTGATTGCGATATTTGGGATTCCTGAAGCTTCAATCCCTTTGAGTTCAATATAAAAGGATGAAAATAAGATATATGATGAATGGATGTACAGATAAGTTTTTTTCATAAATGGCATCCCTTTATTACATACTTTATGGAGTTACAGACACTACCCACTTAAAGGTTGGTGCCTGTTGTTGAATTTTATAATATCTTTATAACCAGCGACAGTTAATGGGTAGCCATGATGAGCCGGAGGGGTGGGTTGTGGGTTCAATTTTGATTTTCTTTGTATAAAAAAAAAAAAAACTGTGAATATTTACTGCTGATGCTCATTTTGTTTGTATTTTTGGGAAATGGTGGGGAGGACAGAACAGAAAAGGCGATTTAGATAGGCTTAGCAGTTCAACAGAAATGTTCATCAGAAGGTCAGCAAAAATGTTTAATTAAAAAGAAACGTAGAAATGTAGCAATGTTCAATAAAAATTAAACTTTAGAAATGTTCAGCATAAACGTTTTGCAGAAACGTATAGCAGAAATGTTTAGCAGAACTGGTCATTAGAAATGTTTAGCAAAAATTATTCAGTAGAAATGTAGAAATGTTCATCAGAAGTGTTCAGCAGAAATGTTCAATAAAAATGAAACTTGGAAAAAAAAAAGAAAAATTTAGTATCTGTGTATCTCTA
>CM022760.1:13894474-14001974 GCA_012411365.1 Ameiurus melas | reverse complement strand
CACTGCGCCGGAGCCAAATCCCAATGAACGCTCTGTTTGATATGTAGTGCACACGATACACATTACTTCAGAACCTATCGAGTGCCCCTAGATTATGGATAAAGCGCCGATGAGAAGTCTTCCCATCCGCAAGCGAGCAGCCTCTTCTCAGCTCCTGGGCTTATTCTAATGTCTGTAACTACTAATTGTTGCTGCGTTGGCAATGCGAAATAAGCAAAAACAAACACTCTTTCAAATAGTGTTAACTTACAGAAAAGAATAGTTACATCATGAATAAAGCGTAGCATCATCCGTCAGTCTCACAGCTGAACTAATGCCGAGTATCTGTCCCCTAAACCTTGTACTCCTCTCCCTCCAGACGGCCATGTTACACATTCTACACGGCCTGACTGTTTTAACTGAACACGAACGGCATTGGCCAAGATCTATGAATGGGCGGGACTTTAGTTCTGTTTTCTCGTCTGATTGGTCCGAAAGACGCAGGCGTAAATGCAGGCAACGTCACGTACAGTCGCGGCAGCTGTATGTTTAATTCTGGAAAATGATTGGTTAGACGATGTTGCGTCATATCCTATAAGAGCAGCTCACTACTACAGTAGTTCCGACTGCAAGGCAAATCACAGGTTCATCTTCATGCGCTCATCGGATATGTTTTTCTCTAGTAATAATTTACCCAGAGACTAGTGATGGGAAGTTCGGATCATTTTACTGACTCGGATCATTGAATCTCGCTCAGCAAAATGAACGAGGCTTGTGTGAGTGTGTGTGTGTGATTGTGCCCTGCGATGGACTGGCACCTTGTCCAGGGTGTACCCCGCCTTGTGCCCGATGCTTCCTGGGATTGGCTCCAGGTTCCCAGTGACCCTGAAGAAGGAGTAAGCGGTAGAAGATGGATGGATGCATGGCTGGATGGATGGATAGACCTCCAGATTTGAGTCGTTCTTTTGTCACGTCACATTTGTCACGTCTGTTCCCTGGAAACAGAAATGATTAGTTCACCTCTCGAGAACCACTCGAACCCGAAGACTCGAGAGGTGAATTAATCATTTCTATTTCCTGTACAAACCCTATGGGGATGTTGCAGCACATGCGCGGTCAGAAATGAACGAATCACTCTCTGAGACAACTCGCTGTTCCCGAGTCATATCAAAGATTCGTTCAAAATGAACGAATTGTTCATAAACGACACATAACTAACAGGTAATTGTATGGCAGATGCGTCACATAAACTGATTTAAAATATGTGTGTGTGTGTGTGTGTGTGTAATTGTTGATATGCTGACGTTTTCTTTCAAAGATGTTTTCTTTAAGCATTTTTGAAAGGATTCTCCAGTATCTGTGCTTCATAACATTCTGACATAAAACTGTTACTTAAATTTTTATTCAGTTTTCCAACATGGGAGAATTCAGAAGAGACGGTTCTAATGTGACACACTGCTGTTTTGGTCTTACTATCTTCAAGCGTGTGAACGAAAGAGAGGCTGGTGTGTGCTTGTAGCCGAAATAAAGTAAATAATAATAGGAACTACATTGTCTTGTGGATAGTCCATGTAAAATTAAACTGTAAATGAATTTTTTTAAAATAAATAATACAATTGTTAGGGTTGACAAATGGCTGGAAGAGGAATAAAAAGAATAACACTGCTTTATTGGGACAAAAAAAAATCAGCTTTGGGGTGGTAACTACAGTACCCTACACTATAAGTGAGACTATCACTTCATCATCATTATTTTTCTATAACAAGTGACATCATGATTCCATTACATGTCTGGATACACGGGACATGATTACTTAATTAAATGCATCTTTTCAATATAATGAAATTCAGAACAAACACTATATTTGGATATACATAGCATAAAGATGAGAATAATTTACATGAAGAGTGACACGTGTACAATATTTTATTTAAATTATATATATATATATATATATATATATATATATATATATATATATATATATATATATATACATATACACACACACACATATATATTTCAGAATTGAAGACTTAAATAGACATATTGAGGATATATATTTGAATTTAGTTTTAATAATAGTTTAATAATTTATAGCATGGACTATATACTTGCCTTCATTATTCTTCTGTAAACCAAAGGAATAATCAAAAATCAAAAATAAACAAACATTTATGTAAAACATTTGAGTCCAATGAAATTTCAGACTTCAGTACAATTTCAAGTTGGTGATTATGTTTTTAGGATAAAAAGGAATAAATCAAATTAATCACAAGGGAGGGGGTCAGATTGTAATCCATAGAGAAATGAACTGTTGTGCATATTCTCACAATAGTTTTTAAAAGTCAACATTAGTAATAACTCTTCAAATTCTTCATTAGCATTCATCCAGGCACTGAGCTGCTAGCTGGTGAGTAGGCCATTCGCAGAATGGTGTTGTGCTTAATAAAATGTTCATGGGCGGGTCCTGGTAGGTGCTGGTAGCTCCATGATTATAGCAATGATGTGGCAAAGCTCCTTTGCCTGGGTGAGTTGGAAAACAAAATATTCACAAAACTTAGATATCTTTTTAAAACAAAAAGTGTACAGCATGTATCAATGCACATAGTTGGTGTATTAGAATCTACTTAAGATTTTGTACCTGTTTCAAATAAATAGAGATGGTGTTAACATGAGGTGGGTTGCCAAAGTTGATCTCTAATGCTGCCACTTTTTCCTTCTTGGGACTGACAGATCTCAAGGAATTTACCTGTTCCACTGGAATTGTTAAGGCTGACAACTACAAATTAAACAGAAACAAAATGGCCATCACATTGGTAATACATGCATAAATAAGCGGTTGTGTTAGAATAATCTAATTGCATAGCTGATGTCAGATTATTGGTATTTCTACCTGTGTTTTGGGATGAAGAATAGTGATGCGTTCATGATTGACTGCCACCACACAGGGTGATGGACAACCTTTGTGGCTGACTTTCTGAGCCATGTATATGTTTGAGCCAAAGAGGTGTAGTAAACTGAGAGTCTCTGAGAAAAAAAAGCAATAAAGAGAGGATGAATGTTCCTCAGTACATCTACACAGATACTGGTATTGGATATGATTAAGAAACTGTGATCATTTCCTTGTACTCATAAAAAAAATGCTCTGATACCATCATCCAATACCAAGTGATATTAAGTGACCTATGCCTCGTGAACACTAATGAACAGATGAAATGAAATGACAGCAATCTGGACTCAATTATTATTACTCACAGTTAATAACAACAATCAAAGCAAAGCAGACTGCAAACAGTGCTCTGTGAAAATATATACTGTAATATATAATATATATAAAAATATAATATAATATATATAAAAGAGGAGATACTGCATCATCTTCCTGCAATATGGGATTTAAACAGTATACAGTATTTAATAGCGAGTATAGTCATTAAAATCAGAGCAAGCTACCTTGAAGTGCATGCACACAAATGTATTTGAGCAAGGAGCAGTCAAGAGAAGCTGTCGTGCAGGTGAGCACTTCAGTTCGTCGAGCACTGAGACACATGCACTCCAGGTCTATGCTTCGCAAGCGAGTCAGGGTGCAAGTCACGGAATTTTTAATGACCACACTCGCTGATATGACTCTGCACACTCGGGCCAGCCGTCCTCGCACTCTCTATTAAAGATCCAGTTTAAACTCTATAACATCTTAAACATAAAATCCAGCATGAGGAGTTCATTTCTAGGAGCACATGCAACATAAAAAAAAGCTAAATAAAAAGCTGCACGATTCTCCTGAGTGCTAAGTAGTTTACTTACTGATTTCCATATCATTACTGGTATTGGTACTAATGTGGACCAAAAACAGGTTCTTAAAGTCACACTCGGCCTAAAGATATTGTCACTGTTGCAGCCCTTGGTCCTATTGATCAATTTTCTTGGATTTGCTAGGCAAAAATGCTTTATTTGAATGTCAACTGGCTGTAGATGAGGAAAATCAAACTAAGATGTGTGAGATTTTTACTTTTAAATATTTCTTTATTCTATACTGACATGTAAACTGCACAGCATCTTGGCCAGGCACCAACCCTGTTAATGGAGATCGTCCTTTCTGAAAGACTTTACCTCCAGCCATAATCCTGGCCACATGACCATCTAATCATTGCCTTAAGAAGTTCTTGATCAACTAAAACAGATGTTTTAGATTTTGAAACCAGCAGAAAGGTTGATCTCAAGGATGACAGTTGTTGACCACTGATCCTGGCCCACAGACTGACGCTATAACACCGGGCTGTCTAATCTTATCCGGATAGGGCCGGTGTGGGTTCAGGTTTTCATTCCAACCAAGCAGAAGCCCCAGCTGAGTCTATTGACAGCCAAGCTCAGCTGATGGAATCAGGTTTGGTAATCAGGTGGAATCAGATTTGGCTCTTGCTTGACTGGAATGAAAACCTGCACCCACACTGGCACTTTGCAGACAAGATATGTGAAAGATGCGATTATAAATGATCACTCACCGATGAAGCGTGTTTTAGCTTCATCAGACTTGACATTTGCAATGAGAGAAAAGTGTCTCAATGCAGCACTGTACAGATTTTGGTCACTGGCTTTGATTCCATCCATATGGGGAAAATACTGCTTGAGCTCTTGCCTAAATGGGTTACAAATCTCATGTAAGTGCACAATACAATACATGATCTAAAGCAATTCATGGAGTTTATATTCCTGAGATATATTAGTCAATACATAATATTCGCTCTGATACTAGATCTTACTGTGTAGGTTGTTCATTGAATCCCCGAGCGAGGTGCTGAAGCACAGCCAACTCTGCCACCTGCTGCTGAAGTGTGTTACCAGACAGGAGGAATTTCCCACTCAGATAATCACCCAAGATCTGAGAGAAATACCAGCTCAGTCACCGGCTTGTCTTCATGACGACACCAATTACAGCTAGGTTTGACTTTTAAGCATGGGTTAAAAGTTTGCATCCCCTTTTTTGTGTAAGTAAATGAAAAAGTAGGGCATTGCCTACATATGATTTATACAACAGTAATGTGGAATTCTCGGCTGGTCAGAAGACGCTGATTCATTTTCTGTGACAGTAGCTCTGACAGTAGTTCCAGCCACAAGGCAAATCACAGGTTTACATTAGTGTGCATGTTCTACAATGTTAACTTGTCTATAGTAAAGGCTCACACAAGGATTTACTATATATAGCGAGCAGATGCTCCACATAAATGGTTTTAGAAAAAATATGTGTAATTTTTGAAGTGGTTGAAGGTTTCTGCCATGGAAAAGTCTTCAGGACGTAGAAGTGTTGTTTTTTTTTGGTGGTTTGTTTGTACAAGTTTTTGTTGTTTTATTAACTTCAAGATAGAAAGAAAAAAATATTATTATTATTTTTATTTTTTTATAGCTGTTATCACATATGTGATAACAGGAGCTAACTTGTTTCATGGACATTCCACAAAATGAAACATCATTATAAAAGATATAAATTTTCTCATGCTTTTTTAAAAATGAATTAAAAATGGTTAGTGTTTGCAAATTGCTGTCATACGGAACTAATCCACTTCGGGGCTGTAACATTAACTCCATTTGATGCTTGTCTTGTGAAAAGCAAGTTGATAGTTGTTTGCATCCCTATTGCTGAGTGCTGAGTAAAATATAATTTATGATTTATGTATGAAAATTTGAAAAAGGCTCAACCTCTCAAACATTTTACAGTGCACAGTGAATGGGATCAGTAAAGCATCTCCTAGGAGAACTGAAACAGAATTTACTGAGAATTCTGTAAATGGGTATAAAAAGATATCAATCTGTTTAAGGGTGCTTCTTTGGCTTGTTCGTTTTAGTTTCTTCACTTTTGCCTCAATTCTTCAGCATTCCACAAAATAAAACTAAACAATATACAGTAACTGTGACCGAGAATGTGACAATACCAGATGGTAATGAAACTCGACATAGAGCTTGTTCTCAAAATGCATGGGATGTCTCCACAGAAAACGACGGAACGAGAGTGAGATTGAGTCATCATCCAGCAGGAAGTCAAACACATACTCATCTGAGTGAATGGGACGAACTTGTCCATCTAAAAGGGGAAGAGGTATGATGTGAGGTGATAACAACAGAAGACAAGGGATATGATTGGAATGAAAACACACGATTGACTTAATGGAAAGTTCACACAGAGTTGCAGTGATGGATTGCAGTATCTGTGTACTTCCAATCTGTAGAGTGGTTTTAGGGCCAGTGCGGTCGTTTAATACACCGTGTGACTACATTCTGGGTAGAGAAGCTAAATATAAACGCGCATGAAAGAAAAATATGGAGAGGGAGTTTAAGAGACAGCTGTATTTACCCTGTCCACGGGTGGCAATGATGGAAAATTCGTTCACCTCAGCTGGATTACCCACACCCATCTCTGTGCAAATGTCTGTCATGACTTCAATCGCCACCTGAATACACACACACACACACACACACACACACACACACACACACACACACACACACACACACACACACACACACACACACACACACACACACACACCTAATATGAACATTTTCACCCTTGTGTCATTGCTGCTTGGAATGGGACTTTTTATTAGTGGGTGTCGTAATCTCAAAGATTAAAGCAAAGTGTTTGCTTACACTGAAGCTGTGGACTTTGCATGGGAACACCACTTCACCTGGGAGCATTATTGGCAACTGCCTAGTGGTCCGACCTGCCTACATAGACAAAATACAGACACATATACTGTATATCCATCATACTAGCCTTTGCATTACCATGAACTAGCTTATTGTATAAATGAATTTTCCCTTTGTCAAAGTTAAGAGAAGCTCACCTTAAACATCCCAAGTGTTATATGTGGTGGCCTGGAAAACCCTTTTACATGGTCAAATTTCGACATTTATGCTATACATGTTTACTTTCCTGAACTGATTTTCTTTTCTCTTTTGCATGCATCTCAATCAGAAGTAAAGTTATGTTTTAATTACCATTTATTGTAAAGTCAGGTGACCCCCAAAAGTGAAAAAGGGAGAAAACTGCAGATTCCAGTCCAATTCCACAGAAAAACCAGTTTGCGGTTCAGAAGGCTTGTTTCTGTTTAGATGTGCCTCTTGTCAATCATTTTATATACACTCCCCAATGCCCCTTTTACTCCACCCACACCTCAGTCTCAAATCAGCAAGCCCTGTAATTCTCATGTGAGCGAAACAAAAACCACTCAAAAAAAACAACCTTAGTGACAAGAAACACTGTAAAACCAGAATAAACACTGGCAGTGCTTTTCCAGGATGGAGCAATTTATTATTCCTGAAGGCAACGAAGCTGGTAGAATTCGTGATGTTGCTCCTGGACAGGTACGTAAACACAATCTGTTTACACTTATGAATTTTTTGATTAGTCAGCTTTATACTATAAATCAAGTAAATACTTCTTGCACTTATGAACATCCTCATAAATCATTATGAGCTGAATTTTGTATCTTTATAGAGTAATAATTTGGCTTTAATGAGTAGAATGTCTTGAAATGATGTCATGACAGTCCTTGCGAATACTAACTCTAGTTAGTATGCTGAGTCTTATTGAACCACCATAGGACTTGGTGGGGCGGAGCTTTGTTTACATGGGCAGGAATGGGGGCGGGTTCAAGGAGTAAAAAAAAAAAAAAAATCTTATTGAGATGTTTCTGGCAAATTTCTGGCAAATCTTTACCCAATGAACTTTTAACATGTAATTTAAAAAAAAAATCTAAAAATAGCAAACATGACTATGAAAACGATCTATTTATATACTAGCCTTTCTTCATAGTTGTTTTAACTGGCTCCTTTCCTAATGTTATCAGGATTTAGAAAGTAAATAAAGTTACGATATACTGTGAAATACTGTACATTTGTGTTTTCTTAAAATAGAGGTAGCAAAATTTGAAAATTTGCCATAGTAGCTCTCAATGGGTTTTCCCAGACCGCCTCACATATAAATAAGGCAATAAATATAAATAAATATTTATAACTTACCAAAATGGCTTCCATCTCCAGATAGGAAGGAATATATCTGCGTCCTCCGTAGGTGAGTGAATGTCTGAGATTATTTTCACATGCATGAGACTTGTCTAAACACACACACACACACACACACACACACACATCATATTGATGCATAGTATTTGAACATGACCATCACTGGTCCAAAACATAACTCTATTACTATTAGTAATGTATTATTTAGGAAAACTCTCTGCATGTTTAAACAGGCGATCTGGGGTGAACAGTGTACCTTGGTAAGGGTGGTTGGAGTCCTGACTGTAGCTCCGTAGATGGTGCATCACATACGGCAGTATTGTCGAGGAACAGGGGAAGAAGCCAGTGATCAGCTTTAGCAGAATCCAGCCACGTGCACAACTCTCCCTGCGTAGATCCAGTACAAAAGTGACTAACCAGATCCGCAGTTCTACATTTATTTACGTCACGTTCTTATTTTGAAAGCTTGATGCTGAGTGTTAGCACAAACTGTGGAGAGGTTTTGGTTTTGGGTTTTCACCATACTACAGAGTTCCTTATGTGATATAACAGAAATGACCCAAACTGTACGCTTGCTGTAATGTTATAGCGTGAAGAAAAAGCACAGCAGCACAGTGAACTTGGAACACTAAAGTTCAGTTTTTCTTTATTGGTATTGCTTAGGTATGTTATGAGCTTAGTGCAATTTTAGAATTCAGATCTTGTGATTATACAACTAAAATGACTTAGAAAACAAACTCCTACTTTTGTTAAAACTAAGCTAAAACATCGCAGAATCAAACACCATGCTGCCTTTATTGTTAGCAGGTTTTATAATAGTTTTATCATTCTATGAACTTTGTTTGACCAGTCAATTACTGGACTGCAGTAAAGTTCCTATTCAGGAGCAGAATCTAAAAAAAGGTAAAAAAGTCCTTGGTCTATGAATACATGGTTCTTAACTCTCGACTGATGACCATTCCTTTTCTCCCCCTCAGACTCATTTGACATACCAGTCTCCTATCAAACACCCAAGATACAGAGCATACACTATACAGTACATGTGCACACAGCACTTACTTGCGTGGATTGTTGGAGGTCTGTTTGATGATCTGGCAGTAGAGCTCATCCCTGAGGAACTCGTTTTCTATCCCAAACTGAGTGATCATATCACACATTCAGTGGATGAACGGCACATATATTCTGACTTCTGAATTCTCTAATATAAACATACACAGGATTTACTGTGCTGACTAATACAAAAGGGTCACCTGTAGAATAAAACTGGCACACTTTCCTTCTGTCTGGTCCTTCCTTAAGGGCTGGTCAGTCATGAACTGCATCAAATCTGCACACAAGAAAGCAGGAACAGAAATGTATTTTCAGGCGAGAAGCCTACATGGGAAAGAATATTAATTTGTGTGGGTTCACTCACGTATGAAAGACTGAACACCTAGAGTGCTGAGCTCGTTGTCTTCATACAGGATTAGAGACTCATTGATAGGTTCCTGATAGAGAAAACGACAGTAAGTGGTCGAGTGCATGCTTACAATTTTATAACCGTTCATATATTGTTAAATGTAATACATACTGCTGTGTATTGCACCATCTGTTCCAGCTCTCTAACTTCATTGGATTGGCCTCTCTCATTTGGCCTAACAGAAGGAGAGAAGTTTTTAGACCATTATTCATGTTTCAAGAATGTAGCCCTTGTTATATAGTTTTTCACCTTTTTTCACTGACATTCCACAAGATTAACCGTAACCGTAACAATTAAAAAGCATGACAGGTCATTGACTAATACATTTTAAAATTGCGATTTTTACTCATGCAACTGTGGTGTCCAAATAAACACCACCCAGAGAGAGAATTTTAAAGTATTAACCTCAGAATAGCCTCTCTGAAGTACTTCCTGGCAAACTCAGTCATGTGGTACTTTTGGGACTCTATCTCTGAGCTGTGGACTGATGCCATCTCAACACTGCGCTCACTGGTCACTGACTCGGCACTTGTGCTGTTGTGGGCCGAGCGTCTACCGGGGGCCATCAGGGAGTTACGAGAGGTCCTCATGCTTTTTCTCCTCTCAATCTGTCGGCCCATGGACATGCTGTGGTAGTCTGGAGGTGCACAAGGCTGAGTGATATCAGCTGGGAAAAGACCAGATCGGCCTCCGGTCGAGCCGAACTTCCATCCTGCAGAGACAGCAAACAAATTAAGCACACACTGAATTATGCTAATGCAATACAATAAAGTGCAATAATAATAATAATAATAATAATAATAATAATAATAACAGCAATATTTTTTCTGTTGACTTGTAACCGTGACGTTCATCTCAAAGGAAATGGAGAACTTACCATCCTGGAGGCTGTCCATTTGCAGCAGTTTGATGACATCACCTTTCTGGAAGCTAAGCAGGCTCTTGTCATCTGTCACATAGCTCTTCAGAGCAATAACATAATCTGAACCCTGAAGAGAGACAGATGAAGCATGATTTACAACAAGCATTTAGTTGAATTTATACCACAGCCATGCTGAATACTCAATTTCGATTGGTCAGAAAGTGTTGATTAATTGTCTATAACGGTATTACCGGCTACAAGACAAATCACACGTCTGTGTTAATGAACGTATTCTAACATGTTTCTATAGTAACAAGTTACATCGGGATTTATATAACGGGCGCCCCTCATTAACAAATTGAAAAATGTATGCCACAGTAATGACTTCAGTGAGAAGACATTTATTTAGTATTTTTGGAAGGAGTCTTAACTGTCAGCGTTTTGTATCAGAGGTAAGACTCTTTCATTAAGGGAAAGTCTTCTGGTCAGAGGGCTTTGCAGCTTCTCAGTAAGCCTACTGAGGAAGCATTACTGAACATTACTGATAACTATAAACAGATAGAAATAAAATGACCTTGCCTTCTTTAATAAACACAGAAATGTTAGCCTTGGTAAACTGATGTGGTATAAGAAGAATAAAACTTTTCAGCATATGCAGTTATTGGAAAATATTCAGTAAGAAATTAACCTGTTGTTTATTATTTTCCTATAATAGCACACCCGTCATGGTTTATTCTTTACATAGTACACAAAAGGTTTTAAACTCTTCAGGTCTGGTGGTTATGCCATCTTTTGACATTTGGGATTATTTCAACTTTCTGTTCAGTGATCCGAACTGAACACCACAACACAAACTCATCGAACACATTATGGCAACAATCAGCAGATCAGGTTTTGTTAATTTGCTCTATAAATGACAACGTTTAGCACATGAACAGAAAAGTAGAGATGACTCGAATGTGACATGGTTTTGGTTAGATTTCGGTCTAATTAACCCCTTGTCTAAATTCCCTATTTACCCTCTAGTGCACTCTTTGGGGTGCAGCTGTTTTTGAAGTTCTATCTGTATTTTATATTGTATACTCTGGACAGTGCACTGTAATCTTACTCATAATGCACAGTAAAGTGTACAATTGTACCAAAGAGCATAGCCATTTCATTCAGCTTGAAATTTACTTCTCAGGATGGATACCTGAGTGACCAGTTCCATAAATAAATTGAACTGTTTATGTGTCGGTGGGTCACAATGCTGTTTCCAAAGCCACTTCAGTCTGGAGTGTCCTTCACTAATACCATATATACAGTAGTAACTAGTGGAAAAGTGAATGAGGAAGCAAGTTGACACACAGCATAAGACTCCAAAAGGGAAAAAAGAAGAAGGCAGACGTAATCCGATCTTGTTCAGATAATCTACCAAAGTTTATAGAGCTATAGGACCTCTCTCTCTCTCTCTCTCTCTCTCACACACACACACACACCCTTCAACACTCTTACATGCATATGTACATGGAGTGTCAATTTTGCATTTACACGCCGTGTTGAAGGATTATGCAGCTCTCTGAACACTGTCATAATAAGAAGGATGTGGAATGAGCACCTTGGTGAGCTCGATGAGGAAGAGACGCAGCACGTGAGTTATCTGAGGGGCTTGTGGTGAGCGTAGCTGCAGCTCCTCACTTTTCAGGCTGATTACAACGGTCTCAGCACCCTTCTGATCCACAGACAACATTTCTGCATAGCTGCGTGAATGACAAAAATCCATTACACCAATGTAAAAAAAAACAACAACAGACAAACAACCCCACAGACATATTTTTGACCCGTTTGAAAGGGCTTGTGTATTACTTAATCTTTACGATACCTGTAACTCCGGAGCAGTTTCAGGTGTTTTGGGTTAATGCCTGATGCCTTGACTATCCTCAGCATTTTGATGCCACGATGTGAAACACCAAGAATCTGAGTATCGCCTCCATTTCCAACCTGCCACAGGAAGACATACGCATGGATGAACAGAAGATATTAGATCTTAAAGTGTGTTTGTGTGTGTCGATTTGTGACATTTGATTTGCGCTCATTTCAAAAGGATAGGAACTTATTTACATTCATACGGAAGAGACGTGTGAAATAATTTGCCCAGTTGTCTCTGGCTGCCATGACAACCCTCTTCTTCATGGCGTCATCCTGCATAGCGCTGATGCTCGTTCCGACGTGGAAGCGTGCTGTTGATGACCAGAAAAGCAATCAGATACAAGTCACGATAGGACCAGCAACTTTAGGATGATTACAGTAGTCGGAAGAGTGGCTTGTTGAAATTCCTACCGAGCAAATCTTTCATTTTGCGTCGCTCTTCACGTGAAATTCGCACACAGGCATCTGAGTAGGTGTCTCTCATAATCTAGAGTTCATAAAGAATCATTACACTAGAATGCCAAAAAAACATATTTATGAACCTTTCAGAAATGCCACAAGTAGACACCCAGTATGTACAGAGTGTAAAAGTTTGCATCTCTCATGTATGTGGAAGTACCAAAAGACAGAGCGTTTTGTCATGACACTCTCAGCCTCCAGATGGGATTTGAAAACGGTGGTATACAATATTCGGCTTTCAGAATTGGCTTGTAGTCAATTAAAATGGCAAGATGCAAAATTATATCTGCATCTGTAGGAAAATAAATATCTTTCTTTTCCTTATTCATTTTGGCCAGTGGATGCACAAAGTTTTGTACTCTACTGTACATACTGCTTAGGTCATTGTAAGGCATTACTTTTGTTACTTACCTGCTCACACAGCAAATTCAGGATATATGGGTGAGTGAACTTCTCTCTGGGGTAGAACAACTGGATAAAAGTAAACACAGATTCAATAAGATATGTAACAAAACCACATGATCACTGCTTTTGAAGGCAATCCATCATTGGTGTCTCTCTAAACAGACCTCTTTTCGCAAGAAAAGCTTCCGAGTCATATGTGCGTAGGAGAAGTAGACACTAGCAGAAAATTTGTGTAGCTGGGAGCGAACACTCTCCTCATTGCCCATTCTCTGAAGCTGACCTGAACAAACGAGATATGAACATAATTACATAACACATAATGTAGCTTTTTTATTTCTTTATTTTTTATATTACATGATATAGTCCTTTATTTTTTTTTATGCCACTTTTCACTAGGTCACATCAAAGCAACCCAGGAACTAAATATGCATGATTTGACTCACTTAGTCCAGGTGCAGCCATAGGGGGTGGGTCAGGGATGTTATTTGGAAGAGTAGGGGCGGGTTCTGGAGGAGGAGTGAGAGGGGCTTGAGAGCGCTGAGAGCCAAAGAGGTCAGCTAGAGAGCGCTGTTTCTGTTTCATGTTGTTGGAGATGGAGCGAGGAGCAGGTTTCTCAAGCTGTGGTGGAGGAGCCGGAGGAGCCGGAGGAGGAGGAGGAGGAGGAGAAAATTGTGGCTCTTTTTTTTGTGGTGGAGGAGCAACCCATTGTTTCTGTCACAAATATGGATTAGAAAACCAATTTATTTAGGATGGTTATAGCTTGTGGGAAAAGAACAACTCATCTAGTCAATTCCAGAATGACTACATCTTCACAAATATAAGCAAAAAAGAATGAATAAACTGAACAAAACATGCAGTTAGTCATATTTTAATCCTAAATATATGGACAAAGAGACATTTAGTTTAACACTCTACAAAGTATCCTTTGGTTAAACCTTCTTAGAGAGAATACATTTATACAGTTTTAAACTGCATATATACTGAATTTTTATATCCATTAACTGACACTTTTTGGAGATATTTTACAAAGCCAATCCATCGCAGGGCACACAAACACACTCACACCCCCATTCATACACTACGGACACTTTGGACATGCCAATCAGCCTACCATGCATGTCTTTGGACAGGGGGTGGAAACCGGAGTACCCGGAGGAAACCCCCGCAGCACGAGGAGAACATGCAAACTCCATACAACAGGGCTACGGTGGGAATTGACCCTGGAGGTCTGAGGCGAACGTGTTAACCACTAATTTATTTCTTTTATTTAAAAAAAAAAGGTACTTACAAGTATGAGTTTTATTATAGAAATCTAAGTAGCTTTCTCTTTTCCTCAAGGCTGCTAATATTTCTGGACTTAACTATACTTTATTTGTAATATGCTGGAATTTTTTGAATGTATCATTTCAAAATGAGGTTGTGTTTTTGAATCCATGCATACATAAGATAGTATCAGATTTTTGTTTAAAAACAAACAAAAAAAATACAGTATCAACGTTAGAGTAAATCTGTTTTTTTCTGCAATTTTTACCTTCTGTGAAGAGGCTGATCCTTTTGCTCTGAGAATGGCCAATGCCTCCTCTTTAGGGTCATTCTTTTTTGCAAAGTGCTTGGCAGGAACCCTGAGGAGTTCAAATTCCAGCCACAATATTACAATAACCCAACACTGGTACCTTATTCATTTCTGAGAGGTGATAAGAGCAGTATAACATTGTCTTGTGCAAATAACTGCAGATGATGACAGTCTTACCTGACAGGCTCATAGACCTTGGGCTCTGGAGGAGGCCGGTTCTGGTACTGCTTGATGATGTCTCGAATGTTACTGCTGGGTTCTGGTTTCGAAGGTGACATTGGAGGGGATTCGTGCTCTGGTTTTGGTGACTCTGGTGGTTTACTGGGTTCTGGAGGTGGTTTCACTTCGGTAGACAGCACAGGAGATGATGCTTAAGGATTATGTTTTGAAATTGTTCTTTGTTTTATTAAATGCTGTAATTACCGGGCATTCAATAAGCCACAAGTGACTCAAGTAACAAGATAGGGTGTTACATTACAATACAGAGATACAATACCATATAAGAACACAACTTTTTTTTTTTTGGCATAAGTGGTCCTCACCTTCTAGCTTAACTGGAGATGGAGCTCTGGCCTGGGCTGGTGGTGCGGCATAGATAAGTGGTTTAGCGACCTTCGGAGGGGCTTTTGGACGAGGTTCCTGAGTTCCTGTGTTATACAGAAACATAGTTCAGTGTGAGGACAATGGGTATAATTGGGATTATTGAACTACATTTTGCACAGTTATTAGTCTGCTTTCAGGCGTTACCTTCCTAATCTAACAATACCAGATCTAACAGCACCAAAATCTCACCAATCTTCTGGAAGAAAGCTCTCTTCTGCTGAAATGATTCTGGCTTCTGTGCAGTGGCAGAGTTGTCTTCTGTTACAGGCTATACAACATTTGTTTATAGGTTAATGCTTGGGAATTCATACAGAATGTCAACTAGAAGCACATGTAAAATCCGACAGTACATACAAGAAAACCTACCTGCTGTACCACTGGGATGTTATGCTGCACAGGTGGATTGTTGGGTTTATCCACTATGGTGCGAGTGGGCTCTTCTGGAGGGGTGCTACTCTGTGAACTCTGAGGTTGTGGGTGTTGTTGTTGCTGCTGCTTTTGCTGCTGCTTGCGTTGTTTTTGCAGCTGCTCCTGCTGCTGCTGTTGGGACAGTGTCATTGCCTGCAATGTCATCTGCTGGGCCTGCAAAGACGTTCATCATATGGTTAATAGAGTTACTGTTTGACAACACCAACTAGACTGAGAGTGTATCCTCACCATGAGCAACGCTTGCTGGTTGATGAAAGTTTGCTGCTGTTCAGCCAGCTGTTGGGGGTTGATGGCTGTAGGGCTGGTGGGCAAAGCGGATTGTGCCATTGCACCTGGCATCACCATAGCTATAGGAAAGAAACAAGGAATGTGAACTTGGGCATTATGAAAACTGATCACACTTTTTAAGGAATGTTGTATTCAAAGGTACCAACATTGTTTGCAAGAAAATTCTAGCAGTTAGAGAGAACAACTTTGAATGTTACCATTAAATCCCTAACATCAGTGGACTAGACAAGTCTACTATTGCTCCTCCTCCATTTTTATGCTGATCAAAGACACTGCAGTCCCACTCACTTCGTTTCTACTGGCTGCCCATATGCAAGCCCACAAATCCACAGGTAAAAGTTTACCTAGATAAATTTGACATGAAGCAAAAGTAACCACTACCAGAAGCAAATGTGCATCTTTCATGCCCCTTGAGTGAATGAGCTTTTCTTCTAATTCTGCTGAAATCTAGTCATATTTGGTCTGACTCGGCTTTAGCTGAAAATGCAGAAAAGTTTGCTTTTCATGTGTCTCCTGTATCACTATAGCAAGGGGAACTGTAATTGCTACAGCTAAACCATAAATGTCGACGCTTCTGGTGTATTTGTCAGATACTTGGTAAGGACTGGTAAAGGAAGCCATACATGGCATAGGTGGCATCACAGGCATTTGGGCAACTCCTGGCATCATGTTTGGCATCATTGGTGTGGCACCATAGGCTGGCATGGCTGGATTCATGGGCATTCCTGGAAAAATGTGAAAAATGACAAAATACAGCATGTAATAACTGTCTAATGCCATTTTAAACACAAAGCAGTGGACTTATAATAGTGCAATACAATTCACTCACCCATATTATAAGCTGGCATTGGCATAGGAACTCCTGTAAAACAAAGAAAAAGTGTTTTTAACTTTATCCACTACATCAGTAGCATATGTACCATTACCACAGACAAGAAAAAAATAGAAAACGTGTCTACTTGAAACTCTCTCATAAAGGAATTCTACGGCAACTTTAAGGCAAGTTTTTGTATAATGCTTTTATGGCTTCTTCAGTCAAAGGTATCTTAATTAATGTAACTTTGTGTGATATAACCTTTTAGAGAAGGAAATAACTTCAGGAAGATTTGGAAAAGTGTAAGCAACAAAATCACTTTTTACTGTATTTGAACTTCGGATAAAACTACAAAGCAACAGATTTGTTAAAACATTCTGTCATGTCTCATGCTAACATATTTAAAATGTTTTCATTTATTGATTGAATTCAACAACTGCCTTTAGGCTTCAATTGATAACTGTGCTTTAGTGTTATCTGCTATTTTCTGTTTTGTGTCAAAATTCTTGAGAAGATTAGGCTAAAATGTATAAAATGTGTAAACGTAACCTGATTTACTAACAGGATCGATGAAGGATTGTATATTTGAAATGGGTAGAAATAAGCTAAATAATCTGTTGTGTCTATGTTGTGTGTTTGCATCAATGAATATTTTGGGATGAGTGCTTATTAATATGTCAGAGGGACAGGTATTAAATTTGCAGAACAGCTTTCCTGCCATTTGAAGGCAAAACAAAACCATTATTTTACTTAATAAATAACCTACTAGCTTCACAAACAATTTAATTGATTATGCAAACTAATTAGTACTCATTATTTGAGATCTTATTTAAAACATTTTTATTTATGCTTTAAATAAATATGATACATGGGTTGAATTGAGTGTACCTGATCCATTATACATGCTAGGGAGCATCCCTCCTCCTCCCCTCATCCTGCGGTTCAGCATGGCTGTTCGCTCAAAGTCCTAAAGCCACACAGCAACTCATCAGTATGTCAAATTAACAAAGCTAAAATGAGCAACAATTACTTACAATGCTATTAAAAATAACCATATGCAAGCCTTAAAGCTGCAATCATGAAGGTCCATGTTGCTTGCAAAACAGTTCTGCACAAAATGTGATGTCCAAATTTAGATGTCAACAAACTACACTTACTGGAGGTCCCTGATCCAGTACAGGATCGAAAAGGTCATCAACATAGGAATCCAGCTTAGGTGCACGGGCTCCTAAGAGGAAAAATACAAAGGTCTCGAATACAAATGCGAGAAATGACTGTTACTAATCATTTATGCTTTAAAGTAATTCTAATAACATTTCAGCACATTCATGCAGTTGTCACACCCTGAGATGTGCTATACTGACCATAAGTGTCCCATGGAGCAGCATGAGAAGGAGGCAGGCCAGGAGCCTGCATGGAGGGGGCAGGAGGGATAAACTCATCCAACTCCAAGGCCATCATCCTGATTTTGAGTGTTCAAAAAAAATACAACCAACCCATACCACCAAGTCACAGAATACATGTAGTTTTTCAATACTGGACTAGACAGCATTTTAATGGGGTTTATCTTAATCTGTGGTGAGAAAATATGCACTTGTATTTTTCAGTTTTATTTTTCCCAGTCCACATATTATAATTAAAATAACGAATTTACACAGTAATGCCTGAATCTGAATATAACACACCTGTCTCCCATGTCACTAAAAAGATAATCAGGGTGGGCAGATGTTTGTCCCAAGGGAACATCAATCTCAGCACGAGCCAGAAGATCCATCACATAGTCACAGCCATTTAGATCCGACCAGCCCTCTTCAGCTAGCAGAGACACAGACCAGCCCCGCTGAAGCTCAGGCACTCTTCTGAAGAAAGCACATTCCCTCAGTTAGAATATTTTTTTGTGTTTCTAGTGCTGTTTTTATCTATATGTCATTTATAGTTTATCTTTAGAATTCTACTTATTTTCGTTCCTTTTTTACAAATACATTAATAATGCTGTAAGGCAGCACTGTGATGCAGTAGGTAGTATTGTAGGTAGTATTGTAGTAGCTCCAAAGTCACCAACTCAAACCTGAGCATGGATTACTGTCTGTATTCAGTTTCCTGTATAATGTGTAAATATGTGCTGGAGGGTGGATTGGCTTTTCTAAATAGTCCCTAGGTGTGTGTGTCTGTGTGTGTGTGTGTGTGTGTGTGTGTGTGTGTGTGTGTGTGTGTGTGTGTGTGTGTGTGTATCCAGGGATTTTTCAAGCCTCATGTTCCTGGTACTGTTGCCAGATTCACCATGACCCTTACTATGATAACAGTTACTGAAGACAAATACATAAATGAATAGTAATAGTACAGTATACAGACTTATGTAGCCAGTGTGTTACACAATCCACATTAAGACTAAAGATATTATTCATTAAAACCTGAAACTACCTTTGTTTGTAAAATGTTTGCTTTAGTTCTGGTGCAACCAGTTACCATAACAAAGCACATATTTAGTTGAATGGAGTCCACCTGTGTACAATTAAAGTGTCATATGGTCTCAGTTTAAACACAGCTGCTACTGAAAGGCCCCAAACAGAACATAACAAAAACAGCAGGAAGAAGACCAAGGAGCTAAAAAAAACAAGTCCAGGACAAAGTTCTGGAAAGGTATTATTCAGGGTTTGGTTATAAAAAACAAAAACAAACAAAAAAACTAAACAAACGTTGAACATCCTGCAAAGTACAATTGCAGCTTGACTTGGATGAGGCCATCCATCAAAAGTCAGTGACCAGGTAAGGAGAGCATTAGTCAAAAAACCAACCAAGAGACCAAGGGTAACTCTGGAGAACATGAAGAAGTAAGAAGTAGTTGGAAGGTGAAGCTGTGGTTCCCCGAGGTTCCCCCATATTCCAACAGGACAACAACCCAAAGCATATTGTCAAAGCTACACGAATGATTCAAAACCAAGAACCTGACTGTGTTAGAATGGCCCAGTCAAAGTCCAGGCCTCAATCTGATTGAGAGACCGTGGCAATACTTGATGATTTCTTTTCACCAATGCACTCCATCCAATCTGACTGAGCTTGGACAGTTCTTTGAAGAAGAATGGGCAAAAATACTAGGATCCAGATGTGCAAAACTGATAGTGACATATCCCAGAAGCCTTGCAGCTCTACTTGCAGCCAAAAGGGGTTCTAGCAGTGATTGCCCTGGGGGTGAATTCTTACGCAACCAACAAATGTTTGAATTACACAGTTTACAATTTTTTAAATTAAACTTTGTGTGATATATATCACACAAAAAAATATTTTGCACTTTCAAATGTCAGACATATTGTGTAAATCAAATCTCAATTAAGTCCATTTCCGTTCCAGGTTGTAACACTACAAAATTAGGAAATTACAAGGGGTGAATACTTATGCAGGGCACCGTAGTTTTAGAGGACTACAGTTACCTTTGTCTATGACTCAGAAAAGACCATAGCCATTGTAATTATTCTGTGTTTACATTGTACAGCACACAACAAACTATATAGTGAAAGCATCTATAATACTATATGTGTAGTTCATAACTAATGCAGATGTTCACATATGACGTTCACATTGCAGCATACACACGCACACACACACACACACACAAAAAACTTTAGTAGGTGTGTACTTCTTTATAAATTTCTTTGTAAACATAGCTCTACTGACCTAAAGCTCAGGAGCCAGGATGCCAGTTGTTCTCCTGTGGTCCAGGACTCCACTTCTGCTGTTAGCTTCTCCTCTAAGGAAATACAATGTAGTTAACATTGTTGCTCTTAAATGGTTCTTAAACAGCTGCAAGCTCAGAGCATGCATTGTCATGTATCATGTATACATGTAGCACGTATCATTCAATTGTATCACCAGTCATCATTTTGTTTCATTTTCCAAGAAAAACAATCTAGTGGATTCTAACCAATGAAGGTGTTGACCTCCACAACCATCTTCCCCTTTCTTTGATTGGCAGTCCATTCGAGCTGAGTTGGGGGGTGTTGTCTACAGGCAGGAGATGGCAGCTGAAGAGATGTGAGAAGTTTATGCTGACACAGAGAGCGATATTCTCCTGGACCCTGGTCAGACACATACCTGACAGATACAAGGAGAATTTCTCAATAGACTGATGATGATGATGATGATGATGATGATGTGATAAAGGGAGAATGAAAGCATGCCTTAATTTAATACCGTAAGCTGAGATTCCTAGTTGGTAACAATTCTTCAAAAGTTTTTGAACACAATTTATTAACCAATTTATATCACAGCACTGTTGAACTCTCAAATCTGATTGGTTAGAATGTATTAAGGTTTGCTGTGTCTGCAGTAAGGTAAATCACTGGTTTATTTTAATACACTTATTCTAATATGCTACTGCTTCTTTAGAAACAACACATTCACAGGGACTTGTATGGCAAAATCGTCACATAATCTATTACTAATAATAAACATGTCAAAAACATCCAATAAGCAACATAAAAAAAAGTATAGTCATTGATATGGAGAAGCTTATTTTGTAACAGGAAATTCTTCAGGATAGAAGACTTTGAGTATCACACAACCCTGTTTTGGATTATTTTACTCTAACTTCCTGTTTCATTTCCCTGTTCACTAAGCTTCATGAAATGGTTACAAAAAAAACAGAAAATTATAATAATAAATATGAAAGTATATATATAAGCGAATAATTTTTATTTTATTTTATTTATTTACTGGAAAAAACCTCTAGCTCTAACTGGAATCACTGTATCACTCTAACTAGACACTTGTAACACATTTATTTGTCATACAGTTAACACTAACACTGTCTAGTATCAACGAATTTCCAAAAAAAGCTCTTATTTAGAATACCAAAAGGATCTGAGAGTAGGAAATGAGTAAGATCCTAAATGCAAATATTTGAGTATATGTTTGAATACACATGTTCAAAAGATTGGTATTGTATATTGCTTGTTTCTAAAAAGAAATACTTTTAACAGCTCTTGATCCCACCTTTTCACTTATTACTTTAGTGCTTCAGTACTAGTCAAAATGCAAAAAAACAAAAAAATATTAAACATCACAATAAACATCACACACTGTTATCACACCCTACACTACTGTCATACTTCAGACTGGTGCACATACTTGAGCAGAGGTTTATCCTGTGAAGGAGATGGTGTGAAGGCACTGAGACAGGAGGAAAGGAGAAACCAGGCCCTCAGTGAGCCCTCTTCACCCTCACAATCCCATGTGTGATAGACTAGCTGAGCCAGAATCTCATCCCTAAGTGAAGATCTGCTTTGGCCTTTCTCCACTATGTAATTCCCCAACATCTGCTCCTGCCATCCAGTCATCTCGGAGTCTCCACAGAAGCGTAGAAGCTAGAGAGAAAGAAAAAAAAAAGTCAGTCGCTGTTCGTGAGTTGTTATTTTTTTGTGATTAAGGTGCAGGATGGTGGTGTGGACGATGTATCCTTGTTATTTTCATGATAACACAGGAGCAGGATGTAACTTGGTGAGCTAAAACGAGATTCAGTTAGAACGAACACATTATCAGGACGAGTTTATGTGTGCCGCTGTGATATACAGTACAATCAAATCAGCTCCTCTGTTTCCCTTTAAAAACCTGAGTGAGTGTTGCTGACTCAGGAAAGTGACATTTTCATAATTACATTTGATTAGAGTTCACTTATCAATATATCAAAATAACATGATGGTGCTTTCAATCTTCTTGTGCACATTTGTAGTTGTGTAAGCAGTTTAATATGTTTCATTACAGTCTAATCATTTTTTTCTTTTTTGCCACAGCTCGAACAAAATCTAATCTTTCTAATCTAAATCTTTGGGGAAATTATTAACTGATTGCTCTCAGATCCAAATGCAACTCTAAATGAGTGTTTTATTAAAGGCAGATCAACTTGGAATGCAAATCTGTCAGAAATAAAAGACTAAATGGCAGTGCTAGTATAAATATAACACATATAAAACATAACACATGAATATGCTGTGTGTTATAAGTGCCAAATTAAAGTGATAACTGATTTTGGCCTTTTCCAGCTATATTTGGATCGTTCCTCAGTTCACTTATTAACAATTCCTTGGTTTAGAGTATTTAAAATGAGGTTATTTGATGAAATGCTAAAATGTACCATGTTCAAAAGCCTTTGACGGAATATTTAATTCATATCTGGAGACAATGTATGTTTAAGTTGTTTGAAATAAATGATATAGAGCCACAAAACTCTGTTGCAAGAAATGCAGGACTTACTTTAAAGAGTTTGGCATTGTGTTCATGTAAAGAGGCACTCTATAAAAGCAGTAACAAAAGTATAATTTTGCCCCAAGGTGGATTCTAAAATGCTACTGTACAGGCAGATGCATTAAAAATGAGAAAACAAATAAATAGAAACACAGTGAAAAACCAAGACTCATGACAAACCAATACACAACACATATAACCTGCTTCTAGACAGAAATATATCCTCTAAACACAAAACAGTAACACACAATTGAGTTAGATATGTAAAACATGTATTCAAAACACCACAATACCAAAGTTGGAATATTGAAATAGTCATAGAATCCAACATGTAGAGCTCATGACTGTGTGATTAATTGTACATTTGTGTGGCACACTCTCTTCACTAACCAGTCTGTATATCTCCAGAGCTATGTGGGCATCACCCGGCTCCAGAGAGGTTAGAGGTCTTTGGAGGGCCCGACCCTGAGCCTGGCACCATCCATCCTGCAACATAGGGAAATATGAGCATGCCTGATCTACAAAGCAATTATTAAAATAATGAACCCTTTCCCGCAGTACAATTGCGTTCCATTCTACTGCGTAATGCAAATGGATTTATCAGATGTATATTTACAATCACTATGAACAAACGAATTATTTTAATTGCCGCAAGTCTGTTAAAAGACTAGTCAGGACACTGTTGGGTTTCTGTGCGTAGAGTATCTTGACTGGATTTAGCTGCTGCTGAGCAGAATGATGGGAAATGTGAGGGGTGTGAGCCCAAACAATTCACACCTCTCCACAATAACACTGGATAAAACAGACAGCGAAACTAAAGCTTTTTTTTAATAGTAAAGCACCATATACAACTGACACTATAAAAATATAACATTTAAACCAAGTAGGCTACTTAAAGAAACATGCATAAATAAATATTTATGAAAAACTGCAAATTCTTAAAGCTCTGAGTGTACACGAGCCATTAACCGTACCTTATCAGAAATATATTAAATACTGAATATGGGAATCCCCCCAAACAGGCAAAAATTCTATTTTTTGGCCTCAGCATGTACATGTACAGAAAGAATAAGCATGAACACAGCACATAATGATTCACGCAGCACTCATAATAAGAAAGCACACATTTAAAAATACATTTATGTACACACCGTACCTTGAGAACTGTGTTGGCGTATCGGGAGAATGGATAGCTGTCGATATCAGGAGGCAGGGAGAGGCGGTGCTCAGCTTTGACCTGTGGTGGAGCTACCTCTGTGACCCCTGACCCCTGTGGACGCCCTATGAAGGACGATGATATAAGGAATAAGCAATGAAAGGAAAGTTGTTGGATAATGGAATGCGGTCCACACATTAATAACACATTACAAACTTGTACCTGCTGCACTACGCAATCGAGCTGATAGATCAGCTGGGATCTCCAGCATTCCCACATCCTAAAATATAGAAGAAAAATAAAAAACTAGAATGAGCAACACTTGAGCGATTAAGAAAAAAGGGTGAAAAGAAAGCTGAAATGAAAAGAACTCGTACCATCCCTGAATATGTAGACTGCGATTTGACCACCTGTTTTGCTCTGGTTCTCTTGTTGAGTTCCTGTAACATCAAAGCAAAGCCAGTATTATACTAGGTAATAAACACTCAAAGGCTTTGTTATGAATGACAAAATCCTTTTATTCTAGTCGAGTTAGTTTGGGCTCTTTTGTGTTTCATCTTTTCATTCTTTCGTGTAAAACATGCTTTCTCAGGTTCGTTTTTCTACCTGCTCACTCCACTGTGCTATTCTTGGAAACAGAGCTTCTTTTATATACCTGGATCATTCTTGCCCCACCCCAAACATCCAAGTCACATGGAACAAGAGTCCATAAGGCCAACCCTAATCAACCCACCTAATCTTTGGGTATGAATATGACATGTCCTTCACTGTTTCGTTTGTATTTATTACAGGTCTTATACTGTAGGTGTGATGTTTGTTTCATGAGAAAAGTCAGAAATCCCAAAGATTTGCTCCATCCAGTCATGTCTCCTTAGAATATCTTCTTAACAGTAACCCAATTTTATCCTGAACAAATTAGCATTGAAATCAAATAAGCATTTCTTCACTGCTCACAGTTAAAACAATAAAAGTAAACAATGAAAAATCAAGTCATAATATTATGCCGTGAAATAGGACATTTCCCAATCTTAATTAAACTGACAAGAAATGACAACAAATGGGGAAGTAATAAAGAAAACAACTAAACAGAAATCTAATGCTTCAACATGCTTCGAGATTATTTCAGCACCTCATTTTAGAAAAGGACAACCCAGCCATGACTACAAGAAGGACTATTTTATGTATGTTGCAAGTTATGCTGTAGATAAGCTGCAGTCTACAACTTCTCGAACACCCATCTTTTTTCACTCACTCTCGCTATATCACTCTCACATTCTGCTAACATTTCATGATACATTAACTGAATAACTGTAATATAAACTCCAGAAGAGACGAAACAGAACATACCTAAAGAAATGGTGTGACACGAGAAGTTGCCAGCCGAGAAGAGCTCTTAATAGACGTAAGCAAATACATGTAACATCTCACTAAAGGAGAGGGTTTGAAGTCCAAACGGCAGAGGAGTGTGACAAGGTGTGTGTGTGTTAAAGCGAAAGACAGAGAAAGAGAGAGAGAGAGAGAGAGAGAGAGAGAGAGAAATCTTTTGGGAGCAAAGATGAAAGGGCATACAGACTGGAAAAAAATTACCAATCTGTAACAGTACTCATGACGCACTAAGACTAGGGAGTGTACACTTTTTCTTTTTTGTAATGTTTTTTTTTTAAACATCCCTACCTTTCCTTATGGAAAAATTATATAGCTAAATATATGTTGAAATGTGCACTTACATAGCACTTTTATCCAAAGCGCTTTACACTGTGTCTCATTCACCCATTCACACACACACACCAATGGTAGCACAGCTGCCATGCAAGGTGCTAGCTTGCAATCGGGAGCAACTTGGGGTTCAGTGTCTTGCCCAAGGACACTTCAGAATGTGGAGTCACCCGGGCCAGGAATCGAACCGCCAACCCTACGATTAGTGGACAACCTGCACTACCAACTGCGCCACAGCCACCCCAAAGTACACATATACACCCATACATATACATTTTTTACTCTGAATCATAGTCACCTAATTAACTAATCTGAGGTGGAGAGATGTAGCTCTAGCCACACAAGTTTGCGATGCAGTTTGCGAATGTTCGTTGGAATTTCAGGAAACACCCACCTGTTGAACTATGTTAATAGTGACAGAACTTGCGACCATAGTTATCTAACAATGCTCTTATGAAACGCACCCCTCTTTAGTTTAAATAAGCATGGTGGTTGGTTTTAGTCCATCCATCCATCCATCTTCTACCGCTTATTCCTTCTTCAGGGTCGCAGGGAACCTGGAGCCCATCCCAGGGGGCATCGGGCACAAGGCGGGGTACACCCTGGACAGGGTGCCAGTCCTTGGTTTTAGTTGGAATTTTAATTTGTTGCAGTAGCGTTTAATGTAGGGGGATGCACTGTAATGAGTAAGAAATACAGCAATTTTCAACTAATGTCTTCAAACTGCATAAATATGGGCATACAAATGAACAAATATTATTTATACATAATATACATAAATATTAATATAATCTTTCTTACAACTCACTAAGATAAAAGACTGTATATTAGGCAAGGTCAATGACACTGGCCACTGGCATTAGGGCACGTGTTTCATGCCCCCTGTCTACATATCGCTACACCACTAAACCATTTAAGGCTCTTTCCCTCACTGTGTCCTTAATTATGTTGGTGGTGAGATCTAGTAGTGTGGTAAATATGTAATCACTTAACAGATTTGACATTTAATGAGACCTGTGGCAGGTGATGGAAACGCATACTTTGACCCAGCTGTGGAGATATAAAAAGCAAGTCTAGAAAAAATGACAGAAGGGTGAGGTTACAGTTTATAACACGGTTTGAGTAATAAACTGGTGCTGGTTGCCTAGCAATGGGCGCAACACAGGACAGCCCAATATGAGTCGTCTCTGTGATATATGGTATGTTGTTATATGTGACACTGAAGAGGAAGAGAAAGAGAGAGAGACAGAGAGAAAGAGAGGAGAGAGACACAGAGAGAGAGAGAGAGAGAGAGAGAGAGAGAGAGAGATGACAGACACAAAGGACAAACAGAGAGTGTTTGTCATGAACCTACCCTCCACTTTCGTCTCTTGATTGTATTTCTAGTAATCATAAGAGCTGCCCAGAATTGGTTAAAGGACTGCTTCAGTCTCTTATAATACTTCCTGTAAATGAGAGACAATATATAACAGTTACCGCTTATCATAACATATCTTTTTATCTTTAAATACATTTACATACACTACCGGTCAAAAGTTTTGAGACACTCAACTGAAATGTTTCTCATGATCTTAAAAATATTTTGATCTGAAGGTGTGTGATTAAATAATTGAAATCGGTGTTGTAGATAAAAATATAATTGTGCCAACATATCCAAGTCTTTCATTAGAAATGAACGTTTTATTTGCAATTTTTTTTTTTTTAAACGGACAACTCGAGCTAAATATTCCAAAAAGCAGCCAATGAGTGAGCAGTGTAGGTGGGAACTCCTTTAATACTGTTTAAAAAGCATCTCAGAGAGATTCCTCAAGAAATCGGTTGAGAAAATGCCAAGAATACGTTTCTGTAAATTCTAGGCAAAAAGGCTGTCTACTTTGAAAATTATAAAATATAAAATTATTTTGAATTATTTTGGATTTTTTGTCACAAAATAATTCCCATAGTTCTAGTTGTGTTATTCCAGAGTTTTGATGACTTTATTATTATTCTAAAATGTGGGGAAATAAATAAATACAAATAAAGAACGTGTGTATATCTCAACCAGTAAAATTTCCCCCAAATGTTCAAAAGGAGTAAATTCTGGCATCATGGACATTTTGACTGAATCAACTGAACTGATTAGCCTGATTAGGCTAATGTCTATTTCTCTATGCCACACACAGTAGTTATCCAACAACTTGATCAAAGCCTGATATTCACTGTGTGACAAAATCCCTTTTTCATAAAAGGGTCTAAAAACATGCAGAATCAAACATAAAGAAGGAAATTTATGATGTTTTCATGTAGTAAAGATCGAAATTTTGACAAAACTGTATCATAAAATATTATCAGATTTTTATTCACAGGCATAAGTATTTCCATTCTTCCATCCATTTTCCATACAGCTTATCCTACACAGGTTCGCCGGGAGCCTGAAGTCTCTCCCATGGAACTCGGGACACAAAGCAGGACACAAATGGGGTGCCAACCCATCACAGAGGTGCGAGGTAAATGTGCTAAGCCATCGTGCCCCCCATGCATAATTATATGCATATCAGAAATGCTTAAGACGATAGCATACAATGTCAAGACAATTTGGTGGGAATGGAGGGAAACTGGAGTTCAGGAAACTTGGACGTTCACTATCAGTTTAAACTTTCACACTTTCACTTTCACTTTCAGTTTAAAATACTCTTCTTATCTCCTGCTTTCCACTCAGATGTGCTCTCAGATCTGACCTGGCCTGGTGACCTCTGATGTGGGACTGGAGTACAATGGCTTTCTGCTTGAAGAAGCGGAAGTTGCGTCTGCAGATAAAGCCACGGATGTTCCTCTGAATAATGATGGCTGCCCAGGTCTGAGTGCTACTCCATTTCTGCTCGACTTGCTGGTACAGTGATTCCTTCATAAACACCTGAGAGTGTGAGGGTTAATTATAGCTGCGTGTATAAGAGCATACATTTATCTAAATTGTCTTCACACAATACATATATGAGCCTGTCTCAGCACAAATGCTCCATTTTTATGTACCTTGGTCAGTCCTAATTGATACTGAGTGTCCTCAGCACCAATGGACTCCAGCAAGGAAACGACCAGTTCTTTATCAGAGAGGTTTACAGCCCGCTGTGCTAACAGCACACCAAACCTAGCATTAGTGAGTGAGTGTGATAGAGAGAGATGATTGATTAATAAATGCAGAACTATATTTTGTTTAAAGTACCTTCTTGTTAAACATTAACATTAACAATAAATTCAGCACCTCTCCATGAAACACTTAAATGGGATACGGATAGGAAATCCCTGTTTTCTAATTTGAATTGTCTCTAGGATTCCTCCATGCTTCAACTGTGTGGCGATGTACTCCACGTCAAATATTCCAGGGAGCTAAGACAGTATGAGAAACGAAACACAATACACAACCATGTAAATGATTGCATTTTAGATGAGGCATTGTAAATGAGGTATTTTATGACTTAAGTATGTTTAATTTGGTGTAGATAAAGTAGGCTGAAAGAGTTTACCTTTACGAAGTTTGGCTTAAAACATCGGATAAATGTATTTTTACACCTGAAAGAGAGGCAGAGAGAACATATAGATTTTATTTTTACCAACTTACAAATTAGAAACATAAACCAAATGGCTCTATTTTAATTCAAGCAAGAACGCATGTGTGATTTATTACAACACTGGCATAATCTCATTCAGAATCTCATTCTAGTCCACTGCACATCTGTGAGCTCATGTACAACCCCAATTCCAAAAAAGTTGGGACAATGTGTAAAATGAAAACAAAAATAGAGTGTTGACCTGTCCCAAATTTTTTGAGATGTGTTGCGGACATCAAATTAAAAAATTACCTTATTTTATTTCTTAAAATGGTACATTTACTCAGTTTAAACATTTGATATGTTTTCAGTGTCCTATTGTGAATTGCATATGGGTTTATGAGATTTGCAAATCATTGCATTATGTTTTTATTTACATTTTACACAGCGTCCCAACTTTTTTGGAATTGGGTTTGTATGTGTAGATAGCTTCAATTTAAAAGACGTGGTTGGTTGGCTTGACATATAACGTGTTAGCCCTCAACCTCCCCAGCTGGTAGCTATTGTATGATATGGGACAGTTAACTAGTGGGTGGGAATTGGGAGGTAACCATATTGCGGATAAGGGGTAAAAACAAAAGACAGATATACAGTACATAATGTAGAAAGCATATTTTATGAAGCCAGATATTTCAACCTCTACAATGTCAAAGTAACAGCTATATTTGAAAAAACTAATTGTATTGAATCCTTTTTCATTGACTAGCCACTTTCATTGTGGATCTAGAGCCTATGCCAGCAGCACTGGGCACAATATGGGAATACATCCTGTATGGACCAGATGTTCACACACTCATTCACACATACGGCCAATTTAGAGTTGCCAATCCATCTACTGGCATGTTTTTGGGATTTGGAAGGATACCAAAGAACCTGGAGGAAAGCCTCATAGACATGAGAAGAACATGCCAAACTCCACACAGTGACTTGTCCGATTATACCAGGGACCCTGGAACATTAGCTGTGAGTGGGCAACATTATGCCACTGCACAAATGTCACGGCATTGAGGATGAGTTCACCTGACTGAATACCTCGTAACCACATGTATTTAATAATGTCTTACTTCTAACCTGAGCCTTTTTTATATTTTCATGACCAATTCATGAAATTACCAACGGTAATTCTGGCATTCCCACACATCCCAATTCTGTGATCTTATACCTTTTTTTAAATTAAATGTATTTTTGTATTTGATCCCTTATAAGGTCCTTAGAATACAGCACAGTTCAGTGAGAACACAAAAGTATAATGGCGGTGAGTTTTTGAAGACCTGTCCAGCCGTGTGATGAGTTCGTTGAGTGATTGCTGAAAGTGTGCAGCTACAGTTGAAGCCTGGTGCCGGTTTCCTCTCCCTCTGGCACGCAGCTGTTTCTGGTGGATGTAGTGTTCCTGCACCTTACGGAACAGACCTGACACCATCTACCCACACGACATTCATAAGCCTCGAGGAACATATCCAGTCCACCATTGCTCACATCAGTGTGTTTAGTAAGGTGAAATAAAATGGAGCTGAGACTCTACCTGTAATCTACTGCGTGCAAAGAGCTCTAATACTTCTGCACGAAATTGGTCGTGGTTTTTATTCAGGAAGTTGTGAACCTATTGGAAAGAATACAACAGTTATTTGAAGCAGTGGTTGTACTAGGTGAATAATGAAATCTAAATCAATGAAGGAACGCATGTTATTACGAAGTTAGCTGCTTGCCTGGTAAGTAACGGCTCCTGCATAGTGATACACAGTAAAGACGGGCAAAGGAATCTTGGGCTTGGCATAGTAGGGACTGTTGCCATGGTGATAGTGACATTTCTGCAGAAAGGTGTGGTCTGTAGCCTGACACAGTGAAAGAAAAAAGGTTGAGGAAAAAGAAAGACACACAATCTCTCCAGAACAACTCAGTCCTAGTCTGTTGGCATGAAAAATAAATAAAAAATTAAGTACCTCCGAACTCAAAATACATGATTTTTAAATGATTTGTTATTTATTATACCACAGTTGTTTATAGCTGTTACAATATAAGTGATAACAGGAACTAATTTGTTTTTACAGACATTCCATAACATTAAATGGATAAAGAGTATAACATTCATTGTCACGCTTTCCACATAATGAAGGTTAGCAAGTGCAAATAAGAGCTTTTAATAAAGACAGGCAGGCAAACAAATCCAAATAATGAAACAATAGCATGGTCAAGAAACAGCCAATGAGTCAGGCGATCTGTAAACTAGGCAAGGCAAGAATTGAGAACGAGGAACAAGAAGCAAGATCAATGAACATGAAACTAAACGAGGAACAGGGTACAAACGTTTGGTATGGTTATAACACTAATACTTTGCAAAGAGTGAATACCTCGAAAGTCCTTTTAAACTGTTGTGTGATTGTGTGTGAGATTGGATGCAAGTGTGTGTGATTAGAATGAATGTGAGTGTTCTGGGATTTGCGGTCCATGGCGGCCATGTTTGAAGGCGTAGTGCAGGATGGGAAATGTAGTCACTGGTTTGCTGTGATATGGCAATCTTTCTTAAATTATTAAAAAATTTTGTAATTGTTGGCAAACTGCTGTGGTATAAGAGGACACTTTAGGACTGGCTGTTTTATGAAAATAATCAACATTGGGATGGTAATGGTATCTCATCACCTCATTGTTGATTATTTTCTTATAACAGCATGCCCTGCAGTGTTTCATTCCATACATATAGAACATACAGTACATACTGTAGACTGGTGCTTGGGTAAAAATTGTTAACACATGTTTACATTTACAACAGACACCTTCTCAGTACAAAAACTGATTCATTGACTGTTTGTATGAACTCAGATTGCAATGATTTAAAAAATGGCCAGATGCTTAATCTATCACGGTCCAATATAGAGAGATCTATTTTGACAGGTTTGATTACTTTATATGAATCAATAAGAATATAAAAATTATATTTCAATTCCCATTAGCATTTAAACTAGGCTACACTGTAAACCTGGAAAGTTCAAAGTTAAAGTTAAAAGTTCATTTAACTCCAAAAATTTGAGGAAACTAATTATCTCAAAATGTTTAAGTGGATAAATCAATTTCTTTAATCCAAATACACTTAAATTACAAACTTTGAGTTATCAACTTAAAATTTTTTAGGTAATTAGTTTCCTCAAATATTTGGAGGTAAATGAACTTATCCGGTTTTACAGTGTAGGTGTTAAGAATGGCAGGAGGATATTGGAGTCCTTCCAAATGATTAGGTTATGTTTTTATAGATTCTAGCACTTCTATGAGTGTTAGAAATTGAGTATATGAGTGGGATCCATTTTCCATACCACTTATCCTACACAGGGTTGTGGGCGAGCCTGGAGCCTATCCCAGGGGACTTGGGGCACAAGGCATGAGACACCCTGGATGGAGTACCAACCCATTGCAGGGAACAATCTCACACAAATTTAGAGATGCCAATCAGCCTACAATGCGTGTATTCGGACTGGGGGAGGAAACCGGAGTATCCTGACGAAGGTATACAGATGCCCTGATTCAAATGATTAAACTATTTATTATTCTAGGTTTCTAATAATATATTTTTGTAACATTTAAATGTACATGCTTCATTTAAAAGTATATTTTCATGTCACACAGTGTGTATTTAATGAGAATGGTAGACTGTGGCTAAATATTAGAAATCTGGTTTCCCTGCCAGATATCAGACACCAGTTGGATGAATACCTACACTCAGTTCTATTAGAAACAAGGATGAGGTGTGTAACTACCTGAGGCAGACATGTTTGATCATCCAGGATGCGGAGGATGCCATACGGCCGAGCGGAAATGAGCTCAAGACAGGGATGGAAATTCTGCAGTGTCACAGGATACCATGGGATCTGCTCAGAGTTGCATTCCTCCTAAAACACAAAGCCAGCCACAAAGCCATGACAAGAAACAGAAATAAATATACAATGATGTACACCACAGTGGCTTTTATAAGCAAACAGTATTTTACGAGTGAAAGCCTTTTAGGATCAACGTTGTGTCATGACGTTTTAACGATACATGCTATTTGAAATGTTTCAGGAAATAAACATACTGTACACATACTGACCTGTTCCTGTGACACTAGTGCTTTGTTCATAAATTGTTGGATCTGCTCATTGGCAAAATTAATGCACAGTTGCTCAAAGCTGTTCACACCAAGGTCCTGTAAGAAAGTGTCTGTTATAAACGTAGCTCATACAGCAGTGCAATAGTTTTAAATATAACTTATCACAGTCTCTATTTCAGTGAGTGATGGGTTAAATTTTTTAAAAAGGACTTGAGTTTTTTTTTTTTTTTGCAGTTTAGTGGACAACTCTGTTCCAGAACAACCTCCATTCTGCAAAGTTTATATATATATATATAATCAGAGGTTAAAGTTTTTATGAAAACTTTAACCTCTGATTCAAATTTTTAGATTTGAAGATTAATTCTGATTAATTCATGGATTTGCCAGTATAAACAAGTAAACAGCAACAATGTTACTCTTAAGAGCAACCATTTTCAAGTAAAACTAGCATAACATGCTCTATTAAGTATAACTTCAAAGTTATACTTAAAAAAATAACTTTTACTTTAGTAATCCAGCCATGTAATATATGCCTTTCCTCTCCTTTCTCTCCTTTGATACACCATTACTATCTATGGTCAGACGTCTCACTGTACCTTTATCCAAATGCTTCTATCTCCATTATGTCTATCATTATAGGATTACCATTTGTTGTATATGAAGTTTGTGTGTGATGATTATTCATTAATTTTTTGCATAAGCTGTTTGTATGTGATGATTATTTGTTTATTTGTTGTATAAGCTGTTTGTATGTGATGATTATATGTTTTGATTATTTGTGTATTTTAATAGAAGAAGCTTGTATGTAATGACTGTTAGTTTATTTGCTATATAAGAAGTTTATATGTGATGGTTATTTGTGTATTTCTTTTATGTAAGAAGCTTGTATATGATGATTTTTTGTTTGTTGTATAAGAAGGTTGAATGTGATGATTATATGTTTTTATTATATAAGCTGTGTGTATGTGATGATTATTTATTGATTTCGTGATTAAGCTGTTTGCATATGATTATTTGTTTTTGTTGGATAAGATGTTTGCATATGATGATTATTTGTTTTTGTTGGATAAGATGTTTGCATATGATGATTATTTGTTTTTTTGTTATATAAGATGTGCATATGTTTTGATTATTTGTTGATTTGTTATGTGAAACTTTGTAAAGTGACACTGAGTTTGAGAAAGGCACTGCATAAATTAAATGCCATTTTTCATAAATACTAACTGTCATCTCACCCAGGTTTAAAGCTTTGTCGTTGTAAGAGGATCTGTGTGCTTGATCATATGGCAATAGGAAATAGATGTCAAAGATTATCGATATCATCATGGAAGAATATCAAAGCCTAACCTCAAAACCATAAATGTCCACGATGCCAACAGTGCTGTCCATCTCTGTGGGGATTAACCACTCATTGATGCGCTCAAGCAGCCAGTCAAAGAGCACAGAGTAGAGGGCCTTGGCAATGGCATCCCTGATTCACAACCAGACAGGCAGTGCTTTACATACACATACTGTATATACGTACATATACACACAGTCTAACATAGATATTTTAGAAAGAAAGAAACCTCAGTTTAAAAAGTTAAAGAGTGATAATAAATTTTCTACATGAGTGTATTTTTAAGACCTTAGTGCCATTCCCCACCTGGATTCAATGGCACATTCCACAGACAGGGGGCAGTAGATCCTATCATAAGTAGTTTCCTGTGCACAGAGGTGAGTTAATGACAACAATGTCCCTTTTTGACATCCATGTTGTGTTGCCAGCAATGAATAAGGATAGGTTGATAATATATCAGAGCAGGATATCTGAAAGTAAGTGTTTAAGTGAATATTTCAGTGTTGGCTAATGGATGGTGCTCACTGTAACTCTATGCGTAATAACAGTCTGCAGGGCTTCAGCTGACACCTGTAATAGGTTACCCACTCTGCGAGCTTCAGCCTCACTAAAGATCCTTGCCACCTCGAATGACTCACTCTGGATATATCAAACACACACACACACACACACACACACACACACACACACACATTGTATAAAAAAGTTATGTAGTGTAAGCATTTAAGTATTACAGTCACTTTGAACACACCTCATAAGAGCTGAAGCAGATGTTGCCTAGCTGTAAAATGGATGACAGAATGGCCCAAATTGTGCTTATCTGCTCAGCACGTAAGCCAATGGTCTCCAAACATCGTAGAAGAAGCAGGAAGTCCTGCTGGTCATTCTTCCCTTGCAGCTCACAAGCTCCGCCCTGCATTAACAATATTGCAAAACAAACTATTTCTACTATATATAATTGGATGCAAGGATATGTCATAGAGGATCAGATTTGCAGGTACTGTATCTTCAGATCACTTTACTTCATAAGACCGCATTCCCACCTGGTTGAGGTAGTAGTAAGTCTCGGCTCCCTGCAGGTATAAATCCTGCTTGTCCCATTGATTCATCCCAGCCAACAACTCATAAAACACATGATAGTTCCTTTCCTCTTTGGCCTACAAGACAAAAAAGACTCTTGCTGACCATCAAGTCTATATTTATATATTATTAAAAAACTGCTTAAGCTTCAAATCTCTACATTTTTCAAATGTAACAATAAAAAGCAATAAAACAGATAAAAAATACAAAGCAAACTGTACCTGGAACACAATTCGTGATTTCTCTAGGAGATATTTTGACAATGAAGTCCCGACAACAACACCACTGACAACACATTTTACACATCTGTATCAGCGAGCTGTTTAAATACATCATTAGATTTCCATTGTTCAAAGAAGAGCACAAACCAGACATATTGACATTTGAAATAATACATATTAGATATACACATTAACAGGGACTATACATACCTCCTTATGTGTATGTGTAGGTATTTGCCAAAACGACTAGAATTGTTGTTGAGTATTGTCTTGGCATTACCAAAGCTTTCTAATATGGGCAAAACATCCATTGGCTATGGAAGCAAGAAAGACTTCATAAAATATTTTCTGGTCCATTTCTTCTCAACCGAAATATAATGCAGAAACTGTGGCAGTGTATGTTTATTATTCCCAGTACCTGACGCAGGTTGTCATTTCTACCCTTATACATAGAGCTCAGGTAGTGAACAATAAGTTTTGCTGCTTCAGTCTTCCCAGATCCACTCTGCCCACTTTAGAGATGATTTACAGGACGAACACACTCATTTTTATTCATGGCTGTATGTATGTAACCAAGACGTTATTTGATACAAATACATATACGTAGGAGCGCACTATTTTAGCGCATTGTTGTTTTTTGTTTTTTTTCCTCAAGTGATTAATTGAGGAACTTTCAGACCAGAGCTTTTCCAGTATAGGCCATGCCCATTTTGGGTTTAAATCCAAGTACACATACAGATTGATAATTGTATCACTAAACATATGTAGGTACGGATACAGATAGTGGCATTGTGTTACAACCATAATGACTAGAGACACATGCTGGCTAAAGAGAAAAGGAAATAATAACTCTCACCTTATTATGATGCACTGCTCTTGTGTGGTATTTTGAGATTGGCAAAATGCAGCATCCGCAATGGCATAAACATGACTAAAGACAAACACAAATATCACAAGATCTGTCAAACAACTCCTTAAAGTAGAGATGCACTATTCTGATACTAAGTATCATTATCATGGTCGATACTGGTCTGAAACTGACCTATGTATATTTGAACACAGAATACAAACTGATTTAAAGCATGCCATCAAACAGATGACGCATTGCATACCCTTGCAAAATGTAATGTAATGTAATCTAATCTAAACAGAAGCTTATAGAATGTGGTGTTTAAAAAGATATATTACATCAGTGACAGCTATCGGATGAGGTCTAATTTAATATTGTATCATGGACAGCCTCCGACTACTTACGGTGGATTACTGTGCTTCTCCTTGCCTTGGTACTGCTGTCTCAACTCCGCTGTGTAGATATTGAGGGGCTTAAAGGGGTTGATTGATATCAGCATATCGCCGATATATGTCTGTTACAAATTAAAATGAACTAAATTAAAATGCAATCCTGCAAAGTGTGTTTTGTTGAAAGGTTTTGATGCAGAAGCTATTTATTCAGCTTTGATACAATAGAGAATATTGTTTATAATCTACAATTATAGGAATTTGTACAACCCATTGATGAGAATAGATAACACATACATAAACTGAGTCCCGGTGAAACCGCTTCTTCAAATTCAGCAACACTGAACTTTCACACACCTCTCTGCAAACATACATGCAAAGCAAATGTAATGTGCACTGCAACTTCATGATGCAAGAGATTTGAAATGCCAATGATTACCAGTATTCAATTCTCTAAAAGGGCTTCATCTAACGCACTAAAAATTTATTTGGCTTGTTTCTCTGCATGAACCCTTAAAGTTTCTATGCAGAACCTCATAACACTAGATTTCCCTTTCAGAAACATTTTAGAAAAGAACAACCACACATGTTCAGCTACCAATCTGTGACAGTGAGAGACGACAGAAACAATAAACCCTATCTTCTTGAACTGCTGATTATGAAACATTGTAGGGCAGCTGACAATGCTTAGAGGAGAGTTCTCTTCCATATATATGAGCCAAAAAAAAGTATGTAACTTTGGCTCTATGAAGTGCTCCAGGAAGTCTGCTACCTGGTTGTCACCGTACACTTTCTCCAGATTCTAGGTTAACATTGCCACTTCCATCTACAAATACCTTTCTAGTTAATCCTACGTTGATGTGGTTCCTCATCACATTGTGGCATATGTTATTCAGTTGATTTTCTCTGCCCCGGTGATTAGGTACAGTGTGACTGAATAGCATTCACGTAGTGTATACAAGAACCCCCAGTTTCTTTCAGAAAGCGTGAAAGATAGCTATATGACAGTAGTATTGATTGCAAATACTGCCTCATTCATCATTTAATGACTTTGCTGGAAGCCCTCAGCATACACACATACTTACAACCACAAAGATATCCATGCGATTGTCACCACTGCTGGATGTTATGAAGGGTAATAATAATAATAATAATAATAATAATAATAATAACAATAATAATAATAATAACAGCAACAACAACAATACTTCTACTACTACTACTACTACTACTACTACTACTACTACTACTACTATTACTATTATTATTATGAATAATAATAATAATAATAATAATAATAATAATAATAATAATTTATATAGGGCCATTCCAGAGGTTGCGGATGCTTTACAGTATCAATACGATAAACCATATACAATGAACAATCATGGACAAACACAAAATGTGAAAAACCATGAATCGGAAAACAGAAAATGAAAAACACAGTACTGATAAAAAAACAAAACACAGCAACACATTAGAACAAAAAACACTGAGAAAACAGATGCGTTTTAAGTTGGGATTTGAACTCCGAGATGGATGTGATGAACACCTGAGAACACCAAAGCTACACTAATCAAAAGGGGACCATGAAAGGCCATCATTTCCAGCCAGAGAACAAGAGTTTCAAACTTACCCATGAAACAGCACTATGAAATACAATGCATGTTGACACTCACTCAAGTTGTGACAGGTCCTCCACTTCATCTACTTCCATAGCTTGGATGCTTCCTGGCATGAATACCTGAGGTAGAGATTTATGTCAGCCTCACACTCCCCATAACACCACAACAGCTGAACAGTGAACAGGCACAGCAGGTACAGTACACACATGAGGACATATATAGGGATTTAATCAAATATGAATACATTATTCAGATTGAACGGATAATGTACAGATGCACAATATAGCTTTTTTGGTTTCGACTCAACAAAAAAAAATTCACGTGAGCAGGTTCTTACTTTCACTTGGAAAGTTCATGTGTGATCGGACAGACATGAAGCTTGTGGGACAAACGAAGAATACATTCACGTTGATAAACTACATCCTTAGTAACTGCCTGGTCAGGGCCACGGTGACCTAAAATCAGCTGCTAGTTTGTTTATTTTTGGGGAAATATAGCTAACTAAATTAATTTGAAAACATCATGGTCAGGTACAAATGAAAACAACAACTGCTTGTGTGGGAAATCTCAAGTTGAAGCCAATTAAGAGCTCGAGGTTGAGGAACTGTCAGAGTCAGAATTCACAAAGCATGCTAAAGTGCTGGCATTTCTACCTCTGGGCTTATTTTTTAGGCCATGCCCATGTTGAGTTTAGATCTGAATACAGACAGAAAAATTTGGAGATAATAAAAACTGTCAACAAAACAGATACAGATAGTGGTTGTGTGTTAGTAGTACAGAATCAGGAGCACAGTGTTTTTATGTGCAAAAGGAGAATTCTCTAACCTCAACAGATGAAACATAAGCTGTTGAAATAACATCATGCATAATGTCACGGATAAATGTATTATCATTTATCATTAGGAGTAGATTTCGTTGGCAAACAGTACAAGATACATGTATATTTTATACCTGAGTGCTGTTGAGCCTGCTCTCCAACATATTTTGAGCTGGGTCCTCTGACACCCATGGTCCTCTTCCATCATGTATAGGTATTGTTTGGGCATGTTCGTCATCTTGATAGACAGTCCACTTAGTGAGTTTCTCTCTGGTTTGATGTGGTGGCAGGTTTTCACTGCGCAGCCAGTCCTGAGGATCACTACACATTTGGTGATGCTGAGCCCAGTGGAGTTCTATTGCTGATGGGAGAAGGCCATCACCCATCAGTTCAGCCACTTCTCTATCTTCTTCCTCTTCATAGAATGTTGGCCCCAAACCAGCTGCCCATGGTTCAGCCTTGGCAGATGGAACTGCCTGGCCCAGATTCTTATCCCTCTGGTCACCATCAAATAATTGCACAATTCTTCTGCTTCCTGCTAGAAGAGGCCTTGACAAGGCTAGTTTAGTAAGATTCAACTGTGAACCCACAAATTTTCCCTTTGCTGTTTGCAAGGCACTGACACTACCTTTATTGTCTAGTGCTGGTATTGTATTGTCAATTTTTGTTTCTTTTCTACTTTCTAACACTTGTTCTTCAGAGTTTCTCTCAACCTGACTTGTAGCATTCCTCCTCTTAACAGACTTGAGTAGGTTAAGATCTGGTTTCACTGGAAGCACCAGGCGAGCACCAGGTTTGGGAGGTTTACGCTCTGGAGCGAGGCCATCACCTGTGCTAGTGCTAGCAGAAGCAGCAGTGTCTTCACCTTTGCCAATTTGGTTCATTCTAGGAAATACAATTGCATATTTGGCATCTCCTGCGTTGGCCTTTTCTTCTGGATCTTGTGGTGATGTACAAGCTTCATCACATGATTCTGCTAGGTCTTCAGAAAACTTTTCCTGTGTATCTGTTCTCAATTCTGTCTTTGTGTTTTCTGGAATTGGTACCCTTTTATTAGTCTTTATGGAACTGCCAGCCATTTTTAAGGCCATCTTCTGGCAGAGGAGGGACTTTTTACACTTTCTGGGACTATTCTTCTTCTTCAAAACCAGGCTAGGTAGCCACCTTGAAATTCCAATTGCTTGCGTGACGGCAATGAGTTTTCGCCGAACACTGGACCTCCGGGAAATCTTCTTTTGTATCCAGCCGGAGACACGATGCAAAGTGGCCACTCCTTTCTTCTGTGCTATCAAACGTTCTGTTGACTTTGAGGACACTGCATCTCCAGTCTCATGTGTTTCTGTTGCTGTTTGTTCATTCATTTTCTTCTTCTTTGCCTGGTATCTTAGAGAGGCAATCCTTGCCATTCCTAAACCCAATCTTACATTTTCTGTTTTTGGTTTCTGTGTAGTTTCTACATTCATTTCATCCACTGACTGGTCTACCTTGGTTGCATTTTTATTTTTATCATCTTTGCCCTTCCCTTTCATTGTAAACAACATCAGGGACTGTTTGTTAAGCAAACCTTTTGAAACTTTTGATGGACTCACTGTTTCCTCTTTCTTCTGAATCGATTCTATCTTGTTGACTAGCTTTGATTTACTTGCCAGTTTTAGGATCTTGGACTTCCCTTTCACTACATCAGTCTTACTGAGGGCCATCCTGTTTATCTCAGCTTCTTCTGAAGCTGGAGCCTTTTCATTAGGCTTCTCCACTGTAATAGGGTCTTTTTTACATAGCATCTTAGTTTTCAGCAAGACTTTCTGGCCTTGGAGGTTTGAAGCCAGCTTGAGTGGCTGTGGCTTCTTGGATAGAAGAGTAGGTTCCTCCTGATTGTCATCAGCTTTATCACTGAGATGCCCTTCAGATTTTACTTCCTCTTCACTGTTGGTGGATTCCTCTTCAGACTCTTCTGTAATTTCACTTTTTAAGGCTTCATTTGCTTCCTCCTCTTCTTCCTCCATTTCTTTCTTTGATTCAATATTCACCACTTCCATTACTTTGACATCTGTGTCTGATACATCTTCCTCACTGCTCACTTTACTTGCTTCTATCTCAGCAGTTTCCTCGAGATATTCGGACACTTCCTCTGTCTCTTCTTCACTCATTTCCTCAGAATGTTCAGATTTCTCTTTTTCACTCTCAGATTCATCTTCCTCTGAGTCCACTAACCTATGACCACGCCTTTTAATGCGAGTTTCATGTGTTTTGCTGGCTATTTTGATGGCAGAGGGTTTTAAAATAGGATTGGATTCTTTCTCTTTGCTTCCTTTGCTTGTGACTCCATTACTAATATCCTTAACAGTTAACGGTTTGCCATTTTGTTGCCTCCCTTTTCTCCTTCTTTTAGGTGATTCGATTTCTTCATCTTGTGACTTCTCTGCTTGGTCTGTCTTTCCATTTTTTTCCTTATCTTTTTTGGACTTCCCTTTACTGAATATATTTCTTTTTTTCCCTTGTACCTCACTACTTTTGCCTTTGTCATTCTTTTTTCCTGTGCCAATCTCACTGGTGTTAGGGAGAATTTCAGATCCTGTCTTTCTCCCTTTTCTTGTTTTGATTGGTTCTTCCTTTTCCTTCTTGCTTTCCTCGACTTTCTGTTTCCTCCCTCTTGCCTTGTTTGCTGATTTTGCAGGAGACATGTTATAGAATTACATTTGCCTGGTTGACTTCTTCCCAGTTTTCAGATGTTAGGATTTAACCTACAGATTAACTGCATGTGTTATTACATGTGTTATTGACAAATACATTTAAGTCAGACAGTCTTCAAGTTGTGTACAACTGTTTTAACATTTGTTTATAAATTGTGCGTTACTACATTAATTTTTGAATTGCAGTAGTAAACTGAAACAGTAAAGAGACCCATACTAGCAGGGGACAAGATCATATATCATTTCTGTCAGCTAAAGTGAACAGTGCACCTGAATTAATGGATATCATTAGGACTGGGATTCAGTTACTTAGCTTGCAGGATCTTGCATGTAATATGGTTTTGGTGAAAAGCTAGACCCGATTATGAAAATTGCTTAATCCCTTATATTACCTAACTTTGGGCTCCATTCTGATCACAGTTAATGAATAATTCTGAAATACAGAGATTACATGTATAATTCATGTCCCATGTCTGTAAAATAAAATACCAAAATACACAAAATGCACCAAAGTCCTGCTGTTGTGCATGTACTGTATATATATAAGAAAACATTGGACCACTACATCAATGCAGAATGATATTACTTACTTGTCTCGATTGTTGCACTGGAGGCATGTTGAGGCTCTTCTAAGCATCTTTGTCTTTCCTGGGTATCACAGGAAATGACCACTAGAAATGTGCTTCGTAATACCAACAACTCTGTAGTGCCTCCAAAACAGACGAGTGCAAACACTAGGGTCTTGTGAATAATTCATGTTTGCATTGTAACCCACACACTTATACACCCCATTCATATTGACAGCTGGTGAACAGACTCTGGAAAGGTGAGAGGCAGCGCTGAGGGAGTGAAAAAGGTGGCGACATATGAGAGACCAAGACAGAAAAGCAGACATGCTGAAGAATTCCAATAGTGCATCTGAGCAGGCCCAAAGAAGCCTCTGATATATTTAGCTTTCTCAGTAATTACATGGAAAATGAGTAACAAAACCATCATTAAGCAGAGTCCTTTAAAGTGTGAAAGTGATCTTTACATTAATTTAATGATTATATGACTTATGTAGGTACTACAGATGATTGTGAATATTCTCACTTGGACAGCCTAATGATTGCACTTGCTAAAAGCTATGCTTAAGTCTAATTCATTATACACTGGATAATTTCACCTGGACTTAAATCTAAAACTCTATTGAAATCAACAATGACCCTGGTACTTAAACTGAAGAACACACTTAGCACTGCAAGCCACACAAATTCCTGTGTACCATCATCCAGCAGGGCCAACACAATCATCAAGAAGGCCCTGCTACACCTGGTCACACAAAAGCTGTCATAGACGCTACTGGTCCTATTCTACAGCGTTACCAAAGAATCAGTAGTCACATCCTCCACTCCTGCCTGATTCAGTTTTGTAACTTCACATTCTAAACACAAGCTACAGCGCCTCATCAGAAGTGCAGAAAAAATTATTAGTTCTTAGCTCCCCACCCTCACTGAGCTACACTCATCCAGCATGAAGAAGAGTGGCATATGGATGGGATGTGACTCCTCACATCCCTTTCAGCATTTCCCTTCAAAACAGAAACCCATAATAAGATCCCCGAAATCACTTGCATAGTTTCTTCCACCTGTCTACAATACTTCTAAATTAAGACTCTTCCCGCATCTCTCCCTGCTGACATGCAGCATAAGTCACTTCAATACACCTGTACAATTCAACTGTAATTGCAACTGCAGGTACTGCAGGTACAATTGCATTGTATTACAGGCTACTGTATTATACTGTATAGTATTGTATTGTATAGTATTGTATCATATTGTATTGTATAGTATGGTATCATATTGTATTGTATAGTATTGTATTGTATAGTATTGTATCATGTAGTATGGTATCATATTGTATTGTATAGTATTGTATCATGTTGTATTGTATAGTATTGTATTGTATAATATTGTATCATATATATTCTGAAGTGTTATGGCCTAGCCAAAGATTTGTACAATCTCTGTCGAGACGCTGGACTGCTACGTCCTAAGCGATCTATCCATCGGGGTTTGAGGGGCAGTTTTGCTGTCTCGTCCTCTCCTAACATCTTTGTCTGCCGCCGTAAGACCCACAAACTGCTCCATACTGGTGTTGATCACAGTAATCCAATATTGGTCCCCTGCGTGGAGATTAAACCACCGGCGTCTCCGCTTCAGAGCCGGGCTTATGTCGCATTATTCAAAGCACGGATTTTATCACTGATAATAATCTGGACTTGTTTTTCTTAACTGAAACCTGGCATAAAGAAAATGAAGGGCTCCTGTTTAACCAGATCACTCCAGTGGGCTTTGGAGTTTTAGATCTCCCGAGGTTATCTGGCAGAGGCGGAGGCATTATTGTGGTTTACAACCTGAAGTTCAACACAAGCTCTGTGTCTGTTCCCCGGTTTCCTTCATTTGAATGCCTGGTCTTGAGTATCTCCGCTCCTGTATCCACCGCCATTGCTACAGTCTATAAACCACCTAAGGCTAAAGCGCATGCAGCTTTTATGTCAGAGTTTGCGGACTTCCTATCGATGTTGAGCACTAAGTTTGACAGAATTTTGATTGTGGGAGACTTCAACATTCATGTGGACTGTAGTGACTCGGTGGTGGCCAAGGATTTTCTGTCACTAATTGACTGTTTTAACTGCACACAGTTTGTAACTGACCCGACTCATAACAAGGGCCATACGCTGGATCTTGTGATTGCTAATGGCTCATTTGTATCTGAGTTTTCAGCTACTGACATTGGACTGTCTGATCATTCAGCTGTCTTTTTTAACCTCGAACTGTATCATTCAAGTGAGCCTCCTATCCGAACAGTAACCTTCCGGAAGTGGAAGTCTATCGATCAGACAGCCTTCTCCAATTCTGTGGTTTCCATCCTAAGCCATCTTCATCCATCATCACTGGAGGAGAAAGTTCTGCAGCTAAATTCCACTCTTGCTGCTAATCTTGACACTTTTGCTCCTCTAAAGTCACGTAAGGTCACATTCACCTGCTCTGCTCCCTGGTATAATGACAAGCTGTGCACTAGAAAGGCTGTATGTCGGAAAATGGAGCGAAAATGGTGTCTTACCGGACTGACTGTCTACTATCAAGAGTGGAAGGACCTGCTGGGGCATTATCGTGCACTACTGGAGACTGAAAGATCCACTTACTTCCCTGTTGCTATTGTAAATAATCAAAATAATCCCAGACACTTGTTCCAAACCATAAATAGATTGCTTCAAGTAAACGCTGTTACTACTTTGCCTGTTTCTCAGCAGCTCTGTGATTCTTTTGTACAGTTTTTTAATTCTAAGATTGTCAATGTTCGTAAAGAAATTTCTGTTAACCCTGACTGTGCCACTCCACTCTTTCGTCCATCTGGGTTCACTGGTGTTTCTTTTACTCATTTTTCACTGCTTGATTCTGAGGCTCTCACAAGGGCGGTATCCATCATGATATCTACCACTTGCTTGCTGGATCCAATTCCTACAATTCTGTTTAAATCATGCTTTGCTGTGTGGTGCCCTGCTATCCTCAGTACTATAAATGAATCACTGGAGACTGGGGTTGTTCCAGCAGTGCTGAAGACTGCTGCTGTTACACCTGTACCAAAGAGAGAAAATGTTTCTGTGGATGATTTTAACAATTTTGTGAAAAGTCTTTTTTTTTAATCCAATTTTAGTAAAAAAATAAATAAATAAAAGAACTTTAAAAGTTTTATTTTCTACTTGTATACTTTAATACTGAATCTTTGCCATAATAAACAGAAAACTGACAACTGTGACACTTGCTCAGGAATTCATTATGCATTAAGCCTGGTTCCATCTACCTGCTTTAAAGAAGGTTTCTAATGCACTGAATTTTCAAGGGAAAATTAAACTTAATCTTTCTTGCTGCATTCTGGTGCATTTTTTCTCCTCACAACATTAGTTGTTCTATGTCCATGTAATGTGTTAGGTCTAAACACCCCCTTTAGGGGCTGGAGTCAGATGTCAGCAAAGTGTTTGACCTGAGCCTATTAGAGAACAAAGCAACACTAAATAATAGATGACCAAATTCTTGGCTCTACATGTACAGTATAACAACTGATCCAACCTGAAGCCATTTCTTCACAAAGGGACTTTTCTCTACCTAAACATTCATGACATATGATCTATAATTTTACAGTCGTCCTGTCTTCTGCTTGTCAGGCTAGTCAATGAAGCATAGTCAGCATCTGTTTTATAACTCATGCACATCTAAGTACCTTAAATATGGATTGAACATTCCTCAGTGAATCCCATAAGAATACATAAGAATACATAGTACACCATTACACCTACTGGAGAAGTGTGTATAGCACAATGGATGCAACCTTAGATCACCCAAGTTAACAGAATCATGTGATCCTACAGGTGGTAAATATCATTTATACAGTACATTAAAATGTATGACTCTCATGTAACTGCTTGCTCGCAGATTCTAATGTGACTCTAAATGAGATCTTTACTAAAGTCAGACGCACACGGAGGGCATAAATAAAGACTCATATGTGGCACTAGTATTACTACTAATATTAACTAAAATGTTCTGGCAAAATAAAGTCATTTCTATCAGTCCTGATGTACATTGTTAGAAATTTGCAATAGAATGCTAGAATGCAACTTGGCCCACAAGCCAGCACAATTCATGAACTCTTGTTCTCTTCGACAGCATGTCCATCAAGCAGATACACAACCCCAATTTCGAAAAAGTTGGGACAGTATGGAAAATCCAACCCCCGCCAACCCCCCGTCCAGAGAGTCTTTTGAAAAACATCAAATACCTTGTCTTTATTTATTTATAGATTTTTTGTTATACAAGTCAAAGTACATTTACAAACCACTCCTCTGGTTTTATTAGCATTTTCCATACTGTCCCTACTTTTTCGGAATTGGGGTTGTATGTAAAGCATCTCTGCCACAAGTTTTAGTTATTTGTGATCAATTATTTAGCATTGTCAGAAAGTAACATTGCTGCCTGAGGTGCAGGAGATGCAATAAGTAATTATAATTTATGATCATTTAAAATAATAATAATAATAATTTCTGGTTTTGTTAAAAAAAAACGAAAACAGGAACATTAATCACATTAGCTCTGCTTCATGCTATTACCAGAGTAAGGACAGGACGGGGTTCTTCTTTTATTAATTTATTTATTTAACAAAATAACAAATGAAAATAAACTGAAACACGCACACGCAGAGAGAGAGAGAGAGAGAGAGAGAGAGAGAGAGAGAGAGAGAGAGAGAGAGAGAGAGAGAAAGAGAGAGAGAGTGCTGGCGACTTTTATTTTGACAAAGGATGTAATTTTCATCCGGAAGCATCTTCCTGTCGCTTGTTTTCGGTGTAGGAATATCTTCAGTTCCTTCGGTAGAACCCACCGACGTTGCGTTAAAAAAATAAATAAAAACTACTAAACTTTACGCTTATAGTTACTGAACCAGTTAGCAGTTATCCTGAGCCAGTAGTTGTATAGCGACGTTATTGTTGCAGCTTGCTTCACATTAGTATGTAGCGTGTTAGAATGAGGCTTTTATCTCCTCTAAGAATGTGTTATGTAGTCACACCTTCACACTACTGTGATGTTTAGTGTTCATTTTTTATCCACATCAGTTAGAGCACCAGTTTCCGGTGTGTCCGAGTTTTCCCGTCGTTCTTAATGTGACAGCAGGGCATGTTGGGAGAGGAGAGGTGGTGGTAGTGGTGGTGAAGATGATGTTTACAGAGTGCTATCAGGACACTTGTTCGGCGGTGGCGCTGGCAGTGAGGAGAGGAGAGGGCAGGCTGGTACACAGACTCCTGAGGAAAGGCCACTCGGTGGATGTGAAAGATAACCGCGGCTGGAACGCTTTACATGAAGCTGCTGCTGGAGGACATGCGCAGTGTGTGCGCTTCCTGCTCACTGCTTCCGGTCAGCTACACGTTTCTTTTGGTTATATATATATATATATATATATATATATACACACTGTATGTGTACGTGTGTGTAGAGGGGAGAGGGAAGGGAGGAGGAGGGGAAGGAGAGGGGGAGGAGGGGGGAAGGAGAAAGGGGGAGGAGGGGAAGGGGAGAGAGGGGAGAGAGGAAAGGGAGAGGGAGGGGTAAAAAACTTGTATAGAAAAAACTTATATAGCGCTTTGGATAAAAGCGCTATATAAGTGCACATTTACCATAAAGAAAACACAAACAACACCAATGCTCAAAATAGAGGTAGAACTAGACAGTAACTAAAACAAACAAATAAGTAAATAAATAAATCACAGAATCCCACAAAAAGAACATCATGCCTACAGTCAAGCATGGTGGTGGAAGTGTGATGGTGTGGGGATGCTTTACTGCTTCAGGGCCTGGGCAACTTGCAGTGATTGAGGGAAACATGAATTCTGCTATCTACCAGAAAATCCTAAAGGAGAATGTCTGGTCTTCAGTTCGTAAATTGAAACACAAGTGGATTATGCAGTGATCCAAAGTAGAGGAGTAAGTCCACCTCTGAATGGCTCAAAAACAGCTAAATTAAAAGTTTTGGAGTGGCCTTGTCAAAGTCCTGACTTGAATCAATTGAGATGCTGTGGCAGGACCTTAAACAGGCAGTTCATGCTCGAATGCCCTCCAGTGTGACGAAACTAAAGCAGTTCTGCAAAGATGAGTGGGCCAACATTCCACCACAGTGCTGTGAAAGACTGATCTCCAGTTATCAGAAGTGTTTGGTTGCAGTTATGGCTGCTAAAGGTGCCACAAGCAGATTTGAAATTTAATGGGGCAATTAGATTTTGACATTTGACATTTGACATTCAATAAATAAAATAAAAACTATTGTGTGTTTACTCCGGTTGCCTTTGTTTTATGTTCTATTTCGTTTAAAGATCTAAAACTATTTAGTATGAGATGTACACAAAAACAGAAGAAAAATTGTTTCACAGCCAATTTTCTTTTAAACCCAGGAACATACATTATATCTGTTGTTCATCAAATATACATCTATAACACAGCTGGTACTAAAAACAAAAATAGGGTGGTAAGACTTTTGCACAGTACTGTACATATATTGTATACACAGTAGAAAAGTGTGTATAATTGTATATAATTAGGCTTTTCTGTACATTGTAAAGATGAAGAAAATGTTATACTTGTATTAATAATGAAATAATAGAAGAAACAATGACCCTTCGATGATTGTTATTGCCAACCAGGTTACTTTAAATCTACTTTTATTTTTGAATGACTCATCAGCACAGTCCTATCCTTCAAAAGGGCTGCGTAGTGTGTACATTGTTTCATACCTTTACAATTAAAATTGAAGTGTTGTCCTGCAAGGTTCTATATCGAACAGTACTGATTGATTCTCATTACCACAACAGGCGATTTAACAGCTGCAGGGAAAAATGTTTTTAATGGGGACATGCTTTATTAAATTCTAAATTTGTGCCCTGGGAATTATTTGTGCTTAGCAAAGTTCATTATCCTATGACTGATATTTGCGTAACGCATGCATGCTGGTATGATCACATCATTACCTTATGAAATTATTAAGCATTATTATTGTGGTGTATGCGAGTATAAAGTGAGTTCATTTAATCAGCCTGTGAAATTGCTCCATTTTCTTTGCATCAGTGACGACACATGCTGTAGCAGTGACGTTTTTAAAGATCTTTCCGAAGCATCCATCATCCTCTGTTTAAAAATAAATAAAAAAATTGCAATATTCCATTCAGATAAATCGCAAACAATACGGTCTGAAATTAGTTTTGCTTTCAGTAATGAAAGTGATGGTTTATAGTTATCGAAATGAACACTGAATAATTTTACTGTTTGAATGGAAAATTGTTCAAATAAGTCTCTATAATAAATCTCACAATAATTTCAGACCTAACTGTGTATGTTCCAAAATGAAAGCCATGAAATAAATGGGGGAAAAAAAAAAACAATCCAATTTGATCTGGATTAAATCATAATTCTTTGATGATCACCCTGTTAGACAAAGCAGTTCCACAGTTCTGTTCTCCTGACGAGCCGTGACGGTTTGGGAGAGGAAAAAGTACTAATATATAAAGCTGTGATAATAAAGAAAACAGGGACAATATTAGGCAGTTATAGTGAGTTGAAATTTCAACGTTGGTACATTTGATAAGGTTAATAAAGCATTATATATCTGTAATGTAAACATGATTCTGTGCATTTTACTTCCATATTCTCCCTGAAAGGTCACATGACTTTTACTGTCCTACTGTATGTAAATACAAGTTTAAATGCCACATCTATAACGTGTGAGATAATTTAATCTTTCCTCCATAACCTTTTGTTGATCTCTCCAGATAGCGGTGAAGACTATGTGAACTCACTGACTCACAACTCTGAAACACCCCTGTATTTTGCGGCGAAGAACGGCCACTTCCGGGCAGCACGGCGCCTCATAAGGGCTGGGGCAGATCTCAACAAGATGTCCAATGACCTCTCCAGCCCACTGTTTGCCGGTACGAGTTCGCATATTTACACGCACGATTAATTTTTACATAATGTACTGTCCTGCTGTATTTATTTTCTGTTGTGTTGAAAGCTGTGGATAATGGCCATAAAGAAATTGTGGAGCTGCTGGTCAGCGAAGGAGCAGAGGTTAATGGAACACACTTCATCTCCGGCTGGTCCTGTCTTCATCAGGCTGTTTACAAGGTACTCTTAAGTCAGAGTTGTACTTTAACTGTGTATCTTTAATCCATCTGTAGCATTGGTTCCAGGACCAGGGTTGGGTACATGTGCTCTGGAACCCTGTGTGCTAGTGGGTAGACAGTGACTGAAACATCCCTGACTGATATTTTAACACATTTCATGCCAACTATAATAGGAAACATAGATACTGGGAGACGGTAAAGTATACTTGGCTTCTCTTTAGCTTTCCATTATTGTCATAGCTGTTGTTATGGTTTATTCAGTCTGCTGCTGATGTCACATCACACCCTATAACCCGATACCGATAACTAAATTGGGCGGTACCCGTCAATGACCGATTAATCAACCGATAGTTTTTAAAATTAATACTGAATGAAAACACAACACTCAAATTAAAATATTGAAAAATATTAAAATAATAACTTTATTGCAAAAATAAACAGTACTGACTGTACCATGAAAATGTACTGTGTTTTTTAAAATTAAATAAATATTAATATACACTACTGATGAAAAGTTTAGACATTCGAGACCCCCCTCCACAAACAGCCTACCCTGGACTCTTATTGGCTGCTTTTCGGAATATTTCGCTCGAAGTCATCTGTTTAAAAAAATATATTTTTTGTAATAAAAGACATGAATATGTTGTCATAATTATATTTTTCTCTACGACACCGATTACAAACATTTAATCATACACCTTCAGATCAAAAGGTTTTTAAGATAATGAGAAACATTCAGTCGTGTCTCCAAATTTTTGACAAATTTGTAGTATATTAAGTATATTAACTATTAATAAGTTTTAATGTAAATAATAGATGAATATCTAAACTGAACCAAATAGTAACACTCCAAATAATAATAATAATAAAAAAAAATCGAGACATACAAAATTAATTAAAAATCACTTCAAATAGCACTACAAAATTAGTCAGTGATATGTTTTTATTTCACCTCTAGAGGCCGCTCTCGTACTGTATAATGACAGCAGACCCTCCTCAGCTGCTCCTGCAACGGACACAATTGGGAAAAATGATCGATATGCATTTTTGCCCCCCATGACCGATAATTCCACAATCGGTTATCGGTGCAGATTAATTTGCAAAAGCGATCAATCGGTCGACCTTTAATTAAAATTCAACCATGACAGTCTGTAAGCTTACTTTCCCATCATGATGCATCAATTTAGAAAGCTCCCCCTCTTGCACCAGCATTCAAGCCCCCGGGCCTAGTGTTTTAGACCATCATTTTAAAATTAGGTATAGTGCTACTTTTAGACTAAAACCAAAAAATATTATTTTGTCATTAGTCATGGAATTAAGGCTTGGGCCGAGATGTCAGATGCCAAGCCTTTTTTTGTTTGTTTCTCTTCCAGGGCCACACAGAGATTGTAAAATTTCTGGTAAGGGTGTGTTCCCTTGAGGTCGTGGATGACTACGGGATCACGCCGTTGTTCGTTGCTGCACAGTATGGACATCACCAGTGTCTAGAGATCCTTGCCAATGCTGGTGAGGTTGTTATTCAATGATTTCCCTCAGCTGCTTATGATTATTGTACTGTGTACTGGGCAGTGTTTGTTGTTACTTTTTATTACAGCATTACCATATCACACTGCATGACACTAGTGTTTATTATGATATTGAGTTGTTATATTGATCAGCAGGGAAATGCAGAACAAGTGGGAATTAAAAGAGAGGGCTATAGAATTTTAATTGCAGATGTTGCAGCATGTGCATGCATGACTGATTTTATCTGTAAATGCTGTAGGTGCAAATGTGAATTGCCAGGCGAAGGACATGGCCACCCCGCTGCTCATTGCAGCTCAGGAAGGCCATTTATCATGCGTGGAGATTCTTCTGGCCCATAAGGCGGACCCAAACCTCTACTGCAATGAAGACCAGTGGCAGCTTCCCATCCATGCTGCAGCCCAGTTCAGTCGCATCAGGTTAGCGGAAAATTCTGTATGTTTAATGGTTAAATACAGTACATTTTTATTGTACTGTCCCAAAGCTACAGGTAACTACATGATCATGCATGTGGTCCATGAATTTTATGATTACATCACAGTAAAGGCACTGAAGGCACTGAAAGTTGGTCTAGACGAGTAACAAGCTGAGTATTATCCCTATGGAAAAAACACCACTACTCATAATATAGTGTATATGTATGTATATATATTAGTATATATATATATATATATATACGTACATAATATAGTATGTAGTGTAATTGGTAGGTTAAAAAAATGCACAGATTTATAAATGTGCTTTTCTGTGGGAACCATTTTGTAGCAGTACACCAATTTTACAGTGAAAATTAAATTTGATTATTATTATAAAAAAAATTTTTTTGTTGCAATAAAGACTACCTGAACATTTAAAAACAGATCATAATCACATGATGTTCAGTTGTAAATGGCATTTATACTGTAGGTTCTGTGTAGTTCACACATTGTTTACTGATGTGAGAGGCTAACATTTTTTCATTGCTGTACTTACCCATGGTATTACAACCAGGGCTTCTACAGTAGTAGCAAAAAGATCATATCCTCATATTTCAAGACTTGGTATGATAAATGATATCTAGCACAATATATACAGATCTTTTTCGAAATCTTCCTATTTTAGAGATTTAGATGGTAGAAAACGATCATCTTTGAACGTCCAAAGAATATGACCGAGCTAAAGCAGTTCTGCCAGGATGAATGGGCTAAAATTCCTCCTGAACGATGTGCAGGTCTGATCCACAGCTACAGGAAGCGCCTGGTTGAGGTTATTGCTTCCAAGGTGGTGTCAACCAGTTATTAATTCCAAGGGTTCACTTACTTTTTCCACTGCCATTTTGAATGTTGAATGAGTGTGTTCAATAAAGACATGAGGGATCAGAATTTATTTTGTTATTATTTTAGGCACATTATATTTGTCAATACTTAGATGAAGATCAGATCACATTTTATGACAAATTTATGCAGAAAACCATGAAATTCCAAAAGGTTCACATACTTTTTCTTGCCACTGTGTGTGTGTGTGTTTTTATATATATATATATATATATATATATATATATATATATATATACATACTGCATAAACTTTTGTACAAAATACTGTGACCTTTGATGCAGCAACTCAAGCATGCACAGGACAACATAAAAATGAGGAGCAGCACAGGAAGTAGATTGTCAGGTTTTCTGTGTTATGTGTATTACATGCAATTAAAAAATTAAATTTTCATCTGGCATTACAACCGGAGAGTTTATGAAACTTAGTAATCAAGTTTGGCTTGTTCATTATTTTTATTGTCCTACTAACCTATACTCTTATCACTTGTAACCTTCTACAGTATTCTAGAAAAATTGATCCCGGTGACGGACCGGACATGTGACCGGGGCGAGGGAAAAGTCAGTCCAGTGTATCTGGCAGTATTTAGTGGTCAAGCGGAAAGCCTTCGGCCTCTTCTCAGAGAGGGCTACAGTCCAGATGCTCAGAGCTGCAGGGAGTTCGGATATTGCTGCCCGCTAGACATGGCTCTCTGGTGTAATTCTTGGAAGTATGAAAGCAATAAAACACACTTTACATTTTTTTATGCAACTGTAGTACAGTGTTTATAGTACATCTCCTTATCCTCTCAGTGCGGGTGATGATTTCCACCAGAGCCGAGAGATCACAAAAATGCTGCTGGCTGACGGAGCTTGCGTCAGCCTACCTACATACATATTGACGTTGCAGGGCCACGTACCTGAACATCTGTCGCTCATCCTTGAATATTCTGGCCTGCCTAAGGGCGAGCAGCTGGAGGCACTAGTTCAGGCAGCGCTCAATAAAGTGGCCCATGCTTCATTTTGGCTTCCAATGCTGCTCAAAGCAGGACTAGAGCCTCTACTTCTCCTTCAGCAGAAAATGTAAGAAACAAAGAGGCTTCGAAGATTTCTTCCATGTCGATTTATATTTAATCATCAGTGATCCTGATTACATTTTTTTTTAAATAAAAGATGAAGACATTTGTGGGGAAAATCGAGTGGTTTGCATGTTGCTCCGCCTCCTCCATGTATATTATGTCCCATGTGATGTTTTAATCATCTGCAGGCTACAAGAGGCTGAATCCACAGTACTTAATTTCTTGCTGGAGTTGATTAATTGGAAGACTCTGCCATCAACATTGCTTCACATCCTGTGTCAGCGCAGAGCAGAGGGCACTTGGACGCCACATAAGCATTTTGGTAAAGATCATTAAGAAGGCACAACCAAACTGCATTGAGAGAGCTAATATTACTGCTTCTCATCTCTCCAGTAAAATGGCTCCATATGTCACCGTTGTACATTGTGTGTTGTAACTCTCTTTCCTTTCTCCGTGTTCTAGAGAGTGTTCCTGATCTGACTCATCTGTGTAGACTCGCTGTAAGAGCTTCAGTGGGCAGCGCTGCTTTGTGTAAACCCTCCTTTGTTCGGCAGCTGCCTGTTCCCACACTTCTGCAAGACTACATCCAGTTCAATGACCTCTCGAGTGCTTACACCTTCACGGCCTCAGCTAACCGAGATACGGCTAATTAAGTGATCTCACGTGTTCCTCTCGCAGTATTTTGTATATATGTTAATAAAACGCTACTGAAATTAGACTTGCTTCACGTGTTCCTTTCCTTTTTAATCTTCAATTTCCTCTTACACAGCAGGCTTTCAAACAAAGCTGGAGTTGAAATTCACCTTTTGCTCCGTGTCTTTGGTCTCCTCGTTATCTCCCTTCTCCTTCTCAGCTTCTCTCCTCGCTATCTGTCTCCAAGGTCACACAGGCACAAGACGCATACTCTCTTCCAATGCTAATTATGGACCCTGGCACATCTGTTTGGGTTGGAGGCATATCTTTTCTTTGTCATCATATTTTTTTTATTATACACTATCTTCTTACATTTTATGGAAGGGCGCTGCATGCTGATAAAAGCTAGGAGTGTATTTCTTTTTTACTCCACAGTGTATATGTGTGGAACATCTTCAATATTTCCTTGTCCATATGTTGGCGCACAGAATTTCATGGATTTTATGCATCATCTTGTAGCATGTGCCGTTAGCATTTACACGGATCTTAACATGTTTTCCTGTATTGAGAAATAACCTGAAATTACCTATTTATTAAAACTCGGTTATTATGGGATGTCTAAAGGCAAGTGGTAAATTCCGTAAGCAAACATTTTTAATATCTGATTAGGTAATTGAGTCATTTTGAACTGCTTTATTGGGGAGAGTGTTGTGATGGATCCTGGGCAGAATAGAGCATGCATTGGATGCCAGTCCATCACAGGACACCATGCGCACACACACATACACACACATTCTCACACTCATACAGTGCAAATGGAATATCACAACCTTAACAATGGTGCTTTTGGTGAAACAAAAATGTGAGAATGTCTTACCAAAGCGGTTCTTTTGTCATTTTCTCCAACAGTATAGTAAATCCTAATGCTGGTTCATATAGGCTTTCCGATGGTTTCGTTGTATCCATGAGCATTACGATGGAAAGTCAACAACCCTGTTGCTAACACAAAATTCTTTCCCCTGAAAAAGTAGCCACACTTCTGAAAGGATAGATTTGAACAGATTTAAGATTTAATTTCCAAACACTTTGGATTCAAATATTCATGAAAGCTACAAAAGTGCTTTGCATTAATACTTGATATGTAACTCCACTAAAATCTATTTTTAGATTTCCATTATAATTTTTTTTTCTTCATAGGGATATGTCTTTTGGAAATTATTGTCTGCCCTAGACACACATAAGATGCAATTGTGCCAGATGGTGATTAGGTTGAAAAACAACTGTGTATTCCTTTCATTCGTATTGATTATGGGTCGTAGGTAGTGTTGCTGCCTCACAACTCCAGGGTTCGATCCTGAGTTTGGGTTACCGTCTTTGCATGTTCTCCCCATTTACATGTAGGTTTCAGGTTTTCTAGTACTCTAAAGAGATTAGGTATGAATGAGTGGGTTCACATGGTACCCTGTGATGGTCTGGTGTTCCATTCAGAGTGTATTCCTGTGTATACACAGAGTGTATTGTCCCCAGTGTTCCTGGGATTGGCTTCAGCTGTACCACTACCCTGGCCAGGATAAAGTGGTTACTGAAGGTGATTGAGTAAATGTACAGTCATGAAAAAATAAGCCCACTTCATGGAACATGGACATTTTTTTTCAACATTTAAAAAAACTCTTTGAAACAGTGCCTGTTAATAAAGTTGAGACACCCTATCAATGCCAGTGATTAGAACCTGCTTAGGGAGTGCAGGTGTTTCCTTTGTTACTGATGTGTGAGATATAATCATGCCACGAAATAAAGAGTTGTGTAAGGCCTTCAAAAAGAAAGTTGTGGATGCCTATTAGTCTGGCAAGAGATTTAAAAAGATCTCTAAATTATTTGAAATATATTAATTGTAAGAAACAATTATCTACAAATGGCACAGGTTACAAACGGCCGCCAATTTGCTCAGGACTGGCCGTCCCAGCAAATTCAGCCCAAGAGAAGATTGTCTGATACAAAAAGAAGTCTCCAAGAACCCCAAAATTTCATCAGAGGATCTGTTAGTACGTCAAAGTGCATGCTTCTACAATCAGAAAGAGATTGCTCAAATTTGACCTGCATGGGAGGCGTGCCAGGAAAAAGCCTTTGCAAGACTACAATTTGCCAGTGAGCATATAGGCAAAGACCAGGCCTTTTGGAATAATGTGATCTGGACAGATGAATCAATGATAGAGTTGTTTGGCCACAGTAACAGCAGACATGTTTGGCACTGACCAAAGACAGCTTTTCAGGAGAAGCACCTCATACCAACTGTGAAACACAGTGGTGGAAATGTTATGGTTTAGGGTTGCTGGACAGCTTGCATTCATTGATTCAACTATGAATTCTGCATCATATCAAAGAGTGCTTGAAGATAATGTAAGGTCCAAAAGTTGAACCTAAAGTGGACCTTTCAACATGATACTGATCCTAAGCACACTAGCAGATCCAACAAGAAATTGCTCAAAACGAAGAAATGGAGGGTTATGGGATGGCCTAGTCAAAGCCCAGATTTGAAAACCATTGAAATGTTGTGGGGGATTTGAAACAGGCAGTATGTGCAAGAAAACCCTCAAACATCTTGTAACTGAAAGAATATTGCATGGAAGAGTGGTCAAAAACTCCAGCAAGCCGATGTCAGAAACTGGTGGACAATTATGTAAAACACTTACAAGAAGTTATTTTTGCTACTTTTTACTTACTTTTTTCACAGAAGAATATCTATTGATATATATTTCTGTTGAATAAATGAATGAAAATGCTAATTTTCATTGTGATTTTGTTCAAGTATATCAACTTGATTAATTTAAAAAATGCTCAAATATTTGCTTTATATGGCAAGAAAGCCAACAATTTCCATAGGTTGTACTTATTTTTCACATGATTGTATAGGTTATTTGGTAAATGGTAAATGTGCACTTATATAGCGCTTTTATCCAAAGCGCTTTACACTGTGTCTCATTCACCCATTCACACTCACACACCAATGGTAGCAGAGCTGCCATGCAAGGCGCTAGCTTGCCATCGGGAGCAACTTGGGGTTCAGTGTCTTGCCCAAGGACACTAACTTGTATAGGTTATTTGCCATATGGATGATTCGGATTTGGAACTGTATTTTCCCCAACATGTTATATTCTAAACTGTTTATATTAATAATCAATTGTAATGAATTGAAACCATTATTGGCTCATTATTCAATTCTAGCAAAGCCAGATATGTATTTAGAATCCAGGGAACGTATTGGCAGTTGATTGTAATGCAATTAGCCAACAGTAGGGGGAACTATTGCTCTGTTAAGCATCTCAGCACTCCATTTCTATTTCTCATTGAAGCCATTTCAGCTCTCACCTCCTGCTCCTGCTCACCTCCTGCTTTCCTGAATTCTGAGCAAAGTGGAGGCTGGGTCTCAGGAACTCTGAGCCTTGTTCTAGACAATCAGGCCGCTTCTCTGTGGGAGACGCCATGTCTGCCAGGTATCAGCAATCATGGCCATTAAGGTCCTGCATGTACTGCTCGTAAGCTTTATTCCAACAGTTAAGGCTTTGATTTGCAATCAGGCTTTTTTAACGGCAAAAAATTCCTCTCTCGCACACAATGTCTGCATTTACTGAAGGATTATATATTGAAGAAATACATTGTTCAAGTTCATCACATTTTGCTTAATAGGTCATAGGAAGGATGTTGCCCTTGAACATTCCTCAATTTCCAGCTATTTGTGTTTTTAGAAGTAACAGCACAAGGAGCAGCTGATAAATAAATGGGCTAGCAGGGATGGTGAATGGTCTGCACTTACAGTGCCCTGCGAAAGTATTTGGTCCCCTTGAACTTTTCAACCTTTTGCCACATTTCAGGCTTCAAACATAAATATATAAAGTTTTTATTTTTTGTGAAGAATCACCAACAAGTGGGACACAATTGTGATGTGGAACGAAATCTATTGGGTTTTTAAAACTTTTTTAACTAATAAAAAAATGAAAAGTGGTGCATGCAAAATTATTCGCCCCCCTTACGTTAATACTTTGTAGAGCCACCTTTTGCTGCGATTACAGCTGCAAGTCGCTTGGGGTATGTCTCTATCAGTTTTGCACATCGAGAGACTGAAATTCTTGCCCATTCTTCCTTGCAAAACAGCTCGAGCTCAGTGAGGTTGGATGGAGAGCGTTTGTGAACAGCAGTTTTCAGCTCTTTCCACAGATTCTCGATTGGATTCAGGTCTGGACTTTGACTTGGCCATTCTAACACCTGGATACGTTTATTTGTGAACCATTCCTTTGTAGACTTTGCTGTATGTTTGGGATCATTGTCTTGTTGGAAGATAAATCTCCGTCCCAGTTTCAGGTCTTTTGCAGACTCTAACAGGTTTTCATCCAGAATGGTCCTGTATTTGGCTGCATCCATCTTCCCCTCAATTTTAACCATCTTCCCTGTCCCTGCTGAGGAAAAACAGGCCCAAACCATGATGCTGCCACCACCATGTTTGACAGTGGGGATGGTGTGTTGAGGGTGATGAGCTGTGTTGCTTTCATGCCAAACATATCGTTTTGCATTGTGGGCAAAAAGTTCGATTTTGGTTTCATCTGACCAGAGCACCTTCTTCCACATGTTTGGTGTGTCTCCCGAGACTTTTTATGGATATCTTTGAGAAATGGCTTTCTTCTTGCCACTCTTCCATAAAGGCCAGATTTGTGCAGTGTACGACTGATTGTTGTCCTATGGACAGACTCTCCCACCTCAGCTGTAGTTCTCTGCAGTTCATCCAGAGTGATCATGGGCCTCTTGGCTGCATCTCTGATCAGTCTTCTCCTTGTCTGAGCTGAAAGTTTAGAGGGACGGCCAGGTCTTGGTAGATTTGCAGTGGTCTGATACTCCTTCCATTTCAAAATGATCGCTTGCACAGTGCTCCTTGGGATGTTTAAAGCTTGGGAAATCTTTTTGTATCCAAATCCGGCTTTAAACTTCTCCACAACAGTATTACGGACCTGCCTGGTGTGTTCCTTGGTCTTCATGATGCTCTCTGCGCTTTCAACAGAACCCTGAGACTATCACAGAGCAGGTGCATTTATACAGAGACTTGATTACACACAGGTGGATTCTATTTATCACCATCAGTCATTTAGGACAACATTGGATCATTCAGAGATCCTCGCTGAACTTCTGGAGTGAGTTTGCTGCACTGAAAGTAAAGGGGCCGAATAATTTTGCACGCACCACTTTTCAGTTTTTTATTTGCTAAAAAAGTTTAAAATATCCAATAGATTTTGTTCCACTTCACAATTGTGTCCCACTTGTTGGCGATTCTTCACAAAAAATAAAAAATTTATATCTTTATGTTTGAAGCTTGAAATGTGGCAAAAGGTTGAAAAGTTCAAGGGGGCCGAATACTTTTGCAAGGCACTGTATATAGCGTCTTTTAACCATGGCAGTTCTACAAAACACTTTACACGCACACATATGGCAGCAGAGCTGCCATGCAAGGCATTGGGAACAACTTTGGATTCAATGTTTTGCCCAAGGACATTGGCATGTGGAGTCACGTGGGCCAGGAATCAAACCACCAACCCTGCCATTAGTGGATAACCGGCTCTAGCACCTGAGCCACAGCCACTCTGGATAAATCCTCCCTCTCTTTGAAGCCATATACCTAAAAATAAGGCTTGATTTTTGGTATCCACCTTGTCTTACTGGCTTAGCTTGGATTCTTTTTTTTTTTTTTTTTTTTTTAAACTTTTGTGCAACCAAGCAGAGCAGTACCACCATACAAATAGCCACAGAATGGAATGAAACACAGGTTGGGGTTGATTTCTTTCTAACCCAGACTATAGCTTCACACATGTCAAGTGTTTACACTGTCGGAAACAACCCAAGATTGTGTACGCATTGGGGCTACTTTACTTCAGCTCGCTTTGCTGACATCCATAAGTCTTCATTAGCGATGACTGAGAAGAAGCAGCTGAAATACAAATTATATAAAAAAGCAATAAACATAAATGAGGTGAAATACTTTATCACTATCACAAGTGCCTTTGTTGGAATTTGAAGAAAACAGACTAATCAAACATTGTCCAATCCAAATGCAAATGACATGAAGAGACGTAAGTTTTATGTGGTTTTATGAATGAAAGTGCTGGGTAAAGACAAGCGCAGATTTTCTGTTTATCATGTTTGCCACTCGGAAGAGACACGAGATGATTGTAGGCTTGAAACACTTGACTTAAAAATAGCAATCAAGAATGGGGCTGCTTTTCAATGAGAGTGTTCATATGTATGTCATTTTTTGTCCATGATAAGGCCCCATCCTACAAATCCCAAACATAATAATTTTCATAATAGTTACTGATAAGTAGTAGAATTTGTTCAGCCCTTGCATTGATTATCATGATCACTGAAAATCACTGATGAAAAAATCCGATACTTCAACCGTATATAACCCGAGTGAAGACTCCTTATTTTGTCCCTAAGTAATACAGAGAATTGTGCGTGGAATAAACCTACATAATTGATCTTCCCTTATGTACAACGTATCCACCTTCGATGCAGCGATGTAGATATATAAAATGGCACACCATCATGCAGCCAGGAGCTTCTTCACCTTTTTTAAACTCCTGGCTCTGGTTTTGCTTAACGATCAACACGGCTCACTCTGTGGGTTACACACTGAGTAGAAGACAATGCAGCAGGCTTTTGAAGACTATGTGGAAGAAGATGCTTTTGAGGTATATACAGATTTGTGCTTGCAGACAGTATCATTACACACTGTGCTATCAAGCCAGCACTGTCTCCTTGGTGAGAAAAGAAAAAAAACAAAAAAAAAAACGAAACCCTAAGATGACGTGTGCAAATTTCAGCTCTGCTTTCAGATCTAACACCAGCTGGCACTGATTTAGTGCTTTGCTGGGCCCGTTTAGTGTCGGCTTTTAAGAGGTAATGGTTTTTGTTTGGTCACATATCTGATTTTAGAAAACGTGCTGAATTTGACTGGATGCTGTACGGGCTGTGTTTTATTTTCCTTTTCAGTAAGAAGCCGGGCTGGTTCTCAAAGCCATGCTGTGCCCTTGTCGGCTCATTATCCTTTTATCACCATGGATCTGGATCACTAGGACACTGTTGCCTGGCGACCTGCTGATGGGAATATATCCTCTCTATATAAATGATTTACTTGAGGTGGAAAACTTTGTTTGCCAGTGTTTCTCTGACTTGTATCTTCAATACAATTTTGTTGTGTACCGCAGCAGCAGGAACACCACTGACATATGAAGATGCTGTAACAAGTAAATGAAACTCTTTCGATTTCAGTTGTGTGGCAAGACTCTGCAAGCGGCACTCTGTGAACCACCAAACAAACATCAACATCTAAGAGTGTCTTCCTATTTCAGGAAATCCACAGCCTGTATACACATTCTTCAGTGCCTATACTGGTATCCCTTCCAGCTAGCTGGTTGCTAATGTTTCGTGAACAGTGAAAATAGATGCTTTCATACCAGCCAAAGCGGAACATGCCTCAGGCTAGATTTATAATAATAAGTTATCACCATCAACATCATCCTCATGACAACACAGTTTACACCAGTTAATTAACAGCTGGAATGTTTAGAACATTTTCAAAGTTAGACAATTAGCGGGCTACTGTTTTCAGTACTGAAATAGTATTAATTTGTTAAATGGTTTGCACTTATATAGCGCTTTTATCCAAAGCGCTTTACACTGTGTCTCATTCACACACACACACACACACACACACACACACACACACACACACACACACACTTAGACTCACACACCATTGGTAGCAGAGCTGCCATGCAAGGCGCTAACTTGCGATTGGGTGCAGCTTGGAGTTCAGTGTCTTGCCCAAGGACACTTCGGCATGTGGAGTCATGTGGGCTAAGAATCCAACCGCCAACCCTACGATTAGTGGACAACCCGCTCTACCACCTAAGCCACAGCCACCCGACTTTATATACATTACTTTATAGTTTGTAATTGTAGAAGCCTTAGCAAATAAAATCCATTGCAAATCTTAATTTTCTGACTTTATTGGCCGGTTGCACAAAACTAACACCATCTACTATAGTGAAGTAACTTTCAACCATACTGTCCAAAAGAGCATTTGTGCAGTCTTGTGGTTGCGTATTGCAAAGCTTTAGGATGTCCCATATCTCATTTGGGGGTTCAAAGTGGTGCTCGTGTTGACAAGTCCCACACTGACCCAGACCTTAACAGTAGCCGATCTCTTGCTAAAGATCTTGCAATATTGGCTAGCATTAATCAGAGCAAACTGAATGAGAATACAGAGCAACACATAACAGTAACAAATTCCTGGGGAAAAAAAATGGGTCATGCCCCAAATGGCAAAATATTAAGCTTCCAATGGTCTTAAGAACAAATCATTGGTCAGGAAATTAGCAAGAATTAAACAAATAGATCAAATAAGTTAGTGGGGTAACTTATTTGATCTATTTGTTTAATTCTTGCTAATAAGTTATAAGTTAGGGGTTAAAAGTTCAAATCCGGCCTTCGTCCTATGTGTGCGGAGTTTTCTTCCGTGTACTCTGGGTTCCTTCCCCAGTCCCATGACATGTCTTGTAGGCTGACTGGCATTTCCAAATTGTCCATAGTGTGTGAATGTGTGTGCGATTGTACCCTGTGATGGGTTGGCACCCTGTCCAGTGTGTCTCCCGCCTTGTATTCTGAGTTCCCTGGGATAGACTCCAGGCTCCTCCATGACCCTGTGTAGGATAAGCGGTACAGAATATGGATAGGTGGATATTAAATATTTTATTTTATTTTTTAAATAATATTTATTTTCATATTGCACACCTGACATGTGTTAGTTTGAAGTTTACATCAAACATTTTAATCATCATGGTTTCATTTTTGTCTACAAGAAGACTATAGAAGCGAATTTCCCTGGTTCTAGAACACTTCACTGCAGAAAAGTAAGCAAGCAAATGGAGGCAAAGAAGCTCTTAGGAGTGCATTTGTTTAATTCTTCCCCCCCCCGAGTGTATTTATTAAGCCACAGTAGTTACATTGAGACAGAAATCTCTTTTTACAAGTAAATCATCCTAGCCAAGAAGGTAGGACATGCCAAATAACACTTTCACAATATCACTGTGAATTAATTAAAAGTGTTATTCATCATGTCTTGAGTCTAAATGGTGCGTATTTATAACAAACTCAAACTTGTTATTGCGTTCCACTTTCGTGGTCCGATTAAACCAAGAACAATATATAATTTCATCTACAGCCTAAAGGATTTGATTTGATATGGAACTCTTTTGTAATCTTTTCGTAGCTGATTTCACTACGGTCAGTCAACCATATTAGCAGGTGCGCTCATGTGCAATTTCTGTTGCGACAAAATGGCAACTTAATTCATTTTTAATCATAAAATGACAAACGTTTGACTTTTATGAGTAATAACATTGACACTGTGTCCCGAATGCTCTGTTATTACACCAATGTACCACTGAGGACTCGAGGGAGACATGAAGGAGGACCACAGGGCTTAAGGTTTTAGTCTTTAGTCTTGATGCTTCCTTTTCTCTATTTATTGATGGGTTGCTGTCTGATGTTTTATCTGTAAAGCACGATCTACCATACTCATGATCCAAGAAACTCTAAGAAAGAATTGCATTGTGGCAGCATATAAAGCACTACAGATGTTCAGTACGGCCAGACTAAACCTTACCTTAGAGCTAGAAGTGTAAATCAACTTAAAATACGCTACTTAAGGTCCAGTAACATACAATCCCGTGTTTACAAAGCTTCAGATAAGCAGCTAACCTGACCGAATGGTGATAACAGTAACCTTTTATTGAGTAACAATAATTGATTCGTTTATGGCTATCAATAACACAAATGATTCAGTTCAAACTGGTTATGTTTTGTTTTGTAGTGGTGTGTCATGTTGCCACTTTTGACTAGTGTCGCGGCCTCTGAACAGATGAGATACAGTCCCCTCCAAAACTATTGGAACGGCAAGGCCAATTCATTTGGTTTTGCTGTAGACTGAAGATATTTGGGTTTGAGCACAAAAGATGAATATGAGAAGAGAGTTTAAGAATTTCAGCTTTTATTTCCTGGTATTTATACACTGTTCATTTGTCTCAAAATATACAAAGTCAAATACACTTAAATATAACATGTTTGAGAAAAATCTTTGTTATATTTAAGTGTATTTGGATTAAAGAAATTGATTTAACAACTTTAAAATATTGAGGTAATTAGTTTGCTCAAATTTTTTGAGTTAAATGAACTATCTGGTTTTAAAGTGTATGTAGATGTGTTAAATGACATACTGTAGAACATAGCACATTTTGCATGAGACTGCCCAATTTGTAGGCTAACAAGAATACTGGAACATATGTTCTGTGTTACCCAGGTGTTTCCTCTTAGATTGATTGTTTAAACAATTAATAGCTCTGAACATTTACTCTTAGCTTTAGCCTTCAGTTTCACCTGTGAAGACTGCATTCGTTGTTAAAAAGGATAAGCCAACATGATCAGAGAGCTGTCTATGGGAGACAAGCAAGCCATTCAACAGCTGAGAAAAGAAAATTGAAGCAATCAGAGGTATTGTGCAAAATTTGGCATCACAAACATTTTCATCACTGTGGTATATATTTGTTTGCATACTTTATTTAAGTGTCGTTCCCTTAGATGAGTAAAGGTACCTAGTTCAGTCTCCTCAATCGAAGTGGATTTATTACGTCTACAGACTGCATAGAAGTAGCACAGTCTTTCTTGGCTCCTGCTGACTGCCAGGTCTAATGTGTTTTTGCACATCAATGTGTGATTCCATGTCCCATGTCTTGAGTTTCCTCAGTCATTGAGTTTGCTCAGTGGTACCTTTCAAACAGGCCATTATGTGCTTGTTTGAGTGTGAACTAACCAGGAGAAATGAAACATTTTAATGAAACATAATGTAGCATGAATTCCATAGTTATGTCTCTGTTCAACTGCTTTAGTAGGAAAATGTCTAAAAAGGTTTGATGGCAAAAATTTTATAAAATACCATTGTGTTCAATCAGGGCATAATGTAAAAATAAAAAGAAAACATTAAAAGTCTGGACTAGAAATTGGTGCATTGAACATACTGTCATCACACACAGTGAGTTTCTCCAGAAATGTTTGACATTACAGAAAGAGACTCAGTGCTGTTTTCTCTGTAGACGAGGCTTCATCAAATTGAGACCTCGGTATTATAAGATTCTATCTAAGTGAAGAGCTGTTTTGAAAAAAGTTTTGACACTTTGTAAATATTGTAATGTGATATATTAAAACTCTAAAGCCTATTTATAATTTATATTTACAATATAACTTACTTTATGCATTTTATTCCAAAATACAATATAATGTTTTTTTTACCGGTTATCCGATGGCTTCATTCCCTGCGATGGCTGGCACACGTCCTGAACTCCATTTAGGAAATGATTAAACATAGTGTAGGTTTATGAGCACACACACACACACACACACACACACACACACACACACACACGATCTTATAAATTATCATAAAATGTGCTAGCTGACCTTTAGCCCCAGTTATACTGGAAGGTTGAGTTTATTATGCACATTGCATGTAACATTAGTGATTTAATGTTGGTAATGTATAATGCTATTGTTATCTAACATTAGATATCAGTTTTTCTCTATGCTGAATTTGTAAAATGTAAATGTTTACACATTGTAAATTCAGACCAATCCTTTGGGGTTAGAATTGTTTCAAAATTCCAAATAAATACGATCCATAAATAAATGTAGTGAGATTTACAAAAATGAAACAAATTCACAAATGCGTTGAATGAGATCCACAAATATAGTGTATGTTAGTAGTTTCACAAAAATAAATTCAATTGACAAATAAATAAAGTGAGATTTGCAAATTTGTATTTTTCACAAACAGAACTCTGCTTTGCGTTCATTTGTGGATCGTGTCCTGTGTGTTTGTGGATTGCTGCACGCATTTGTGGATTTTGAAACATTTCTAGCGTCAAGAGTATACACAAATCCACAAATAGCTGGACTCCACGCATCGTCTACTCAAGCCAATCGGATAACGGCCACATTGCGCTGACCAATCGTAGCATGGTCTCGCTCCAACCAATCATGTTTTGTTCTACAATCAGGACGGGAACAGAGTCATATTGCACTGAACTCACATATATCATCTAACAGCATCATTGTAACAATGTCTAAGAGAAAACCCGCAACATTATGGGTCATAAATGCACTGTTATTATAGATGAGAGGTCTGATGGATTAGTAATGGTTGATTCACCGATTCAGTAAGTATTCGTTAGAAAACCTAGAAAAGGTTCCTGAGTCTTTTAGCACGGTTTGTTTAGAGAATGTAATGATTAGCCTGTGAATTGGATGACGCTGGCCGCGCTGTGTTATGGCAGGCTGCCTGTGAGAACAACGTTTTCTTGCCAATGCCATCTTTTCCCAATACACAGTCTTTTAATCTCACTACACTCAATTTACTGTAAAATCACAACTAAGGTTTCGCCGTGTATTTGGTAGCGATGCAGGAAACACTGAACACATATATTCCCATTAAATTAAGAATTTATGACCCATAATGTTGTGTGTTTTCTTTTACATGTTGTTACAGTGATGCTATTAGATGGTTAGAACCACTCTCCTGTCGTCATTCCTCCCGATCGACCACATTGGAGAGCCTTCATAATACGTGAGTTCAGTGCAATATGACTCTGTTCCTGTCCTGATTCTAAAACAAAATGTGATTGGTTGGAGCGAGATTATACTATGATTGGTCAGCGCAATGTGGCCTTTATCCTACTCGATTGCCTTGCGTAGATGGTGAGCGGAGTTCAACTATTTGTGGACTTGTGTGTATTCTTGACACTAGAAATGTTTCAAAATCCACAAATGTGTGCAGCAATCCACAAACGCACAGGACGCGATCCACAAATGAATGCAAGGCAGAGTTGTGATTGTGACAGAAAAACATATTTGTAAAAAAAATTGTCAATTTAATATATTTTTGTGAAACTACTAAAATATATTTGTGGATCTTTTTGAATTTGTGAATTTATTTCATTTGGTTTCATTGTAAATCTCTACATTTATTTATGGATCGTAATCTATTTATTTGGAATTATGAAACAATTCTAACCCCATACAATTCTGTCTCTACAGAGTATGCTTAAAACCTCTACAGCTATTTTTTCTCATCCATCTCGCTATACTGAGGCTATACGTCTCTTCTTGAGGCTCTCTTCTGTCAGTGTGCAAACAGAACATGGATATTGATTGATTGATCATGGCTGCCTATGTTGCATATTCATCCTGGATTATAACTGGCTAGCAGATAGAACCTTACAAATCGAAGTAGCTCTGTTTGGAGACAGAACTTTTAAGTATTCTTCTTCTTCCTCTTCTTCTTCTTCTTATTATTTTTATTATTATTATTTTTATTTATAGATATAATGATAGCTGGCATAGTGGTGCAGTAGGCAATGTTGTAACCTCACAGCTCCCCTTGTCTTCACTAGCCTACATGGGTTCCTCTGGGTTCTCTGGTTTGCTCCCACTGTTGAACAACATGCCCCTGTGTAGATGTATGTGCATGGCACCCTGCAATAAAGTGACTTCCCAGTTAGGGTGTATTTCCTCCTTGCGCCCAGTGTTCCCATTATATAGGCTCCAAATCCGCAGTGACACTAATCAGGATATGTCAGTAACTGAAGAAAACCCACACCATAGCATTCTTTTTAAAGGTAACTCTTTTTAAAATAAAATTTTAACCTAAACAGGATGATGGGTGTAAATTGCTATTTATTTTGTCTTCTCACAGACTTATAAAGCTTCTGAAGAGTGGTACTAAATGAAAAAAAGATATTTAAACAAAATACTAACAATTTACACCTATCATCCTGTTCAAAAGTTTACACCCCCCTGGCTCTTGATGTGTTGCCTTCTTGAGCATCAGTGAATGTTTGAACCTTTTGTAATAGTTGTGTACAAGTCCCTCATTCATCCTCAGTGTGAAAAGATGAATCTATCATAATGAATCTATATAGCCGCTGTTGAAAAAGGGTCAAATATGCAGAAGATTCTGGAAAAACAAAGAATGTGCAGGAAGTGGAGGATTTTTCTGAAGAACAATGGGCAGTTTAACTGCTCAGGACAAACTTGGGACTCGTGTGTCAGGGATTTCCGCCTCAACCCGAATGCAGAAGCGTGCACCGTGCATTCTTTAGTCTTGTTTACGTTACCATGTGTGCTTTTGTTTTCATTCATGTCCTGTCTCCTCCCCTGTCTTGTTTTTGTGTGTTTTCCTCACGTGTCCTAATCAGTTAATCAGTCTCAGCTGTTCCTTGTTATCCCTTTTGATTAGTTGGTGTATGTAAACCCCTCGTGTGTCTTTGATCATCGCGAAGTATTGTTTCAGTGTTTACTGAAGATCATTACCAAGACGTTTTGTTTAATGTCTCTCATGCCGGTTTTTTGAGTTCTTGAATGTTTCTTGTTTCTCGTGTTTGCTTTACCTCGTTTCATCTGTTTGTTGATCGCCTGACCCTGTGGCTGTTTTTCATATGTATTTGATGTTTGTTTTGGATTTTCCTGCCTGTCTTTAAATAAAAGCCTTTAACTGCAGTTGCGTCCGCCTGCACTCCAGTTATGTGATCACACAAAACATAAAAGCAGCCATTGATCATCGTGGTAACAACACAGTATTAAGAATCAAGTGTATGTAAACTTTTGAACTGGTTCAATTGTGTAAATTCAGTTACCATTTTGTCTTGTGGACTATATGTATATAATATTGCTTATTCAGGGCAGTACTAAATAATAATAATAATAATAATAATAATAATAATAATAATAATAATAATAATAATAATAAAACAACCAAAATGCAATTTTTATCATGTCTCTTATTTTTATTGATTTATTAAAAAAATATATTAACATTTTGCAAGGCGTATGTAAACTTATGACCACAACTGTATATAAGTATATATGAAAAAAAGGTACATTTGCTTATCCCTCATGGAGAACCCTTAATGGAAACCTGCCTTTCAGAGATGAAAGGGTTCTATGTGGAACCCTTCTAGGTAGATAAGAACCCTTGACTATCAAAAATACTCACAACCCATTTTTTTTAAGAATGTAGGACATTAGCAAGTGCAATTTTTCTTTGTGTGCAGATAACAGAAAATTAGAACTCTCCCAATATTATAAATTATTCATGCAATCTGTCTATATGACTTGATATCTATGACTATATTTTGTAATTCAGTACAGTGATAGCTGAGCTCCCATGTTCTTCATTACTCACGAGTAGATTAGCACAAATAATTGGTTTGGGTTGATCCTCGCCTCACGTGTGGGTTCCAGGTGCAGACTAGTTGCTGAATATGTGAAGAAGTTGCTGATTGAGAGAAATCTGTAATACCCTGGTGAGGAACCGTCCCTTTAAATAATGACTGCAGTCAATCACCTGGACATTGTGTTAATCACTGCAGCGCAGAGCCAGGCAGGAAGGAGAAGATGGAAGAGATTGCACCAGAAAGGTCGCCAGAGCAGTGCCTGCAATTACAACATAGACCTGAAAGCTATTTTTCCCCCCATCCAACTATCCTCTCGTTTTTGTGCTGGTCCTTTTTGGTATCTGCATTAGTCTTTCCAAAACGCGCCAAAGGAAGCATCTAAAGAAAATTGGACCAATTTTCTTACTGCGCTCTGGAGTATTAGATGAGAGTGGTAAACTCCAGACTGTATTCCAGACTTTAGTCTTCAGCTTTTAAAATGCAATCTTCTGTCCTCTTACTAGGAGTACATCATGTTGTACAAGACAGTGTTTGCATATGAGAATTTCTGTCCACAGTCAAGACTCTGGCAGTGATCTACCTCAGATGATGTTCAACTGCTCTTTCTCCCAGAGCTCAGCAGTGTATTTAACCTCATATTTGAACTTGTTGTTTGAACAGTCTATTTCACACCACTGCATACCTTCAGTGTTAAATCCATAATCATGACCCCATGCACCCCCTTCCCCTGCTCCACCTTTCCCAACAGAAAACTTAAATATCTGACTTAGCTTCCCTGGCTTAAACAGAACAGAGCACTATCTGAACGTCAAAGAGAAGGTTACAGTGGCAGCCGCATTAGGGGAAAAAGAGAATTGTCAGATCATTTAAATGCTAATTATCCATTTTCAACCCCTCATAAACTTTAACTGCAAGCCTTTGAAATTGGAACAAAAATAACATCTTGTGGAGGAATGTTCCTTAGGGATATGAAGTCCTTTTTTTTGAGCAGTTAAGGGAGCAAAATGATACTGTGGAAGAACATTTTGAATCTCGCTGATATCCTATCAGGAGCTCCAGACATTCTGGATGCATTACAGTAGGCTTCTGATACGGAAACTTTCTTATACCATGGTGCTGTTGAATTCTCAAATCTGATTGGTCAGAAAGTGTTGACAAGTTTTCTAACAGTTGCTCTGACTGTAGTTTCAGCCGGAATTCAAATTGCAGGTTGATATTGATGTGTTCATTCTAAGACATGAGAATATCTTTAGTAACAGCATCACAGCATCAAGTCACAGGGACTTGAATTGTGCTCCACAAAGACTGAAGAAAAAGTAATAAATGAATGTTAAAATGTGTTGCTGTATAACAAAGGAGATCATGATGGCTTGGTGTTTAGCATGTTTGCCTCGCACCTCCAGGTTTGGGGCCTCGATTCCCGCCTCCACCCTTTGTGCGTGGCATTTGCAAGTTCTCCCTATGCTTTGGGGGTTTCCTCAGGGTACTCTGGTTTCCTCCCCCCACCCAAAGACATTTCCAAATTGCCCATGTGTGTGTGTGTGTGTGTGTGTGTGTGTGTGTGTGTGTGTGTGTGTGTCCAGTGTCCTCTACCTTTTGCCCCAAGTAGTTCCCTGGGATAGGCTCCAGGCTCCCAGTTACTCTGTACAGAAAATGGATGGATGGGTGGGTGTTTAACAAAGGAAAATATATCATGGTTGATATGGTGAAGTATTCTGTAAGGAGACATTTATTTAACATTTATGGAAGTAATATCAGCAAGTTTTCTGCCATGGTAGAGTCTTCAGGACAGAGCACCAGTTTCCTGTTAATAACCCCTTTATTAACTTGAAGAGAGAGAAATAAGAGAGGCTGTTGAGGGAATGATTTTTATAGCTGCTATATTATAAATAATAACAGTAACTAACTTGTTTGGCAGATGTTCCACAACATTAAATGGAAATATAAATAGTTAATACTTACTGAAATATCCTCAGACAATTGCATGCACAGTAGCATTATATACACATCAGAACTATGCACCGTTCATTTTCATTGTTTCCTGTACTCCCACTCACAATGAATTGTGCTAATGTTGTGCTAACTTTCCTTGATATACCTTGATTTACCTTGATATATGTCACTGAGTGGATTAACTGAAAACACATCTATTTAAATGACACCTCAAAGAAAAGCACTGCTTCATATCCTTTCAATGAATGTGAGAGAAAAAAGAAAGCAAAGCTTCCCGTTGATGGGCAACAAATGAAATAAAAATAATTTAATCTTTCTTAAGTCTTAATATGTTGTGGTATGCCTCATTGAGCTGCCGTGGGCATTATGGAACCCAAACTGCCACAATTACTATCTCCTAATATGATTATTGATCATCTAGCTGGATCAATGGCAAACAGGAACAGAGTGATTACCATGCAGTCTTTGTTTACCTGTGAAGTTGAGTGAGAGTGGTGATGAATGCATCCCCCATAACAGAAGTAATTCCACCAACAACTAAAGCTCCAATAAGGTTCTCAATCACACGACAAGACTGCACTGTTAATACATGTGCTATGTTATTAGTGAACTCCAACCCTGCCTCATTCTTCTCTCGGTTTGTTGACATATGACATCACACTGCTGTTTGAGAATCTCTATTATAGGCTCTGGAGGTTTAGACTTCAATCCCCATTTTTTTTTTCAAGTTGTCTAGATTATTTAAGGTTAAAATTCTGCACAACAGTGTTGTATGATTTATTAAACAAAAAGGACCAGACTCTCTAGCAAAAGTCTAAATTTCTTGGTTATAAGTCTGTCCTGCTGCAATGGGTTGGCACCCTGTCCAGGGTGTCCCCTGCCTTGTGCCCTGAGTCCACTGGGATAGGCTCCAGGCTTCCCACGACCCTGTGTAGGATAAGCGGTACAGAAAATGGATGGAAAACTGTGCTGATAGTTTACTTAACTGAGCACATGATATAAGCGCAGAGGTTCACCTTTTCACCATTTAGGCATATAAGCACAGGACACATTTAGTAGGGATGATGAAAGAATATGATCAATCAGTTAAATGTTTACAGATGATTAAACAAATAAATAAATTGATTTGTTTTTTTTATTCTATTGTTTAAATTAAATTAGCTATCAGTAATACAGTTAATGGTTCTCTTACTGGGGGGTCATGGTTGTTTCGTGGTTAGCACCTCCGGGGTTGGGGTTGCAAATCCCACCTCTGCCCTGTGTGCATGGAGCTTTCATGTTCCCATGCTTCTGGAATGTCCTCCAGGTGCTACAGTTTCCTCCAAAGTCCAAAGACATATGTTGTAGACTGATTGGCATTTCCACATTGTCCGGGGTGTGTGAATGTGTGTGCGATTGTGTCCTGTGATGGTTTGGCACCATGTGCAGGGTGTCCATTGACTTGTGCTTTAAGTTCCCTGAGATCCAGGCTCCTCCATGACCCTGTGTAGGAGAAGCTGTATGAAAATAGATGGATGGATGGAAGGTTTTTTTATGGGCTATAAGATCGATCTTGGAGAACAGTTCCTTATTTAATCATCATTATTTAATTATTTAATCATCTATCTGAATTATATATAGGATTACCTATATTTAACTATATTGTTTATGTATCTGTGTCATTTACAGGTTCTGTGCAAAAGTATTAGGCACATGCAAAGAGATGCTGTAGAGCAAAGATGCCTTCAGAAATAGTTAAATTAAACGTTTAAAAAATTAAAAAAAATACTATAAAGAGCAGTAAACAGTAATAAATGAAACAAAGGCAATATCTGGTCTGACGACCCTTTGCTTTCAGGTAGATTTAGCGCAGTTTTATAAGGAAATGAGATGTAAGTTTTATTGAGCATCTTGCAGAACCAGACACGGTTCTTCTGGAGACGTTGACTGTTGCACTTGCTTCTTATTTTTTGCAGCAAAACCCAGCAGCCTTCATTATGTTTTTTTTGTCTGAAAAGTGTCTCTTGCCACTTAATATGCTGCTTTCTTTACTGACATACAACCACTTTGGTGTAACATTTAATCTGTGCTAGAAAAATAATGCCAAAAATGTAGAAGTCATAAAATATAAATCTACAACAAAGTTTGTACTAGAAACAATAGGGTGCCTAAGACATTTGCACAGTACTGTACATTATTTATGTACATCACCTGTATGATTCAGATGCAGCCATCAGGCTGAAATATTGCAAAGATATGTTTTAAATTTCAGTGAAAAACACCATGCGCTAATAAAACAACCCTCAGTATCATCCCACATTATCACTTTTAATATAATAAACTGGCTGATTGGTCAGAAAGTTGCTATGTTAGGGCTCTGGATTGCTGAATCTTGGTACTGCTGATAACACAGACAGCAGTTATACATGTTAAGTAAAATGTAAATAAAATGTATTTGTTTATTCTTTAGAAGTTCACTAACATTTATGGAAAAAAAAACCTTTTCCATCTCATTTAACTTCTCCAAGCTTGTCTAACCAATCATATAAATCTGGTCTGGTGAAAAGAACGATGGTTTTATCTAAAGCAATAAGTATACAAGTGATGTGATACAACAAATATGGCAAAAAAAGGCATGAACAGAATTTATATGAATCAGAATTTCTCCAATGGATAGAACTTGCAGTCCTTATCCTTTACTTTGTGTCAAAGTTTTTAAAAAACAAAAAAAAAATCGAGTATTTTCGAGTATATCTAGTGCCTGAAACGTCTTTATTATTGTTGATGTATTCTCCTGTAGTAAAGCAAGTCTTTTGCCTGGTTCATTTTTTATGCATAGCCATTCTTTCTCCATGCCACTGAGGATGTTGTGTCACATGAGGGAATTGTGTGAATTATCTTGTCTTCCTTTTGTCTGAGCTTAGTGTGATTCCTTGCAAGTCCTAGAGATGCATGGTAATTCACAGAGCTGTTTCAGGGGACTACATGGAGCTTTGGCTGATTGAGGCCAGCCACAAAAGAAAAATCATTGCTGAAGTGCAGCTGCCTCCTTCTCAAGGTCTTCTGAAGACAAAAGCAATCAGCTTCATTTGCTGTATGCCGTTCACAACTCCAGAGCAAGGATATAATGAAAGCAGAATTCTTCGAGGAGACGTTAGACCAGGAAAATGCCGTACCTTGAGCAAAACATCTGACTCAGCTAAATACTGGAGAATATGGAGAATTTCACTAGCCTCCACTGTCACAGTTACCATCTTGATAATTGTATTTGCTGAATTCTGTGTTTAATGTTTTATCACCGTTTTAAAATGTCTTCATCTTGGGCTAGTTGCCATGGTGATGGTGTTGCGTTTCTTTCCCCCTCCAGAAATAAAGCTCCGCTCCTCCATACAAATGGCTTTGAAGCAGCTGCTTTCATCCTGCAGCAGCAGAATAGGGTAAACTATGGCCCATTTTGCCCATCTTTGATGCATTGCCTTATGGAAAATGTGGTTGCTTACACCCTCTGTCACAAACTGCTAAGAGTTTTCTGAGTGTATAGATATTAAAAAAAGAATGGGGAAAAAAAGATTGCACTGTAGTATGCAACATGAGGAGATTAAACCTAATTCATGCAAGATATTACAGCTCGGTCTGCTGTGGTGATAAAGGTTACTGTAAAGCATATGCCTGAGGCCATGGGCTTGAGACAAGCATGTTCAGCTCAGAAGGACAGATTAGGAGAGAGAGCAGAGGAAAGCAGGATCTGTAATCAGGGCTCATTAAAATCACCTCACCTGACGTTCAGGCGCACACAATCAGCTGTCATCCTCCATTAAATTACAGCCCATCATCTTGCCAAGATTTGAGGCTGTCCACTCTGCAGTCTTTCGACTGGGCTTGCACTCATTTTCTTTAAACACCTGTCAGTGATCAGGCTAGAGTTATAATTACATTGCAGCACATCAAAGTGGAAAGCAAAAATTACCAGAATTTGAGGCAAATAGGGTAGTGCAGAACGGACACAGAACATTCATGTGACAGGCATGATACAGTATGAGGTAGGTTCATTAAAGCCTTATTGTTCAGGTATGTTCAGGTAATGTATATACTGAAGATTACATAGATGAAGCATTATCACTGACAAAAATACTGTATTAATTATACATATAGTACATCATGCTAATTCCTTCAGAATTCAGTTATTTATTTTAAAGCATATTGTTCAGTAATTGCTATAAATCATTCAACAACTATATTCAAAGTAATAGGAAAATGTCTCAAACTACAAGAACGAGTGAATGTAAGTCTGGATCAGATCAGATCAAGTTAGGCCCTGGGAGTCAAAAGTTCTGTACTATAAAGATGGAATACGATTTCTGGATAAACATATTGTCATATCACAGCAAACCAGTGATTACATTTCTCATCCTGCACGGCGGCCTGCAATTGTGGCCGCCACGGACTGCAATTCCCAGAACACTCGTTCATTCTAATCACGCGCACCTGTATCATATCTCACACACAATCACACCACAGTTTAAAAGGACTTTTTAGGCCCTCACTCTTTGCGAAATATTAGTGTTATCACAGTACCAAGTGTTTCTACCGTGTTCCTCGGTTTGTTTCATGGTCCTTGATCTTGTTCTTGTTTCTCGTCTCGTTTCTCCTTGCCTAGTCTATGCCTGTTTGTTGATTGCCTGACTCTTTACCTCTTTCTTGACCTCGCTATTGTCTCGTGTTGTGGATTTGTCTGCCTGTCTCTCTTTATTAAAAATCTTTAACTGCACTTGCATCCTAACCTTTATTACAAGGATTACATGGCACATATGTCCGTTAATTAATGTTTCAGTAGGACAACCGTAGAAAATCACAGAGATACCGTAGCTGTTGCACTAAAAAGTCTAATTTTAATATGAATGGATTGTTTTTGACCTTTATTATAACCACTAGTCGTAGTGTAGCAGTGGTTAAGATATGTTCTTATTAGAAAGTTGTGAAAATACAAATCCTAGCACCGCCTATCAGCCACTGCTGGGACTTTGTGCAAGGCCCTTGACCCTCAACTGCTCAAGTCACTCGGAATAAGGGTGTCTGCTACATGCTGTAAATGTAAATGTAATGTGTATAGTCACACATGATAAAATGGATAGGTCACATGACCATAATATGTATGTAGGCTCAATAACATACCTAAAATTTCCAGAAATCCATTTAAACATTGTCTATATTTTATTGCTCTGTGTTTTAAACTTAGTCCATACTTACAATATGTTTGGATTGAGTGTAAAGGCAAAGTTCAAAACCTCTTTCGCTACACGATGTAATGGATATATATATTGGCTAGGGTTATTTCTACTGATCACTTTATAGATGGTGGAATTTTTCCAGGTGTGTGAATGCGCAGACTGTAAAAAAAAATACTGACGTTATGCATTCAGACAGGACTAAAATCCCTGGAGATACAGCAGTAATAATTACATAACCCCAAATTCCCCATGTACAACTATTCCAATTTGAACAGGTCCCAAGAGCTTAAGCTTGCTGAATATTCTATAGCAGTGCAACTTCAAGATTTTTACCCATCCATCTATCCATTTTCTATACTGCTTATCCTACTGAGTCATGGAGAACCTGGAGGCTATCCCAGGGACCATGGGGCACAATGCGGGGTACACCCTGGTCAGAGTGCCAATCGATCGCAGGGCACAATCACACACACATTCACATGCCCATTTATACACTATGGACACTTTGGACATGCCAATCAGCCTACCATGCATGTCTTTAGAGTGTGGGAGGAAACTGCAGCATGGGGATAACATGCACATGCCGCACACACAGGGCAGCGGTGGGAAATGAACCCCCAACCCTGGTGGTGTGAGGCGAATGTGCTAACCATGGTCTGCTGTACACCATACCATGCTGCCCTTCTGTGTGCACACACGAGCGTGAAATCACACCATAGGACTTCCAGAGCTTATAGAAACACAGGGTGTGATGCGATGTGCTGTAGAAAACGTTTGGAATTCTAAATAATAATAATAATTGTTACATTCTGTAACCTGTCTCCTACATGCAAGAAATGTATTTTTAGTTCTTGCATCTGTTCTTTTTTAACAAGTCAGGCCGTCTGTACCAAGTAACATTTCTGAGCTTGTAGAGCTGTTGTGTTTGCAAAATGTAGGCCCATGATTTCATGTTTCAATTGTTAAAAATAATCATGAAATCTTTATGTGTAATGCTGTTCTACTGCAGCAACTGAGCTAACAGAGCCAGTGCTCCTTATTCATCTTCAAATGAATGATTTAAAGGCTGAATATTTTATAGCATTTTGACATTTATCTGACATTTGATGTCTTCATCGCTCCCCTGAAAATATGCAAATGTGAAAGTGAATGCCATGCCCTATCAAGTCATAGTGTGTCATCACTGATCTTTACAGAATGGCTCGACAGGCTAGGGACAGATTTATGTAATGCTTGCACAAAGACAAAGGTATAAAGCAGCCATCTCTGAAAGATTGAAACATCCCTCTCAAAGCATTTCCTAGGATGTCGAGTGTCTGTGCTTGGTGATCAACTGGGATCAGCCTTGTGGTCATCATGCTGGAATTTGACTGAACAAATATGTGCCTTTTACTATGGTTACTGCGAGAGAGGCAGCCGTGGGAACCTCTCCATGGGGTATAGGGAGGCTGTTGCTATGGCAACAGCACCTCGTCATAGGAGTGGGAAAGCAAAGGTGTGCTCTTCTCCTCTGTTTGAGCTGTCGGATGTGTGCTGAAAGGTTTTACGATATAGCTCATCACCCAAGCTCTGCTGAAGAGGTAATCTCAGGATCCACGAAAACGGTGACAAGCAGGGAAACAGTGTATATTTTAAGAGCATGTGTGTGAAAGGATGATTAACTGTGCGTGTTTGTTTCAGACCTAGTTGTCCTGAGCACTTCCTTCCATCATTAGACTTCCTTTGTTCACCACTTGGCTCTAAGTTCGATCTTCCCCTCAGCCCACTGGCCACTCTAAATGACTTGGCCAAATGCCTGTTCAATCAAGTGTGTGAGTATGCCTGAGTGCCTTCTCAATGAAAACAATAAGAGCTCACTGTACTGCTGCAGGGAGTCCATTTGAGCATAGAGCATGATCAATGAAAGTAAAAATGAAGGTGTGTCCACTTCCAAGAGCCTGATCACGTGAAAGTGAAAGGTTCTACAAATACAAACTGTAATATAATAATAATAATAATAATAATAATAATAATAACACTGTTGAGTTTTTCAAATCCAATTAGTCAGAAGGTGATTTTCTATTACAGCAGCTCTGATAGTATTTGGATACAATGCCATCCATCCATCCATCTTCTACTGCTTACTCCTTCTTCAGGGTCATGGGGGAACCTGGAGCCAATCCCAGGGAGCATCGGGCACAAGGCGGGGTACACCCTGGACAGGGTGCCAGTCCATCGCAGGGCTGGATACATTGCATTTAATAAATTGATTTAGAAATGGGGAGAAAAAAGTTTGTCTAATTTAAATGTATCACAGGGGAGTCAATGAATCCCACATAAACCTACACATTTGAATAAGAATGTATCAAACCTTATTAACTTGTCAGCCTTAATTCTTTTGCCAAATGAAAACTGGCTGTACAGAAACCTACTCGTCTGTTCACACAATAACAGTAGACTCTCCAGCAGAGTGTGTGATAGCACTGATGGGCCACTGGATTGTGGAGGGTCTCTGATTAGAGGCTAACTGTACTAATCGGTGGCGGTTCCTGGCATAGGCAATATAGGCAGCTCCCTAGGGTGCCCTGTCAATGTGCTGTTCTCTTTCCTCCCACTACAGCTACTGTCTGCTCAGCAGCTAAGCAGCAGGATATGAGGGAGGGAAAGAAGGTTGTCAAAAAGCATATCAGATATGCAATAGTAAGCAACCTTGGGTATTAGAACGATGCTATATAAATTGAACATGCAATGTAATAAACAAACATGGATCATTAACATGGATATACAGCATTCATTCACTTCTCCTTAGTAACTGCCTGGTCAGGGATGTAGTGGTTTAAAGTATACTATGGTTTGTGTATATTGTGGGAAACAGAACAGATTAAACTTGTTAGAATATATCACAGACCAAAAACAAAAAAATAGCTACGTGAGTCATATGCACAAACGTCCTATGCACATCTGATGTAGCTGAGGTCTGTCAGAGACAGAATTCACAGGCCATGTTGACAGTGCTGTAATTTCTACCGCTGGGTATTTTCCAAGTGTTTCCTGTGTATCCAGTGTAGAGCGGTGGGGTTAATAAACAACAACCATTTCCAGGTATTTAGAGCACTAAACAGATACAGATAGTGGCATTGCATTACACCCCAAGAAAGAGCATACAATCAAATTTGTCCTTGCTTAAACACGTTGAAGAACTACAAAAGAAAAAAAAACATATCATGCAATGTACAGAGACTGATTGAAACTGAGCATGTTTAAATCAAACCAATGACACTTCGTCAATAATGAAAAGGTCAAAACCATTAAGTGCTAAATATGAATGGAGGTCATATATCATCGTGGAATATGTCATCATGGAATATGTAATGCATGTTATATTTTGGAGTGGTCAGTAACTATTTTATTAAGGGGTAGGGATAAAGGTAGCTCAGTGGTTAAAACATAGGTCTACCCATTGAGGGGTGTGAGTTGCCACTGCTGGGCCCTTGAGCAAGACCATTAACCCATAACTGCTCAGTTGTATAAAATGAGATAAATGTAAGTCTGAATAATGGCATCAGCCAAATGCCATAAATGCAAATTAAGACTTATGACTAACTAGTTAACATTACCTGCTGTTCTGCTAATGTGGTCTCATACTTATATCATCATAACTATTTCAGGTTTGTTGTATGTATGGTTATGTCATTGAATAACCTAATCGAAGAAAGAAACAACAGTGTAAACATGAAAAAACATCCATCCATCCATGCTTTGGCTACATTACATTTACATTACATTTACATTACATTTATTCACTTAGTAGACGTTTTTATACAAAGCGACTTACAAATAAAAAAAAACATACAAAGCGATATATCAAGTAGAGAGCAATACTAGTAGTGCTACCATACAAGACCTATTAAATGGGTTCTAGAAGAAGCAAAGTGCACAGAGTAGAGGTGTAAGTGCAAATTTAAAAAAATATATATTTTTTAAAATTATGAGTTGGTTAGGTGTTCATGGAAGAGGTGGGTCTTTAGCTGTTTTTTGAAGATGGTGAGAGATTCTGCGGTCCGGATTGAAGTTGGAAGTTCATTCCACCACTGAAGAACAGTTAGTGTGAAGGTTCTGGAAAGGGACTTTGTGCCACGCTGAGTGGGAACTACTAACCATCGGCCGCTATTCGATTACATGAGGGAACGTAAACCTTCAGGAGAGAGTTGAGGTAGGAGGGTGCTGTTACAGACAAGGTCCTGTAGGTGAGCATCAAGGCCTTGAATTTGATGCGGGAAGCTACAGGAAGCCAGTGGAGGGAGATAAAGAGGGGTGTGACATGGGTTCTCTTGGGCTGGTTGAAGAGGAGGCACGCTACAGCATTCTGCATCATCTGAAGGGGTGTGATGGAACTGTCTGGGAGGCCTGAAAGTAGTGAGTTGCAGTAGACCAGTTTTGAGATAACAAGAATCTGGACTAGTATCTGTGTAGCCTGTTTGGTGAGGTAGGGTCGGATTTTCTTGATGTTGTACAGGATGAACCTACAGGACCGTGCAGTTGTTGAGATGTGGTCTGTAAAGGTCAAGCTGTCATCAAGAATCACCCCAAGGTTCCTGGTTGGCTTGGGTGTGGTTGAGCTGAGCTGTACACTGAGGGGCAGGCTGAGATGACGAGTAGCTCAGATTTTGCCGGTTGAGCTTAAGATGGTGTTCCCTCATCCAGACCAAGATATCCGACAGGCAAGCAGAGATGTGTGCAGAGACGAATAGATCGTTAGGCTGGAAGGACAAATAGAGCTGGGTGTCATCAGCATAGCAATGATATGGGAAGCCATGAGACTCAATCACCTGTCCCAGAGATTTAGTATAGATAGAAAAGAGGAGTGGACCCAGAACTGACCCCTGTGGAATGCCAGTTGTGAGTTGCAGAGTTTCAGAAATACCTCCCCTCCATGATACCTTCAAGGATCTGTCAGAGAGATAGGATCCCACGCAGCACAGAACCGTTCCAGTGATGCCCAGGCTGGAGAGAGTTGACAGGAGGATCTGATGGTTCACAGTGTCAAAAGCAGCAGAGAGGTCAAGTAGGATGAGGACAGATTATCTAGAGGTTGCTCTTGCTAGTCGTAAGGCTTCAGTGACGGAAAGCAGAGCAGTCTCCGTCTCTTGAAGCCAGACTGCTTGGTGTCCAGGAGGTTGTTCTGTGTGAGAAAATTGGAGAGTTGATTAAAAACAGCTCTTTCAAGAATTTTGGAAAGAAACTGGAAGAATGAAACAGGTCTGTAGTTGTCAACTATAGCAGGGTTAAGTGATGTTTTTTTTAAGCAGTGGGGTAACCTGGACCTGCTTAAATGAGGTAGGGTATGTGCCAGTAGAGAGGGATGTGTTAAAGATGCGTGTGAGTGCAGGTAATAGTGTGGGAGAGATGGGCTGAAGAAGGTGAGAAGGGATAGAGTCAAGAGGACAGGTTGTGGGATGGCTAGAGAGGAGGAGTTTAGAGACATCAGCCTCTGAGATGGGAGAGAAGGAAGTCAGTTGGGGGTTACATGGAGGAGGAGCCGGTCTATGCATGTCTGGGGTTGAGAACTGGTTCCTGATTGATGTAACCTTGTTGGAAAAGAAAGTGGCAAAGTCATCTGAAGTGAGAGAGGTAGGGGAAGGGGGAGGAGGGGGACAGAGACGAGAGTAAAATATTTTGAAGAGAGTGCGGGTGTTGGGAGAACTACCAATTTTCTCTTGATAGTATGTGGCTTTATCAGTGGAGATGCTATTAGAAAAAGAGGAGAGAAGTGTCTGGTAATTGGTTAGGTCAGTTGGGTTGCTAGATTTGCGCCATTTCCTTTCAGATGCTCTTAGTTTGGCCCGGTTGTTATGCAGAGCTTCTGAGAGGCAAGGGTTAGGGGGTGATGTGTGAGCAGGTCAGGAGGTGAGGGGCCAGATGCTGTCAAGAGAAGATTTTTGGGTGGAACATAGTATGTCAGTTGCAGTGTTGAAGCCAAGTGAGGAGAAGTGGCTATCAGAGGGAAGTAAGGTTGTGACAATGGAGGAGAAATGTAAGAGGGAAAGAGAGCGAAGATTGCGATGAAAATAGATAGAGGGAGGAGACAGTGAAGAGGGTGAGTGGAGAGAAATAGAGAACTGGATAAAGAAATGCTCAGAGGTGCGGACAGGAGTAATGAGAAGATTGTGTGTGGTGCAATTACATGTGAGGATGAGGTCGAGCTATTTGCTGGCTTTGCGGGTTGCTGGTGTGGTGAACGTCTTGAGGTCAAATGTGGGAAGGTGAGCAAGAAATTCAGCTGCATGTGGCTTGTCTAGATGAGTGTTAAAATCACCAAGGACCAGAAGAGGAGTTCCATCATCTTGGATGGTGGACAGTAGCGTGTCAAATTTTGCAATCTGCAACTCACTGCTTTCAGGCCTCCCACCCAGCTCCATCAAACCCCTTCAAATGATTCAGAATGCTGCAGCGCGCCTTGTCTTCAACCAGCCCAAGACTACTCATGTCACACCCCTCTTCATCTCCCTCCACTGGCTTCCTGTAGCTGCCCGCATCAAGTTCAAGGCCTTGATGCTCACCTACAAGACCTTGTCAGGAACAGCACCCTCCTACCTCAACTCTCTCCTGAAGGCATACATTCCCCTCTGCACTCACGACCGACTAGCGACCGACGTTTAGTAGTTCCCACTCAGCGAGGCGTAAGGTCCCTTTCCAGAACCTTCACACATACCGTTCCCCAGTGGTGGAATGCTCTTCCGATCTCAATCCGGACTGCAGAGTCTCTCACTATCTTCAAAAAACAGCTAAAGACCCACCTTTTCCGTGAACACCTAACCATCTCCTAAAAACAAAAAAAAACAAAAAACAAAAAAAAAAACACAGACTTGCACTTACACCTCTACTCTGTACACTTTGCTTCCTCTGGTATTCAATTAATGGATCTTGTATAGTAGCACTACTTGTATTGTTCCCTGCTTGATATATCGCTTTGCTTATTTGTAAGTCGCTTTGGATAAAAGCGTCTGCTAAATGAATAAATGTAAATGTAAATGTAAATTCATCGATGAATTTCCCCAGTTGACCTGGAGGACGGTAAACAGCAAGAATTTGCATTTTGGCAGGGTCAGTGACTGTAACAGCATGAAATTCAAAGGAAGTGTTTGAGCAAGAGGGAGAAAGACATGTAAATTTCCAAAATTTGGAGAGAAGCAAACCTGTACCACCCCCTCGTCTGTTGGGACGTGAGGTATGGGAGAATTTGAAGTTGGAGTCCAGGGTAGCGGGTGTGGCAGTGTTCTCAGCATGGATCCAGGTCTCAGTCAGAGCCAGCACACTGAGGTAGAAAATACTAGCAGAAAAACATACAGATGTGTGCCATAAAACAATGAATTCAATGTGAACTCTCTGTTTTACTGTACAATGATGATAACCCACAAAGAGTAACAAATGTTGTGGGTGGAACTGAAAGGGGTTCTATGTAATATAAAATGATTCATTGCTTATCACTCATTATACACGCATGATGTGGTCGGTGAATGTGTGTACAGTGAGCCAGGCTTGTGACGCATGTGGTTCAAGGCCAGAGAGCAGCAGAGACAAATCAGATACTGGTGTGCATAAAATTAACAAGGATAAGGATACACTAATAGAAATATTTTTTTTTCTAAAAGGTTCTTTGGATTGCAGATGATTCCATCACATTTTAGGACAAATCTTTTATGAGAATCTTTTAAAGGTGCTATATTTACCTTTCCCCACCTCAAAGATTCCCCTGGTTTCCCAGTGCATTACAAAATGAAGCACTTGTTATTACGGGGAAAAATATCCACAGTATAGCTGATGTTATATATATATATATATATAAAACTATAAGTAATAGAATTTGTAGAAAAATTCTGAACAGATCTCCATCCTTCTGTTGCTATTTTAAAAAATGTGTAAGCAGTTTAAACAAATGCTTCCTTGCAGTGATCATAGCCTTGCACGAACAAAAGCTCTGAAAATATCACTAGGATAGTCACATAATACATAACCCTTGACCTTTCAGTTGCCTTGAAGAGAGGGAAAAAGGAGCTGTGTTTAGGAACTGAAGTTGTGTCAAAGCCTGACTAGGCTGCCACAGACCTCCTTCCATTTATACCTTCCTATTTACAGTAAGCAAAACATCACGATCATGAAATAATACCCTCAGGCCAGTGCTAGACAGTATCTAATTCTTCTTCAGGTTGGTGCACAGGCAGTTTATAATACAAACACTCTCAAACTAAAGAGATCTGTACGTGTGATCTTTCACAAGTTAGATAAATATATTCTGAGAGGCTTCATGGAGGAGATTTTGGTGTCATACTTCATCTGTGCCACTAAGAAGAACCTAATTTGTTAAACAATTATAGGTGCTTTTGATGAGAGGTCAGTAAGTGTGAAATGAGGAACTTTTTTCCATGCAGGAGAGATAAGAGGAGAGAAGTGTGAATGTCAGTAATTACAGCGGATACCTGACTCGAGACCACAAAACATCACAGATTTCCCAAGCATGTAGAACTATCAGCTAGAAATAGACAGTGTGTAACTTTGCATTAGGATACAAGATGGGGACTTATCATAAACTACTCCAGTTCAAGTATGAACTGTTAATAACATTGTAGAGTGTGTGTATGTGTCTGTGTGTTGGGGGGGGGGGTGTTTTTATGTATTGGTGGGGACCATTTGGCTTGTCCCAATGAGGAATAATACTTTTTTTTGCATGACCTCTAGCTGCATGTTGCCGTGATGACTCAGTTGTGCAGCAGATGCGTGCTAAGAGCCAATGTGTCAATGTGGACTCATTCCAACTCAACAGCTGTGAAAAATGACAATGCTCGTCCCTGACATCATTTATGAGGCCATTAAACACCCATTCCTCTGTGATAATGGCATGCGTTATTTCAGAAGACAGCGGCCTCTTTAACATCAGGTCTTGTGTGTTATTACAACTTTCCCTATATACAGTACAAGTCAGAAGTTTGGACACACCTAACACTTATTTTATAAAGGGATATACTTACAATTTGTCTCTAAGAAATGTATGAAGAGTTAAGCTACTGCCTAAGTAAATGATTTTCTTACAAAATAAAACATTACAAATATATTAATTCAATCATCTATCTTTGTGGTGAACGCCATCCGGGGTGTCCTGAGTCCCCTGGGATAGGCTCCAGACTCTCCGTGACCCTATGTAGGATAAGCAGTAGAGAAAATGGATAGGTGGATCTTTGTGGTGAATCTGGAGCCAATTCTGTAAGCACTGTTATAAAAAGTAAAGTGACATGAATAATGGACAGGGTCATGACGGGTAGAAATAACCAGTTGGCTGACACAACTTAGAAGAAATACAATTTCTGTCTTTTCATGTTGAAGTGGGATGACAGCAAAAGTGCAGATCAGCAAAACAGGGTTCTAGGAAGTGGAACATGACATTAAAGCTTTTGACTGAAGTCAGGAAAGTACTGATTTGGCACTGTGTTTGCGCTAACAGGGGGTCTCGGTTTTGGACCAAGTGGGCTGGAAAGGATCATCTGTGTTGGCAGATTTCAAATGTCACACCCCCTGTTGCACTATTCCATCCTTGTCAGCACAGGTGTGTTCATTCCTGCCCAACGAAAAATAGCAACTGAGCACAAATGGGTAAAGTCTGGCTTATATCCAGCCCAATTAGCATTGCGTTATGGAAACAAATTATGCTTTAGCTTACCTCTGTAAGAGAAACCATTCCCACCACTTATCCCAAATCACTCTATTGTAGCACCGGTGAATGTAGAGTGAATATGCACTTAACTTTAGTCATGCCGATTAGCTGTCTTACATTATACACATTTTTTATAGAACTGTTGTGGGGGGTGAATGCAAAAATTTCAGTGGACACATGTGCCACCATGAGTGAAATTTTTTTTATTTTAGAAACCATCTAAAATAAATAAATGCAGGGTTGGATATTGAGGTGTGCGTGTGTGTCAGTATGGTGCATGTTTGCTGAGCTGAGTTATTGGACATGCTAGTGCTAACCGATTTAATGTTTATAACATTATAACCATTGGTTACAAACTATGCAACCAATGATTATAACATTATTGGTCTTGCCAGCCAGACAAACCTTAAATGTAAAGTACCATTTTCTAATTTACATTTGGATATAATTCACCAATTCTCTTTAATTTTAATATAAAAAACAACATTTTACATTAACTTGATCAATATTATTAAATATTTACAATTTATTATTTACATTTATTATTAAATATATTAAATTATTAAATATTACACAAAATATTGAGAAAAAAAACTTTGGGCCCAATTTGGACATTTTCACTAAGGGGTGTACTCACTTTTGTTGCCAGCGGTTTAGACATTAATGTCTGTGTGTTGAGTTATTTTGAGGGGACAGCAAATTTACACTGTTACACAAGCTGTACACTCACTACTTTACATTGTAGCAAAGTGTCATTTCTTCAGTGTTGTCACATGAAAAGATATAATCAAATATTTACAAAAATGTGAGCGTGTACTCACTTTTGTGAGATACTGTAGCTTTCAAAATAAAAAGTTCTTACCTTGTCACACTGACACTAAACTATCAAAGTAAAATTGCTTCACTGTACTATTTGCATTTGTGTTTTAAAGGAGATATATTTTAGAATTCTAACTCAACCCGTATTTTAAAATGGCACTACTTGACTGTGAAAATAGGCGCTACAAATTATTACTGAATATCCCTCAGTTTAACATCTACATCTGTGGGACTCTATGATTTTTAAAAACTTAAAACTCAAAGAAGAAATGATAGTTTATTTGCATTAGTAGTTTCCATCCATCCATCCATCCATCCATCTTCTGCCGCTTACTCCTTCTTCAGGGTCGCGGCATTTGTAGTTTAATTAAAGTTTATTTGTATGTTCAGACTTTTTGTATTTCCATTTACATGTCTGATCATACAAATAAACTTTAATTAGACTACAAGAACTACAAGAACTACACTTCTCTTCTAATTGATTGCAGCTCCATTTTGTTAGCTGTCAAGAGCCGCAGCTTTAAATACTAATTTACAGCCAATTTTAATGACTTGCCCTGACCTCCTGTGTCTGTTCAGTTAAGCTCCTGACTATTGATTATTGATTAGATTTGATCAAAGCAACAAGAAGAAGGTAACTATGAGGAGGTCAAGAATTTATAAGGTACTTGATGTCTGGCTTAGCAGTAAATGAACGTCGTACTACTACGACAACACAGTGAACTATCACAGTGAAACATTTTCATAATAGTTGACTTATGTGAATTCAGAATAATCTTGAGGCCATTGTGAATTTGAAATTATAAATCAGCACTTATATGAAATTTAATTTCCGCCAAAAGTATTGATTGTAACAAACAAAAATATACAATGATAGAAGAAAATAACACTGTTAAACTGAAAACAGTGAACTCAGTGGCAAAAATTTCATATGGTCTTCAAGCATATCGTGATTGACAAATTCAAAAACTCCAAGCAGAAGTAGAGCATCAGGATGAATCAGTGGGTGAAAGGAGCTACAGCAGTAGACGTGTATCAAGTCTTACACTATATTTTTTTTTACACTAGTTTTGTAGTCCAACAGTATGTATTGTGCTGTGGTATATGTTGTATGATGCACCATGGTCCTATGGATGAGCTGACAACACGCATTGACTCGACTTGAAGCTGGGTTTTTGCATTCAGTTGCATTTCAGTTAGGAAACCAGGTAATATTGGGACAAAAACAGAATGGGTGTTTAAAAAACATGAAAGCATGTTGTCAAAGATAAGAATGTGTCACACCCTGCATAAATAAATGCAAAAAAGAAAAATTTGCCTTCCACTCTCTGCAGCAATTTTAGTATCAATCCATCAATTTGGCATGAAACTCAGAATTGCATCCCTGTTGATAGGCAAAAAATGGGTTAACGCTCCTCACTGCTTTGTGCCAGTGTGGCATGAAAAGAGAAATAAGGGAAGAAAGTGATTGTAAAGACTGAAATTTGTTAGTAATGTTCTCAGTCAGTTCCCTCCCTCCTGTGGAGCGAGACCTTTGGTGAATATTGAATGATGCTAATGTCAGGCTGCCTCCAAAAGTCATTCTCATTTTCTATCGACCAAAGCAAGAAAAACAATTCTGCCAAAGCAGCAGAGCAAGCAGTAATGAAGCATCGATGACAAATTAGAGCCAAAATTAAATAAAGGAGATTACATAAAGCAAGGGTATAGGAGCATGAAATGCAGATGGAAAGATGGCCCAGTTGTTCAGTGGGGAGAGTCAGTCAGTGCTGACATGAAGGACTCCTGCAGTGGGGCTTTGTCTCACATTTGGCAAAACATATGTTCACATTATTATATAATTCTGAGGATGAGCTTGGATTTCATCTATTTTATTATTTTATCATGTTATACTATTTTACTTAAACATGCACCATCCATCCATTTTCTGGCCTGGAGCCTGGAGCTCCCCATGACCCTGTGTAGGATAAACAGCCTGTAGCTCCCCATGGAACCTCCGGGACCTCGGGGTATGAGGCAGGGAACAAACGCATCACAAATTCACACACTACGGACAATTTGGAAATGCCTACAGTGCATGTCTTTAGACTGGGGGAGGAAACCAGAATACCTGGAGGAAATCCTCAAAGCACGGGGAGAACATTCAAATCCTGTACACCCAGGGCGTAGGCAGGAATGGAATCTCCAATACTGCTGGTGCAAGGAAAACATGCTTAACAATAAGGTTAAGATATTTAACCAGTACAAGTGTGTAATGGTATACTATTTCAAAACTGTGATGAGCTTTCTTTACATTAGACAACTTACAAAACCTCTTCTTTATTCTTTTTTGTCGAAGGTGTACAATTGCGGTACATGCCTTTTAAACTGGCCACATCCTACATTTCAAATATTTAAAAAAAAAGACTGCTGTTCTATTGTGATCATAAGACATTGTTGCATAACATTTAGAAATACTGTGTTATATTATAAGCCACACTGTTAGTCTGGAGCAACTGTTCCTTCTTTATGGATCATCTGTAAAATAGATCTACCCAAAGGTTAATGATATTCCACACACACACACACAAAAAGCTTACCTGCGACTTCTTTCTTTTGCAAGTATAGAGAGTAGGTCAGAATCTGTGGGGAGGTCAGATAATTTAATAGCTATTTCAGGATTGCATTATCATGAGTGAATGTGCAGTGGTGGCATTTGAAAAAGGAAATTGCACATGAATTACTACTGTTGCTACATTATGAGTAAAGCTACAGGGCTTTGTTTGCTCAGGTCTGGGGAGGGGAGTGAAGTCTCTTGAACAGTGTTATGTTAGGGCTCACTAATTATGAGAAAAATCAGCTACGCCTGGCCAAGCCACACATCTGCTTACAACTCCTGGCCGCCTGTCTAATGCACCACTGCTGTTTATTTATCCTCAAGTAGCACTCAGCTAAAGCAATTTCACAAACATGCTGTAGAGCGGACGGACTGTCTTATTGGGCTTAGTCCAACCGTAAGCTTCATACTCTATAGTTAAGATCTTTTTTATTTATGTTGTAGCAGTCTAGATGGACTAATTTGAATTGCAAATCAGCAATTACATGGGAGTGGTGAAATATCATTGACAAAGATACCAACCCATTCAAAGTATTGGACTTTTTATTTTATTTTTTAAGAAATATATTTGAAATCAATAGCAAATAGAAACAAATGGGTTGCTTACTTTCTCCCCCCAAAATATGACTAACTAAAGCACGTAAAACATGGTACCTATATTAGTATGGTCTATACAATGTCTTTCAGAATAGGACTTATGCATGTTTTTTTTCATTTTGCTAACAACCTCAGTAAACCGCATCTTGAAAGGAAAAATAGTTAATAAAATGCCAAATCACATCTAACAAAAACATGTCCATTTTGAACTTAATTATCTTGCAAGGTTAATGAGATTGAAGGCAACAACATCAGTTAATTTATTGATTAGTGTTGATGCAGTATTAACAAGAACACAGTTATTAATAGTCCACCTAGTGTACTGGAACTAAAAATATGCTGCTAGTGTTCAACTCTATTCAATTAAATAAAATTTTATTTGTATGGCACTCTTAAAAACAAAAACTGTCCCAAAGCAGCTTGAACGAAAACTGAATGTATCTGGAAAAAACCTCAGATGGACCAGACACAAAAAGGATCCCATCCATTTTTGGGTGACAGCGCGAGGTGCGACTTTAATTATTACAGTACACCAGGATATAGAGAAAAAGCAAACAGGACTGAACGTGTAGACGAAATACATCAGTCTTTATGATTCTTAAAAGGTGCAAGTCTACAGGATCTAGGTGAAAAAATCCATTAAAATGAAAGGTTAGTCTGTTAGTCTTTGCATATCCAGAGCATCCAGGAGAGATTGCAATGGATATTGCTCCAGGAGCTGAGTCACAGGTGCAGAAAGTTTAGATGAACATGCAGGATGAACAGAATAGGAGAAGAGGATCAGAATGAATCAGGCAGGTCTGGAGGATGAGAGGAGCCACAGCAGTAGAAGTGTGTCAGAATCTGGCACTAGCATTGCACTGGGCAGCAGGAGTGCACATACAGCTCTTCAGACAGGTTATTAAGTATGCTCTTCGCCTACAGTGGCTTGAAAGAGTGTGCACGGTGATTATATTATCTGTGTTAGCATGAAAATGAGCTTTGTCAACTAGCAAAATTATATTCAATACTCCTGCGAGTTGTTTATTAGCCAGCCTGCTGCTAAAAATTAATGTTGTTCTGGCATGCTAGTCATTGCATCTTATTGGTAAGTAATGCTTTTTTAAATGTCTATTTCATAGTTGGATCTAGAGGTAACCTGTCCTTCCCTTCAATGCTGGTAATAACCTCCTCCTGTAAGAAACTTACATATCCTGTATTCATTTTACCTTCGGAATGTCAGAGTTTTATCAAGGAAGAGATCAGCAAATATATTATTTGGGATGTCTTAAAAATAACAGCTTAGTCATCCACAAAAACCTCCTACGTGTTCAAATCTGGAGAAAGTTGTCTTTTTGCTTTGGCAATGACAAAAAATATCAATAGGCTAATTTGGAACATGAGCCAAAAACACAAGATGCCATCTGCCATGTGTTTTCTTTCTACCAGCCTGCACTGTAAAGAATTTCTCTCATTTCTACAACAATACAAAGTCTTCAAAGTACAAATACAGTTTTGCACTCTATGTAAAAAAAAATAGACAAAGAAACAATATCATATGAATGCCTTAAATGTTGATTACAATAACTAATAACTGAGAAGTTCTGATTGTTTACAGTGTGTATGAAAAAGCAGATATGATTATTAGTTTAGTAAATCACTATGTTTAGACATGATATTCTGTATATACTATATAGTATGAGAATTGTTAGTTATTTGTTAAACAAGCACTGGAACAGGCAGGTCCATAAATATTTGGACAGTCATGCAAGATTTGCAATTTTGTGTAACTGTCCAGATATTTGCGTTTGCGAAAATTGTGTCGCTGTCCAAATACTTATGGACAACACTGTACATAAGTTTTATTGTTTTAAAAAAAATGCAGTGCTTTAATTTAGTCTATTTAATTTGCTTATAGATGATATAAGATTAGATCATTTTAAAATATAATTTCAGTGTCATTGAACAAAGATTTGTTATGAACTCAACCTCAAACCCCAGCGCTATCAAACCCCCTCCTTCCTCAACATTCACCAATGTTTGTATATACAGTATTCCCACACAATGACTTATCAAAGAGAGCATGTCGTATTGCAAAGAAATTGCAAAGAGCAGGAGAAATATTAGTGGAGAAGTGTGGGTGAGTCCAAAATGAATCTAGGAACAGTTAATGCGTCATTGTATTGTGATGGCTCAAGCTCTATTTCTGTCTCTTTATGCTGCTGGTAAAAATGGTTCTTGTGGACTGAGTCGTCTATACAGTAGACACAGTTTATAAAATAATCCAAAACACAGACAAGTTGAGTACACGGAACTTTGACAGACAGTTTATGACAAGCTCAAATACCACATCAAAATCTTCATAGAAAGCCTGTTCAATGTAGAATTTTATTGAATTTCGTGATAAAATGAGAGGCTGTAGGGCTGCACCTATAGCAGCTGATACACCGCTTTATTATGTTTGCAAGGAGATACAGTGCCTTCCACTAATATTGGCACCCTTCATAAATATGAGCAAAGAAGGCTGAGAAAAATTGTCTTTACTGTTTAAACTTTTGATCTTTTGTTAAAAGAAATCACAAAAATTATCTGCTCTCATGGATATCAAACAATTGCAAACAAAACACAGGTTTATAAAAAAATATATCTGTTAAATACAGGTGTGCAACAATTATTGGCACACTTATGAATTCATATGAGAAAAATATATTTGAAGTATATTCCCATTGATATTTTATATTTTTTAGTACACCTGGGTGACTAGGAACAGTGAATTTTTCAAGCATTCCCATAATACATTCATAACAATGGGTATGATATATGGGGAATATAGTTGTGATGTGCGTCAAAAGGTTGTTGAGCTTCAAAAAATGGGAAGCGGCTATAAGAAAATAGCACAAGCATTGAAAATGCCCCTTTCCACCATCAGGGCAATAATTAAGAAGTTTCAGTCAACTGGAAATGTCAGGAATCAACCTGGAATTGGACGTGTCTATATTGTCTGAACACGTTGTGAAGAGGATGGTTTGAGTGGCCAAAAAATCTCCAAATATCACAGCTGGAGAATTGCAGGAGTTAGTTGCATCTTGGGGAAAGAAAGTCTCAAAAACTACAATCCGAATTCACCTACATCACCACAAGTGGTTTAGAAGGGTTTCAAGAATTTAAAGCATCTACTCTTATACAACAATAAACTCGGGCATCTTCATTTTGCCAGACACTACTGGAACTTCAAGTGGGATCGGGTTCTATGGTCAGATGAAACCAAAATAGAGCTTTTTGACAATAAACACCAGAGGTTCTTTTGGTGTATACAGAGAGGTAGCCATATGGAAAAGTTCCTCATGCCCATGGTTAAATATGGTGGTGGATATTTAATGTTTTGGGGCTGTTTTTTCTGCCAGAGGACCTGGGCATTTTGTTAGGATACATGGCATCATGGACTCTATCAAATATAAATGGATGTTAAATGGAAACCTGACTGCCTCTGCCAGAAAGCTTAAAATGGGCCGTGGTTGGATCTTCCAGCAGGACAATGGTCTCAGATCCTTTGCCATATATTCTCCAACCTCATCAGGCATAGGAGAAGACTCAGAGCTGTTATCTTGGCAAAGGGACGTAGCCCAAAATATTGACTAAAAGGGTACCAGTAATTGTTGCACACCTATATTTAACAAAGATTATTTTCTTGATAAACCTGTACTTTGTTTGCAATTATTTTTGTGAACTCTTTAAACAAAATATGCAAAGGTTAAACAATAAAGTTAATTTTTCACAGCCTTCTTTGCTCATATTTACCAAGGGTGCCAATATTAGTGGAATGCACCGTATGTACAAGTGTATCAAACATGAATAACTGTTCAGAAGGACAGAAGATGCAAAACCATGGCTATATCACACACACACACACACACACACACGCAAATGCAAATACACACAAGTGATGTAATCATTCTCGCTCTGGGACTGTGACCATGTATTTTCTTCACTACTTGATAATTACTCTTGATGTCATCCTCTGAGTCAGAAAATGTGTACTTATGCTAATTGAATGTCAGATTTATAAAAACTCTCTGACCTCAAGAAACATGATCATGCTGTCAAAAATATCTAAATGTACCACAGGGCATGGCCCATCTTAAAGAGAATGACAAAAGTTACTAAGCCACTAAAACCTGGGTTAAAAATATGACAGTCATTTTCTAAACATGTAATGTCCTATGCTGTTATCACGTATGATGACATCACACCTTCTGGCAGCTATAATAACAATTACTGATAATTGTTGCATGACACTGGTATACGACTAGACATAAATTTGCATGACACCTCAAAACAGCTTATGACATCTGCCATGTCACTTTTATGTGCCAGTAGCTGGCTTTGCTAAGGGTGCTCTAGTTGGCATGTTTTATTACATCTCGTTTGTCAGATCTTATGACACATATCTGTCATAATGCTGAATAAAATCAATTTCACATCCACTCCAACCTCACAAGAAGAAGGTCGAGTTCCATCATGACTTAAAGTATATTGAGCTAAAGCTATGATATCGTAAAAAGCATGTGAAGACATTTGTCAGAGCATATACAGTATTTTGACATTTTTTTGTGAATATTGCCATGGTTACTTGCGTAGAATCAGGAACACTGATATACAACAGTGTTACGTGTTTGACAAATCTATGCTGGTATAGATTATCTAAACAACGGGACAAAATGTCATTATCTACCACAGTGGGATCACATTCTCTAATCGGAGTGGGCAGAAGGTGTGGATTCATTTTAGATTCTTTATAACATCACGGCTCAGACAGTAATTCAGGCTGTGACATGAATGACAGGTTAATATTAATGTGCTCCTTGTAATACGCTATTGTTTCTATAGTAACAGCTCATACACTGGGACTTGTACGGTGGATGCGCCACATAATCTAAGCCTTATTAAAAAATGGAAAATAAAAAACAAAACAAAAAAAATATAATCATTGAGGTGAGGTTTTTTTGTTAGGGAGCTGTTTAAGTAAAATTTATGGAAGGAGTCTTGGATGTCAGTGCTCTGTAACAGCTACAATGCTTTGCAAAGTTCCCCAGCATGGAAAATCTTCAGGACAGAGGAATTTAAGCTTTCTGGTTTCTCTCTAAAATGACAAGCTGTGTGTGTGTGTGTGTTTGTCTCATTTTGTTCCACAACATTAAACATAAGTATAAACCATTAAAAAGCACAACATTTCATCCATGCATTTTCTGTACAGCTTATCCTACAGTACACAGGGGAACCTGGAGCAGTACACTCAGGGCACAAGGTGGGGGACAGCCATTGTAGCCTATCAGCCTACAACACATGTCTTTGGACTGGGGGTGGAAAACTGAGTAGCTGGAAGAAACTCCCAAAGCACAGTGAGAACATGCAAACTCCACTCACTCAACCCTGGAGGTGTGAGGCAATTGTGCTAACCACTGAGCCACCATGCCCCTTTACAACAGGTCATTCAATAATAAAATAAAAATGTTAATTGTTGGCGATTTCCTGTTTCTAAGAGTCTGAAACTGGCTCAGGGAGCAGAAACTACAATTATGTTGACTCCCACTGTTAGGCCTGATGCCTAATTTAATATGACGTTATTACTCTATTACTCTATTCAGGTAGAAGGGTAAGACCTATTCTTACTATTGTAGATGGGTAATTACCTGGCTAGTGGTTATGGTATGTATGATGGCACAGGAAGTTTAAGCTTGTTTTAATGGATGCCTTTAAGGTCATTTCACATTTCCCCCTTAGTTATGTGATAATGCATACAAGATTTATTAATTTAAAATCGATTCAATGTATTTTTTACTCATGGTACATACATATCTGTCCTTATGGCAGACACCCTTATCCCTTTCATACAACTGAGCAGTTGAGGTCCTTGCTCAAGGGCCCAGCAGTGGAAACTTGGTGGGTCAAGATTTTTTGTCCTTGATTATGTTTTCTCATATTAACCTTTGGTGTTTTTCTCTATAATCTCTGGTGTTTATTTATGTGTCCTTTGCACGTACACATGAGTATAAAATTCGGCTATGTCCAATTTATGTTTAGACTACAAAGTGCCCAGGTTGTCTTCGTGCACGCTATAAACCATCTCTTTTATTATAACCCGGCTCTTTGTCTCCTAATTCTTCCCTCATCTTACTTCTGATGAAACTGCAGTATTTTGATGATTACCCAGAAAGATTTACAAGATTTTGCGTTGGGGCATATCACACCACCCTGACTTGGATTATTTTCACATAGCAGCATTGTCTGTCGTGTATTATTCCTTACATACAGCATATCACTACAGTTTTCATTAAGTATTTATCATAAATTCCATCATAATATACACTAATTTGTAAAATCTAAGCAATTTTGTCTTTCGTTATTGCATTAAACATTATGGCAGCTTTCATGACAAATGTCACTCAAGGAAATATCACACTCATATTGTATCACTGGACATGACATGGTTATAACATGGTTCTCTTAGACTGATGATGCAGAGTTTAGGGAAATTGTTTAGGATATAAATTGTTAAACTGAGCAAAGTTCTGTTTGTGGAGATGAAAGGTTTCTGCAGCTCATCAATAGTATCTGTTGTTTTTTATTGGTTTCCCTGAGGGCCTTTTACTCCTGTGGTTCCAAATCACCATTTCCCTCTTTATGCTTTTCTGCACTTATTGGTTTATAACACATCATAGTTTGACACTAACTACAACACATGCCACTTAGCAATAAGTGTTTTATAATAAGACACGTATGTTTGTTTTTAAGGTCAGTTTATGGAGCAAAATGTTAACTAACTAAAAGGATGTGGTTTGGCTGTGGTTTTATATATGATATATTCTGTAATTAAATTATACAGCCTTTAACAGCCTTACCACATATCAGCTTTTTGAAAACATTATCTGAAGCCTCCAGATACGGAATATTATACAGTATATACAGCTGTGGCCTGTTTATTCAGTTTATTTATGTCAATCTCTCTCTCTCTCTCTCTCTCTCTCTCTCTCTCTCTCTCTCTCTCTCTCTCTCTCTCTCTCTCGCTCTCTCTCTGTATTGCAGTGTCTTTGCTATATTAAACCCTCTGAACTAGTGAAGACTAATTTCGGATATCCAGGTGGCATACACTGTTAGTTTCACTCTGCAGCTTCTGTGTATTGCCTCTAATCTACACAGTACAATAACTAGCCATTTATGTCGAGTTTTATGAATTGTTATGACTATATGACTATGAACCAAATAATCTATGACATTAACGTTTGTCTAAAGTTGTTTGGCGAGTTACTGACCATTTAACAGTCTTTTACAAACCTCCTACAATCTGTATTCCACTCATGGTGTACCATGTGTACTCGCTGCATCTCTCTCTTTTCCATTGCCTGCACCCTCCCCCCTCCTTTCTCAGATGCTCGGCTTGTCTCCTGAATGGTGGACCGTTCTTTACACAGGACCATCAAGCTTGGGAATTCTCCATTGCCAGTGAACCAAATCGTCATGTCCTGTCACGTCTGTCTAGAAAAGAGAATGCAGAGCAGGTAATGAAAATGAAAACAGAAGAGGGTTTAGTTGAAACAGAAGAAGGGATTAAGTAGAAAAAAAACAACCTTGTAATATTTTTCTTGGTACTTTTATATTTTGAGACTTATTTCTTTTTAAACCGTTTGCTCTTTTCTAATGGATCCTGCATTTTAAGAACTTCTTTTATAAAACTTCATTCCAGCTAATATTTTATCCCCACATTCTATTGCAAATGTTCTATATTTATTACTGGATGTTTCTGATCATCAATTGTTGCGATATGGCCAGCAGATGGCACAGTGGCTCGGCTCCGGAAGAGTCACATGACTTTGTTTTGGTTCGCTTGATCCGGAAGCAAGCGTTAGCTCTAATGTCTTTAATTTGCCACAGGTGCTAATGTTTGAGTATGGATTATGTTCTCTATTTAAGTGCCGTGGTTACGGAGCACTTCGCTCGGTATTAACGGTGTTATCGTGTTTTCGTGTCCATGCCTTGAATGATCTTTGAATCCCACGTTTCTCGTTTGCCGGCGAAGACCGCGTTTACTTTGAGTTTCGTGTTTTGTGTTTAATAAAAACGTTGATCTGCACCTGCATCCACCTCCATCTACGTGACATCAGTAAATAGCAGAGAGAAAAGATGGGAGATGGGACAAAATCTATTGGTTTATTATTTTGTGTAAAAATACTGTATGGTGTGCTTTTTTCTGATCTTTAAAATGTAATGTTCAGGTACTTGGATCTCAGACTATATGTTATATACTAAAGCAAATATGTATTTTATATCTTAATACAACTTGGAACATTATCACATTTGAGGAAAGGGTTTCTAACAAAATTGGCAAAATGCCTTTTTAAAAAATTAAACTAACTAATTATAACAAAAAAAAACAAACAAACACATCTTGTGCCAGTTCAGTGACTCTAAATACATTTGCATCTGCGAACGCTTGTGCTCATGTGTATGTAAAGTCAAGCAAGCAAAATGGAGGACTTACAAATGTAATCATTTATATGCAAATTTTCACACGGAATTCCAGTAATGAGATGACATTATGAAAAGGGACAAAAACGACCCTGACGCATGAAATCAGGACTTTTTTCTGCGAGTATTTAATTAATGCAATCATGAGCCTTGGAGGTAGATCAGCTGGGTGATGAATGTGCTGCTGCTTCAGGGTGAATACTGGTCTTGAACATTTATTTTATTCTTTGCTGTGTTTCCCCTCCTCTCTGTTTGCCAGTTGATCACAACGTAAAGACTTCTTGAAGGTGAAGGACATCCAAGGCTTGATTTCAATAAATGCCCAGTATCTTTTATACTCATATTAATAATGTAGGGAAAGTTCCTTCCTGATGACCTTGAGCTTGCTGTGTAGATTCCATCTGAACCTCTACATTCAGCTGAGCGGATTCAGTCCCTAGAGCACATACACACAAAGGGGACATGGATACAAAGCAAACATTCAGGCAAATACTTATTAAACCCTGATTCAGGCAGGGGTTTATATATTAATTGTAAGCGTACGTGTGTGTGTGTGTGTGTGTGTGTGTGCTAGAGATTACACACACAAGTGATAAAGAGAGTGCGGCAAACCGCTATTTAGAAAGACTAATGTTTCAGGAGTTCTTTATTTAAGGGAACGAGGTTTGCTTTTACCTCAGTGGAATGGAAATATAACGGAAATCGGTATTTGCCTGGATTATCCTCGCCAATCTAAACATCCCGAATGCTTTGACAGTGTCACACACGCAGCTTTTTGATAAATTGCAATAATATGGCCCTGTCTAAAAGACCTGCCTCAGCAGATTGATCTCCTACATCTTCTATTGGAATTTCAGACAAGTTTGATTGTCTTAATTCTTATGAACTTACATTCACACGATGGTCCGCATCTCCAGTCATTTTTTAAAATAAATGTAGAGCTAGTTCCACTGTTGACTCATTATAGCCTGCATGCAAATTATGATGGCAAGGAAGAGAAATGGGCAGTGGGGAAAAGAATGGCTGCCTGGAGCTGCTATCAGTGGCTCCAAAGCTCCTTGTGCTTTTATGACCTTGTGAAGCAGACCATTCTTTATCATTATCAGTGGTTGTTAAGAGGCAAGCTCATCTGTATGCCTCTCATTCAGTGCATGGCTCTCTTGCACAGCACACACATTGGCATTCAAGTCCAGGTGTGGCTCAACTACAAAAACACAAGCCAATGATAGAAGACCAGAGCGCAGTGCACGAAAGCTTTTAAAGCTTTATACATGTGCTAAAATCTTTGTTTCTGAATTAATTAGTAACATAGCTAATAGGCATTGATTTGATTCTGCTTAATGGGGTAAGTTCCTTTTGAAGCACGCAACTGCTAATACAAATTATAATAAGGATTGTGTTTTAGCAGACAGTGTTATCTGGTCTATGTCTCCTCTCGTACAATGTCTGTTCAGAGACACTAAGTACTCTGCTTACTAACGGGACACAGCTGGACTGTAAAGCCCTTTAATGTAGAAGTGTAATACTGTTTTTGGCCCTTTTCAATAAATGATTTATACCCCAGCAGACAGGGGTGCCTGTAAAGCACTGTATTAACAGGGCTCTTAAGGTGCTGGCGAATGACAGCATGACCAGACGCCAGGATTTCTGCAAAGCTGGCGACTCAGCAAAGTGATGCAGAGAGTATGTGTTTGTTTTAGCCTAGTCTGAACCAATCCTGAAATGATAATGAAGCACATAGACAAAAAAAAGAATTGAAAAAAAAAAGCTATCTCTTACAAGAAAAATGAGCAGAAGTGATGCATTGTGCACACACAATTTTCCATAACTCTCTGATATTAATGCTTTTCCTAATAATGCATATGAATTCAACCATTACTCAGGCATGCTGCACTAAGGTTTTCTCTCGGTGTTTGTATATGTTAAAGTAAAAGCCCAATGAATGTGCAGGGATTCAGGTTCCTGTGCTGTCTCTGATTGATGGAGTAAGAGGAGGAGCTGCCTGCATGGCCTGTTCCCATCTCACAGATTCATGAGTCAATCACACAACCGCAAATAACTCTGGCCAGCAGCAGCTCGGTGGGGAAAATGCATCTTAGAAGTGACATCCTGCACAGGATGAAATAGAGTCTGGCCTGCTCGGCCAACAGGAATCCCATAGGTCCTGCAATAGAAGTACCTTTTTGAAGGTGAATTTACAGCTTGACCTCAGGAACAGCAAAGGTTAAGACAAATCCAACATGAAGGCATAAACCATATAACATACACAATGCACATACTACCTGAATTGTCCTCCATGCATCCCTCACTACAATGCTGTAGGCCTGTGGAAAAAAGTTCATATTGCTTCACTATCAAATGGGGGGATGATTGTATTTTAAAATTCAATTTACTGAAACGGGCTGAAGAGAAAATGTGTCATCAGACCTGCGGTGACCTAGTAAGGAGGCGGTGACTCTGACGCTACAGCTGAATTGAGGTCAAGTACGGGGTGGGCCACGGGGTGTGTGGCTAAAGCCCCAGGTTTTTCTGTGTTCCACTGCCTCCTTTCAATCTGCAGCGATTCAACACTCTCTATGGAGATGGCCGTTACCTCATTGCTCTCTTTAGAATGTGCTAAATGGCTGAGTATTCCTGTATGAATATCCTGCGCCTTGTATTATTTTCAGCATTAATACACGTACTAGTGATTCACACTAGTAAGTCGTAATGAATGACTCGTATTGCTGAAATAGACCACAATGGTTCAATAAACAGCCTTCAGTGGAAAGAGCATTGTAAGTGAGGAAAGTAAGTATTACTGAAATAGCACTTGTAGTGTTCCTGCCATGTCATACGTAAGTAGGCCTGTATGTGTGAGGACTTGTGATTCACTTTTATTTTTATATCCTCTGCATGAGCATGAGCAGGGGAGGATGACACATGTGGGCTGAAAATATTAGCAGGGAGGTGAGTTAGAGAGACAGTGAGAACTTTGATCTCTCTCACACAGGCAGGTGTGCCTCCGAACCAGACAGGTCTTGTCACCCTCTATATCTGCCCCTTTGTACACACACACACACACACACACACACACACACACACACACACACACATATATATATATTGTGTGTGTGTGTGTGTGTGCGTGTGTGTGTGTGTGTGTGTGTATATATATATATATATGACGAGTGGATGAGGGCTCTAAGAAGGGGTCTGCAGTGTTGCCTGTGTGGCGACTCATATTTCCAGACAGTAAATGGGTGAGAGGCGTTCAGAAATAAGGAAGTGCTTCCTTTCAACCACTCCCTTGCTATATACAGAACAGCACTTTACAAAATGTCGTGCTTCTCGTTCCTGCGATGGCTTTACAGTGAGGAGTCATGGCTCATACTCATATATTCTAGCTGCTCTGAGAGACATACTGGCTCGTGTTGACACAGTGCTGTACTCAAACCCTGTATATCTTGACCCTGCCTGTGACTCTCCATTCTGCAGCATTCAAGAGACTTATAAATAAAATATTTGATTTAGCTTTGCAGCTTCTACTTAAAGGATTCGGTCGTGTGAATCAAATCCTGCTTCTGCAGCAGTTAAAAAAAACAACACAGGCCCTGTAGGGACTTGTGTACAATAGGCCACCTTCTCTACCTATTATTTATAGCTCTGTTTCCCCACAATCCAAGATGTTCACTCAGAGGGGAAAAAAAGGCAAGAACAAAGCAGGCATGACATTTTTCCAGCATTGACTGAGTGCTGGTTCTCACGGGACATACTGAACTCTGCTAATTGCTCTCTGTGATATATTTCCCATTAAGACAGTAGGAAAATGTAATTAAAATTTTGCAGTAATTTACAGGAGAGATGTTGACACGATGATGAAATTGCGGCGAATTTCTATTTTGTTGTTGTTGTTGTTGTTATTTGTTTTGGTGGTAAACCTTGCAATTGTAGCTTTAGCGTTGCATAAGATCCAGAGGGAAATAAGCTGCAAGGTAAAATTCAATTTGACTCTCACTAAAGGAAAGATGCTAGTGGGCGTATGTTTTCAGTTTAAGGGTTGAATCTGGGTTCTTTGCTGGGGGATTGAGTAGACCTGATGTTCTAGATTAGATTAATTACTATACTCGAATATGAATTATGTACCTGAAGCAGGTCTGTATTTCCCATGTTGCTGACATGTTGCTGATTGGATCACGCATCACAATGACAGGATTTGTATTGAATATTTCACCACAGAATGGCATTTCTCACACTTAAGTCACAATATTTAAATCAAAGACATTTTCAGTGTAGGCATTCATTTGTAGACAGGGCTGAAATTTACCTGGTTGGGGTCCTAAGCAATATTTTGAAGCTCGATTTTGAATGCTAATTAAATGCATTTGCAATAGCATCTATTCCTAGTACACATCATACACAGTCAGAATTGACTACAGTTTAAAACACTTCCTCTCTTCTTGTTTTAAACACTATTGCACTATAGCATATCTCTATATGGGATCATATATCAGACATTATTAAACAGCAATGAAATCCTTGAATCTGATTTGTTAGAATGTGTCGATTCATTTTCTACAGTAGTGCTGTGCTTGCTGCAACGCAACTCACAGATTTATATTAATGCTCTATTAGTATTGGCTAATTCACAGGGGTTTTTCATAGATGTATTGCGTGAAATAAGTTTTAATAATAAACAGATTAAAAACATGAACTGTTACAATGAAATTGGCACCCTGTCCCTCCTTGTGCCCGATGCTGCTTGGGATAGGTTCCAGGTTTCCCCGTGACCCTGAAAAGGATAAAGCGGTACAGAAGATGAATGGATGTTACAATGAAACATTCCACAATATTACTGTAAATGTAACTATAATTGGATAAAAATTTCCACAACATTACATAAAAAAAAACATTAAATTAATGAGTAAAGGTTGTTTGTTAAAAAAATGTATTTTGTTGGTAAATTTAAATAAAGTACTTGGGGACTGTGGAGCACCTGCTTGTATAGTATGCAGAGCACACACACTGCATACCCTGACATCACAAGTATTTCAATTTGAATTTTGAAGCATCATTTCTAAATCATGAAAGGCGATGTGTGTAATTTTTCGGATGTTAAAATATGCTGGAAAAAATACTACACACATAACAAACAAAATTAACATTAAATAAATAATACATTCAAAGACTCGTACACAACTATTACAGAAGGTGCAAACATTCACTGATGCTCAAGAAGATAACACAATACATTAAGAGCCAGGGGGTGTAAACTTTTGAACAGGATGATCGATGTAACTTGTTATTGTTTTGTCTTCTGGGAGGCATGGATCTATCTTATTTAGCATCTGAAGAGCAGGAATAAATGAAAAAAAAATATTTAAACAGAATAATAACAATTTACACCGATCATCCTGTTCAAAAGTTTACACCCCCTGGCTGTTAATGTAGCGTGTTACCTTCTTGAGCATCAGTGAATGTTTGCACTTTTTATAATAGTTATGTACGAGTCCCTCAGTTATCCTAAGTGTGAAAACAGGGATCTCAACATTATATAGCCGCTGTTGTAAAGGGGTCAAATATGGAGAAGATGCTGGAAAAGCAAAGAATGTGCAGGACCTGGAGGATTTTTCTGAACAACAGGTTTAACTGCTCAGGATAAACAAGGGACTTATGAACAACTATCACAAAACATGAAAACAGCCATTGATCATCCAGGTAACAACGCACAGTATTAAGAACCAAGGGTATGTAAACTTTTGAATGGGGTAAATTTTTTATAAATTCAGCTATTATCTTGTCTTATGTGCAATAGTTTATTCAGAACAGCACTAAATAAAAAAACAACATGGGATTTTTATGATCCCACTTATTTTGCTAACAGTATTAAGATTGAGCAGATTCTGCAAGGGGTGTACAAACACAATTTGGGCACAACTGTATATTAACCTGTTTAATAAAAGATGGTCCAAATGAATCTCTGGTAGACCATACGTTTTCACATTTCAAGCATATTTTGAAGGCTGTTGCTACATGCACTGTAAATAATATATCCTGCACACTTTTCCCATCCTAGTCCATCTCTATTACTGAGTATGTTTAGCAGGGTTTAACAAGGGCACTGTAGTTTCAGTTATTCAACTTATTCAACTTCTAGGTTATGGCCAGCTCTCTTCTAACTGACCTGCTACTGTTTCTCTGTAGCTGTTATCTTTGCAAAGGGAGGTAGCACAAATTATTTACTAAATGGGTGCCAATAATTGTGGCACACATATATTTAAAAATATATATTTTTTTCATAAACCTGTGTTGTGTTTGCAATTGTTTGATATATTTTTGTGAATTCTTTGGACAAAAGATAAAAAGGTTAAACAATAAAGACAATTTTTCACAGCCTTCTTTGTTCATATTTACCAAGGGTGCCAATATTAATGGAGGGCACTTTAAGCCACCCCTACATATCATTCTGTGTGTTTGAATTGATGTCATACATTTTTAAAACAGATCATATACAGTAACTGTAACTGACAGTAAGCAATGAGGGTATGGGTTGGAAGCGGTTGAGGAAATTATTTTGATTGCCCCCCCCCCCATTTCTGTTTAATGAACGATCATCCAGATGAATCATGGTAGACCTGAAACAACTACACTTTTTCACATTTCAAGCATATTTTCAATATATGTAAGTAATATATCCTGCACACTTTTCCCAGCCTAGTCCATCCCAGTACTGAGTATGTTTAGCAGGGTTTAGCAAGGATACTGTAGTTTCAGTTATTCAACCTCTAGGTTATGGCCAGCTCTCATCTGCTTACTGACCTTCTACTGTTTCTCTGTAAATGCCTCATGCTTATATCCTCAGAGTCTCAGACAATTATATGTATATACACACATAAAAATTCCAAGGTTTTTCCAAGACTTATGCCTGGCTTTTAGGCTACAAACTGAAAGACCTCTACAATTTTTCAGCATTAATGAGCTGTTAATAATAGCTCGGGCCATTATATCCATATAACGGGTAATAATTT